>OY740768.1:139628311-140323948 GCA_963513935.1 Aphrophora alni
TTTTATAATTATTACATTATTATATTTCTACATATAAATTAATGAAATATTTCTAGATATAATATTTAAAAACATTTTTATTAAAATAATTACTTTTTAATTTCATATTTTTAATTAAATTAGCAAAAATAACTACAGTTTAATTGATTAAACAATTTAAATAGTTAATTTGATTTACATAATATTTTAATTAAAATGGTGTTAATTTTTTTTTTATAAAATTCAAATATTATATAAAAAGGAAAACAAGGTTGAGGCCATCTAGGTACTTACCCAACTACATAGAATACAAACAGATACTATATAATATGTAAATTTCAACAGTTGGTTTCTTTTACCTTGTATGAAGTGTTAAATTGTATTGGTCTTATCCAGTAGGTTAAGTTTGTTTCAAACAGTTGTTACCTAGTAATTGTGTATATAACTACTTTCTTGACGGTCCTAAGATGTCTTGTTGATGTTGATATATTAAACCGTTTCACTCACTTAGCTCGTATCAGTTTCAAGGCTTGCCAGAAAACACTCTGCCGACTTATAACTATAAAATATGACATTTTCTTTAAACATTAGGTTTCTAAATAACATTTTAGCCATTTGTCATCGTAGAGAAATCCGATAATCAAATAACATTTTGAATTGAAATACACAAATATTTATCTACTTTAGTGTTAGCATTTGAATAAAATACGAGTAATGAACAAAAACCCTTTTAAAATATAAATTATTTTGTCATGATGTTTTTATTTTTCTGAATATCAATAGGGTTCAAAAGCACGCTGTATTCCTGTATACTAAATTGGCTTATCCGATCTTAAATGTATACTCTATTATGTGCAGAAGACAGCGCCATTGGCGACGGGGAGACGACATGTCGAAAATAACTGTTTAAATTTCCTGAAGCCAAGAAAGGTAAAGATCGTTCAAAAAACGTATATCTATCGGAAATATGTTCTATTCCCAAACCTAACTTGTACTTTATATAGTGAATAAGTAATATAATATAATTGTGTTTCTTTAGAAGAGATAGAATACCTCCATAGTTATAACAGTACTTTTAGGTGTGTAATGAGTATTTGGTGCACTAGAGGTGGATGTTTAGATGGCTACAAAAACTCTAAGGATACCTGCGTCTGTCTGTCTGTATTAACATTTTTTAATTAAAGTTTTTGGTTTAAGTAGTATATGTAATAGACTTTTCCTGTAATACTTTCAGTACGTTTTAAGTATTTCAGAAATGATATGAAGTTTTAAAATGAGTGCCCATTACAAAAAAACCCTTCATTCTCTTCCAACTATTGATTTATGAAACAAGGTGATGAACCATCGTGGTACTTACCCAGCCGCAACATACAATGTAATACAAGCAGATCCTCTAAACATAATGCTGAATCGTTGATCTCTTGGGTCTTGTAGGAAAAATTTAATTGTTTGGTATATCATGGGGTCCTACTCAGTAGGGTAAGTTTGCTTTGATCCGTTATTATAGAGATTTTTAACCTCATAAATGTGTATGTCACTTTCTTGACGTAAGCTAGATCCTAACTGAAATTGTAGATATATATATATATATATATATATATATATATATATATATATATATATTACAATAACGTCTATGTGCATACATATTACACATGTATGTATTTTGACACAGCACTTGCTACGCTCTGCTGAATTTTGTAAGTGTACCAATATCATATCTTCTTGAGAGTTCTGGTTTGAAATTACATTATATGCAATAACTTTCCTATTCACCATTTTAGAGAGGTCTTACTACATTTAGAATAAAATTTACGAATTTTTATCTAAACTACTTTACTTTACATTACTTTATTACCCTCATTATAGGTACAAATGTGTGTAGCAAGCTGCAGTAAACATTTCAGTTATCATAAGAGTTATTACATTGATCTGAGTTTAATTATAAAATACAATTCCTGTCATATTAAATACAAACATAAAACACACAAACAATATAAACAAATATATAACTCAGCTACGGCTCCAGGTAGGCCTACTCTTACACCGAGTAAAATGATTGTTGTGCCAGATAACTTAGGAGACGCTTTTTAAACTGCACAATTCAAATTTAATGGGGGGGGGGGGTTCCCTCAAGAA
This sequence comes from Aphrophora alni, assembly GCA_963513935.1. Classification (NCBI taxonomy): domain Eukaryota; kingdom Metazoa; phylum Arthropoda; class Insecta; order Hemiptera; family Aphrophoridae; genus Aphrophora; species Aphrophora alni. The sequence goes on from OY740768.1 coordinate 139,630,430, forward strand.
ACCCGGCAATAAATTATATAGCTTTAGACCAGAGTAATGAAAAGCCTTCACAAACAGTCTATGTCTATGCACTGGGTATTGGAGAACAATAATTTTCTTCGTTGAGTATTTATACCTTTGTCAACTTTACTGTCATCAGTAATTTCCTTTGAGAAATAACAAAACGTTTAAAATATAAATGATAAAGACAATTTAAAAAGGTAGTTTCTTGAACGACAGTTTATAGGATTGTTTAGACTTTAATTATATATATATATATATATATATATATATATATATATATATATATATATATATATGGTAACTGAAATATTTACCCAGACTCTACAGAATTACCACATATCTGAGATGAGATTGTGTTATAAGTAAAATAACAAACGAGATATGATCAAACAATTGTTTAAAATTTCAGCCATTTTGTTGATGTTTTTAATTTGATTTTTAGAATGTCAATAGTCACTCTATAGACTATATAAGCCAACTTTAGTCTCCTGTACCAAAATATATGTACCTATTTTTATTTTGTAACTGCTGTCATGATTGAGTACAGACAATAATGACAACTACAACGGACGGATGACATGTCAACTGTCAGTTATTGGATTTCCTGAAACTATGAAAGTGAATATCAGTTAAAAAAAGAGGTAAAGTGTTTTTAATATTACCAAACTTTGTATACTGGGTAAGTAAAAAGGAATAAAATAACACAAGAATAGTTGACAAAGGTGTAGATATAGCAAGACCCTCGGGATTGCCACGATAAGTGAGGCCCTGAGGGTTACAACATGTTAATGTTAATTGCTCTCTCCTTGGTAAATGTTTTTGTTATAAATGCAATTTTATCCTCCATTGTGTATTCTGATATTTATGGATACTGAATTTTATATTGAAAAAAATAAATAAATAGAATTTTTATGTTTAATATACAATTAAAAATAATAAATATTTGTCTAAACAACAAGAAATACAATTACAAGTTTAGTTAAAGGACCCAAAATATGATTGTATAACTCTACAAACATGTAATTAATACATCATATTGTATTAGAAAATATACAATATGTATGTAAATAATTTGTTATACTAGAAAAAACTTATGTATTCTACAAGATAGATTAAGCTGTACGTTATGGCACAGTATTCCCTGTAATATACAACTCTCTGGAGAGTTTGGTATTAGTTTTCCATTCTAAGTATGAGCTATAAAATTCTGCAATAATTCAGAAACATAGTTCAGTATATTCATGGAGTAAAATAGTTTACACAAAATTTATAATAACACCAAGAAATGTGTTTTTTGTAACATATACTTTTTTGTATGCACTAGTAAATTAAAAATAAGATTACAATATATAAGAATGAAATATACAGCTTAAACAATGAAATTATTAATTTGTTGCACAAATTTAAGAGTAGAGATAAATCAGGTGATTAAATATAAAATTTTACTTGTAAAGTTACAAGTCCCGTCATTGTTCATATATGTGTTACCAGGGGACTTAAATTTAAGAAAGGCGGAACCAAAATGGTAACAATGTTTAGAAATTAAAAAAAAAATTAAAAAAGACAAAAACAAATTTAGTGATTAACAAGGCTCAAGTTTATTGAAACAAAGAAATTTTGACGTTTCAGATTTTATCATTTACAATTTGAGAAAGACATCCTGAGACAAAATTATCATAAACAGCTTATGATTAACAATCTTATAATTAGTAAAGTTATACGCCCTTAATACAAAATATTATAATTTAAATAGAAAAAAAAATTAATCAATAGGTTCTGAAAATTTATTCCCCCCTTTTTTTTAGTTTATATATTTTATAGTTACAAAATTTAACAAAAGACAATGAGCACAGCTTAACAATTAACAGGATTATAATTAATCCAAAAAAAAAAAGGTTATACGCCCTTAAATGTAAAAATTACAAAATAAAAAAAGATGAAAAGATATTGATATTTATTTCCCCCCTTTTGACTTTATGAAATGATAGTTTTTTAAAACAGTTACATAATATTACTTATTTGATAAGTTTCTTAAATGCTATATTGGCCAATAAATTTATATGTATATCAGATAAAGAATTTATTATAAAATGACAAGTTTATTTAAAAAAAAAGAGATGAAAATTTTGAATATTAAATTTTATTAATTGACGTCAATTATTTTAATTTAGAAAATAACCTCTTGGAGGTTGTTAGGACCGAAAGTGTGCATGCAGGCTCCACCCAATAAATATTTTATATATTTTACAATTAATTACACAAGTCTACATCTAAAAGATAGTTTTTTAAGAAAACATATTCGCTGAAATAAATTTAGGCACATATACAATATGAGTTTAATTAGAGTTCTATAAAGTCAGTTTTGTAATATCACTTTTGTGCACGTGAAACTCTGAAGCTATGTTGGATAAAACGTGTTTTGTTAACAGGACGAAACATGTTTAGATCTTTAGCTGTGTTTCTTCTACCAGCATATTAGCTATGGCAAAAAACATGTTTTTTAGCGTCTTGTACAAAATCAGACATGTTTTAGCATTAATGTTCATTATTAAAGAAAATATCTGGTTATTTGTCAAAATCAAAGAAAATTGATTGTATAACAGAAATTCGTTAAGATTGTACTTAAAAGCTTCTTAGATGATTATAAATCTATTTATATATATATAATTTGTTTGAAACAAAGCTTGTATAAGACTTGCAAAGATCTGCAAGGTCTGTAAAACGAAATTTTCTGATTTAGAACAGATTTCTCCAATTGTTTTATATTTGACATGTTCAATAAGATATTTTGATCATTTAAAGTTCAACATTAGTTTGCACATATTTCACATAATTGTTCAAAACTCAAAATGTGCCTTTGCAAGGTTTTGTAAAGTATGTTTTAACAAAAGAATATTTTTATAATCATTGAGTTTCAAAAGAACATTGAATATTAAATAAAACATGAAATACATATTTTAAAGAATACATGATAATTAATAAATTATTCTAAAGCATTAACAAAAATTTAAAATATGATAAAATCTGTACCTGGAAAAATCCTGTCGCAGACCACGTAAGCTTGTGCCGTGGAAACGAAAATTTATTAAACATTTTAGAACTAACACGCACAAAAACTGTAGATTAACATTGTAAAAAAACTGAGGTAGAAATTTTGAAGACCAAGAAGGAAATTCATCTCTAACGTAACTAAGTATAGAAGTCAGACATTGTGTGTGACTACAGGTAGACTCGCATACTGGTATTAGCGAAGATAGGCTGTCTTGCCGTCGTACTTTACCCTCTGATATCATACGATGATTTGTTTTGGGCAATCTCGCCAGGTGGCAGCATCTGTCAAGCGACGGAAGTAGTATGTGGAGAACGAGTTAATGAAATTTATTTTGCAGAATTGATTTTTTGAATTTGAATGCTACATATGAAAAATCGCGTTTAAAAATTAGAAACGAAGCCAAGAGATGACTTTGTTACGCTTTTCAAAATTCATTATGACACAAAAGTGGACGTCAGTGCAAATGTCAGCTACCATATTTTCGGCATCTAAACTCATAGATAAATGAGCTTTGTCGTTTAGTTACTTTATAACATATATAATTTATAGGATAAGGCGTAAAATCAATGTATTGTTTATACCGTTACGTACGTTTTGAGATCAATACTAATCAAAAAAGTAAGTTTAATATCAATACTGATTCTACCTACATTTTCAATCAACCTATCCTACCTATCCTAAAAACTAAAACATAATGTTTGTTGTAGCATCCTGGATTGTGTATTCATTAAATATACTATAGTCTATAAAAACTAAAGACTTCGCATAAACGTACCGTGTGTTTATATTGATTGTGTCAATGTGTCATTGTTTAAACAATTTAACAAGTGTTTTTGTATGTGACAATGATTTTTAATTTTTAGTTTTTTCAAGTGTTATGTATAGTCATCAATACTTACCAGTTATAATGGGATGACGCATTCATGTGGGTGAATGAGTTCATTATGTTTTGCATCTGTCGATGACAGTTTAACTGTCGAAACCGGTTATCCACAAGGGTGAAATTTAGAGAAAGTAAGTTTAACATCAATACTGATTCTACATACATTTTCAATCAACCTAACCTAACCTAAAAACTAAAACAAAATGTTTGGTTTGAAATTTAAAGAAAGTTAGTTTAACATCAATACTGATTATCCGTAAGTTATCCACAAGGGTGAAATTTGATTTGTCTGACGGAAAAATTAATGTATATATTTATTAACCTATCTTAATATACCCTAACCTAACGAACCCAACCTAACCTAACCTAACCTAATATAATTTTACAATTAAGAAACTGTGATTTTAAATTGACTACGGTTTCTAATAGCTATTTCCTACCTAAGTAACATAGAATGATTTTACGTAAATTCTGTAATAAAATAGATTTTGATATTGTAACTTCAAATACACTTTCTAAGTTATTATGGGCACAAATATCGACAAATGTAGTAGAATCCCTATACAGATATCTAGATTAATTGACTCCGAAACGCCAGTGTCCAATCAAAGCGTTAATTAGACCCTGATGCGAGAAAAGGTTAAGGGTAGGCCGTGGTGTTATATCATTCTGTGCCATTTGTTTCACATCCAGTTCAATTACTTTGGACATACACTTTTGACGTTTCAAATAAAAACAAACTTGAGGTGAATGTGTTGGTAATTAAAGGACATTTAGTGAAACGTTAAACTCTTTTAATAGCAGCTTTTAAATAAAACTCATCTGAAAATTTAGTTCCTAAAAATTCCAATCGAACTATAATGATAAATAAACTAGTTGATAAGAATTATCATTGTACTTACCTAACCCCTCATACAATGTAATACAAGCACTACGAAGTAAGGTTAATTTTGTTTTCTTGACGTCGGCAAGTGCCTAAAGGCCTATATTTACGTTGTATCCACTCTTTTCATTTGTCAATATCTCGGTCCTGGTGGGCCTCGGAGATGTATAAACATGATGTGAAGAAGACGCCGCTCACTACGATCGTGTTGGTGACTCGCCCATACGAATGTTTATATATGATTGTGGTATAAAATTATATTTTTGACAATATTTTTTACTGTTTATTTTTTCATCTCAGAGAGGAAGGATTGATACCAATACATGTAAAATTTATAACTTCAAATTTGTATGTAATTTAGTGTGTCATAATTTATATAACATACATTGTATTAAGAAATAGTTTTGATCATTTTAATTAGATTTTACTACATTTTAATAGGGTTCTATAAGAGCATAATGTACTAAATTGGATGTCGCTATTTGATTTATTTGTAGCTTTCGTTCTTACGTATAGACAAGGTTCATTTAGTTACTTTTCAATTATCCCCAAACACTTATATTTAATTTAATTTTTAGTCAAGAGATAGAGTCATTAAACTTCATATTTTACTTAAATTTTAGTCAAGAGGTAGTGTCTTTAAACTTCATATTTTACTTAAATTTTAGTCAAGAGATAGTGTCATTAAACTTCATATATTACTTAAATTTTAGTCAAGAGATAGTGTCATTAAACTTCACATTTTACTTAAATTTTAGTCAAGAGATAGTGTCATTAAACTTCATATTTTACTTAAATTTTAGTCAAGAGATAGTGTCATTAAACTTCATATTTTACTTAAATTTTAGTCAAGAGATAATGTCATTAAACTTCATATTTTACTTACATTTTAATCAAGAGATAATGTCATTAAGCTTCATATTTTACTTAAATTTTAGTCAAGAGATAGTGTCATTAAACTTCACATTTTACTTAAACTTGAACGAAATCGGCAGAATTGATTTTGATTAAATACGGATGAACAGCCTCACTGCCGTTTTTTTTGAAGCATAATTTACGAACCTCAAAACTGATTTATCCTCAAATTCTTGACATCTCCGACCTTTCCCTATAATACATAGACTATACGAGGGTAAGTAAAATATAATCTGCATTATACTATTATTAATAATCAGTTAGTTTTGTTTCACCGTCATGTAAAGAAAACATCTAAACCCCTGGAGGCAAGGTGCTTATTCACCCAATAGAGCCCTAACGGATTTATGACCTTCTAAAACTGAACAGATTCTGAACCCACCATGTAACAACACGTATTACACCTGAGGCAAATTAAAAACTGTTTAACCTAACAGATGTGAGATTCAGAAAGCCTAACACACCAATATATCTATTCAAGCGCAATACACTTTTCACCGTTGTGAATAATTCCACTCTAACAAACAGCTGTGCTTTAAAGCATCGATAATTTGCCCTTAAACCCATTTTTTAAACCTTCCCTAAATCTCGGGAATTATTTTTACTTCCAAATGATGAAATAAAGCAAATATTTTAATACAATTGTTTTTCACGTTTTGACTATTTGAAACCTTATTTAATACATCAGGAATAATTTCCCTCTGCCCGGAGCGTTTTTGTTTCACATACAGTCTGTATGAAGTAACCTGTCTCCTGACCCTTCGACCACCTGGGACAGGCCCGGGCCATTCACGTCGCCCGCAGTTGTTTACCTAATTAGTCGCCTATAAGCTTCCCCACTAGCTTAAGTAACTTTTTTACCTAAATCATAATTTCCGAAATGTTATCAAATATTTGAAAAGTACATAAAAAAATAAGATCAACGATACTAAACAAGGGCAAATTTGATAAAAACTAACAATATAGAGGTAATAAGAAATTGATAAGCGTGCTATATTTCTTATTACTTACTTACTTAAACACACTCTAACAAATGTTTCCGTAATATCAAACAACGCCTGGAAAAAAATTGCGGCAGAATCGATTACGATCAGTTCCTTTTTCCAAGAAGTATGTAAGTTTCTCTTTTAACGCGAGACACCTAAGCCTCGTCTTCTATTAGGTTTTATTTCATTAAACTGTCTTTCCCTGTTTTGACTAACGTCTTTTTCACACATTTGAGAGAAACTCTTAAATTATCGATCTTTTTCTTCATTTGTAAATTTTTCACAACATTTGAATGAACAGTGCACACACGAAAACTCTTTCCTTCTTCTTTCCTTTACAGTTTTAAAATTATATTGATGTAAGATTGACCTGTTTATCTATTGTAACCTGATTTTCATTACACAACTAAAATATATCTCGCCCTTCAATTTTGTTTACTGAAATAAACACACGACTTTAAAACATTGTAATTAATATTATTTTTTGTGTTAGTAGTAAAATTAATTTTACAAAAATAACGCTTCTGTAATAAAATCTAAAGTAAAGTATATAAAATTGTTATGTTAAAAGGGTGAAAGTTTTCATTCACCCTTTTAACGTGTCGTTAATTTTGAATCCTTTATAAATATGTCCTTTTGAAACAACCATTTTTCAGCACAGTATTAACAATCAGATTTAATTTTAAAATTCTGCTAGGAATAATGTATATAAAGCTGTATATTTGCTATTATCAATGTTCAGAAACCCTTCCAGGGTTAAGTAATTTCACTTCCGGCAGTGTCTAATGGCACTTCTACTTTAATTTATAAAAGCTGTTCGAAACTCTAATAAAGGTTTAGGGCAAAATATGCATAGTTTACTGCTCTATTTCCTGGCACTTGTTAAATTAGTGATTTATGAAGTAACTGATTGAAATAATACCTGAAATAAAGTTCAATAACTCTTTTTTCAATAACTTTAAGAAAATTACAACACTTCTTAAACAAATTATATTAGACAAAAATATCTCGTTTGTGTGTGAAACAAATTTGATTGATTTAAAAAGACGAAAAGGACTTCACCACATAGAAAACAAGTTTATAGGCGCCTACAAGGTATTAACCCAGCCCCAGTAGACAATGTATGACTAATAGATCTTCTCATGTAATGCTAAACTGTTGGTTTATTGGGGTGTGTAGGAACCGTTAAATTGTAACGTATCGGTGGATTAAGGGGTCGCTTGGCCTAGCCGGTATAGAAGATGTACAAATAACACATTTTCACGAGATGTCATGGTTAGAAATTAAATTTTAACAATAACTTCGCTATTGGTCATCTTAGAAATGGTGGGGTTGGTACCATTATATGCAGAATTAAAATATGCAAATTGTAATGTAAATTAGTCTGTTATAAGTTGAGTAACACAAGATATATTACAAAAGTTATGTTTTAAATAATTAATTGTCATTGTGATATTTTTATTTAATTTTATCTGAATTTCAACAAAATTTCATGTTCCGATCTTAATTCTGTGGCTGTTATCGTATTTAGGTACATACAACAACGACGATGCGAAAACTATTTTTGAGTTTTCAGTGAAAATCGGTTATAAAACAAAAATAAATTATTTCCAAACTTACCCTTTGTTACTTATAGCCTACTGTGTAAGCAACATACAGCATATAGTTCATTAGGACTACTAACCGTGGAAGTGGATTTTTTGATATTAGAAAATTGTTCAACCTTACAACATTTAGTTTCATGTTTGATTTCCACCCCCAGAGTTCAGATTATGTAACAAGATATATAACAACCAACCCCCGCCCTGTAGTCGATGTACTGGAGTGATTAAGCAGACAGCCGCACGCGAAAATAAACTACACCCTCTCTGCCGCCTTTACTACCTAAATAATTTTATAAATGGTGATATCTTTTAACAAGCAGATATTTATTGTACTTTAGCAAGTTTTCTTCACGGAAACACGGATCGTTTCTTCCCGTTTGAATTTTATAGCAATGATGGGTGATTTATGGTTGTATATTGCAACTTATTTTAATATCCATATTGTGTAGTATAATATTTATTTAAGCACCCATTTTTATTTTGGGAATAAACCGCAGAACTTTGCAGGCAAAACAAAACGTCCCTGCATCCACTCAAGCAGAACCTTTCTCGCAGTCAGACTTCTAACTTATTAAATTTGGGGATAAAATTCACAACTATAAATTTATTTATACTTATGTGTTGAATATACAAATTTCTTTTACGGACCCAGTATATGGTAAATTTGGTAATCGTCAAAAATTCTACCACTCTTTTCACTCTTCATATTAACTATGAATCAATAATTAATGATCAAATCAACTTTGTCTCCAATGAAATTTACATCAGAAAATCGTCATTACCGACCAGACTGTACACACATCAAACATCAGATAAACAAAACAAAACCCATTACAGACTTTACTGTAATCTTCTGTAACTAGAAGGATCCTATAACCACATCAGGTGGTTCTTATGTGCACCACCGGTATTTTAAAAATTGTATGACAACTCACGAACAAAAATTGTCAAATAACTTTATTAGGTTTTAAATTCAGTGTTGCGTAAGTGTTTTAAAATCCATCCGTTTGAACTTTATAAACACTTCACTGCACAGACAGATAAAAATCACTTTGACTTACGGAACCACAAAACTGATAAATTTACAAAACAGTTGATGTCGATTGTTTGACGTATCACGTAAATAAATCTATACTACTTATTTGTGATAAAGGAAAAATTGATGGAAATGAAGCCCATTGTAGAAGATTCAAATACATATTAGACAAGCTGGTGGGGATCATTGTTGTATTTTAATTAGAATACAAGCAGATCTTATAAACTTAACGCCTATAAGTTGGTTTGTAGGACATGTAAAATTGTATTAGTAGATCAAGCAGTTTTACCTAGTCGTTTGTTTAACAACCATTGTTACACAGGTTTTCCAAACTTTATAATTGTGTATATTACTACTTTCTTGACATCGGCGAAATCAACGGGCCTCGTAGGACTGCATATATGAGTATGCACTTGTTCCTCTCATGTCAGGGTCCAAGAACTAAGCGGTTTCGAATATGTACTCGTACATAACAGAAGGAGCTTCCTCTCGCCAGGATTGTGTAGGTGACTCGGCTCTTCGGGGTTAAACAACGTCAAAATTACATTTTTAACAATAACTTCGCTGTTTTACATCGTAAAGCGGTGGGTTTTGTATCTGAATATGCAGAATTGAAAGATGATATACCACACGAGATATGGAAAAAAAAGAAAAGGAAAAAAAAACTGTCAGAAATTGACGTCATTTTGACATAGTCAACTAGCTTTTTCTGAATTTCAATCGAGTTCTTTTTAAGTGTTTTTTATTGCTACTTATTCCAAATTTCATAATTCAATCTTAATTTCTTTTACTCATTATCGTTCTTACGTACAAACTACGATGACGACGGACGGACAGGTCCGTCATTAATGGAGTTAGATTTTTTTGCTATTACTATACTTCGAACACTAGTTAATTAATAACTCATCTCCTCATGTTCTGACTATAAAAATCAACGTCATTTTATTGTAACATTTTAGAATAATAATGGATGAAATAGTTCAATTTACAATATCAAAACGAGCTAAGAACTCTCGGACTTTAAGCAATAATTCTTACTAACGCATGTACGTATAGCTTTCGTGCCCTGCTCTGCATATTAAAGAAGTAGAAATGATAGATGATTACATTCATGGCATAAAATAAAATCAGTGTCGTGTCATTGTAACATAAAAAGTAGAACAAATATTTGAGAGCGGCTTGGAATAAACGTAACTTAGGAAGTAAAGATTGCAGTTTATGTCTGCAATCGATGTTATAGTTAAGTTTAGAAATAAATAAATCATCTTATTATTTGCACAGAGAGATATTTGACATTGTGTATAGATAAGTGAAAATAATATACTATATGAGTTGTCTAATAATAAACTTACAAAAAGTAGTTGAAAAAATGCTTGTATCTTGTGAAATAATAAGCTTCTTTAGTTTTTAAAATATAGTTAGAGGCACATTTATGTAATGTGTTACTTTAAAAGAAACCTCCATATGTCATTAAAATGTAAGTTTTGAAATATAATGAATGGTTACAAGATTTTTATAAACTAACAGTAATGTTAGTTTCAACACAATTTTAGTCCTTTAAGAGTTGCAAATTGTTTTCATGTAAACTTCGCAATTAAATCTAAATCCCCAGAGCCATGTTGGAAGATGAAGTGTTGTTGACATCTATTCAGAAACAATTGAAGGGGATCTCGTCTCTCAAGTGTAAGATTCTGTACAATTATTATAATAATGTAATGATTTATATTTTCTAAAAAGAAATCAACTGTATTTCTTAGCAAATATAAATGGACGATCAATTTCTCTACTAAACAAATTCTATTACTTATACAACTGAATAGCCTATGTTGTATAAAGCGTTCAAAATTATGATTTTTTAAAATACATAATATATAATTTAAACCGTAAAAAAAGACACATATATAATACGTAGGTTGACAGAATATTTTGTCTCTTTTTGAAGTTAGGTATATTTAGGTTAGGTTAGGTTTGGTTAGGTTAGGTTAGGTTAGGTTATGTTAGGTTAGGTTAGGTTAGGTTAAGCTAGGTTAGGTTAGGTTAGGTTAAGTTAGGTTAGGTTAGGTTAGGTTAGGTTAGGTTAGGTTAGGTTAGGTATAGGTAATTTTGTGCACCCTACAAGAAAACTGTCATAATTATTTACAAATGTTCAAACACTACTTCCAGTCAACTGTAATATACTCATAATAACTCAAGTTGCATGAACTTCCTAACAAAATATACAACTACAAAGTCTATATACAAAACTTGGATCAAATATGATAATACAAGTTACCTTCAAATAAAGCACGTTTTTTGGAAAGATACGGCGATGGTAACGTTTTAAATTAGAAGAGGTAATTATTTAGATGAAGCTATTGTGCTGAGTTTTTTGTAAAGATTTAATTAAACCACTCAGACACCTTATAAAAGGATTTTGTTATGAAGAGCAGTGTTTGTCTCTAATTTTGTGTTTTCCATCGAAACTTGAATTTAATTAAACTCTTGTTGACCTCCGTACTTTGTGGGCAGTGAAGCGAGGCTTAAAAGAGTTTTTTTTTTTTTTAATTCAGTCTATGTCTTCCTTCTCTTATTACTTATTCAAATTTAGAACTTTAATACTTTTGGAGGACTATGGAAGCTTAATATTTTAAACGTACACAAATTGGTGTAAAGAAGGTCAAAATTTATGTACGATTAAATTATCCCCCTCTCCCCTTCACTCTTATGGAGAGTTAAAAATTACGGAAAAGTAGAACAGGACGCCTCGTTATAATAAGCATGAGTGAAAACAGATTTTTATAAGCTACCAAATCAATAGGTTATGGTGCCAACAGTTTTATTTGGCGATGCTGTGATGTTAGACCACATGTCTAACTTTATCAATCATAGGATTTCCTAGCTCAGATGATGTCTCTGGAATGTTCTGATATTGAGGATTGTTCCAGTGAGGTTAGGTTAGGTTAGGTCATGTTAGGCTAGGCGGGTCTTTTTTAGAAGAGGGCCGACACTATTAAAATTTCCCCTACACAGCGAACCTTACTGGGATGCATATAGACGGAAATATCCACAATACGCCAACGGACCCTCAGGTACGATGGTCAAGCTTATCTTATCAACCGTTATCTTATCGCGCGACGTAACAGGCGGATTACCCATATTTATCATAACATAACCTAACCTAACTCCGCAGAGCGCTGTACAGCGCTGTGTAGGGGAAATTTTAATAGTGGCGGCCCTCTTCTAAAAAAGACCCGGCTAGGCTTATCGCCGTAATATTCTACATCCAGGTTTATTTCATTCATTGAGTTCACCTAGGAGGGTTTGGTATGTCTTTACACGCGACCTCCTTCTCACCTTCTATTCTCGGAAGAACAAAGGACCATATGGAATCTTTACAAAGTTAGTTTACTGAATGCAACATTTTCCATAGTATTAAATTAACCCTCCTCACACATATGACGGAAAAGTTTATCAGAGATGGCTCATTTTATAATTATATCAAATTCTTTCCACTAGGTTTAAAGATTTATTGAAGGTAGCAAATCAAAATGTAGGCCAGCTAAAGCTGGTGTATTATTAATCTCCATTGTACGATCTTCTGTTGTGGGAATAGTTTTTATCTCAATGTGTCCTTTGGAAGCTAAAAACCAGACTAAAAACAAAATACCATGTACAGTTGTACGAGTATTATCGAATAGAGAGAGGCTTCCTTTCATTCAAGTCTTGTGCCGTTATCAGTGGAACTGTAGGTGGGTTTATCCAATGATTACTTTGTTTAATGAGATAAGATCATAAAAGGCCACTTCATTTTCTACAGCTTAGAACATTTGTCAATAATAAAACTTACCATCAAAACAAACACATTAACAATTTTTATTTTACATTGCACTGTTTTATTGATACAATTTTTCTTATTGTCTAAAAAGGGAAACATCGAAATCAATAGATAATATCTTGAACGTCAAATAAGGTATTGAAAGACTGATTGACGCAATGTTTTTAGAACACAAAACGAAGGTTAAATTATGTGTCACGTGACCTTTATATCATTTAAAATTGTAAAGTTAGTTACACGATAGCGTTTTCGAAATGTACAAAAAAAAATAGAACAAATAAATCTTATTTACTCTAACAACCATACAACAACTTTAATGTTTAAATTGTTTACTTTCCTTTCGATAATAGGTATATTTCAGACTTTACTTAGGGCCTACAACCTGTACATAATACGCGAAATACTCAAATACTCTTGCGTTTTAAGATTCAATAGTAGAGTTCTGAATTCAAAATTGTAAACTAATTTGTATTATTTCACAGTAGTATATAATCCATTATCGGTCATCATGTAACACTGGAATTTCCTTTCACAGTTTTTTACAGAAAGTACATTCAAAAGCAGTATTTCAATTGGAATGCAAATAGCAGAAAATTGCTTTCACTGTAATAAAACCTACAATAAACGTAAATGTCTACAACACAAATAGTTTAGTATACAAGGAAGCATATAGTTCCAAAAATGATATTTTTTTAACTTGATAAAAAAATATTTTAAAGGATTAAATATTTGTTTAATCCTTGAATATGGAGGTTCAACAAGAAGAAATATCTGCTGTTACAGTAAAAAAGATTTTTTAATTCGGGTGAAAAATACTTTATAGTATTTAAATAAAAATACATTTTCACAAACTGTTCTCCAATCGCAGTTCATTTTAATAAAATGAACTTGATTAATATAAACTGAACGCCTTTATTTCCCTAACTATCGGGTTGATGTAATCTTTATCCTTCGTGTATTTGTCTCTTCAGTCTAAACGTGGCGGATTTCCGTTTATAGAACCAGACTGCCACATGTCCTAAGGGGCTCATTTATAGCGAGTACTGGATTTGGAATCACTAGGGACTCTGTTTGAATCTACACCTTTATCATATAACCTTCAGTTAGATCCTTCACTTTCATCTTTCCTAACAAGTCTCTCTTTACCAACTTTTGTTAATTTTCGGCCCTGACTCTAATAGAGTATTAGAGAGAGAGGGGTAGTTATTTTAATTTATTTTATTCCTTATATAGGATAATCAAAAACTAAATAACTGTTAGGGATAAAGAATATTTTACTAATATGCATTACTTTCTCTCTACTGAATATATAGAGTGTTAAAATAAAAATACGAGAGCGACTTCTTTCATTCTAATTTACATAAGGACATGAAACAAACGGGATTATGGTGAAATCGACTCCCTCTATCTAGACTGTGACCGAATAACTATCTAGTATAGCCTACACTGGATACTGCAAAAATAATAAAATGTGTTTCTAGCCTGTTTTGTCTTATGGAGCTACGAATAATCGGTTTGTGCTTTAAATAAGAGCATAAAATACTTAAAACGTAATTATTAGTTTTAAAATAATTCCACCTCCATAAATAAAGTTGAAATGAAAATCCATTGAATTTATTTTAATTGAAATAAAGCAACAAGATTGTAAAACAATAGGTTATTAATGTCAGCTTACTTGAACAAATTACTTCAAAATTAACTGTTTACAATTGACATAGAGAATAATAAAATGGAAGGTTCATATAGTTAATTTAAGTTAAGCATATTTACGTTACCGAAAGGAATACGAGTTTTGTTTCACAGATAATTAGCAGTAGTATTTGTAATATATATATGGATATATATATATATATATATATATATATATATATATATATATATATATATATATATATATATAAGACCATTAGTACAATTTCATTGTTTTAGTTATGGGGCTACTTTAAAATAATATTTATAAAACCGGGACATATTAAAACACGAAAAATATTAAACGAAGCTAGGGATATGTTCAATAGTGAGTATGGGTGTGGTAACTCTAGAGGCTCTAGCTCTATCTAGACCTTTTAAATTTAGTCTTGGGTTGGATCCAACTGTTTCGTCATTCCTAACAATTCCCTCTTGGTCAACTCCTCTTCTCTTTCGAGTGTATTAAAGTTGTTTTAAAATTGGATTGTATTAAAGTGTCCGAGGGTTAGTTTACGATAATTTCTTCTTTTCTATTAAACGATGTTCACTGAGAGGTTGTTCTCCTTTAAACAACAAGAAAGCAAATTACACGAAACTGCAGAACTCCTTCCAAAGAAGCTACAGAATGGCTGCTTCAACAGCCTAGTTGCACCCATACTGCAGAGGGAAACAATATACAGAATAATATATGTCCATAAAATCTTTGTTAAGCAATAAATCTGTAGGTGAAAGGGGGTATGTAAAACATATTTAAATATATATTTTTTTATACTTTAAGAAAACAAAAAATATTTGCTTTACGTAAGAAAAAGCGAAAACAAGTTATATTATATTTTTTTTTTGGAAAATTTTATATACTGGACCTTATGTCTTGCTCACTGTATACATAAAAGACGTTAATTTCTACGAAATCCTTAAATTGGAACCAGTGGTAATAAACTGCATAATTTCTTTAACAGATTATTTATATATTCCTAAATACATGAAAATATATTTCAAGTTAACCAAATCAAGTTAATTTTAGAATCAGATATGACATTTAGATATTAGATACACAAGTGTTGCCTTTTAACGGCCCATTTCTGGTAACTTATTTCTTCATCCATGTTATTTTAAATAAATATATATGTCTTTCAGGTAAATGTAAACAAATACATTATGAAGTTTATTCGGTACCTAATATAAAATATTAGGTAACAACGAAATTTTAACTTAAAATTTTAAGTTATCAAACGTATTTGCCAAAATACTTCATTCCACAAATGATTCTAACAGTTTGAGCTGTACAGTATTGTACAGAACGTAAATAGGCAGAATGTATTAAAAAAAAAAAAAAAAAAAAAAAAAAAAAAAAAAAAAAAAACCACTCTTATGAACACTGGGGACCTCAAAATGTACATTTTCTAAATAGAATTTTGTAAAAAAAACAAAGAATTCTGCACAAATGTACACAAAATAATTTATCCGTATCTCAGAAAGTAATATATTCTTTAGAGGTTTCCCATTTCATAAATATCGGAATATCTTGACTTTTGAAAACTCATGAATAACGTAGAAACCATCCGAGAATTGTGATTCAATAGAGGGTTGATCAATACCTTCCCGGGGAAGTTATGGGTCTCTGGGGGTAACTCAACTCTTCTTCAATTTGCACCCTCCAAAGTTGATTTCTTTAATATTGTGAACGTGTTTATAATTTTACTAAACTTTTTTGATTCACGGATGGATATAAATAAATAATACATATAAACAAATACAAATAATAAAACAAAATAAATATTTCCCTTCCGTACGCACATACAAACTCATCCTTGTTTTGCACATATGTGATTTAGAATCAATTAAATTCTTTCTACCGGTCACATATATCGTTTACTTTTTATTGTACATGTTTTTTTAAAGACGAAAAACGATAGAAAATAAAATAATGATTTTTAGCCCTCCAATAATATAATATTTTTAGAATCTAATAGCGAATAAAAGAGATACATTACTATAGTTCTCAGAATAACCACAAAATACAAGGTCACTTTTCTCCTGCTTATTACTTACATTTCTATTGTGTGTACAGTAAAATGAAGTACTTAAACTGATAGAGATAAAAAAATACTTAATTTACTAACTTCAATTGGTTTACAAAATCATGCACTCCTAATAAAAATCATAACTAATTAGTTCAACCCGATATTGAAAAATATTTTAACTATTCTGTATTATTCAATAAAAATATTATCATTTTTCTCCATTCACGACATTAACCATATTTACTGTATATTACGTAATAATCATCAACTGAAGTCGAGATTAATGGTTTTGTTTAAAATAAATTGAGTCTTGAATTTTAATTCGAAATTACCCATCGTTGTAATAATTACAAAACAAAAGTCAAAGGGGATGTATGGAAATCAAATAATTTAATTTTAATTTTTATTGGTTTATATTTAAAACTCTTTACATCAATATCAACGTAATTCTTAAAGAAAATATCCGCCTCCATGTTTCGGTTTAAAACCAAATACGTCAAAAATAAAAATTAAAGTATTTATTTCAGTGACATTCTGAACATAAGTTTATCCCATAATAAACCATCCAAGCAGTTTTAATATTTTGTTAGTAATAAATACGACAAAATATAAAGTGATGTATCTGGTGTTCCAATTATTTGTATATAATTGTTGATTTGTCCATAGTATAGAATTCCATAGAAAAAATGACAAGTTGAAAATAAGGCTGTATTAATTAATTAAAATATTCACAAATTAGTCTATACATGAATATCTATAGTATTTCATGTCTTGGAACACGAATTGTGTTCTGTTTTATTAATTGTTTCTGAATATAATCTTATGGAATTTTAAAAATCAGCATATTGTCAAACCACAACCATTCCGTTTAGTAGCAGCCAATATTGAATTATATTTTTTTGACCTATCTATAATATTCACTGGTTGTCTGTTTATAACTGTAACAGAAAAATCACCTTTTCATATTAATTATTATTAAGTCCAGTAGTAGAAACATAATTTATAGTCAAATAGTGACTTGAGGTGAATAGTTATGAAGACCAAAGATGGCCAAGATCTCGGATCAAAGGTCACGGAAGAAGAAGTTTTCGTGTGAAATAAAAATTCAAAACCCGAAATCAATTTTGTTTAAATGTTTTTTTCTATTCAATTTTACGTTGATATTTAGGCGGTAATTAGAGCAACTAGGTACCAAATTGGTACAAACATCCTCTTTCTGTCAAATCAAATATTTTTTTAATTTTTAAACTTATTATTATTTAGGGCGAATATTAATATATTACATCCTCAAATACGGTTCAATAGTTGGGCTCATATTCAAGATTAAAGTGTTTATTTATACTCAAGTAAAGTTCGTCCAACAGCTGATTATTTAAATCGTATAAACTTCATTGAGGTTATTTTAACGCAATTAGCAGATTATGCTTAGCCCCCAATTTTTGAAACGGTAAATGTTAAATCTTTTAATAATTGTTTTTTTGTGTTTTTAAGTATTGTTAGGGTATTTAAGTTCATATGAATAAATACGACCTTGATACCAGTCATCTTCTAAAAGTATTATAGTTTACTTATGTTTCATCCTTGTTTTTACAACAAAATTAAGTACGAACAACTTATTATTGTGTTGTTCAAATATTTTATTACTATAATAGATATATAACGATGGCTCTTTTTGTTTTTTTAATCCCATAAATGTAAAACTATATATTTGTGTTTAGCCCTACAATGGTACAAAGTTGTCCTATCAGTTGTCCTTAAAGGTACAATATATTCTTTTGACAATTAATTATAATACGACAAACTATTACCCTTTATGATTTTACATATTGTCAAGAAATCTTTAGTTTTGGTGTGACAGTTGTTACAATAGTTTTTCTCTTGATTCAGACTCGTTGTTAATTTGAGTATATTCTTCTGCCAATCGCAGCAAGGTCATAACTTCTTGTGATGAGTTTATACTCATATTTATAAGTAACATGAAGCTTAACAATGATTTTTAATTCAAATCATTCACTTTCAAACTACAAGTTGGGTAGAATTTTGTTTTATGAGTATGTAATTTGAATAAATACAATATGAAGGAGGAATTCGGTGTAATTAAGCTACAAGCCCCCAATGTACAATGTTTTTTTGTTAATACTAAAAATAAAAATTAAGAAATTTCTAAAAACATTTTTTAAGTGTTCATTGTACCTAAATGAGGATCATAATATATAGAAAAAATGTTTTAAATCTAAAAGTTTTGACAAAAAATTGATAAAAGTACATTAAAGTTTCTTAGTATTATATTCTTATATTAGTCAAAGTTTCTTTCACATTAATTTATTTTCAACAAAAGTATTTAGGTTTTGTGGAGTTCCGAAAAACAATATTCATTAAAACTTCCCAGAAAGTTTTATTTTATTTCAGGGATGCTCTTTTCTTTACAACGTTGATCATTATTTCTGATGGCTCTACTATGTATCTTGAATATTCCTTAGAACAAGATTATGATTTTGTTAGTTGAATTTCCACTGTATGTACTTAAATATATTCTACTCAACTGTTTTACCATGAAATTAGAATACATGACCGTAGCTACCCTAGTTACGTTCAAATATACCGGATTTACCATCCAGGATTAAACCGTTAATTCTGCCAATCCTTACTTTAGTTCCCTTAAAGTCTGTTTCGCGCACACTTATCAGAATGCTCTTAAATGTCCGGAAAAACTTCATTAATAATATGAAAATCTATCATTTCAAACAACTTTAAAACAAGAATTTACTAAAAACTAATTTTGTTTAGTTCCCTGTCAACAATTTTAACAGCTTTTATTAATAACATTAATTGTCAATCACATTTTAATCCTGTAATTTCTACCAATTGATATCTACACCATTTTTGAATCCATAATCAATATTCACTATTCTACTCTGTATCATTTTATATTTCCCTTTTTAAATAAATTTATTTGTTGTAAATATCATGTATTTTAAATGGAAATATGCTTGTAAATTAATAATTAGCCTCAGTCCATCTCATGGTTTAACATCTGTTACGAATATCTTGTTGGTGGTTTTGTCATTTCATTCGTCATACTCTGACATCTAAGGAAGAACAGATTTTCGAACCTTAGTTCAATACGTAGATATAATAAAAAACTATTGTGTACGTTAAAAAAATTCAAAACTATTTTTGTGTGACAATGATATAAGTATAATAATATCATATTTATATTGTATAAGCAATAACCAACCTGTTACCATAAACATTAAACCACAACCAAGTACTTATATAATGTAATTCAAGTAATTTAATTACTTTCTGTTATTTACATTGTTGTTCACACAAGTTGCTCATCATCTCATATCTTCACCCATCAAGTCTGAAAGTTATCACCAAATATGTTGTTAGTGTTAGGTATTTACTATTTATTTGAGACAATTGATGATTATTACTCTTATTATTTGAGAATCCATGTTAATAAAAGCTAGCCGAAGCAATTATAAGACAATACACAAGATTAAGAACTGAATTTTTATGGATAAAAATTGTACATAATTAGATTGTAAAAACAATATTTCTTTTCAATAAATAACCGTTCATTACTTGTTTTGTTATTAGGCTTATTTATAACTTGTAGACTAGTCACAGAAAGGATACCGAATATTTTCTCTTGTACCAAATACTTAGTATACTGGAGAAGTAAGAGAAAAACAGACTAAAACGACATATAACTACAATTATCCCGTCAATATTCTTTGTAATACATTAATAATTAACTGATCAGATCAATTAACTATCATCACTTCTAAATGCTCCCCACTAAATGTTTTATTGCGAATAATTTTATAACACAATAGGTTTTAATTTCGTTTTGAATCAATACTTAGTTCCCAGCTTATGTGATACAAAACCTGATAACTTTGCCTGTTATCTCATGCATTATTCAGAAATATTGACACAAGAGTTCACTTGACACATACTGTTACATTTGCATAGAAATGGGATTCAACGTAAACGAGTTTTTGATAAAGTTATTGTGATTCCGTTGGAGAGGAAAATATCTTAAAGATAAACGATGAAGTGTGCATTCTTTAGATTAAAAGAAGACATGCGTGTGATGACAAATAATCAGATGTAGTATATGTATTCCACATTTGTTTTATATAATTGGAACCTAGTATAATTAGTTTTAACTCTTGAGATAAATGTAAGAAAGTTATAGATTAATTTAATGGATATGAATGGTGAGAAGCTCTACAGAAGAAAAGAATAATCGTCCATAGGATGGTTCAGCAATATTTGGGAAAACAACCACCATGACAGTCGCCATTAAATACTATTCAAGCGAAGAACGTTGAGGCAATTAGCTAAATAAATAAGAAAAACATAAGAACGGCGTCCATGGTATTATTAGCTTTTTAATTAACATCTACGAACTGACATTTTTCATGACGATTAGTTTTTGTTGGTTCCTTAGTTTTAGTAATGTGTGAGTGAGAAGGTTTGTGCAATATTTCCCACCTATAATTTACAAGGCTTTGAAGACCAAGGGGTGATTCGTCCTCATACAACAAGAAAACAAAATGTACAATGTACTGTTGTGATTAAGTTATTGTTGGACACACGTTCTCACTTCCCTGCCACCAATAAAAACATATAATGTATAAAAAAAAACATATCCGGTAAATTCTGGAATAGTATAATAAATTTAATAAACAACATTTTCTTTTTCCTAAATATATTATTAAACAAACAATAATTTATATTATATCTCAATTTTATTTACCCAATGTTAAATATATAGAGTAAGTTGAGTAATCGCCAAAAACATTGACCTCTGTTTTTTTTTGGTTTTTTTTTTTTACGGTTATTCGCGTTTCATGACATCAGAAAAGAGAAACAGTAATTTTCTACATGGGACCTGTGACAAATAACGAACTTATTCTCAAAAATGTATTCGAACTCTGACCTCCCAACAACACATACTATTTTTATAGTTATGAGATTTGGTAGGTTTAGTCGATATCAAGAGGTTATTTATATACAAAATTACGAGGTTCAGTGTTAAAACTGTTTTAAACAAACCTTCAGACCCTTCGATCTACCAACACAATTCAACATTACCAAGAATATCCATTAAACCAAGTTTTTATCATTACATTTAAAGGATCTTTGTATTAAATTGTATAATTATGCTGGGTAAGTACCATGATGGCGCCCATTTTTTCAACACTTTAAATAATTACAAATCTTGTAAAATCCTTACCAAGATTGATGAACAATAAATATTCAAATTGTATCTTTATTTACCTTCTGAAAGTTCTTAACAATTTATTGGCTTTCATCTGCTCTCAAAGCTTTACGATAATCAGTTTTACAGCTCAGTTGTAAAATTTTGATCAGTTTGCTCCATCGTATTTCCCAGTTGTCTCAATCTATCGTAACAAGGGGCTTATTGACGCATTAAACCCTTTTTATCAAGAAGCAACTTTAGTACACTTTAGATACAGCAATCAAGATTTGTTTAAACTACATTATTTCCATATTTGTAAGAGTCACGATGCGATCTGTGTGTCTGAGTGTCCTGGATAATGTTCCATTTACTTAAAGATGTTTTATCGTTCCTTTTTCTATGCTTTAAAGGTAAGAAACCTTACAGGAATCATCGTAAAAATAAGAAGAAGAAGAAGAAGAAGAAATGAGTAACAAATAAAAATATCGAGTCCTCGATTACTCTTATAACATCAGGGTCGTAAGAGAACAAGAGTTGGTCAAGATGGATGTAATGGGAAAGAGCGTGTTAAAATAAAATAAAGATACTCTACTTTAAATATTTACATTATTATTGTTATTATTATTATATCCTAAATTCTGATATTTCATATATTTATTAAAGTTTGTGTTGTGTAAATTCGTACCAGAGTTCTAAAAACAATTGTTACGACTATTTATAACAGACTAGCGCGTATATTATATCCACAACTCATATTAGATAATTATAAATTGGTTAATTAACATTCCACAGTGGTTTCCCCTATAAATCGTGGAGCGACATAAACCCCTGCCGTCGTGTAATAAATCAAGAGGTTAGAAATATATTTACTAATATATCATTGTTATCAATAAATTGCTTGTTTTAGGCGCGGATCCCAAGAAAATCTGAATAAAGGATTAAATGTCACTTTACTGAAATGATATATTAGATTATGAAGTTCAAGTGTACGCGGTACAAATGAAGTGAAGTGAAGTGTACAAGGTAATTGCCGTTCATTTATGGGTCTCTAAATTATTCCCTCCCCCCCCCCTCTACAACTTTCTTTAAAAAACTGTTTCACTAAATTATTGTCAACAGATAATACGATAACTGATTAAAAAACATCAATCTTAATATATTATACGTTCTATATTTATATTCAGAGAAATTTGTTTATATGTTACAACATAAATATTTAAATATTACAACAAATTCACCCATCTCTATCTCCAAATATATTGAGTACGGGAATTGCAATCTCGATTGAACCTAGCTGGATTTGTTATGTTATGTAATCTTGTGTTCTTCAATCTTTTCTCCAGGGCATATCTCGTTCTACTTCGACCCTGAAGCTACTAAAGTGTTCAAGGGCTAAGGGGTTTTTATTTTACCTGCTTTTTAAAGTCATATTGTCGTTTCGAAATATACAAATTAAAATTGAATCAAAACTAATCGTCAATATAAATGAAAGTTCTGAAGTTTTCAATCGATGGAATCGAACCACGGTCACTATCGTTACAGTTACATATTAAAAGAAGGACGTAAACTTGTTTTGCTTGTTCCATAAATACGTACGTACTAAACTTAGGTTGTTTTGTTCGAAAACGAATGTTCCCCAATTATTTCAGAAATGTAAAATTAATTTATTAAGCTTGAAATTTCACTAAATTTGAATGAAATCACTATCAGATTCCCATAACAGTAAATAACGAAGTACAATAAATTTAAAAAATAACAAATAATGTATTCTCTTTCGTTACTGCCATTCCCTGATGTACAGTTATGAATTAGGTATCCCAATGCAACGTACCTAGAGCTACTCTTTTCTTCATGGTTAGATCCCTATCTTTCATCTTTACTATCAGGTCTCTTTTGACCAACTCTTGTTATTTTCTGTCCTTGAGGTTATTTGAGTATTCCAGAGATAAGGATCTCAATTTTAAAATCTCATATTCTTCTATTTTATTCCAAGGGCATAATTAAAAAGATATTTTTCCTCCATAAACAAACAGGAAACATTTATGTTTTATATTTAAATGTCTTTTTATAATTTTTAACAGTTAAGAGAGGACCATAAGGCTGACATCCTCAGATAATAAAGATTTATTACATTATATTTTACTCTAATCAACTGAAACACCAACTATAAACAAGTATATAATCTATTTTACAAGTACTGTCATATGTTTTAAGCAAGTTAATAATTAAAAATTATGTCTTCTCCTTCTAAAGACGTAGTTTAAGAAGTCGTTTACTTAACTAAATTACTCTCAGAGCTGGAGGCCGTAAATGTTGAGGATAGGGGCAGTAAATGTAAAAAGACTTTTATTAACGAGAGAGATTGTCTGAAATAAACTATTAGGCTGATTGTAAAATTAAAGATGAAATTTCAAGGGTAATACTTATAATTGTTATTTTTTTTAATTACCTAATTTAGGAAGAAGTGTTGTTAGAGTAATAGGTTGTCTTCATAGACAAATTTCAATTATTTTCACTATCTTAAAATTAATCCCTTATTAATAATTTATTTATATTAAAAACATTAAAATTATTTAAATTTAGTACGTTAGGTTATATTTAACATGTACAAATTCAGAAAACAAATTTTTTCAACTTAACTTTATTTTAAAACCAACCGATATTTGTAATTATTTTGATTACATTTTTCTACCAATCCTAGCAATATATTATCTATTGACGCAATTTAAATCATTTACATTTTCAAAACCTGTTAAGTAGTGTTTCGTAAGCGAATCGTCTAATCCCTCTCCATTACCTTTAGACACCGCCTTCTTCTCTGATTAACTAACACCCTGATGCTTTGCTATTGGTTAGTTTCCATTGTTAGTTGTTTTATTTAAACAATGGAATATATCCGAAAAATGTCAGTACTATGAGAATTATACATACATTATCATTGACAATACATTATCATAATTATCATATTTTTAAGTAATAACTAGCTAACTTCTATTACTCTTTCTTATCTAAAGGTTCTTTTATAACAAAATGTAAAGGTAATAATACTAAAATCTACTGTTGTTATTAATGACTAAATAGTTGGAAACTAATTTTTCTGTTGTTGTTCAAAGACATAAAACCACTCAGTCATCATCGCCTATTTAAAAAAAAAAGTAAGAAAAAAACATATAATGAAGAACCCTATCTTTTGATTTTTTAATATAGTCAAGTGCGAAGGAGAACAGAGTTCAAGAGAGAACAGATAGGATAGATAAAAGTGAAGAGTCTAACCAAAGACTACATTAAGAAAGGTGTAAATCCAGTTAGGTTACCTCTAGGATTACCCAGAGAGAACAGAATATTTATTCTGTTCTCTCTGGGATTACCATTCCCGTACTCCTATAGGAAGTCCCTGAAAGTTGAAGAGGAAGAATAGTAGGAGTGTTGTTTGAGAGGATTGCCAACAAATGATAGCTACGTTTTCTACTATAGGTTAAGTTATAAGACTTGGATTTGATAAATATCTGTCCCTTTCGTATAAAGTCACTTTTGATCAGTACTTGATCTCTAACTTAGTTAGAATATTTGGGACACTAGTAGTCAATATTATTATTATTATTATTATTAAATACTATTTTATTTTTGTATAAGGCGATTATGACGGAGAGTGTTTCGCCTTTGGATGAGAATGGAAAAATAATCAACATGTCAATGGACAGTATCAGTATACTTACTAATTTGTAGTGACGTTTGTGAATATTAAGTGAGTGAATGAATAAGATTTCTTTAAAGATGCTTAAAACATACTTTCAGCTCAATATTGACTTTAAAAGTCTACAAATCTTTGATTTACGACCTGAGTGATGCAAAGCATCACAATTATTACTAAAATTGACATGATTTACACCCTTCAACTAAATCATTGACGAACTGTTCTTTTTAAAGATAATTTATGAAGATTGGCTAACTTAAATTAATAAGTTTGTTCATACAACACACTGAAACACCAACGAAAACAATGCGAGTGGAGACTATTTAATATAATCACATATAACTGACGTCAATAAAGCAATAAAGTGTTGATATACACACTTACAAGGTTCATAAAATCTGTGTAACAAGTTTTACCACATGTGTCAGGGAAAAACCCTTGATCTAACACTACAATTTAACAATTAAGGGTCAAGAAACCATCTATTGGTGATTACATTTAGAGTATCTACTTGTATTTCATTGTAAGTTGTTTGTGAGCTAGAAGGACGTTGTAGTCATACTAATATTTACATTCTTTACAACTAAAACAATAAGTGTACTTAGACATGTCTAAATGTATGTAACTGCAATGAGGTGAATTTTGTATCCTCTAACACAAATATTTCAATTGAACTAAACCTTTCCTCACTGCAATACTTTGGTCAGATTGCAAAAGGTTTTACGATTTCAATTTCCTGTTGCCCAAATCTACTATTAGAATTGGTTTCCCCAAGAACACGTAGTAAACGTAAATTTGGTAATCGCGGAAAATCTCGACTTTCATTTGTATTTGTCTTCACGTTGCATATCCTCAATAGCGGAAAAAAAGGTCTACATCCTGATTAACTATCTGTCGTCTGTAGGACAATGGTAAGAATATTACGATAAGAACAAGATACTACATAAAGGAGTCTACATTTAGAACTCATATAGAACAGCCTCGTGGCCAAATCTTGGTAAAAACCTCCTAATATAGAGTCAAAATATGATCTGTATTTAAAAAATCCGCCATTTTGATAATTTTAATTTGATATGTCTATATTTCAATAGTGGTATATACAGGGTTATCATAGAGGAATGGTGGGGTTTCATTAATTCATACGAAGACAGTAGAGAAATTATGTGGTGTTGTATTGGTATCGCTGATAGCCTATAACACAAAAGTTTGTTTAACAGCTGTTGTAACCTGAAAATTAGTTCTTGCATTGTTGTGGTAGTGTGTTTAGTGTTTTATGGAGTGTTCTGTGTGGTGTGTGTTATTATGTTCTCTAATAAAGAAAAAGCAAAGTGTGTTTTGTTGCTGGCTGAATTTAAGTATGTAATTTCAGTGCAATGTGTATTTCGATGCGAATACAGGAAAGATCCACCAGATGAAAATAACATACGACGTTGGTATTCGAAGAAACTGGATCAGTTCAAAAGCAAAAATCATCTGGCACGCCAAGTGTATCCGACGAAAAAGTTAAACTTATTAGACAATCTGTAATTAGTAGTCCTAAGAAGTCGACGAAGCCTAGAGTTATGTATTCAGAAAACAACAATCCACAAAGTTTTACACAAAAGACTGAAATTAGACGCATATAAAATCCAGCTATTGCAGGAATTGAAACCTGATGATGTTGCAAAACGTTTCAATTTCGCTGTTTAAATGTTGAACAAGATTGATGAAAACCAATCATTTTTAGATGATATTTTTTTTTCCAACGAAGCTACATTCCATATCAATGAGGCTGTTAACAGACAAAATTCACGGATATTGGCATCTGAAAAACCAATACAATTTTTTTGAAAAAACGCAACTCACCTAAATGTAATGTTTAGTGTAATGTGATGAAAAATCGTCTGGTAGGGATATTCTTCTTGACTGAAAAGACAATTAATGGAATTGCGTATCTCGATATGTTAATCAATTATTGTTTTCCTCAGCCGGATGAATTCGATAACTTTCAACAATTTCTAGATAACTAGATGGGTCACCCCCGCACTTTAGCGCATTTGTCAAAGAAACTTTGAATGAAAAGTTCAGACATCGATCGATAGACTGGCAATGACATATACACTGGCCTCCAACGAGTCCAGACCTGACGCATGGCGATTTCTTCTTGTGGGGGTACATTATAAACATTGTTTATCAAGAAAAAATTAGAGACCTAAATCACTTATGGAACAGGATTAATAAAGCAATAACAACCGTTAACAATGACATGTTAACTAACGTTTGTGCAGAACTTGATTGTCGATTGGACATTTGCCGAGCGACTAATGGAGCACTTATCGAAATTTATTAGTTATGTAAAAAAAACTGTTTCATACGACGATTTAGATAAATAAATAACATCATCTGTAAGTAATTCTGTTTTCATTTAAATCATGTTCAAAATTCCACCATTCTATTATGATAACCCTGTATTATGTGCACTTTATAGACCCATACAACAAATTTCATGTTCCAATCTAATTTTTTCCTACTAAGCTTTGCAGACGATAGACGCCAACAACAACGACACCCATTAGTATTAAAAATAATTTTTTTAGGCTCAAGAGACAAAATTTTAGACATTGATTTTGGATAATCTTCTTTTATTACATTGATTATTGTGGCTGGGTAGGTACTGTGATGGTCACTATCAACTTGTTTTAAATTACAGTACGTCAAATTTTCTTAATATATCTTTTGTTTTTTAAGACATATAGAAATATATTTAATTTAAAATTTTAATGTTTTGCACTAAAATATAATTCTTAATATATTTATAATCGTTTAGCGAACGTAAAATTATCATGATTACTTTGTATTATGACTATAAATATTATCACAAATAAAGTATATATAGTTCACCTTACTTAACTTTCCTGAATGATATAAAACCACTGCAAGTCGTCCGTGAAATGCTCACTTCAGGGCAGAAGCTTACCGTCTTCACTACTGCACCACTGCCTTTGTTAGATAAAGGGATCTAACGTTTAAATTTTGTAAAGTTACAAGTTATTGTACAAGCCTATAAAATCATTTTATCTTCATTACAAGATTGAGGTTACGTTCACAAGATATTACAGTTTACGAATTTCTTACATAACCTAAAAATCATCGAATCTACGTTTTTATTATTAATAATTAGTTTTTTTTTCTTATTCAAGGACCAAAATTATATCATCGCCTAATAAAATAAAAGAAAGAAAACATAAAGATTGCTAGGACTCGAAACTCTTAATGGCATCATAGTCAGAGGAGATCAATAGTTGGTCAAGAGAAACCTGATAGTAAAGATAAAAGTATGGAAAAAGATGTAAGCCAGTTAGGGTCCCTCTAGATTTTCACTACTGTACTCAGTACGATGATTATGTAAGTGAAATGAGAACTATCGCCAAGATCAATGTCAGTTTTGTTTTGTTTTTTAGAATTACTCCTGAAAAAAATATTTTTGTATGAGTGATTTTATACTAATACTCCATTTGAAATAACATTTATTTTGGTAATCATTTAAAGTGATTTGAAGAGTTTGGAAGTTTTACGTAATTTGTATTTTATTTACTAAGGAAGAAACATTTTCCAATAATCTTACTTTGTCTTTAGACGCTACATTTGAATTAAATTGTATCAAAATAAACATGTATAACAAATATAACATGAGATGTTTTTTTGGGGAAATCTTCTTTTTTTTGTATTATGACATTAAATACAAGTATTGCTTTATCGAAAAAACAAAATAAAAAATCTCGAAATATGGCAACAATTTGCCCACATACGGAATTTGATTGAAATCGGTTAAAGCAATTAAGCTATCAAATATTATGTACACAACAGACGAAAGTCAGATATCACTCAAAAAACTACTTTTTTTTATCTCAGGAGACCTCAAAATTGATATACCTTTAAAAAAATCTGCTTCCCACCACAAAACTTCCACTATACTCCGCATCTGTGAGAAAGTAGTCACTGATTTTTAAACACAATGCACTTTCTAAACCAATATATCAGCACAACATTTTTTAATTATTTTTTTTTTATTTGATTAAATAACTGTATATTTTATGTTTAAGGAAACAAACACTCATTGCAAAGAAGTGTTCAAGTATTGTATATAATATATTTTACAAGTACTGGCTGTCAATATTTTACGCAAGTGAATAATTAAAATTATATCTTCTCCTTCTAAAGACGAAGTTTAAGAAGTCGTTTACTTAAATTACTCTCAGAGCTGGAGGTCGTAAATGTTGAGGATAGGGACAGTAAATTTAACGAGACTTTTATTAACAAGATAAATCATTTGTATGATTGTAAAATATAGCATAAACTTTGATAAATAATTGTTATTAACATCTTTTGTGATTACATAATTGAGGAGGAAACGTCAGGTATTCGAATAATAGGTTGTCCTTTGTATCAAGTTTTGTTAGTTGTACTTTGTGACATTAGGTGGTAAAAGTAAAATGTGACGCATAGGATAGAGCTTACCTCTTTCTTGGTCTTTGGGAAAACAGTTATGTAGACAAGCAGGGGAAACTAATTATGGGAGGAGTTTGGAAAATTAAAGCTGATACTTTAGCAATTGTTTTTAAATTTTCAAATCAGTACTTCTCATTAGTCTTTACAGTAATAATATAATTTAAACATTTTAAACTAAATTTGGTATCTTTCTAAAAATAAGAGAAATTAAAACTTCGTCTAAAAATTCGGTTGTTATCCGCGATGTAAATATAAATATTTTATAGGACTGCACATATTCAAATAGCTATAACACATTAATGAGTAGTTATAGAATCGAATCTATAGTTACTATTCCGACTATAATACAACATCTTGTATTCATCCTGTTTTTGTACGAGTTACTAATAAAACTGAAACACGTATTGAAGCCAGAATATTAGAGTTGCACAGAACTTGTTATGACGTCATGTACAGTAACGCTATACGGGACCCAGGTTTTAAGCTACGAAAAGTACACCGTCTGATTCTTATTTAATTATGAAAGGTTAAATAATCTACTTGATAATGTTGATTGGTCACATGTTTATCTCCTGCCTAATGTAAATCTTCCTTATATTTATGGACTTCATTGCAAACGGAAATTCCATTATTGTAAATTTAAATGTATTCAAAAATTCAAACTATGGATTAACAGCGTGGATTAAAGACAAAAAAAAGTGTGGAAAGGATTTTAAAAAAATGTGGTATATTTTAACTTTTACAACAGGGAAAAAGTAATAAAAGTAATACATAGAAATTTACACTTATTATTAATAGAAAACTTGGAGAAGATATTTATCTGTTAGCTAGGCAATTTAATACTTATTTTCTGTTATTACTGTTCTTTATCTTTTGAATGTGATAGTGAAATTTGCACATACACAGCAGCATACACGTCATGTTGTAAGGTAGGGTGGGAGGCTTTCTCTACGTTTCTACGGTCAATTTTAAAAGATGATATTGTTATAGCAATAGTTTCTTATAGAATACTAAGTCCTTGGGTATTGATGGCATTAGCTGTTATGATTCACATTTAATTTTAGTTTCAATAGAGGTATTTTTCTCAATAAGTATATAATTTGTATGTAGGTCCTTTACAATAAACATTGAATTTATAGAGAATTAACTTGATTGATTTCTACGTAATTCGTTACGTCGATATTACACTCGGTGATGCCAATCCCGAGGGATCTCAACTGGATTTACGTCTTGTTTCATGCAGTATTGAGTTAGATCCCTTTATTTTATCTTTCTTAATAATCTCATGTTCTCTTAAAATCCTGACGCTTTTAGGGTATTCGACAGTTAACGGGTTTTTATTATGTCGTTTTGTTTCTTTTTTATAATGATGGCTGAGAGATTTTCGTCATTAAACGATAACTGAGAAATTATGTCGATAAAATAACCCCATCTAAAGTTTTTAAATATAGTATGAAAAACGGTTTTGTTTAAATAATATCACTTATCATTGTTTTAAAAGTTTCGCCAGTATAATTTACTTATTTTGTGTATCAAGTAAATAAAGTTATTAGAATAATTAAATAAACGACAATCCTTCTTATAGCCAAAGACGACATTTGTATGTCGTGTTAAAACGGTTCAGTTTCAAACCCACGTTACACAAACACGTTGTTTGTGAATTCCTGCCTCGTACATTGCACTGAGTGGTTATATTGAGACTATGGTAATTGTACATTCAGAAGGGAGAAATTGAACGACCTGACCAACATTTTAAACTGGCCAATTAAAGGACCAATAGTTGGATACGTTTAATAAAAAAGAATTTCTTTTTTTTTTACAGTTTTTTAACAAAAGTTATTAGAAACTGACTAATAAATAATTTACTTTTTAGAGAAGTTCAATTTCAAAAATGGTTATATAGTATTTATACAAACGTGTTATAGAAAAAGTACAAAGTTTTTTTTTCTTACATTAACTCGTAAAAAATGATACATACGTTTCACAACATTATTAATCGATGATTAAACTATTGAATAAAATTACGTATATTGTGTACTGACAATTAGTGTACAACTAACAACATAATTTATTAATGAATAATCTATTTCAAGCTTTTATCATTGTATTGATATTTTCCACTTTCATTTACCTGTGAATTCACATACACAGATGGAATTCAATTTCTTTGAATTACATTAATTTTCTTTATAAGGACATATTAAGACCCTATAATATATTTATAGTTAATTATAGTTAATTTGTATATATATATATATATATATATATAGTATTATATATAGTTAATTTGAAGTAAACATACAATTATATAGAATTATTTAGTTTGTATTCCCTTATATAAAACTAATCCACAAAACAAAAAAGATAGAAATATATATATTTAAAAAAAATAAATAAAGATGATTAGTTTATGGCAAGAGGAGAAATGTTATTTTAAAACTAAGCACATCAACTAGTTATATAATCTACATTCCCTTTTGGGTAAAAACTACATCTTAATATTCTTTTCTTTTAACTCTGTAGTACATAATTATTGGTTTTGTAATATCTGGTGATTACATTTTTTCAATGTTTACTTCTATTTTTGAATAAACTAAAACTTTATTCCTGTTAAGTTATGTTAAGTTTCTAATTTCCTGTTATTAAATTCTAATGTTTAATTGGTTTCCGCTCTTTTAATTTTTTTATTACGTTATGTTTTTCCATTCGGTAAATTTTGCTTTCTAGATTTTCTATATATTTTTAAGAAACTTGTAAGAAGTCGTCATATCCGATCTATAAACATTTCACTTTATTATTTCTTATACGAATAAGTCAAATTTAACAATTTTTTGCTTTTTATAAATATTTACGAACACTTATTGTACTAAAATTAATAAACGTAAGGATTTTTAAGACAACAACTAGATTTCACAGTAGATTATCTAAATCTATAACAATAATACGTGTAAATTTTTATACAACTTGAAAAGGACATTTGAAAATATGACAACATAAAGGAAACGCTTTTAGTGGTTGTGTTTGCAAGGTAATGATCATATTTCAACATCCCACAGTGCTGGCACTGTCATAGATGCCAATATTTATTTCCAATATCAGACCATTTAGAATTTTTACATCCCCCATTCGTGTATATCTACAACTATAAGTTATCCCAAAATGTTGTTTTATTGTTTAATATATTAAAAACTGTGGTAGTGCTGTCTACAAAAAAGAGGGAATGCAGGATTTATTTTAAGACAAACATGAAATAATAAGTGGTTATATCATTCGATTCCGTGTCAATGAATTAAATTGAAGTGTTCTACGTCAATTTCCCATCTACGTATTGGGAATATTATGTGACAGGTTAAACAATCTTTGTTCAGTTTCTGTTAATATATCGGTTTTAATGTAACAAATACTATTTGTTTGTTTATAATATAGCTATCTGTCAACTGTCTGTCTGTCTGTCTGTCTCTCATATGTGTTGTGCTCAACAGCCCAAACTCGTTGACCAACTTAAATAAAATTTGGTATATCCTGACCACATCATTGGACTTGTTATAATTGGTTTTTGGATATCTCCAAAATTGATAGATCTGACATGAAATTAATCAAAGTTACGGTATAATAAAAATTGACTGCAACGATTTTGATTAAAATATGCTCATGCGTTGTCTTTAAGGACTCAAACAAAAAATATTCATTCTATCTCTCCAAAAATGTTGGTGGATGAATGTTCTATCAATCACCTAATTTCTCAAAATCAATTTTATCGATTTTGATAAATTTATACTTGTATCTGAAGATTGATGACACATCCTCACGTGAATAATTGCAAAATATTATGGTTCAAGAAAATTAGCAAAAACAAAAGTGAACTTTGATCGCTGATCTTAAAGGTCGATTTTAATATTTACGTCTAGGACGTGTTTAAGGTTCATAAATTTTAATATCATTTATTAAATACAAAAAAAAATTCATAATTTATTCATTTTAACTTTTTGATTTTCACCGAAATAACATATAAACCATCATTATGGTTATTTTTTTATTATTTTGAGGAATGGGTGAATAAAAAAGTTAGTGTGAAAACATTTATTTAGTTTTTAAATGAAATTTAATTTATGTGATTAAATAATTACTACTAGATATTATTCTTTCCCTAATGAGACATTTGATTAAAACTTTTTATATAAACATTAGTATCTGTTTTTTTTTTTTTTTTTTTTTTTTTTTTTTTTTTTTTTTTTTTTTTTTTTTTTTTTTTTTTTTTTTTTTTTTTTTTTTTTTTTTGACTGTGTTTAATTTCCTTTTAGAAAAAATAGAATATGAAAAGAGAAAAAAACATTAAAACGTTATCATTTGTGTGTGTGTGTGTGTGTGTGTGTATGAAATTGTATACCTAAGTCCGAATATACAGCACATAAAATAAATACAGAAATGCAATTGGTGGTTTACTCTTTAAATATAAAAGTTAGCTCTTCATTTATACGTTACACAGATAATAGTTTTAAACTAATATTTACATATATATAGCACATTACCTGGAGATAAAACTACTATAACAGAAAATATACAGAGCAAAAAAATAGTTATTTTACTACATTTAACTTCATCGTGTGGTATAAGCAAGTATCGAATTTAAAACAGAAGATTTATATAACCGATTATCTGGAAGCATGATAGTGTAGTTACATACTTTATGGTTAGATGGTATAATACCCTGCATTGTGCTGCCAGTGGTGTACCATAATTCAACGAATAATTTTACTATATAAGCTTATTTAAATAAATGGTGCATGAATCTCTTGGAATATCCAAACTAGAAACCCATATTATTTATCTCGAACACAGATAAGGATAATTGACAGAACATAAATTTACATTTTCGAAAGTACGGCATTGGGAACAATTGAAATAAATAATGATGTTTGTATAAAAAATTATACATTTGGGTTAAAATTATATTTAATTTAATTGAAAACATTTGTTCAATTGAATTGTCCCTATATATTGTCTTGGTGATTTTTAGGTATATCTTTTATGAAAAATATGACAAACGATTACTTTCGTCAAAGATTAGATTCACCAACGAAAAACATTGCAGTTATTGTAATGTAAAAAAGGAAGGAATCTAAAAATAGAGATCCACAGCCCAAGATTACTCTATTGGCGCCAAATAAATATTAAAAATATTTTCACCTACTAGTTTGATTAAAACCTATCTACAAGTTAAGGCTGCATATATGACAGACGAAATCATTCCAAAAACAACTTTTTATGGTGTAAGAAAGATATATCGACAAGAAACCTGACATTTTATCCACGACACAGCCCGTCCCCTCTTTATACTATGTTATTTAAGTGGGAGAGTAAAATTGTGAAATCTATATTTCTTAATTTTTTACCCATGAGACAAACCTCTCACCCTTATTTCACTACGTATGTTAAGTGTGAATGTAACATTGTGAAATCTGTATTTATTATGTTTTTACCCATGAGACAAACCACCCCCTCCCTATACTACGTATGTTAAGTGTGAATGTAACATTGTGAAATCTGTATTTATTATGTTTTTACCCATGAGACAAACCACCCCCTCCCTATACTACGTATGTTAAGTGTGAATGTAACATTGTGAAATCTGTATTTATTATGTTTTTACCCATGAGACAAACCTCTCACCCTTATTTCACTACGTATGTTAAGTGTGAATGTAACATTGTGAAATCTGTATTTATTATGTTTTTACCTATGAGACAAACCTCTCACCCTTATTTCACTACGTATGTTAAGTGTGAATGTAACATTGTGAAATCTGTATTTATTATGTTTTTACCCATGAGACAAACCTCTCACCCTTATTTCACTACGTATGTTAAGTGTGAATGTAACATTGTGAAATCTGTATTTATTATGTTTTTACCCATGAGACAAACCTCTCACCCTTATTTCACTACGTATGTTAAGTGTGAATGTAACATTGTGAAATCTGTATTTATTATGTTTTTACCCATGAGACAAACCTCTCACCCTTATTTCACTACGTATGTTAAGTGTGAATGTAACATTGTGAAATCTGTATTTATTATGTTTTTACCCATGAGACAAACCTCTCACCCTTATTTCACTACGTATGTTAAGTGTGAATGTAACATTGTGAAATCTGTATTTATTATGTTTTTACCTATGAGACAAACCTCTCACCCTTATTTCACTACGTATGTTAAGTGTGAATGTAACATTGTGAAATCTGTATTTATTATGTTTTTACCCATGAGACAAACCTCTCACCCTTATTTCACTACGTATGTTAAGTGTGAATGTAACATTGTGAAATCTGTATTTATTATGTTTTTACCTATGAGACAAACCTCTCACCCTTATTTCACTACGTATGTTAAGTGTGAATGTAACATTGTGAAATCTGTATTTATTATGTTTTTACCCATGAGACAAACCTCTCACCCTTATTTCACTACGTATGTTAAGTGTGAATGTAACATTGTGAAATCTGTATTTATTATGTTTTTACCCATGAGACAAACCTCTCACCCTTATTTCACTACGTATGTTAAGTGTGAATGTAACATTGTGAAATCTGTATTTATTATGTTTTTACCCATGAGACAAACCTCTCACCCTTATTTCACTACGTATGTTAAGTGTGAATGTAACATTGTGAAATCTGTATTTATTATGTTTTTACCCATGAGACAAACCTCTCACCCTTATTTCACTACGTATGTTAAGTGTGAATGTAACATTGTGAAATCTGTATTTATTATGTTTTTACCC
Source organism: Aphrophora alni (assembly GCA_963513935.1). Classification (NCBI taxonomy): domain Eukaryota; kingdom Metazoa; phylum Arthropoda; class Insecta; order Hemiptera; family Aphrophoridae; genus Aphrophora; species Aphrophora alni. The sequence goes on from OY740768.1 coordinate 139,667,505, forward strand.
ATGAGACAAACCTCTCACCCTTATTTCACTACGTATGTTAAGTGTGAATGTAACATTGTGAAATCTGTATTTATTATGTTTTTACCTATGAGACAAACCTCTCACCCTTATTTCACTACGTATGTTAAGTGTGAATGTAACATTGTGAAATCTGTATTTATTATGTTTTTACCCATGAGACAAACCTCTCACCCTTATTTCACTACGTATGTTAAGTGTGAATGTAACATTGTGAAATCTGTATTTATTATGTTTTTACCCATGAGACAAACCTCTCACCCTTATTTCACTACGTATGTTAAGTGTGAATGTAACATTGTGAAATCTGTATTTATTATGTTTTTACCTATGAGACAAACCTCTCACCCTTATTTCACTACGTATGTTAAGTGTGAATGTAACATTGTGAAATCTGTATTTATTATGTTTTTACCCATGAGACAAACCTCTCACCCTTATTTCACTACGTATGTTAAGTGTGAATGTAACATTGTGAAATCTGTATTTATTATGTTTTTACCCATGAGACAAACCTCTCACCCTTATTTCACTACGTATGTTAAGTGTGAATGTAACATTGTGAAATCTGTATTTATTATGTTTTTACCTATGAGACAAACCTCTCACCCTTATTTCACTACGTATGTTAAGTGTGAATGTAACATTGTGAAATCTGTATTTATTATGTTTTTACCCATGAGACAAACCTCTCACCCTTATTTCACTACGTATGTTAAGTGTGAATGTAACATTGTGAAATCTGTATTTATTATGTTTTTACCCATGAGACAAACCTCTCACCCTTATTTCACTACGTATGTTAAGTGTGAATGTAACATTGTGAAATCTGTATTTATTATGTTTTTACCCATGAGACAAACCTCTCACCCTTATTTCACTACGTATGTTAAGTGTGAATGTAACATTGTGAAATCTGTATTTATTATGTTTTTACCCATGAGACAAACCTCTCACCCTTATTTCACTACGTATGTTAAGTGTGAATGTAACATTGTGAAATCTGTATTTATTATGTTTTTACCCATGAGACAAACCTCTCACCCTTATTTCACTACGTATGTTAAGTGTGAATGTAACATTGTGAAATCTGTATTTATTATGTTTTTACCTATGAGACAAACCTCTCACCCTTATTTCACTACGTATGTTAAGTGTGAATGTAACATTGTGAAATCTGTATTTATTATGTTTTTACCCATGAGACAAACCTCTCACCCTTATTTCACTACGTATGTTAAGTGTGAATGTAACATTGTGAAATCTGTATTTATTATGTTTTTACCTATGAGACAAACCTCTCACCCTTATTTCACTACGTATGTTAAGTGTGAATGTAACATTGTGAAATCTGTATTTATTATGTTTTTACCCATGAGACAAACCTCTCACCCTTATTTCACTACGTATGTTAAGTGTGAATGTAACATTGTGAAATCTGTATTTATTATGTTTTTACCCATGAGACAAACCTCTCACCCTTATTTCACTACGTATGTTAAGTGTGAATGTAACATTGTGAAATCTGTATTTATTATGTTTTTACCCATGAGACAAACCTCTCACCCTTATTTCACTACGTATGTTAAGTGTGAATGTAACATTGTGAAATCTGTATTTATTATGTTTTTACCCATGAGACAAACCTCTCACCCTTATTTCACTACGTATGTTAAGTGTGAATGTAACATTGTGAAATCTGTATTTATTATGTTTTTACCCATGAGACAAACCTCTCACCCTTATTTCACTACGTATGTTAAGTGTGAATGTAACATTGTGAAATCTGTATTTATTATGTTTTTACCTATGAGACAAACCTCTCACCCTTATTTCACTACGTATGTTAAGTGTGAATGTAACATTGTGAAATCTGTATTTATTATGTTTTTACCCATGAGACAAACCTCTCACCCTTATTTCACTACGTATGTTAAGTGTGAATGTAACATTGTGAAATCTGTATTTATTATGTTTTTACCCATGAGACAAACCTCTCACCCTTATTTCACTACGTATGTTAAGTGTGAATGTAACATTGTGAAATCTGTATTTATTATGTTTTTACCTATGAGACAAACCTCTCACCCTTATTTCACTACGTATGTTAAGTGTGAATGTAACATTGTGAAATCTGTATTTATTATGTTTTTACCCATGAGACAAACCTCTCACCCTTATTTCACTACGTATGTTAAGTGTGAATGTAACATTGTGAAATCTGTATTTATTATGTTTTTACCCATGAGACAAACCTCTCACCCTTATTTCACTACGTATGTTAAGTGTGAATGTAACATTGTGAAATCTGTATTTATTATGTTTTTACCTATGAGACAAACCTCTCACCCTTATTTCACTACGTATGTTAAGTGTGAATGTAACATTGTGAAATCTGTATTTATTATGTTTTTACCCATGAGACAAACCTCTCACCCTTATTTCACTACGTATGTTAAGTGTGAATGTAACATTGTGAAATCTGTATTTATTATGTTTTTACCCATGAGACAAACCTCTCACCCTTATTTCACTACGTATGTTAAGTGTGAATGTAACATTGTGAAATCTGTATTTATTATGTTTTTACCCATGAGACAAACCTCTCACCCTTATTTCACTACGTATGTTAAGTGTGAATGTAACATTGTGAAATCTGTATTTATTATGTTTTTACCCATGAGACAAACCTCTCACCCTTATTTCACTACGTATGTTAAGTGTGAATGTAACATTGTGAAATCTGTATTTATTATGTTTTTACCCATGAGACAAACCTCTCACCCTTATTTCACTACGTATGTTAAGTGTGAATGTAACATTGTGAAATCTGTATTTATTATGTTTTTACCTATGAGACAAACCTCTCACCCTTATTTCACTACGTATGTTAAGTGTGAATGTAACATTGTGAAATCTGTATTTATTATGTTTTTACCCATGAGACAAACCTCTCACCCTTATTTCACTACGTATGTTAAGTGTGAATGTAACATTGTGAAATCTGTATTTATTATGTTTTTACCCATGAGACAAACCTCTCACCCTTATTTCACTACGTATGTTAAGTGTGAATGTAACATTGTGAAATCTGTATTTATTATGTTTTTACCCATGAGACAAACCTCTCACCCTTATTTCACTACGTATGTTAAGTGTGAATGTAACATTGTGAAATCTGTATTTATTATGTTTTTACCCATGAGACAAACCTCTCACCCTTATTTCACTACGTATGTTAAGTGTGAATGTAACATTGTGAAATCTGTATTTATTATGTTTTTACCCATGAGACAAACCTCTCACCCTTATTTCACTACGTATGTTAAGTGTGAATGTAACATTGTGAAATCTGTATTTATTATGTTTTTACCTATGAGACAAACCTCTCACCCTTATTTCACTACGTATGTTAAGTGTGAATGTAACATTGTGAAATCTGTATTTATTATGTTTTTACCCATGAGACAAACCTCTCACCCTTATTTCACTACGTATGTTAAGTGTGAATGTAACATTGTGAAATCTGTATTTATTATGTTTTTACCTATGAGACAAACCTCTCACCCTTATTTCACTACGTATGTTAAGTGTGAATGTAACATTGTGAAATCTGTATTTATTATGTTTTTACCCATGAGACAAACCTCTCACCCTTATTTCACTACGTATGTTAAGTGTGAATGTAACATTGTGAAATCTGTATTTATTATGTTTTTACCCATGAGACAAACCTCTCACCCTTATTTCACTACGTATGTTAAGTGTGAATGTAACATTGTGAAATCTGTATTTATTATGTTTTTACCCATGAGACAAACCTCTCACCCTTATTTCACTACGTATGTTAAGTGTGAATGTAACATTGTGAAATCTGTATTTATTATGTTTTTACCTATGAGACAAACCTCTCACCCTTATTTCACTACGTATGTTAAGTGTGAATGTAACATTGTGAAATCTGTATTTATTATGTTTTTACCCATGAGACAAACCTCTCACCCTTATTTCACTACGTATGTTAAGTGTGAATGTAACATTGTGAAATCTGTATTTATTATGTTTTTACCCATGAGACAAACCTCTCACCCTTATTTCACTACGTATGTTAAGTGTGAATGTAACATTGTGAAATCTGTATTTATTATGTTTTTACCTATGAGACAAACCTCTCACCCTTATTTCACTACGTATGTTAAGTGTGAATGTAACATTGTGAAATCTGTATTTATTATGTTTTTACCCATGAGACAAACCTCTCACCCTTATTTCACTACGTATGTTAAGTGTGAATGTAACATTGTGAAATCTGTATTTATTATGTTTTTACCCATGAGACAAACCTCTCACCCTTATTTCACTACGTATGTTAAGTGTGAATGTAACATTGTGAAATCTGTATTTATTATGTTTTTACCCATGAGACAAACCACCCCCTCCCTATACTACGTATGTTAAGTGTGAATGTAACATTGTGAAATCTGTATTTATTATGTTTTTACCCATGAGACAAACCACCCCCTCCCTATACTACGTATGTTAAGTGTGAATGTAACATTGTGAAATCTGTATTTATTATGTTTTTACCCATGAGACAAACCTCTCACCCTTATTTCACTACGTATGTTAAGTGTGAATGTAACATTGTGAAATCTGTATTTATTATGTTTTTACCTATGAGACAAACCTCCCCCTCCCTATACTACGTATGTTAAGTGTGAATGTAACATTGTGAAATCTGTATTTATTATGTTTTTACCTATGAGACAAACCTCTCACCCTTATTTCACTACGTATGTTAAGTGTGAATGTAACATTGTGAAATCTGTATTTATTATGTTTTTACCCATGAGACAAACCACCCCCTCCCTATACTACGTATGTTAAGTGTGAATGTAACATTGTGAAATCTGTATTTATTATGTTTTTACCCATGAGACAAACCACCCCCTCCCTATACTACGTATGTTAAGTGTGAATGTAACATTGTGAAATCTGTATTTATTATGTTTTTACCCATGAGACAAACCTCTCACCCTTATTTCACTACGTATGTTAAGTGTGAATGTAACATTGTGAAATCTGTATTTATTATGTTTTTACCTATGAGACAAACCTCTCACCCTTATTTCACTACGTATGTTAAGTGTGAATGTAACATTGTGAAATCTGTATTTATTATGTTTTTACCCATGAGACAAACCTCTCACCCTTATTTCACTACGTATGTTAAGTGTGAATGTAACATTGTGAAATCTGTATTTATTATGTTTTTACCCATGAGACAAACCTCTCACCCTTATTTCACTACGTATGTTAAGTGTGAATGTAACATTGTGAAATCTGTATTTATTATGTTTTTACCCATGAGACAAACCTCTCACCCTTATTTCACTACGTATGTTAAGTGTGAATGTAACATTGTGAAATCTGTATTTATTATGTTTTTACCCATGAGACAAACCTCTCACCCTTATTTCACTACGTATGTTAAGTGTGAATGTAACATTGTGAAATCTGTATTTATTATGTTTTTACCCATGAGACAAACCTCTCACCCTTATTTCACTACGTATGTTAAGTGTGAATGTAACATTGTGAAATCTGTATTTATTATGTTTTTACCCATGAGACAAACCTCTCACCCTTATTTCACTACGTATGTTAAGTGTGAATGTAACATTGTGAAATCTGTATTTATTATGTTTTTACCCATGAGACAAACCTCTCACCCTTATTTCACTACGTATGTTAAGTGTGAATGTAACATTGTGAAATCTGTATTTATTATGTTTTTACCCATGAGACAAACCTCTCACCCTTATTTCACTACGTATGTTAAGTGTGAATGTAACATTGTGAAATCTGTATTTATTATGTTTTTACCCATGACACAAACCACCCCCTCCCTGTATGTACTATGTTATGTTATGTTATGTTATGTGGGACAGTAAATTTGTGAAATCTATATTTCTTAATTTTACACCCTTTACACAACTTTCCTCCTCCCTTTACGACGTATGTTATTTGAGAAAGTAAAATTGTAAAATCTATATCTTAAACAAACATATATTACAATTTAGAAACTAAATATATTATCTTTTGTTATTCAAACAACTTATTTCATTGGATCATTTTGAACATATTTAAATTTAATTATGTACAATTGTACGAACAACAGCAATAATGATATCAATCATTTTATCTATTTGGTTCTGGGACCACTGGAAGATTACTTTGAGTCATGATAGACTACTATAGTAACGTAAATAATAATCGGTAGGATATGTAATTACTCTGGGCTTGTAAGATCAATTACATGTCACCAGTATAATCTATTTTATCGCGAAAGTAAAAATAATGACATACATACAGATGAACAATTGAAAGTAAAAAATATATTAATGTTGAAGAATAATTGACAAAAAAAAGAAAGAATTTTGACTGTCATCATTAAAAACTCGAGTTTAATGAATTTCGATTTACAGCGAGAACGTGTTTTTGACACGAGCAAGACAATTCAGGCAATTATTATTATTTTCCTTTAACACTTTGTCCACATTTTCACTTTTTGTATTATAACTAGCGAACTGACATTTTTGGGGACAATTGATTTCGGTTCGTTTTTATTTGGCTTTGGATTAAGTGAGCGAAATAGTTTGTTCACCATTTATTATAATGTAACATTAGCCAAATATTTCTAGAAAACTGATGCTTATTGCGTAATACAATTCGTCCGTGGTAATAACACTGAAATAAAAATATCACTAAACACGTGAAAATAAATTAATTCTTCTAAGTTCAATAATTGTTCTTAAACATTGGCTTATTTTAAGGTATTATAGATAATCTAACTTATTTATAATCAGACATTTTATAATTATTAGGCTGTTTTATGTGAAATACTAAAATGTGTTTCTTAACCAAAACAAATTATGTATTAAACCTAACAATAAATAACGTAAAATATAAGATAAAGAAAGTGGTAAGAAATGAAACAAATATTATCAGCATGCTGTTACATCACATCAATATTGAAGCGTGCTGAGAGAGATTTCTCTCTACTCTCACAAGTTGGAGTTCTTAACTTCAATTCTCCAGTATGTATATCAAATATTACGACCCGATTTTATCGTATTACAAGTGGACTGAAAATGGTGAATATTTGACATTTTGATCAATCAGAAAAATGTGTTCACAAAAAGTGAAATATATGAAATCAGGTCTGTTAAACTATCAATACTTACGTAATATTTTTTAAAGAATTGTCTTATTAAGATATCGTGTTCCAAACTCTGTTATTGCCTACATAGGATTTTAACTTAATATAATCTATATAAAAACAGGATTTCTAGAGAGAGAAATGAGAGAGAGAGAGAGAGAGAGAGAGAGAGAGAGAGAGAGAGAAATGTAGATTTTAAAATTTGAACATTTGAACAGCGTTCAAAGAAAAGTATTAATCTCCTAAGTAACAGAATCTTTGTAATTGCCCAGTATACGAAGTATAAAGTAAATAGATACTCCACCTTCCTTTTTTTACTAATAGCCACATTTTATGGCCTTAAGAAATAGTGGTTTTCTACATACAGTCCGTCCGTCATAGTTGTCGTTATCGTCTTAATGTAAGCACGATATAGGATATTACAAAAGTAATCTAAGAATATATAATTTGCAATATTAACTATATTATGTTTATTCAAATGCAAGAAGATTTAATTAAAAAAGTAAAAATGTAGGCCATTTTAAACAGTTTTTATTCATATCTTTTATTATTTTACTTATAGTAGTAAATGAGACTAAAAAATAGTAGATTTCTATTTTGTATGTTATGGTACTCAACCTCTTTACGGTGATAAATAGTGCAGTTAATGTGAAATATATAATATCGAACCCAAGCTCACAAGTACATGTGAGATCCGTATAGTTACAAGATTTTGTAAAGACGAGTTTACAACACGAACAAGTACATTGCACCTCTGAAGATGATAGCAGAGTTATCGAAATGTACATAAGGTAGCCTAATATAAACGCATTATACAGTTTTGTGTAGTTGTGTTATTTTGTGGTTTGGGGTTTTTCCTTGTTCATATACAGCTTCGGGTCCCGTCAAGTCACAGACACTGACAAGAGCGATGTGAGAGGAGATATTACAATATATTATATAGTCAAATATATATATATATATATATATATATATATATTAAAACACAAGTCCGAAAACTTTTCATTTTCAAGTGACTTCTAGCAAAATAATTCGCCCTGCATTTTGGAGTGATATCGGAGAAAACGGTTGTAAATTTGGATTAGATTTTTTTTTTAAAGTTAGGCATGAGTTTTCATTGAGTCGAAAAACCTTTGAATCATGATAAAAAAAAGTAAAAGAGAACATAAAATAAAGACCCGTAGCTCTCGAATACTGTAATAGTATCAAAGTAGTAAAAGATTATATGTAATTAATTATATTACAGTATTTTGTAAAGATTATATTAGACAATTTGTAAAATTAATTCAGATTGTAAACCTCAATTATCTACAATAAAACACATGGAAACTACTTCGGAAAAGTAATTTCGAAATATAATTTCGGGAAGGTTATGTATGTTTCCAATTTACTTTTTTCACAAAACATTACTATTTTTCATTGTCGAAATATGATTGTATCTTTTCGTCCATTTTTTACGTTAGTTTGATGAAAAAAAAAAAATGCTCTGTTTAAAATAATAATTACGTTAACAATTTAATTTTATTTTTCTGAATTTCAAAAAGGTTCTATATGAGCACAATATAACAAATTTCTCGAGCCTATCGTAATTTCTGTGGCTGGTGTTGTGCTTACATAACAAATACAACGATCACAAACGGGGGAAAAAAAAAAAACAAAAAAAAAAAAAAAAACTGTTCCTGGTGTCATTAAACGTGAAGATCAGTAAAAAACCGCAAGTCAAAATTTTGTGCGATTTCCAAAATTACCATCCCCGTACTTAGTAGACTGGGTAAACAAACATAACTGTAAGTGTTGGATATTTCGGGCGGTGAATATTCGATATTTTATTTTCAAGTTTAATTATCATTTAATAATTTAATTGAAGAACAACTACATTAAAAAATAATAAATAAAAATTCATTCTTGTTTTTTATATATACATTGTTTATAATTTTATAGATTACCATACAAATAAAATTATCTAATAATCTAACTACTTCATTTAAATCAAGGACACAAAGTATCTTCAGTATTTACAATCTAATAATCGTGCAATAAACAAAGTTGTAGTTAAACTAAAACTAATCTTCAGATAATTACAAAGTTAACCTCAATCTTGTAATGTAGATGAACTGATTTTAAGATCTTATTCAACAGTTTGGAACTTTATAAAGTTTACGCGTTAGATCCCCTTATCTAACAGATACAGTTCTGAAGTAGTGCAAACTATATGCTTCTTAGTGAATGTAGAAATGTAGGGGAAGTTAAAATGATAAAACTTCCAGTGCTTTTATATAAATTAGGAAAATTAAGTAAAGGGTAAACTTATAAGGCAAACTTTACTACAAACAATAATATACAAGGTGATGACACCATCATGGTAATTACCCAACCCGATCATAAAATGTATACTAGTAGAACAACTAAATATAATGACCAACAGTTGGTCTCTAACCAAGTATGAAATGTTAAATTGTATTATTAGATCAACAGATATTATACATAGTGAACAAAACCAATTTGGGTCTTCTAAGGGAATTTCTTATGAAAAGCTCCAAGATGCTCCAAAATGGTGTCTTCTGACAATCTATTGTCTTACCCATGTAAGTCTTTTGTTTTATTTTCTAATATTAATTGAATATCATTAATAAATAGTTTGGAAATGATTATGTTTTTCAATGGACATTAAACATACTTTATAAATTTGTTTAAAAAAGTAAAATTATTTAAAAAGTGTCAAAATAAATCAGTAGTAAAAAGTGAAAACCGTACCTACCCACACAGTGGAGAAAACCCAACAGAAAATGAAATGGCGATATAAAAGTATAAACGTTTACTGGCGGTCAAGTAGGCTACCACTGGCATGCGTGCTGGCGCCACTAGGAACATCCACGTGTAAACCCAGCTTTAACTATTCTAGAAAACCAGCAGCAACTTACTCAGACTCTGAAGTGTTCCAAGTATTCAGTAAGAACAAATATATATTCAGAGTAAGTGGAACACTGATATCTAAGTGCACTTTACGCAAAATGCCAAGTAAATCCTGAAGTTAATTGAGTCCCAATTATTTTTAATGATGAAAATAAATCTTCTGGTTTACCTCTCAACATGAGAATTACCGAAAGGAGAAGTAAAAGTTCAAAAGGTTGCCAGATAACTTAAGGAATGGTTATTGAAAAATAGTATGGTGGAATAGTACCTTCAATTGTAAATAGTGTTTATCGTCTTTGAATGTTTATTTGTATTGTGTATTGTGTTATATATTTTTTCTCTGTGTGTGTCTTTTGTGTGTGCGACAACTCACATGTTGGTGACTGTTGCTATTTGAATATCAATGAGGCTAAATATATTATTACCCTTACCTCTTCCATCTATCATACAACGAAGATATACTTTAGTCTATCGTGATACGATTACTGTATGTATGTTATTCATCACTAGATAAATTAACAAAAGATTAATCGTTAATGAAATAAGATTAAATACGTTACATTTGTTACGTGACGTCATAGCTCATTACGTTCAATTTAAAGTGACGTTTAAAAATGTAAACTTTTTTATAATTTTTATATTTCGTACAGATTAAATCTTACAGAAAATTACATTTTACAGGGTGATTCACAAAGAAATGGAGAAACTCTCAGAACGTGTTCTACTAGTAATACAACAGCTCATGTACACATAGCAACAAACTCCCTAAGTTTCACATCTATCAGCAATTGTTTCTTTTTTTTTTTTTTTTACATTTGTAAATAGATTACCCATTGAGTTCAAATTTACTATACACATTTTTTATGTTACGTTTTACTATTTCACCGAAATCAATGATTTATTTTGAAATTTTTCGTCGATTTAAATATTTAACTTTCAATATCTATAATAAAAAAAAACGTTAATTTCACACAAAAAATACGAGTGACAATTGGTTCTTCTTTTAACGTAACATAAACAATATTTTTTGTTATGGTAAAATTATTTTTCTTAGTATTAAGGTGATTGTTTTTGTTTGATAGTTAAAAATATTCTTTGTAACACTATGTTTCATTTATGCATAAGCTCTAAAATAAAAATATTCAGAGATAAAATCATAATTTGAAAATGTGTTAGTTTTGAGCTTTCTTTAGAATTGTAGAAAGTTATCAATAATTTAATTTTTTTAGTTGATAATTTAGTATTCCTTTGACCAACAGAAAACAAACAAAAACAGTATACATGTTTTTGGTTTGGTTTGACGTTTCCCTCTAATAATGTTACCCGTAAGTTTTTCCTGTACCTAAGTTCAAGGGTTCAAAATCAGTAATTAAAATAAATAACAAGGTCGGTGGTTCGAAATAATAAAGGATATTTTTAATAAATCATTCAATCGCTTAACATTGAATAACTTTCAATATCGTTAATTATTCTAACATTAAACTCTGATCTGTTATAGTCAGCCTTTAAATCTTCAATCCAGAACAATGACGATGTTTGGTTATTTAAAAGATTATATTTTCAAAAATATGATTCTGCTCACCTCGTTAATGGATTGCTAGTCGAGTCGCCCTCTGCTGAAACGTCTCTAGGTTGGCCACCAGCATCTCCCGTCCTTTACACCTTTCTTTCCCCAATTGACTTCGTTTCTAAGTTACCAGCAGTTTATCATTCAACTTCACTATCCACGCCGTGTTAATAGGCTTTAAGCCATGCAGATTCAAAACTTTGGTCTTTATTTCTCAATGATTGGCATAAGTCTGGTGTTTGAAGGTTTAATTGGTGTTAATACAACTTAATAACTCCAGATACTTTTACAAATAATTACTTTAAAAAAAAGTAAATAAATAAAACGATAGTTTTTAACCTAAATTCTAAGTCCTTAATCCTGAAAAATACAATGATTCATTCATAAACTCCAAGATATAAAGATTCAGATATAAAATTATCCTTATTCGAAAATATTTCGTTTTAGGTTATCTTGGGCATTTAAGACAATTTACAAAAATTTAAATACTAAATTTTGGTTTTGGATAATTTAGTTACTCTTTGACAAACAGAAAACATAAAAGATTATACGTATTTGAAGCGACCACCATTTTGTAAATATAAAAAATATAGTGTTTGCTTTTGATACACTAGTAAAAGTTAACATTAATGAAAATGCGTGTATGAACTGATAATTGTATCTATTTCCAAAGTTATACCAATTTTAAACAAAAATTAAATGGCGGAGAAACGGAAAAATAATTGTTTTGCGACTAAGGTTTATACGTACTTTATTATTTATTTTGTTCTAGTACATACGTCCTGAAAGTTCTTCGTGAATCACAAAATCACCCAGTATGACGTCTGAAGGAAAAAAAACCGACATTTTTTACCTAATTAAGTAAATGTCAAACTTGTTAGAAATAAATTTGTCAAAATCTCTCAATATTAAAACGATACTTTTCACATTGTTTCTTAAATGGATGTAATAATTTACACTTTGTCCCATGTTTATTTACGGCTCTTAGGTAAATGCAAAGGATAGGTCGTACATTAAATTTATAAAGGGGAAAGGTTGACAGCTGACAGCAAGTATTAGCGAAGCCTACACACTTGGTGCAAATTAACAACGGCAAGGGTGTTTGATTGTAGAAGCACCTTCTCTTACATAAAAACCGCGATTTTGCACTACTAATGAAATAATTTTAAAACAAAACAACAAATAAGGGTGGCTTATACTTTGAAATTGTTGTTTTAATATACAGGGTAATTGTAAACTATCGTTAAAACATTTTGTGAGTAAAAGTGCTCACTATACGAAGTAGATACTTTCTCTTAGAAAAAACTTCTCTTTATTTTCCTTTGAACAATTTTTTTTTTACTATTTTTCAAAAATTTGTTCAAAGTTCAATTTTCTCAACTTTACTTCCACGAATTTTGATTTTGGTATTACTTTATGAAAACGTATAAAATTTGTCATAAAATACAACCATTTCATTTTGAAAAGTAATAATGTTAGTGCATTTATGTAGTTTGATATAAAAGATTTAGGTGATTTCATAAAACCTGAAATATACAAGCACTATATTCGAATAATAATTGTCAAAAACTTGATCTTGCAACAAGCTTTGATTTGATATAAGATAATTCAGGTGAAGGAGGTTTGAGGATAGGTCAATCAGAGAGTAGAATGATCCATATTCCAGATATAGGAACCTAAAACCTAATTAAATAATTTAGGTGTGAATTCTAGTCTAAGGTATGAATTTATTCCAAGTAAAAAACGTTATATATAGAAAATGAAGAAAAAACAATCAATTAAGTTTGGAAATTAATCTCGTTTTGAAGTTGTCATCCTTGTTCAGGTTCTTGTTCTTTTCAGCATCGCTCTAAATTGTAAATTTGAATAACAATCACTTCCTTAACTTTATCGCAGGGGCTTCAATTTTGTTCATTTTACAGGTGTGAAAATGTAAAATTCGGTTAAAAAAATGTGATGTATTAATCGTGTTTATAATGTTATTATTGATTTTTCTATATTTCAGGAAAGATCATTGACTTCACGGGAGGTAATAAATGTTGAAAATAATCTGCTGTAAATGTATCGTGACTTTTACTAAGGTTTTATGTATGAGTCTTTTGGTTTCCTCAGTTTTGAAGTCCTTGGAGTCCTCAGAGTTTGGAATTCTTTGAGTCTTTGAAGCCTTGTGTCCTATTGAGTTTTGAGCTCGCTTAAGTCCTTGAATCCCTTGAGATTTCGTTCCTGTGACTCAATGAATCCCTTGAGTTTTGGGGTGCTGTGAGTCCTTGAGTCTTCAAAGTTTCGATATCCCTTGAGTACTTGAGTCCTTAAACCACTAGGTTTTGAGTTCCCTTCAGTTCTTGAGTTTACTGAATTTTGATGTCATGTAAGTCCTTAATTCTTCTGAGTTTTGATTTACCTAGAAACCTTGAGTCCCCGAGTTTTGAGGTCCATTAAGTCTCCAGAGTTTTACGTTCTCTTGAGTAAACTGAGTTTTGAATTGAGAAGACAGTTGTGTCAGATATGTTGGTTCTTTTCGTATAACTTTTTAACACATGATGTTTATAAATTTTATTATGTCTTAACGGATTGTAATGCAGTTTGTTATTGACGGTGTATTATATAAAGTATTTCTATAATTTCAGAATTAAAACATGTTATTTACTCAGGCCGATGATGGAACGTAATGCAAGCAGATCCTCCAAATTTAATACCCAAAAAAATATTTGTTTGGTCTTAAACAAATTAAATTGTATTGGTAGATCAAGGGTCTTATCCAGGGGGAAATATCTTTTATATAATATCTATATAATTTTTACAAACCACGTAATTGTGTATAAGACTACTTTCTTGACATCGACAAGGCCTTAGTGGGTTTAGTTGATGTATTATAAAGTCTCCACTCATTTCACGCGTGTTGGTTATGATAGGAAACGGGAAGGAGAGGGATCTAACCCAAGACTACATGGGTAACGTATAGATACAGCTAGATCCCTTCGGTAATTCAGTGCTCATATTCAGTATAGGCAAGTTCCTGAGGGAGTGATAGGATTGCTTCTATAGTGTTGGTACATGTAACGATTTTTTTCGAATTTGCATTATATCTATTACATTTGCCGCTTACACATTTACACAATCGATATATAAAACTTTTTTTATATATTAATGTATTCAGTAAATCTATAAGTAATAATTTGTATAACAATTGTATATATATAACACCGGATATACAATATTTAGCTAAAATAAACACGAGATTTAAATATGAGGTATGAACAAATTATAAGCTCCAACTATAAAAACTAATTTTTAAATTTACAAATCCCCTTTTATTAACAAAGGAACTTTGTATAAAATTTTATATAAAATGTTTCTCTTTCAAATCCACATTACTCAAACACTGTATTTGTGAATTCCTCGCACGGACATTGGACTGTGTGGATATATTGATACGGTGGTAATTGTAGATTGAAAAAAAAAGGAAAGTGAAAGACCTGACCAGCATTTTAAGTTGCCCAGTTACTGAAGTATACAATCAATTTAAAATTGTGTGGTAGGAATATTACTCACACATCTAACTCGGGAGAGATACAATTGCCCAACATTTTAATGTCTACTATAAACAGCAAATTTCTCATGCAGTAAAAATATTATAGTAATAAAAAATTATATTATTTTTTTTAATTTCAAAATGAAGCTATTTAAAAGTAACAGATATTTGATTGTAAAGTTATCAATTATATTTATGTATAACATTTACATTATAACAAAACTTTAAATTATATAATTAAGTGGGTTTTTTTTTATGATATAATAATAATAAGCTTTATATTTTGAGGCAAAGTTAGGACCATAAGGTCCTCTCTTCCACTTAACTTTTAATAAGATATTACAAAATATATCAAAATTAATAGCGAAAATTAATTAATAATTAAGTAAGAAACTATAAAAATAATAATTACTTCTAAAAACATAATTTACTAAACTCGAAAACTAAAAATAAACACATTTATCTTAAAAGTAAAATATAACTAAAAGTAAATTGCTCTATACAAAAAAAAATCAATATACACATACACAAAACACAAAAATACGTTCAATCACCCGAAACTATTCAGAACTAACAAACCAAAGTTTTCTTGAACTCAACATGATCTTTGACGCATTTCATACTCTCCTGCAATGAATTCCAAAGCATACACACGGTGTCAAAGTAAATTATCTATTAAATATTTCAGTTCTATGTCTGGGTATAAGTTATAATGCAGCTCCTCGTCGTGTGTCAGTAGCATTTATATTTTGTACAGAATAACGTGCAATACCTACACAATATAATAAGTTAGCTTAGATAAGAACTAAGTCATATAATTGAAATTTGTTTATGATATTTTGTAACATGATCATCACGTTTTAAATAAAAAATAACCAGTAAACAATAACTTTGACTAAGGTGAAGTTAAATAGCTAGTTAAACAATTCAGAGATATGTGTCTGTAAATGTAAAACCAATATTTATACCAGCTTTTTTGGTTATACATTTAGCTTATTTGGAAATAGGGATTTGGAAAATAATCAGGTAAAAGGTTAAATAAATCATATTATTTTGGAGCTAGTATTGCTGTTTAGTTTAAGTACAATTATATTCTTCAAAATGAAATATCCTTGTTATATAAGGTCTATTAAAACTATTTATAAAATGTATTTATGTTTCCGCGAAAAGTTTTCAACTCAGATCAGAGTGTCAAATATTCACTCTTGGGAGTCCACTTGTAATACTATAAAACCCGGTAGTAAATTGTATTTTATAACTTTGGAGAATTTATATCAACAATTCAAACGTGTGAGAGTGGAGAAAAATCTCTCACAGCGTGCTTGAATATTGATGCGGTGTGACGGTGTGTGCTGACTATATATAATTCATTTATTTACCTTTGTTTTATGGAATATATTAACCTAAGTAGTTTTTTTATTATAGTAGATTATAATCTTTTATTATTAGTTATAATCGAGTGAAAAAAAAGAAGTTGATTTTTTATTTAAATTCTATTCTGGTTCATCATAGGACTGAAAACTGAAACGTGTCAGCATAGTATCTATGTATTTATTTAATCAGTATAGAGAAAAAGTAATACAGATTTTTCACAAACATTATATTAACTTATTCTAAATTGGTTGGTTGTAGTTTTCATTGAGTATACATTTGTATTATCATAAATTCTTACATATAATGTGCTCAAATTAAAGAAATTACAAAAATGTTAATCTGAGTTATAAATGTATAATGTTATTTTATACGTTAATTAGTAGAAAGTTCTAAACTGACAACAAGGTTAGCACAACACAGGGTTATCGGAAGACATGATACTGATTTCGAGGTGAGTTTATGTTTCGGGGTAGTTATTTTGATACAGGAAGTAGTTAAGTTTTATTTGCATTACCTAAGTTGTTTCAATTTGAGCACCCTCGTTGTTTGGTAAATACAGCATGATCGAAAAATCAAAAAAGTAATGAAGTACACAAGTTTACATTATTGTATTTTATAACCTTTATATCATCGAATTGTTAGACACATTTACACCCGGTTACTTTAGACGAAATTGTTCTACAACAAATTCATATGTACAACGTGGAAAATACTGTTCAACAATGAACACTCTTTGCTCTTGGGAAACGACATGTTTAGGAAACTGTAAACTACGCAATACTATAGACGTCATGTGACCAGTAGGTATTTCAATGGGATGTAGATTTGTTGTCGGTAATACCAGCCGTATTTTGTGGTAACAAATAGAAATAATTTTTAATAAATTACAATTTACAGGCACATTTATTTCGATGTTAGCGACTTTTCGCCAACAGAAATTTTCTCAACACAGAAAACGTTCTTAACGTAACCAGAAAAGAAGTCGTAACTTCTTGGTAGCAACAAAAAAGGACTATTTCGTCCAAACCATTAGTCAGCAAACCTGTTTTTGAGAGCTTATCAGGTTAGCGCTCAATCCTTATCAATAGTAACAAAATCCTTTTTATCTTTTTTGTCATAAATTTGTGAGAAAACGTAAGCTTCGAGTTTATCCAAGTTATAAATACGTCAGGTCCTACGACTTGATCAAGCATTATTACAAATCTCATGTTTATCTTAGGAGAATTACTGACAATTTTTTTATATATTGCTGAACCCTTTTTCGCAAATTTTGATGTGGAAAGTTGCAGCTTCTCTTAAATTTTAGCATTATAGCTTTTCGCAATGAGCTATTTCCCAGAAAATTCATCTCGTTTAGGGCAATCTACGTGCCTAATTTCATGTTTAAGCAGGATTTTGTAAACTTGTCCAATATTAAACGTTTTTGAAACACTGTCTGAACAGTTGTTTTGGAGTGACAAATTGCAAACTAAGACTAACAGTAGACTATTTAGGATATATATATATATATATATATAACCGTCTCAAACTCTCCACATATTCATCCGATGAAGTGTTTATCCTGGATATTTCTTGATCTCCACATTTCCAGTTTCTTTAAATTCTTGATACCAATGAATCTTGATATTGTATACAAGTGGATCTTGTTTGTAAGTTCTCTGAAGATGACGTTCCATAGTTAACCCTATTTACGTTGTGATTTTAGTTGTCATGTCGCCATTACTAAAGAAAGTACAGATTTTGAGTGAACTATATACGGCACTTTATCATCTGTGCATGGGCACACTACATTCAAGGTCATAACAAAAACGAATAACATCATTCCTATTCTTTATAAACAGTTTGTGAGTTAAGTAAATGAGATTGATTGACGATTACTCACCCCATTTAAATTGAAGTTACATCTTCCCATAATAATATATTTTTTGCCAAAGATAATTTAACCTTAATCAATTTACTAATATTTCAGTAAATTTTAAAAGCATTTAACATATATATATATATATATATATATATATATGCGTGATCGGCTTAACTTAAGTCGGTTTAGTACTTTTATTATAATAACTCAGACAAAGAGATGTATAAACTCAGACAGGGATAAACTGGTAGTAAACCATTACACTCCAATTATGAATGTATCTGTAGACTATTGTTGTGACAAGTCAACCGTTTTCGCTAACTCTCAAACTCATTGAATTACATGAATATAATCGACTCATTAATTCCACGAGCATGTCTTGTTGAAAATAATTAATACTTTTTGTACTTTTACCGTAGGATAAATACTACTAGACAAGGTTGTTTTAGCTTTTAAAATAACTACAACATTAACCTGTATATCATTCTGTATAAAGACTACAATGGTACCAAACTCAACATGGAAATTTGTAGTTATACATGGGTTGCTGCTAGCTATTGTCTGTTCTAACAAAACTTGCTAAATCCCTGCAATACTTGTTTAGAAGGCATTTAAGGTAGAAAATAAAACAGATTTCGTTTAGTGATCACTGAGAGTAGAGAGTTAGAGAGATGAAAGTAGGAAGCTTATTTAAAAAACCGGTAGAGACACTTCTTTCCACTGGGACGGTGTACACGATTTTAGTTAAACTAATCAGTCAAGCTGTAATAATTGAGAATTGATCGCCTGTCTTCAAGTTAATTTCCTCAACGTCTAGTCTACATTGTTGCAACTTCTTCGGTAATATGACCACATTACCTGCCCGACATTTTGTCTTTTGAATTACGTCTACGCACAAGTTACTTCCTTTTTTACATAATTATTTATAATTAATGTGATTTCTGGCTTTTTACCTACGCAAGTTTCTCTTTTACTGTAGTTTTGTTGAAATATTTATTAGATGACATTTTCCAGTCTGTTCTCAAACTATTCAAACCCTCCTCCAGAAAGCTTGATATAAAAATTGCTCACCCCTCAGCTTTGAAGGTGAATACTTGTTATTAGTTCGTGACTTATTTCCAGATACTGGTAAATAAATATCAATAATTATCTTACTTTTCTTTTTTAATATTTCAATAATTTACAAAATAGTATATTTTCCAAATTAAGTAAAATCATAAACATATTAGCATAGAAGTGTTTACATTAATATAATTGTGTGTTTCTCCACAAATCTTCCCGTTTTATAAAGTAAATGGGCATATATAAAAGTGTTTTTATTTCGTTCTATGAATATTTAATTGCGAATATTCACACATATATAGAAACAACTAAGTTTTATTGCGTTAAAATGGGATGTATGTGTTTTAAATGGATTTTTTTTTTCAAATGATAATTTTAAGGTTGAAATCAATCATGAATAGATGGTTCCTACAATATTGAGAATTCAGTGAAGTATTAAGGTGAAGAAAACTTTTTCTGATACAAGTTTTGAGGTATAAGGAGTAAAAAATGTAATTACTAAATCAACAAGGAAACGCCGAGTACTAAAGTAATGTAAGGAATAAATAAAAAATATTGAAGTACGCGAGAGATTGAAAATTAAATTTTCATACTGAACACAGAGTGTTCGTAAATTGTTTGCCTGACTTCCGGAGATTATAAAGAAAACCGTCTATGAAAACATAGCCTACAATCCTTCTTTCCCCGTCTTCCGTCATTTTGTGCTTATTTCAATTACAACAAGTAACTATAGGACGAATATAAATATCGATACTAATTCTTCAGAACGTTTTTACCATTAGTTTATAATTTGATTAAAGTATTTTTTAAAAGTAGCACTTAATCATTTCAAATTGCTGCTAATCATTTTCTTTTTGTTTTTCTGTAAATAAATTTAAAATTTTTAAATGGCCGCCATTTTGAAACCATCCTTTAAAAGTATAAGATATCTTGAAAATTAACAGTATAAAACGTTTACAAAATTTAGTTACGAAACCTCTATTCGTTTAAGAATTTTTCCAAACAAAAAATTATAAATACCATTTAACTTTAAAATGAAAAATAAATACTATTAGTCTTACAGCAGGCCTTCGTTTAGATTTAAATTTCGGAAGTATTGAGTAGATCCCTCTCTCTCAAGATAATAGTAGTATATAACTATGAACTTTTTTTTTTTTACTTTGAATTAAAATGTTAAAATAAAATATATGTTTTTAAACACCAAACAGGTATTTTATTTACCCCGAGGTGTTATCTTCAGTTCTAGTGTTAGTAGAGAGTAGAGATGTTAAATTTAATTATCATAAGCTTTTTGTGTTTATGGAAATTTATATAGGACGTATGTAAAGTTTATAAATGTGTATTTAATTATTGTCAATTTTTTTTTCCTTTTTATTACATTATTTGTTTCTGATTTGGAGGAGAAATATGCAGCTGTGTAAATAAAAAAATAATAATAAAATGATGTACTAAAAGGAAGAGTTTTAGGACATATGTTTAAATAACCCTTTTTTTTATTTCTTCACATATCCCGTATCATTCCAAAAGATTTGTTAGATTTTTTAAATACTTTTTATATTCGAAAATCTTCAATTACACGTTACTCAAAAAAGTTTGTGTAGTAATAAATAAGTTAAAACGCAAAATAAACTCTTTCTATGCGTCAGTCACGACAGTCGTGCATTTAGGATCTTGTCATAAATCGTGCAGTCTACTATATTTAGCCCCCCCCCCCGACTGTTTTATTTTAAATATCTTATATACCCTGACACACCAACACTTTAATTATAACATTACAATTTTTACACCTTATAATTATGTCCTTAATTCACTCCTGTAGTTAAGTTTGCCTTGTACAAAACTAATCCCAGGTACCAAGCGTAATTGTTAACACCAAACAATTCCGTGGTTTTATAACTTTTTAATCAAATTTCCACTTTATAATTACTTTATTTCAAGAGTTTCAGTACGTGAAAACAGAGATTTACACAAAAGGTTACTGTTCGCGCTACAAAATATACACATAACTACAAAGTTTACAAGTTTTATTAGGCAATTACATAATAATAATATCTAGATATAATTTAATGTAATTAGAGATCCTTACAAACAATGCACTAAATAAATTTCCTTTAGAATACATTATTATTATTACTAAAGCATTTTATAAACCGTAATTTCAATCAAGTTGTGCCTGTAGTGAATACGGGCTTGGCATTCCCGAGAGACCAATCTGGATCTTCACCTTTGTTAAATATTTTCATAGATTAGATCTCTCTCTCTCTCTCTCTCTCTCTCTCTCTCTCTC
This sequence comes from Aphrophora alni, assembly GCA_963513935.1. Lineage (NCBI taxonomy): Eukaryota > Metazoa > Arthropoda > Insecta > Hemiptera > Aphrophoridae > Aphrophora > Aphrophora alni. Next base: position 139,689,341 of record OY740768.1, read on the forward strand.
TCTCTCTCTCTCTCTCTCTCTCTCTCTCTCTCTCTCTCTCTCTCTCTCTCTCTCTCTCTCTCTCTCTCTCTCTCTCTCTCTCTCTCTCTCTCTCTCTCTCTCTCTCTCTCTCTCTCTCTCTCTCTCTCTCTCTCTCTCTCTCTCTCTCTCTCTCTCTCTCTCTCTCTCTCTCTCTCTCTCATCTTTTCTATCATTTTTTTTTTCTTTACCAAAACCTCTCTTCTTTCTACTATAATGTTATTAGAGTACCCGAGGACTAAGGGTCTTTGTCTTATGTTCATTTATTTCTTTTTTATAATACCAAAAAGAACGATAAGGTTTTAGTCTTAAAAACAAATATTAAATAATTTACTAAACGTTCTATATTAACAAAGATAAAAACTTGTCTTGTAAAATAGTAAAAGGATTGAAATGATCACAGTCAGAATTGTAATAGTTGATTCTTGATGAATGTAAATTATTAAATATTTTGTTTTAATTTTTTTAGAAGTACTGATATGAAGTGTTTGAATGTGATAACATAGATCTCATTAAATGGATTAAAGTCACGTCAGAGTGTATTTAGTTGATGATAGAATCATGCGCAATAAGGTTTAATAAAGTTCGTTGAATTACTACTGAAATTAAATTTTGTATTCCACTTTACTCAGGTATACTAAAGTGGACAAGAATTTATTCAAAACATAGAGTTCTCAAATATAAATACGATCTGGTTTTAAAGTTATTTGATAATCATAGATTGTTCATATTATTAATATAGTTTTATCGAACATTTCCCATTATTTGTGCATATAAACGAATTTTCGCGGGAATAAATCAACATTGTTATCTAGTGATAAACCTAGAATATGAAACAAGTTAAATACTTCAATACAGATTAGTCGCTTTATGATTTTTGGAACTGAATCTAAAATTATATTTAAATTGAGGAAAGGTAAACATAATGCATTGAAAAGACATCAGTGTACATGGAAAATAATAGAACACTTACATATAAAGCCATGATAGTTATGACTATCATGCCCTAAACTTTTGAAATAGTAGATAAAAGGATACTCACCACGATAAAACGTTATGAAGCTATATACTTAATATCACACCCTAAATCATTCAGTTGTTTTTCATTCTTTATGTAGTCTTTTGCATTTTTATGGTTACATCTGAATTTAATATTAGTTTTGACTGCTCAGTAGAAGATTTAGAACAACGTTCCTTTCTCGTGTTGTTAGTTACAAACCTGGCCCTAGAATACTAAGCTATTTTTGGTATTTTCCACTTGATTCTTATTCTAAGTTTGTCACTTGATAATGTAAGATGTAAGATAAATAAACAGATATAATATTAGTTTATATATATATATATATATATATATATATATATATATATATATACGATGATCCTAAATGTCCGCAGTTTTAAGCACATGAAAAAATAATAATCTTGTTTTTAATAGTAAATTAATAAATATAATACCATTTTATTAATGGTTTATATAAAAGACTTAGAAACTGACTTTAATTACATTTTAATAATAATTTTTAAAATATTTTAATGTTGAATTTTAAAAGTTATAGAAGAAAATGATATTTTCATGTGTAATGAACAAAATTGTCTTTTGAAGAAGTATATCTGAATTTGTTATAAGTTATTGAATTAAACTACAATAGTTGTAATAATGTTACAAATAGTGATTAATGTTCGGTTATATTGCATGTGTAAGTAATCTTCATCGCGTACAATTATATTTAGTGGTTTTCCAACATTAAGTTTAAGTATTACAACACTGATACCGTAATTGCTTGTAGTGGCATATTAACGATATTGCATTTACTCCACTCCTCCTATTCTCTTCGCCTCCCTCTCTCTCGTACGTTATTATATATCAAGTATATTACACTCGTTTCTACAGTTATTTTTTTCCTTTTATACTGCAAAATTCATCCATAAATTTATTAGAGGAATTAAAAACTGATTAGCATTTATTTGATGTGCACTTTATCAGTAGCAAAATAAGTGCATATTAACAACAATATTGAGATTAAATAAATCGAAAACATCATCATAACAATATTTATACATTTGTTTTATCCATATTTATTACACTGTTGTCGATAGATGCCCTTCTGTTTAGTTATATTAAAATTCTATATATCTGCCAGGACGTACACAATACAAGTGAGTACAATCTTCTGTCACTCATAACGTTGTATGAACTTCTGATGCGTTTCGGATGAAATCCATTTTCAAAGCTATTTACGTACTGCTTCGTGCCTTAACGAAGTCGTCACGGCCAAACAAATTCATTCTAATATATTTCGTCGTATCAAAGATCACCTCTATTTATTAAAATTGTTCCTAAATGTAACATCAAATTTTACCGTTCTCAAGGTGCCTAGTGATTAGAAATGGAATAAAAACTTTCTCTTTGTGACATCAACCTGTGCGCATAGCTAAAATTGTTTTCGCTACGCTACTATTATAAATTTACCGCTTCTCCGCAATTTTCTTCTTTTTAATATATCATATATGTTAATCTTGCGCATTTCGCATTCAGTCACTTCCTTGTTCGACTCGGTCCAATTCGCGTTAAGAATCGCGTGCTGATATAACAACGAGTTATACAGAACTCAGCGTTTAGCCACCATTATACTCCATTCAGACATAACCCCTTTGCCTTGTGTTAGTTTGTTAGAGTTTTAATAATAACAATAAATGCCGTCTATAGTTTAACTGTCGGCCTATATTGTTTCTGTTACTCACAACCTAATTTTGAGTCAAGTGTTTTGTAGTGTCGTGCACGACAAATGAAAATTAAGAAAGTATCACCAACCACCTAGGAAAACGCTGCCAACGTACATTCAGCAGACAGTGAGTATACAACCAATTTATTCAGTATGATGACATTTCTTATTTTATGTATTTTAAATATTCAGTAACTAATTTAATCAATTGGAATAATTTATCTGAAGTGATCCCTCATCAGAATTAAGAACGACGCCATTTCCCATTTTTTTAACAACTGCTGTTGCATGAATTATTAAGTTTGGTATCTGTTGTTAAAGGATCATTATCTCTGGTTTTCTTAGGTGTTCCGTATTTAGAAACAACTCGCAACATTTTCTTAGATCGGGTAATTTAACAAGCTATGTAATTTAGTAAAATTGTTACTTAGAAGTACAGTCTACAGGTCAGTTAGTATTGATCTTTGAATTGCAATTGACCCCTTCACTCGAGTTTTAAATTGACTCAAAAGTATAAATTTATTTTCAGAAAACAAAAATTAGGCTCTTTTTTTACTGATTAGTGTATTGCTTAATACAGCCTTTCTTGGATAACTCAATTTCAAAATATAACAAATTCTAAGACCAGTATGGTACCCATACAATTTAATACAAATGTAATTGGTTCCTTAGTCTTTTGTATGAAATGTAAAATTGTATTGATAGATCAAGGAGGCCTTATCGAGAAAGGTAAGTTCTTTAATAAAGTTGTTACACATATTTTCTGAACTAAGTGTGTATTGATAGTACTTCCATTACTTTACCTAACCTAACGTTCCTTAAAGATGTCTATATATTTAAAACGTTTCCCCTCATTTTTTATAGTGACAGTGTTTGACTTTGTTGGGCCATGTAGTTGTACATACAAGGTGAATAAAAAGTCAAGACCCCCCCCCCTCTAATATTTTTCTAAGTAAATATACAGGGATATCCTTTTTGTGGTCGTGCAATCTTAGCAGGAAGTTGCATTTTATGTTTTTGAAAATTCTGAGTGTCCCCCAAAAAATGGGGGATTTTGGGGGCAACTCAAAAATTTTAAATGTAAACCCCCTTCAAGTGAAACCTCATTTTGAAGTGTTTACAAAAACTTAAAGAATGGTGAAAACCAGAGTTCGCTATTTCTTCTCTATCAAAAATGGTAGCCTGTCAAATGTTATTGAAGTCTACACTTACATTCGTTTTCAATGTAAAGTTACTTTCTCTGAAACAACTGGGTTATTATTTATATTTTACAACATAAAGAGGTGGGTTCCATTACTTGCTGAGTAGATATATTAAATTTGTATTTAGTTTATAGTTTTATAACTTAAACATCACGCGAGGTATGAACAAAACACGGATTAAAATGATCACAAGATGACGTTTTCAAATTGTTTTTTCTTAATTGGATTCTATATGAACCCACACTAACAAATTTCATGTTCCTTACTTTAATTTTGTGTCTGTTCAGTGCTTAGGTAGAGACGATAACGAAGGATGGACAGTTTGTAGAAAATAACATTTTCCTGTTCCTGGAAGACATGATGTGTGAACATTAGAAAGAAAAAAAAAGTAAGTGGAAATTGTCAGCGATTACCAAACTTATATTGGGAAAGTGAAAGGAAAACTTTGCACTTACAGTGTTTACATAATCATTCTGTTATTGAATATAGTTGTCAATGATTTGTAATAATAATATTAAAGGCAGTTATTGAAACAATAATGCAATGATGTTTTACATAGCTTTTAAATATACAATACAAAATTGTTGTAAAAGCTGGCTCAACAAGTTATAAAACCCAACAATTTAATGATTAATACATTGTTTTAATATACTGTAAAATAAAACAATTTGCGACTTTCACAGGAAAAGTAAATCGGGTTTATTGTATTTAAAAACAGCAACTTATAATTATAGGACTTCATTGATAGATTGCGAGAAACAGATTTAATTGACACAAACGCTCACCGATATTTGTCATTATAATTTAACTCAAAACAGTCACGAATCTCATCAAGTTAAAAATATATTTATCAAATAAACCCACTGTCTAGGGTTGGGAAAGAACAAAGGGACGTATTAATGAAGGCTACATAAATAACTGTTTATTTCCAGCTAGACTAATGAACCTCTTTAACTGTAGGCCTAATGTTTATTTTTTCTACAATATGAAAACAGAAAAACAAGTTACAAGTACATAAAGCTACCTCGTTAATAACAAAAGAATCATCCTGTTGAACAGTTTTTATCAATGTTAAATGAGTTGGATATTTTTGAATATGATTTTCAAATAAACACATTTATTTGACATGACAGTTATCTTGTTACATTTTGTAGGATATAAAGAGAAAAGTTATTGTAAAATAGTTAGTTATTATTCTATACTAGAAAAGCAATTACAGCTTAATTGGAAAAATAATGCTAAGTAGTTTTCATTTGGTCGACATAATAATTTACTAAGTAAAGTTTTTTAGGTACATAAACATAATACACTCTTTTATCGTGCCAAAAAATTAATAATAATAAAAGAAAGGTCAACCCTACATATCATTCCAATATTTTGTTTGGTTTTAAACATAAAATAATAAAAGCTACATTGGACAATAAAAAACTATTACAGATTTAAAAAAATATTTGTAACAGATATGCAAAGCTTTCGTTGGGATCAAGTGCTTAGGGACTGTATTTAAATTTAATTTATGTTTTTCGGGCTGTCCGTGGTCGATTGTATTTCCATTATTCAACCTCCCAGTTTTTCATGCCGAATATCGTTCCTATATCGCGGGTTTTCCTCGCCTGACCAGTCCTAAATTAACGAATCCTAAATTAACTTAATTTTGACTTACACGGAATAGATTTTTTTTTTTAATTTAGATTGCAGAAGTAGTTAGAAAAAACCTAATCAGCCATTTTGATATCACTACTACAATTTTATTTAATAATTACGGAGTGCGAGACTAAAAATATCAAAATTTTGTAGTCCGACTAACTCACAAAAAAAAAAACAACTAGCCACTCCTTTGGGTGAAGTTAAAAATTTTCCGATACACAAACGCTGACAGGATGATACACAAGTCATTCTTCTGAACAATCCACGAACTGTGCGCTCTGCACAGGCGTGAGCCTTGGTTTTGATGACAAAATTAGGGAGGGAGACCTTGTCTTATCCAATACTCGTCGACGTAGCGCCTTACACCCGAAGAAAGGCAACTCATTGTACCTTTATGTAAAGTAAGAGAAAAGGCGCTTGTGATGGGCTACGGTCATTACAATTTGATAACATTATTAAATACTTATGCCAAATACGCAGCCATGTTGAAATTATTACCTGTTTTAAATTAAAGTTTTATTTTAAAATATTTAAGTGGATTCCAAAATCCCATGTGGGTAATTAACAAATACAAATATTTTAAGGAAAGGATTCAATCCTTTGATTACTTAGAAAGGTGTCATTTTGAATTATGTTTAAATATAAATTCCTAAGTGAAATTACAAATTAAAATAAAATTTTCATACTGAATATCAACGAACTATCATTACAAATTATTACGTATCATACACCTCATTGAAATATAACTGTATGGATTAAATATTTTTCCAAAATATTCGGTAAATAATATATTTTTAACTGTATGTTACAATGTAAACCTTTCCGCTTGAAATACTATTAGAAAAGTTTTAATTCAACATCGTAAAACCCAGTTAGTAGAATAATAACGTTATTTGAAAATATATTACAAATACAAATATTATAGTTTTCGTCTAATTAAAATTAAAATTGTATTATTGAAAATACAGTTAACTCTCGCGGTTTTACTACTATTTATTTTAATTTTTAAATAAATGAGATAAGTCACTTGTATTTTTCTTAACCATTAGTTAAAATTCACGTGCATATATATTGCAACTTCCCCTGAAGTACCATATATTGGTTAAATACAAGGTGTTCCAAAAACAAGAGGTGAAAAATTTAGATAAAAATAAAGAAAAACTTTCTATAAACAAAGATCGGAAAACGCTTTGTTTAATATTTATTGGTCAATTTTTATTATTATTATTATAAAAAAGAGAATCCATATAACTTTTGAAAGTGGATAAGATATTGTTTTCAGATTGGTGCACGAATTTAAAATGTTACGTTTTATCTGTGAACCATAATTAAAGATATTATTTTGTACATTTTCAAAATGGCAACTGTTTAAAACAAAGCTCCTGTGTCTTGTATTTTTTTCTTATTTAGTCTTAATTTTGACTTCTCACGCCTACCTTTAGGTCATAGGTTCAATTCTTAGGTTATAACTTTATGTTTAGTTTCCAACATGGTTCAAGGCTATTTGGCTATATTAGTGTTTTTTTACACATATAATTTCTAGTTTTATCACTTGATAACGCAAATATTTTTTTCTCTGGAAAAGTTATACAGAGTGATTAAAAATTTCACAGAATTATTTCGAGGAGTGATTCTAGAACTATAGATTATAGAACGATTTGATTTTGTAAGTCGGCCATTTTTCTTTTTGACAAAAAACAATAACAAATATATTATATATATATATATATATATATATATATATAATTTTTTGTTTTTGTTTCTTTTCATTAAATATATATATATATATATATATATATATATATATATATATATATATATATATATATATATATATATATATATATAGTAGTACATAAGGTATATTGAAGATTCAGTAAAAGCATTATTTACGTAACATTTTACCACTAAATTAGCAGAGTTTATTTTGTACATTTTCAAAAAGTTCACGATAAAATATTCGATTTCGAAAACTGTTTATATTACAAAATGTGTACAAGAAACAAAAGATATTCCTTTATAACGAAAGGCAATTTTTCCCCCTGTAAGTCACAGAACACCCGAGTTATAGACAATAAACTATTAACCTTTGTATGATAACAATAATCGAATTTTTAAACTGTTAGATAGAAATTTTAATATTCATGTAAAGGATTATAATATTATTATTAGCAACTTCGTAATTTTGGGTTAGGTTATTCTTGCGCGCTGTAGACAATTATCAAACATTATATTTTTATTTTGTTTTTTTGTCGAATTCTCTGTTATTTGTCCTTCAGATTTTTTTTTTTTTTTTAATTCGGTTCGACAGACGCAAGTCAAACGTTTCCCGACTCTTGATAACTTCCTTCCTTACTTTTAGCTCTTCAATCAACTCCCGAAATATGTTTGTGCAATTTTGAATCACCCTTGTTACCATGTCCGAATAAACCATATTAAAATTTACCAATGTGCTGCAGCTCGGACTTAATACTGTCAAGTTGCACAGATTCAAGTTCTATTGACTACCATAGGTATTTCCGAGTGTTAAATTACTACAACATATTGACAGAGAAATAGTTCTAGTATCACTTATAATAATATTACATTATATTGCAACTCTTGCTCAGTCACTGTAAATCCCATATCACATAGATAATAACTAAAAGAATAATAAATGAGCTGAAAGACTTTTGAAAGAGATTCAGAATAAAGCCACATTAGATAACCTAATGAATAGTAAATGAAAGCATTAAGAATATAAAGATGGAAGATACCACTGTGTAAACATTCCTTCTTTGAAGTGGGCAGTTATTCACTTCGTTTTAAAGTGTCTCTCATGAGATCCTACAGTTATGCTAGCGTACTGGAACAAGATATTTTTGTAGTAAATGCACATTAAGCACACACAAAGTATGTATTTTTAATAAGTATTCAAACAAATTTTCTTCCGTTTTAAATTCATTACATTTGTGTCAGTAAATAAATTATTTTTAGTCGTGTTAATAGACAAGTATGGATATAGTTACACAATAAATAAAACTCAAAACATATTTCTTACAAATGATAAGTTTTTAAGTCAAACGCGTTTCAACGAACATATAGTCATCTTCAGTGAGGAATGAGATACAATAATAAATCTATACGTGATACTTTAATGTAATAGCAGATATTTCTTGTTGAAACTCCATATTCAAGGATAAAATAAAGCAAAAGCTTAAAGTTTCAAATATTTTAATAGTATAAATGAGCGACAATTGTAAATAAATAAATGAGCTACATAAATGCCGCAAGGCGAAACAATTGTAGCTCATTTATACTATTAAAATATTTGAAACTTTAGGCTTTTGCTTTATTTTATCCTTGTATACGTGATAGGTTATAGCTATCACGTATACAAGGACAGCTATAACCTATCACTTGTATAAAAGTGATTTTTATATCACATGATATAAAAGTCGGCTTTTTGTTATTGTAGCTAATGTATCACCGAGGATGGTGATACATTGTCGTTGAAACGCGTTTGATTGAATAAACGTAGTTTTTGTGAGATCTTGTGTTCGAGTTTTTGTTCTACACTATAAGTACTACTTTTCTACGGTGTGCATTTATGAGGAATGTGAAGAGGGGCGTGGTCTAAATCAATTTTATAACTTCTGAAATAGTAAAACGTTAACAAATGCTCTACATCACCAAGTAACTAATCCCATATTATTAATCTGATATGCATTTTAATAAGTTATACATATTAAATGTTGAGCTTGACTTATGAGAAAAACTATACAGTATAACAAACACACAGAACACAATTCTCATAAAAAATACGCCTAAGTATCAGACGCGTTTCAACGACAAGGTCTTCCTCTTCAGTGATACACCTGCTACACCAACCAAACAACTTGTATTTTTTATGAGAATTGTGTTCTGTGTGTTTGATATAATAAGTTATACGTTTTTTATTTTAAATTACTGTTTACAGGGTGTAAATCATTATTTAAAGAATTTTGTAGATGGAGTTACCCAACCATGTGTTGTATATAGTTTCGTAACATTTTTCAATAGTTCAGTATTTTCCACTAACTAATGTTTTTCTTCTAAACGATGTTTAGCCATAAAGGATTTATCAGGAATACTTTATATTTTAGGAACAAAATTGATCTATAGCTTGTGACAATATGTTTTTCTGTTTGACCTATATAAATTGTGTTAATCTAAATTAAGTTGCTACATGAACTACGACGGATGCTATATGATATTCTTTCGAATTATGTACTGAGATCATGAAAACTGAATATCAGTTAAAAACTAAGGTCGATTATTTTGCGATTGCCTAACCTACCCTATACTTTGTATACTGTTAATAACCATAGAGTCAATATTGAGTTGTAAAACACTTACTTCTGATGTTGCTAAAAAAACAAATTTGCAAAATAGTTTAACTGGTTATTTTTATTCTACTCTTTAGCGGTATATCAGTACTGATAAGGACATGTAATACAAGTTTCGGTATATAGAATTCATTTTGTGAATGTAGCAGTTGTCTAAACGATTATGTTTTATATCGTGTGTACAACAGACAGTGGTGACTCGTACATGTTAAGCACAAGTCGCTTGTATTGTTAGGTTAACCAACTTTGCGTTTGGAACAGATGTCTGAGAGTTACATGTTATTTGTACCACAAGTTCTACAATTGAACTGTTAATAATTAAAATCATTAAATTGTCCTAGTTCTGAACTGATGAAGCAGTTTAACTGTTTTGGTTCATTGTAATGGAAAGAGGAAAATATTACTTTCATTGATGACATGTTGTGCAAGCGAAGCAAGATTGCAACCAATAGATTATAACCTATTTAAATAAGTTAATATTTTTTTAAACACGACGTCCATTGTTTATTTTCGCTTTCTAATTGAAAACCAAAGAAATAACATTTTTGTGACAATTAGATTGGATCCTTTTCATTTGTTTGAGGGGGAAAGTTTTTGCAATGTTATTAAACGTTTATTTTGTACACTGTTCTTTTTTTTTGTAAGAGGAGATTAAGCTTATTGTCATCATTTGTTGGAAAGTATGTGCGTCTAGAGTGATTTTAACAATAATTGTACATATGACATAATATTTAAATAATTTAACTAAAGTACTGGGGATTTAATAATCAACTTATATATATATATATATATATATATATATATATATATATATATATATTCGTCTGAATGTCTGTGTAAACACTCACAACCCTGCCGTATATAATCTGTTACCAACCATCTGAAAATAGGTGAACAAGGATTACACGAGTTGAAGATTAAAGTTTACTAAGGTTTCTCTTCCAATTTTATCTTTGGTCAGTATTTTATTGAAGAAGTTCAAAATGGAGTAACAAAAAGTGACTTAATCGCGGGAAACTCAATTTAAGTATGTTCCGTAATAACGTGATATCAGAACTGGAAGCCCATGGTGTTGAGAACATAACGTTCATCCATAAACACTTCCACACTTACAATCAAGTTTAAAGTTTTTGTAAACTGTGGAATTGGAAGAGAGTGTGCAGTGAATTAAAAAACAACTGAATGATTTAGGGTGTGATATTAGGAATATAGCTTCATAACGTTTTATCGTGGTGAGTAACCTTTTATCACTATTTGAAAAGTTTAGGGCATGATAGTCATAACTATCATGGCTTTATATGTAAGTGTTCTATTATTTTCGTTGTATACTGATGTCTTTTCAATACATTATGTTTACCTTTCCTCAATTTAAATATGGTTTTAGATTCAGTTCCAAAAATCATAAAGCGACTAATCTGTATTGAAGTATTTAACTTGTTTCATATTCTAGGTTTATCACTAGATAACAATTGTTGATTTATTCCCGCGAAAATTCGTTTATATGCACAAATAATGGGAAATGTTCGATAAAACTATATTAATAATATGAACAATCTATTATTATCAAATAACTTTAAAACCAGATCGTATTTATAGTTGAGAAATCTATGTTTTGAATAAATTCTTGTCCACTTTAATATACCTGAGTAAAGTGGAATACGATATTTAATTACAGTAGTAATTCAACGAACTTTATTAAACCTAATTGCGCATGATTCTATCATCAACTAAATACAGTCTGACGTGACTTTAATCCATTTAACGAGTTCTAGGTTATTATCACATTCAAACACTTTATATCAGTACTTCTAAAAAAATTAAAACAAAATATTTAGTAATTTACATTTATCAAGAATCAACTATTACAATTCTGACTGTGATCATTGCAATCTTTTTACTATTTTACAAGACAAGTTTTTATCTTTGTTAACATAGAACGTTTAGTAAATTATTTAATATTTGTTTTTAAGACTAAAACCTTATCTTTCTTTTTGGTATTATAAAAAAGAAATAAATGAACACAAAACAAAGACCATTAGTCCTCGGGTGCATAACATTATAGTAGAAAGAGGAGAGGTTTGGTAAAGAAAAAAATGATAGAAAAGATGAGAGAGAGAGAGAGAGAGAGAGAGAGAGAGAGAGAGAGAGAGAGAGAGAGAGAGAGAGAGAGAGAGAGAGAGAGAGAGAGAGAGAGAGAGAGAGAGAGATGAAAATATTTAACAAAGGTGAAGATCCAGTTTGGTCTCTCGGGAGTGCCAAGCCCGTATTCACTACAGGGACAACTTGAGGGAAATTACGGTTTATAAAATGCTTTAGTAATAATAATAATGTATTAAGGAAATTTATTTAGTGTATTGTTTGTAACGATCTCTAATTACATTAAATTATATCTAGATATTATTATTATGTAATTGCCTAATAAAACTTGTAAAATTTGTAGTTATGTGTATATTTTGTAGCGCGAACAGTAACCCTTTGTGTAAATCTTTGCATTCACGCACTGGAACTCTTGCAATAAAGTAATTATAAAGTGGAAATTTGATTAAAAAGTTATAAAACCACGGAATTGTTTGGTGTTAACAATTACGCTTGGTACCTGGGATTAGTTTTGTACAAGGCAAACTTAACTACAGGAGTGAATTAAGGACATAATTATAAGGTGTAAAAATTGTAATGTTATAATTAAAGTGTTGGTGTGCGAGGTTATATAAGATATTTAAAATAAAACAGTCAGGGGGAGGGGCTAAATATAGTAGACTACACGATTTATGACAAGATCCCAAATGCATGACTGTCGTGACTGGCGCAAAGAAAGAGTTTATTTTGCGTTATAACTTATTTATTACTAAACAAACTTTTTTTTTGAGTAACGTGTAATTGAAGATTTTCGAATATAAAAAGTATTTAAAAAATCTAACAAATTCTTTGGAATGATACGGGATATCTGAAGAAAGAAAAAAAAGGGTTATTTAAACATATGTCCTAAAACCCTTTCTTTCAGTACAGGATTGTATAATTTTTTATTATTTACACAGCTACATATATGTCCTCCAAATCAGAAACAAATAATGTAATAAAAAGGAAAAAAAATTGACAATAATTAAATACACATTTATAAACTTTACATACGTCCTATATAAATTTCCATAAACACAAAAAGCTTATGATAATTAAATTTAACATCTCTACTCTCTACTAACACTAGAACTGAAGCTAACACCCGGGGTAAATAAAATACCTGTTTGGGGTTTAAAAACATATATTTTATTTTAATATTTTAATTCAAAGTAAAAAAAAAAAAGTTTATAGTTATATACTACTATTATCTTGAGAGAGGTGTTACCAGGCAACTGAGAATTAAAGATTATGGAAGCTACTGGTAAACATGTTTAAAAAAAAAAAAAAAAAACAAATTTCATTTAACATTAAGTGCTAAAATTTATTTAGCTTAAATTTTGAATTAAGCTAAATAATTCACGTGTCTTGGCGTCCGTGATCTCCTGCCTTGAACCCTATGGACTTGTGGCGATGGGGATAACTGAAGGACATAGTTTATCCCTTAAAACCAACAATCCTTTAATAACTGAAGGCATTAATAGTTCAAGAAGTAGCAACAGTTAGTCTCGATAATTTGGTTGATGTGGCGCACGCTGTGCAAGAATGGTTGATGCTTATTCAGGAGTAGAATGGAGGCCACATTGAACATAAGGATTACATGCCAATTAGAGCATGATTTTGTTACAATTTGACTTAGGGAATGTAACTCAGTTTTTGTAAATATCACATAAATATTTGTATCAACCTCCTTCCGTTCTCAGAGTATGTCTACTTATAAAAAAAATAATAAAGTTTCTTACCTTTGTTTCCGTCAAGTGACCTCTTTTTGTAATCGTGACGCGTTTCGGGACTTTTATCCCATCTTCAGACACAGGTATATTAATTTAAATTACTCGAACGAGGTCGTCAACTTAGATAAGGTAAGAAACTTTATTTTAAAATAATAGTGACCTGGATAGTGAAAATGAATTTATTTTAAAAAATAAACTATTAGTACTGGATTAAACAGTCTTAATCTAACATAATATATAAATATCCTTTTTTACTAATTTCTATTTTGCAATATACATGGTGATTCAAAATTGTATGGAAATAGTTCGGAAGCTGATTCTAGAGATAAACATTAAAAAAGTTAGTTTATATTAATATAGGTCCTGAAACGTTGAATTGCTTTTTAAGTATATAAAACAATGAGCGACATTTCGGTATACATATTATTTATTTAACCTGTTACCTGTATACGAGGATTAATAGACTCTATTTTACACATTTTCAAAATTGGGAAGTTTAGAGTTTTTATTGTCACATATCTCAAAAATTATTACATTATGTATATTTAATATAAACTATTTTTTTTCCTTTCTTAACGTAAATTCAGTGTTTCTTTTTCTTCAAACTTATTTCAAATTTTATCGACAATATATTTAAAATATTAAAATTGGTATTAAATTCACCATTTTGAAACTTTTAATGGGAACAATTTAATTCATTGAAAAATAACGTGTCCTGAAGAGTAACATGTTTGTTTTATGACTCTAGTTTTTACGACGTAATAAAAGCAGAGTTTGAATTAATTGCTTTTTTATGCAAATACTTCCAGCAGAACAGATTCCAACACGCGCTTTAAAGATTCCATTCACTAGTCAACCCGATAAGTATAACTTTTGTGTTCAGTTTTTATAGTAACCTTTAAATAAATAATGTATGAACATAATTTGTTTATCAATTTAATTACATATAATTATGTATCACCACAATCTACTTACCCACTACCCAGCCTAACTACTACCACTACCCAACACAAGAAGATCTTGCCTAAATGTTAGTTTCCTGGAACTTGTAGGAATTGGTAGGTAAAGAGGTCTTCACCAGTTTTGTATCTTAGTTCAAAATAGTTGTTGCACAGGTTTTCTAAACTTTGTAATTGTGTATATCATAACTTTCTTTAGGTTAATGTGACAATAATAAATCTACACTCGCTTTCAACCTTCAAAACTGTACATACGTAAAGAAGTTTCCACTCGCTACGCTCGTGGTGATGGTTCGGCCATTACTGATTTAGTAACATTACGAATAACATATTTTGTTGGCGATTAGGACTAAAAATTACCTTTTTGACAATGACTTTGTTATTAACCATAGTATTGAAGTGGAATATTCTCCTATATTTTAGAATAAGCAGCAACTTATGATATGTAAAGATGATATGCCTAACAGTCTCATCAGACTGTTTATATTGCCTACAAATAGAATCACCATTAACATAACTTGTTTTAGACGGCATCTATTTAGCCTCAAAGGTTCCATATTCTAAAGGATGAAATTTATTTATTCAGTGCAACGTCAATGTCCTCGTTTTTTTTTTTTTTTTTTTTTTTTTTTTTTTTTTCAAATGTGAGTTAGGCATTAGGATAGGATTCTAGCTTCATAGCCACTTTGGTGGAAATAATGTCCCTGTAAGTCGTTACTTCCTTTCCAGAAAACTATGATCATTGAGGATTTGTATCAGAGGCTTGTGTCTCAACCTGTATTGAGGGTCCCTTGGCAGAAGTTGTAGAGGTCAATTCACCTCTACACCGTTTAACCACACCCACCCTTGACTCGGAAACACCTTCAGAACAAGAAATGATTCTCGACCAGTTACTTTTTTATCTTTCACTTACCTCTCTGCTATATGGAGGAATACCATTCTTTACCACTTTATCGTTACAGAACATGAAAACATATATTCAATATGAAACACAAATCTGATTTTGGCTATGACAAAAAAAAACAGAGAGAGAGAGGGAGGGAGAGGGAGAGAGAGAGAGAGAGAGAGAGAGAGAGAGAGAGAGAGAGAGAGAGAGAGAGAGAGAGAGAGAGAGAGAGAGAGAGAGAGAGAGAGAGAGAGAGAGAGAGAGAGAGAGAGAGAGAGAGTTTCCTTGAACAGTATTATTCTTTTACTTAGGATATTGAAGATAATTTGAGTTATTGGAAAATGTAAAAAAGTGTCTACCAATAAACCAAATTTATAAAAATTAGTTCCCTCTTTGTTGCTGTAGAGTGCTACACATGCGGCAGACGACAAATAGCAGACAGAAAGACATAACAGGGAGACATAGACAATTGATATTTTGACCCATCACGTAATTTTTCTTACAATTCGTGTATGTGAGGATATAACGATAATTACTCATTTTAATAACACTAATTAGATTACGAATGTTACTCTTCTATTGACACATTTCAAGATAGCTAATTATACACGTTCCCTGGAAGTTAAGTTGGAGATAAATACTTTAAAAGTAATTTCAATATTGAAAGCAGTAATAGCTTACAGATAACAGAAGACAAGGTATGTAACAATGGCATTGAGGTAACAATGCTGTGGTCTCCTGTCGCCACACTATTTAGAGAGATCGATTTCACGTGCGATTAGATTCTACGGAAGAGGGAACATGAATTGCTGTCGTATATTGTTCATTGTTACCAAATTATGCTATTAGTATGGGAGACCGCTTGCAGTTTGCATCCTTGAATATATAAACAGGACTATGGTGAATACAAAAGCAGATCTTTGGAATATATACATTAATGTTTTTCCTTTAGGTTGGTATTTTCAATTTGTTGTTTAAAGTCAAAAACATTTCGGTAAAGAACAAAAGTTAATCAGGAAAAACCTGATAAAAAAATTGAAAATCTAACTATAATTACATGAAAAAGTAGCGTATATCCATTTAGAGTCCCTTGGAATAACCTCGCCCATACTAACTACGTGAATGCCTCTTAGGGGGTTTAGAGGATGTATATGTATATAAAGATATTCATCATTTACATTACAATGTAGATGGCTTAATATAGATTGAACACGAGTTGGCTTGTTAATCTTAACGTTTCACTGTAATTTGAACGAAATCGGTAAATCAATTTGATTAGGATACAGTTGTAAATACTTGATTATTCTTTCAAGAAAATAACTACAATAACATGAAGGGATGGTTATAAGGTTAGGTTAGGTTAGGTTAGGTTAGGTTAGATTTTTTAAACTTTTTCCGAAGAATAGTAAATTTATGTAGCCAATCAATTAACGATTAATTTATAATACTAGAAATTCTGACTTAAATATTAAAATCATTTATATTTTGATTACTTCACACAAAAAAAAAACATGATAATTTATTTTAATTTTCAAATTTATTATTTGATTACATTTTTTAGAATTAATTACAGGACGTTTTAGTTACTGCTAAAAAAAAAAAATTAGAAAATGTCAGTGATTATTACTGGTATGTGAATATTTTTATAAAAAAATATTACAAAAATGTAAGTACAATTTTTTTTTAATGTTGTATCATTATTTTTTTTAAATTCTAATTACGTATTTACGGGTATAACTACTATATTTTTTTAGAATCCTTGTAATTTACATAATATTATTATTCAAACTATGGCAATGTATTGTGTCTGATACATTTTTTTTATTATAGCTATAATTTAATCTACTTATTACTAATAATATAACAGTAGTAGAAAGGTCTAAGTGTATTTCAACCTCCACGGAAGGTACAAAAAACATTGCTTTTTATACGCTTGTTGTTTTTTAACTTTGTTATGTAAGCCTCTCACCTCGGGTTGAATAAACACTTTCTTTGTTCTAAACAAATACCGGAATATCTCACCCTTGGTAAAAAAAACACGAATAGGAAGATTTTGTCAGAATCAGTATTATATATACTAATACATTCTTGTAATACAGATATTCAAACACAGCGTGTTCAGTAGTGATAATAAAAATACAGTGTTATAAAATTGAAAATTTTGGTTTAGAATTACTATTTACAAGTAGATAATTCGAAAAACGTATTTGAAATTAATTAATCAAAATTCCAGTTAGATGCTAACAGCTATAATGATTGATTACAGTATTTACATTTGTGTCAATCCTAAGTAATACGGTAGATTTAATTCGAAAATAAATCTAGACCTCCATTTTTTGATTGACCTTCACGTTTTAAGGCCTCAGGTGATTTTCTTCAAGCCGTCCTTCCATCCGCTAGAGTTGTCATCGTCGTCTGTACATAAACAGTCGAAGATTAAGATGGTATCATAACATCTGATATACTGTGATCATACAGAACCTTACCGGAAGTCTGAAAAATCGATTAGTTGTTAATATCTTGTGTCTTATTAAACTTATAACACACTAAATTAGACAAATATTTGCAGATATTAATAATACTCGCAATGGTACTAACAGCATCACTCTACGACAACAAGTAGCGAAGTAATTTTGATTCCCGATCACCCAGGAAAACGTAATATTTGTATACTTATGAGGCAGCGTCCCCAATACGTGCGTAGTGAGTGGAGGCTGCTTCCAAAGTGATCAACTTCGGGGTCAGCTGTGATCAAGACACTGATACATGTAAAGAGAGTGGAGAGTTTTGATGCCCTTTTGATATTACTGAAGTCAATAAAATAGTAATAAATAAATAAATAAATACTGCTTGTATTACATTCCACATGAGGGCTGGGTAAGTACCATGATGCCAACCATCAACTTGTTTATGAATATTGTAGTTATTGTAGGGTAGACAATAATTGTGATATTTTCATTGCAACAAATGAAATGGATCTTCAAATGTAGAGGGAACTATGAACCTAAATTACAAAAGACAAACGAAAATTAGGAATTATAAAATTAGAAAAAAGAAGAAGATTAAATAAATTTTATTTCAGTATTTCCAGTCCTTGTTAATATTAGAAACAAATATCCTACGAGAAAACATTATCATGGTGAGGAACTATTGATTAAATGTCAAGATTGGTTGTTGTTGATAAATTATTGCAGACAAGCAAGGGATCACAGAATGTAATTTAACAAATATATAAAATCCAGTTTTATTTGCTGTAGATTATTTGATGTCAAGTGTTAGCTTAGGAGTAGTTTACCAGAATATCTGTTAAAAATGTTGTTTTTCCATTCTGTTATTTGTTAAAAATTATTGGATCTCTTGAAATATTTTTATATTTGTTGTATTAAATTTAATTGTGTGTGTATAAGTATGATTATCACAACTGGTTGAATAAAATAATGGTGTATTAGGCTTACATTTTTTTAAACATTGTAATTATTATAATGATTGAACTGTAATGGTCCAAGAGAATTGAGTTTGAATTCAATAATTTAAAACGTAAAATTTTATTGATTATAAACAATCTACAATTATCTACTAACAAATTGTTTTTAATATAACTATTTATTTAACGTGTAAAACAAAATTAAATTATCTGTAATCAATGCTGATGCATGTATCTATATTTGTACATTTTGTTCGTTCTGTTGTACAAATCTTCAAATACAAACCTTAACATGTGGAGATTAGAAACTAATTTGTGTAATGTAATACCCGTGTAATCCACCTTCGTACTTTGGGCTTATATCGTAACGACATAATGTTATACTAACCACAACAACATTATGAGTCATCAATTTTAATGTAACAGCAGATATTCCTTGTTGAAACTCCATATTCAAGGATTAAATAAAGCAATGAAGCTAAAGTTTCAAAATATTTTAATAATATAAATGAGCTACAATTGTTTCGCCTAGCGGCATCATAGGGCTTTCAAAATATTTTAATAATATAAATGAGCTACAAATGTTTCGCCTAGCGGCATCATAGGGCTTTCAAATTATTTTAATAATATAAATGAGCTACAATTGTTTCGCCTAGCGACATCATAGGGCTTTCAAAATATTTAATAATATAAATGAGCTACAAATGTTTCGCCTAGCGGCATCATCGGGTAACATGCATGCAAGGCGAAACAATTGTAACTCGTTTATATAATTAAAATATTTTGAAACTTTAGCTTTATTGCTTTATTTAATCCTTGATTATGAGTCATGTTGGAAAATTTATTTTTTAGTGTATTTAAATATAATTTATTCGTTTTCTCTTATGATGGTGTGTTTAAAAGAAGAAATTTTTAAAAGATCGATATTGATTTTACTACATCAAATCATTTCTTCAAGAACAGAAAAGCTAAAAATGAAGTGACGATAACAGTTAAAACTTTATGTAGAGATTATTAATGGAAACTAGTAGAAGCTTTAATAAATAAATTAATGCAAAAACACGGAACATGTATGCTTGTGCGGTAATTATGCATTTTTATCTGTACAAGTATTTTTTTGTTTCATTAACAAATTCTGGTGTTGACTAAGCATATTAAACACTAGATGTCCTAAACATTGAACAAATGTTCTCACTCATACATCTTCTAAATCAAATAAAAACCAACCAAAACGTAGTCAAAAAGTGAAAATGAACCTTGGAAGTCGTGTTTGAAAACTATTTACATATTTTAAACACGGTCTAAACTTGCTTCTCTTGTGCTATAAATGACTACATACTTTTAAGTTGTGTTTGATTAAAATCAAGCTCATACTGATGGCTGCCAATGTTCATTTAGGCTATTGCTTATTATCATTCCTGATCTGAAATATCCTTTTTAATTGTAATATTTCCACACGGTTCGTGTCATTACATTTATTTTAATTTTAATGAAATCTGTGGAGACGATTTTGAGAAATACGTTCTTTAACAACAGCACAGTTGTGGATGGTTTGTCTTGTTTACTAATAACTCGTGAAGCGAAATGTTTAGAAATTTGGCGACCAATAAGTTTTGTTTGCGACCTTAAGGGTCACTAAGCAAAATTTAATAAAATTCGTTATACTTATTTCATAAAAATCACAATATTGTTTTCAGTTTTTTTATGACAACTAATCCAAAATTTTACTTTACCGAAAATTAAAAAAAAATCCATGATATAACCAGAATTTTGTCTAAACGGGTTTGAATTATTATCTTTATATTGTACTTAAATTTTAAGGAAATCGGTGTACCCAATTTTGATAAATTACTAATTTTATAACGGTAGATTATTTAAAAATTAACTCAACAAGTGGATTTTTTGGAATATTGGCGACTTAAACGTTTTCTTTTTGGCATTGGAAGATAAAATTTAGCAAAATTGGTCAAAATCGTTGGACCAGATTGTAGTATTTTTTAATATCTTCTTCTTTTAACTAATCTTAAATTATGAGTTATAAAATTTGAAATCTGAAAATTTGTGTCTATTTTAATGTTATAAGTTGAATAACACAAAAACAAAACATCTTTAAATATGTCCGAAAGTTTGTCGTTTTGAAATCATATTTTCTAACTTTCAACACCCTATCATATGACCTCACTATAGTCCTCTGTATAAAATTTCAATTCATATCCTATTTTTTTGTCGTTATTGCGTTTACGTATAGACGACAACGACGACAGAGAGACAGAACTACGAATAATTTTTTACGATTTCCCGAAAACACGAAATGTGAAGATCGATTATAAAACCGGCGATCGACTTTTTTGCAGTTGCCAAATTCCCCTATTCAACTTATACTGGTCAAGTTAAACATACAGTTTTCTGAAACATAATTAGCCATACAACAATAAAGGATTATTTTTTTACGGCATCCATAAATAACTCAAATAAAACCTGTAAAAATTTCAATTATAATGATACGTTTGTATCAGTTACAATTAAAATTTTTTTAAAGTTACAAGTACCTAATCTACATTTACTACAATGACGTATTTGTAACAGTTAAAATTAAAGTTATTTGAAGGTTACAAGTACCTAATCTACATTTACTACGATGACATCTTTTTATCAGGCGAAATTAAAGTTATTTGAAGGTTACAAGTACTTAATTACCATTTACTACAATGACATAGTTGTATCAGTTAAAATTAAAGTTATTTGAATGTTACAAATACCTAATCTACATTTACTATAATGACATATTTTATCAGGTGAAATTAAAGTTATTTGAAGGTTACAAGTACTCAATTAACATTTACTACAATGACATATTTGTAACAGTTAAAATTAAAGTTATTTGAAGGTTACAAGTACCTAATCTACATTTACTACAATGACATATTTTATCAAGTGAAATTAAAGTTATTTGAAGGTTACAAGTACTGAATTAACATTTATTACAATGACATATTTGTATCAGTTAAAATTAAAGTTATTTGAAGGTTACAAGTACCTAATCTACATTTACTACAGTGACATATTTGTATCAGTTAAAATTATATTTATTTAATTGTTACTACTACTTAATTTACATTTATTACAATGACATATTTATTTGTATCGGTTAAAATTAAAGTTATTTGAAGGTTAAAAGTACTTAATTTACAATTACTACAATGACATATTTGGAACAGTTAAAATTAAAGTTATTAGAAGGTTACAAGTACTTTATTGAAATTGACTACAATGACGTATTTGTAACAGTTGAAATTAAAATTATTTGAAGGTTACAAGTATCTAATTTACATTTACTACAATGTTACATTTGTGACGGTTAAGATTCTAGTTATTGGAAGTTTATAAGTTGTGCAAGCTGAATATAAACAAGTTTGTATAATCCCACACTGTAGTATATTGTTATTAATGCTGACTGCAAACGACAAATCGAATTGTCCTCTGCTATAATAGAGGTTGAACGTAACTAAGCCCCAAAGGGAACAGCTTCAGGCAGTGAAATCCATTAACCTCATATTAAATGCAGCCTACTGTATTGCCTGATGATATTGTCCCACAGGATTTAAGATGCATATCTGAGTTAACTGAACAAAACACGACTTTAAACTAGACGCAGTTACATATTCCGTAAGATTGTAAAGTTTGGTGCACGTGTTTGAAGACTAGTTCTGCACTATAAGTTGCTGAACGGCATTAGGCATTATATATTGGTATTTATAAATTGCATGCAACTAATCAATACACATGATTACTGAATTTATTCTCACGAGGGGGATTTGACGGACTTCCGTACATATTCTTACGTTAAACACTATTCATTAATTTTTTGATTACCGAATAATCCGTATGCTGTGGTTACTTAAAGATAAAACGTCTAATAAAATTAATATTGATGTTAATAATCAAATGTATCAACACCTTTTTGATAGTTTGAAATTATAAAATATGTTTGACAAGATTAGTTTTAATTTGAACATATTTACCAACCAATACATAACATGTATTTAAACACTTTAACCTTTACTTAGAAAATGTTTACTTAAACCATGCATTGCACATTGTACAATGTATTATGCATTGCTTCTAATTATAATTTTAAACAGAGTAAAAATAACGTGGGGGAGAGGCTTCAGTCTTCCAACAATAATCAAACGAACCAGATGTAATAAAAAGGCTGATATAAAATAAATATGTTAAGTGTAAAAATTTAAACAAGTTCAATATAAAAAAAAAATAATGAGTACATTTCAAAGGCAAGATAAGCCATTAAAAACTTTATTAAATTTGTTCAGTAAGGGTTAGGTGAAAGTTCAGAAAATAAATTTGTGATAAATACCAACAAAGAAAATTAAAAGTTGTGTAAAGTCAAACTTGAAAGTGCTACGAACAGAAGCACAGATAAATATGTGAGTAGTCAATAATTTAAAACATTCATGTAAGGGAGATCTCATCACTAAAATCACTTATTTATTTACTTTATTATACTTTATTTTATATTACAAATATAATTTTACAAAATAAAAAGTTTATTTTATTTTATTTGGTAATTAATTTTACTTTAAAAGTAAAATCAAAATCAAAATCAAATCAAATTAAAGTTAATAAAAGAAATTAAATTCACCATAACTGAAAAAATATTAAAATTCCCTAGTGTATTTGGAATTAAAGCTAGGTTTAAAAATTCGATACTCTTTTGAATAAAAATTAGACGAAATAAGGATCTTACGTTACCTTCCAAGCAAGTTTAATTGAGCTAATAATCTCAAAAACAGAATCAACATTTATTTAAATATCATATAGTAATTAAAACTGCATCGCATTAAGTAATATGATTATATTTCATTATGTAAGAAAGAAATTGCATATAAGATTAGAGTAAAAGTTTTTAAACAAAATATCTGAATAATATTAATAATAATCAATTTAGTAAATCAAGTAAGTATTGATGTTTAAGATTAATAAAATATATTGATGTCTTGAAATATTTGTAAATTAAAACAAAATTATAATTAGTTCAAACAACATAATAATAATAATAATAATAATAATAATAATAATAATAATAATAATAATAATAATAATAATAATAATAATAATATTCTATCCCAGACGTAACCTTTGCATCGGAAGAACTAGCGACAGGGGTAACAGATTGGCGAGTTTTAGATCAATACACAGGCAGCGACCATAACTACATAGCCTTCAGCATTTATGACAGGAGAAAGCCTGAATTTAATAGGCAACGGACACTGCCAAAGTGGAATGTGAAAAAGTTGGACGAGAGACTACTGATAGAGGCTGTCAACTTTGGCATATGTGCTTTGTCAATACCATCACCAGCAACAGCAGAAGGTGGAGAAGCAGAGGCAACTGTCGATGAATTCTCGCGCAACATCAAGCAAGCTTGTGATCTTGCCATGCCGCGTAAGACCTCCTGGAATCCCAGACGTCAAGCATACTGGTGGAGCGACGAAATAGCAGAACTAAGGAGAAAGTGTCTTCGGCTGAGGAGGAAAGCGCAGCGAGCACGTAATAGACCAGAGGCAGCTGCGCTCTCGATGGAACATAAGCTAGCTAAGAAAGCTCTTACTCTAAGTATTCGGACCAGCAAACAAGAATGTTGGAAAAAACTATGCGACGAAGTGGATCAAGATCCCTGGGGTAAGGGATACAAACTGGTGACTCGTAAGCTTGGAGGGTGTAGAGTGAATCAGCCCCTGAGTGAAATGAAGACACGGAGGATAGTGGAAGGTTTATTTCCCTGTCATCCTCGAGCGCTCAATCCTGGAAAAACGCAAACCACTAGTACGAAAATACCACTGTTTACAGAGACTGAGTTGGTGGAAGCAGTAACGACGCTTAAGTGTGGGAGGGCTCCTGGCCCAGACGGAGTACCATCGGAGGTGTTGAGAGTTGTGGCACGAAGTCACCCTTATCTCCTCTTAAACATGTTTAATAACTGCTTGAAGGCAGGGGTTTTTGCATCCCGATGGAAGGTAGCTCGACTGGTCCTTGTTAATAAAGGCAAGGGATCTTCTCCGGATGACCCTTCGTCATACAGACCGTTGTGTATGTTAGACACAACAGGAAAGTTGTTGGAGAGATTACTTAAGCTGAGGCTAGATAAGGCCATAAATGATGCTGGTGGACTTTCGGACCGACAACATGGATTTCGTAAAGACCACTCGACGATTGGGGCCGTACAGCAAGTAATTGAGGCCGTAAATGCAGCAGATGATGCATGACATGCGGCGAGACCTATCGTGTTGCTGGTAACGCTTGATGTTAAGAACGCCTTTAATTCGGCTCGCTGGTCGGATATGTTAAATGCTCTGGAACACACGTTCGGCATACCAGATTATCTCCTGACCATAATAAAGAACTACTTGAGCGATAGATGGCTGATATGCGAAAGTGAGAGTGGTTACTTTACCATGGAAATGACTGCAGGGGCAGCCCAAGGCTCGATTTTGGGACCCGACCTCTGGAATATTTCATATGACGAGCTGCTTAGAATGGAGATGCCTGATGACACATATCTAGTCGGATATGCAGATGATGTAGCGGCGGTTATCACAGCAAGAAACGTCGACCTGGCCCAGATAAGACTAAGGCAGGTTATGCGCCGAGTCAACCAATGGATGGAGGAAAGGGGTCTGCAACTGGCAATACCTAAAACCGAGATTGTGGTGCTTACAAGGAAGAGAATCCCAACCATTCTTTCGATGCATGTTGGATCCAAAGTAGTGGCCACAAGAAAATCTGCAAAGTACCTAGGAGTAACTCTTGACAACAAGCTAACCTTCTGGGAACATATACATGGCGCCTGTGACAAGGCAGCAGCTGTAACTGCGTCTCTTGGACGACTCATGGCAAATACAGGAGGGCCGAGGTCCAGTAAGCGACGGCTGTTACTAACTGCGGTACAGTCGGTTCTGCTGTACGGTGCCGAAATATGGGGAGATGCAACAAAGTTAAGGAGGTATCGAACCCGATTGTTATCAGTGCAGAGGATGGGGGCACTAAGAATAGCCAGTGCATACCGGACTGTGTCCGAGGCAGCGGTGTTAGTCGTCGCTGGAGTTATCCCCATCGATCTTCTAGCCCAAGAAAGGAAAGCCATCTTTATAAAAGGCAAAGAGCTTGACAGAGCTGAAGCTTTCAGTAGAGCGCGACAGTGTACGATGGCCGCGTGGCAGAGGCGGTGGATTGGTGACACTGGGGGTAGGTGGACTGCGTGGCTGATTGGTAACATTCAGGACTGGATGGACCGCAAGCATGGGGAGGTGAATTTCTATCTCACCCAGTTCCTGACAGGACATGGTTACTTCAGGGCGTATCTATATAACATGGGGAAGGTGTCCTCACCTAACTGTAGGTACTGTCGACCAGATAGGATCGATGACGTGATCCACACTTTTTTCCATTGTGATCGATTTGAGTGTCAGAAAAAAGGCATAGAGGAAATCATCGGAGTGTTCACTCCTGATACTGCAGTGAAAAATATGATAAAAACGAGAAACAATTGGAATGTGGTAGCGACATATGTCGAATCCGTGTTGCGTAGCAAAAGAGAGGAAGGGTGCCTGGAACAGAGATGACTGTGGAACAGATAGAAGTTTAGTATAACAGACAAGAGGAGAACACAAGATGATACAGGCGGCCAGGCTGAAGTTATGCGAAAGCGGTTCCAGCCTGGATACCCGCGGTGAAGAGGAGGTTTTTTAGTCGGTAAGAGTCCGGCACAACCTGGGCAGAGCCCTAGGTGAGAAAAGGTCCTTGATGGATTTTTCCTTCTCTATAAAAAAAAAATAATAATAATAATAATAATAATAATAATAATAATAATAATAATAATAATAATAATAATAATAATAATAATAATAATAATAATAATATGGAGAGTGATAATTGAAGCGCTGGAGAAAAGGAAAGTTCCGGACTATCTGCGGAAAATAGTGGAGGATTATCTGTGTAATAGATGGGTGTTCTATTTTGGTGATGGCTGGGTCCTGAAGGAGGAAATGCTGTGTGGTGCACCTCAAGGCTCTAAGATCGGTCCAATCATATGGAACATCATGTACGACGATTTTATTAAAATGAAGTTACCACCGGATACGACGATCGTGGGATTTGCGGATGACGCTCTCATTGTCTGCTGGGCAGAAAAAGTGGAAATTTTGGAAAATAGGATCAATGAAGCTCTGAGTAGAGCCAAGGGATGGTTAGACAGAGCTGGGCTCCAGATGGCGGTCGAAAAAACGGAGGCAATTTTGGTCACCGATAGAAGGAAGTTCGAGAAGCCAAAGTTAAAACTCGGGAGCGTGGAGATAGAATGGAAGAACCAATTGACTTATTTAGGGGTCGAAATCGATCGAAGACTGAGTTTTACACCTCACATTATTAAGGCAGTAAACAAGGGTATAGAAGCAGGAGCTCGACTTTCACGGCTTATGCCCAATATAGAAGGTCCAAGAGAGTGCAAGAGGAGAGTGTTGGCGAACGTCGTCGCTGCAAAGGTTTTGTACGCAGCCCCGGTCTGGGCATGTGCATTAGGAAAGAAAACGGCCACAAATATTCTGCTAACGGCTCAGAGGCCCATCGCATTGAGGGTAGTTTGTGCATATAGAACAATCTCAACAAGCGCGCTACTGGTAATAGCCGGCTTACCGCCATGGGACCTAAAGGCGAGGGAAGGACTGGAGATTTACGAAGCACGTAAAATAGGAGCATATGACTCGAACACCAAGAAAGATATTAAAGCCAGAGCCAGGGATAAACTTTTGAGAATGTGGCAAGATAGATGGCAGTCGGAGACGTCTGGGCAGTGGACGCGGACTCTTATTCCGGAGATAGCGGAATGGTTAAACCGGAAACATGGGGAAGTAAGTTACTTTCTCACCCAGGTTTTGTCGGGTCATGGGAGTTTTGGTAGCTATTTGCAGCGTTTTAAGATCAGAGAAAGTGCGGCATGCAACTACTGCGATGGAATATATGACGACGTAAAACACACGTTATTTGACTGTGAGAAATGGAAGAATGAGCGGCAGGAAATGAATAAGGCGATAGGAACCGAGGTTAAGGTGGAGAACATGATAAAGTTGATGCTGCGTTCAGAAGAGTGCTGGAAAACCGTGGCAATGTACATTAATAAGATTATGGCTGCCAAACAAATATAAGGTGTACATAATTATGATGAGAGCCTAACAGCGGCTTTGGAAGGAAGGGTTGTCACACAAGAAGTTAAGCCGACAGGTGGTCCCGTGTGTAACAGGTGAAGCCCTTAGATAAGGAGGTTAGGGTTTAGTGGGTATGCCACTTTGGCGAGTCCCACACACCGGGAGCCGCGATCGGCTCCTGATGGTGCGTAAAGCATTCCCCCCTCCTCGGAAAAAAAAAAAAAATAAAAATAAAAATAATAATAATAATAATAATAATAATAATAATAATAATAATAATAATAATAATAATAATAATAATAATAATAATAATAATAATAATAATAATAATAATAATAATAATAATAATAATAATGGAAGAATGGAAGAACCAATTGACTTATTTAGGGGTCGAAATCGATCGAAGACTGAGTTTTACACCTCACATTATTAAGGCAGTAAACAAGGGTATAGAAGCAGGAGCTCGACTTTCACGGCTTATGCCCAATATAGAAGGTCCAAGAGAGTGCAAGAGGAGAGTGTTGGCGAACGTCGTCGCTGCAAAGGTTTTGTACGCAGCCCCGGTCTGGGCATGTGCATTAGGAAAGAAAACGGCCACAAATATTCTGCTAACGGCTCAGAGGCCCATCGCATTGAGGGTAGTTTGTGCATATAGAACAATCTCAACAAGCGCGCTACTGGTAATAGCCGGCTTACCGCCATGGGACCTAAAGGCGAGGGAAGGACTGGAGATTTACGAAGCACGTAAAATAGGAGCATATGACTCGAACACCAAGAAAGATATTAAAGCCAGAGCCAGGGATAAACTTTTGAGAATGTGGCAAGATAGATGGCAGTCGGAGACGTCTGGGCAGTGGACGCGGACTCTTATTCCGGAGATAGCGGAATGGTTAAACCGGAAACATGGGGAAGTAAGTTACTTTCTCACCCAGGTTTTGTCGGGTCATGGGAGTTTTGGTAGCTATTTGCAGCGTTTTAAGATCAGAGAAAGTGCGGCATGCAACTACTGCGATGGAATATATGACGACGTAAAACACACGTTATTTGACTGTGAGAAATGGAAGAATGAGCGGCAGGAAATGAATAAGGCGATAGGAACCGAGGTCAAGGTGGAGAACATGATAAAGTTGATGCTGCGTTCAGAAGAGTGCTGGAAAACCATGGCAATGTACATTAATAAGATTATGGCTGCCAAACAAATATAAGGTGTACATAATTATGATGAGAGCCTAACAGCGGCTTTGGAAGGAAGGGTTGTCACACAAGAAGTTAAGCCGACAGGTGGTCCCGTGTGTAACAGGTGAAGCCCTTAGATAAGGAGGTTAGGGTTTAGTGGGTATGCCACTTTGGCGAGTCCCACACACCGGGAGCCGCGATCGGCTCCTGATGGTGCGTAAAGCATTCCCCCCTCCTCGGAAAAAAAAAAAAAAAATAAATAATAATAATAATAATAATAATAATAATAATAATAATAATAATAATAATAATAATAATAATAATAATAATAATAATAATAATAATAATAATAATAATAATAATAGTAATAATAATAATACACAAGTTAATCTTGTCTCTGCACTACTTATTTAAAACCCGAGACAGACAAAGCCTATCACAGCCAAGCGGTAGTTATTCGGGAAACGAATCTGGTTGACCCTCGACATCCAAAATTCATACAAAATAAAAGATAGTATAAAACAACTCTTACAAAAAATTCTTACAAGGTAAAAATCATACAAATGAAGTCGCACATTAAACGTCTTACACTAGCTGTACCGGTGACGTCATCAAGGCCTCTCTATGTCGAAACAGAAAACATAACAAAAACTGTTTTGCTCTTCATATTGTATTCGTATTTTTTGTTTACAGGCGAAAAAACTCTCAGTTATCGTCCCCTTAAAAAATAGAAATAAACATAAAATAAACATTCCTAGCCCTAGAACACACTAATAGCGACAGGGTTGGAAGTAAACAAGAGGTGGTCAAGGGTGCCTTGATAGTCTATATGAAAAAGAAGGATCTAACTAAAGGTTACGTGAGAAATGTGTAGATCCAGGTAAGCTCTTTCGGGATTCTCACACCAGTACTAACTACAAATCAGCAACAATTAAGAGTGCAAATTGTTGAAAGTTTGTTGATGTTATTTTAAATAATTAATATTATAAATGTTGCAGCGAGATGTTTATTTAAATTCCGACTGAATACCTGGAAACGATAAAATCTTACATTCCGAGTTCAGTAAATAAAAGACTTGTCAAATTACGCTTTGTTCATTAAAACGGCTTTAATGTAAATGTTCATAATATTGAAGTTTAAATGATGTTTTCAGTTGGAAGTATAGAATGACCCGCTAAATTAAGAAACTAATAAATTATTGTAATAAATATTCTCACTCAACAGCAAGGCCGTATTAGATAGACTATAAGGTTGTATTCACATGTAAATTTCATCGCGGCAAACATGAGTTTTTGTTACATGTTCTTATAGTGTGGATCCAAGCATTTAAAAAATACTTCAACTCATCAATCACTTTAAATGGATTATAATTTGCAAAAGTTTTACAAGAGTGTAAATCATATTACGTTAAGTTTCTGAAAGTACTAATTCAGTTGGGGGGGGGGGGGGGGTTAAAACTAATGAAACCCTTAACTTTAAATAATTTTATTCAGTGGTAGTTGTAAACCTTAATTTTATATGCAAGTAGAAACAAAGCACTTGGTAAGGTGTTCTTAAGTATTGTAAAGTTTTAATGAAATTTCTCTGAACATCGTGTTAAATAAATCACCTTTCTAACTCAATTTATGTTGTCCTTACCTCATAATATATTCTGAAAGTTGACCAAAAACATTTTCGTAGTGATTTGTTTATAATTTTATGCAGCCCGAATTATGTAAATATATAAAATAGCAGATTAAACATTATGAATAGTTAAATAATTATTAGTAAGATAATTTTTGAATGTAAGTAATACCAGATTGAAAATTATATCTAAAATGTTGTTAATAATCACTGCTGAACAACACGAGGTGTTTAATTCAAGAACTTCTGTAGGATCGAATCTGAAATATTTGTTACATATCTTTTTGATGATAATAAAATGGAGTTGTAGCTACAGAAACTCAAAACGTTTTGATGCTCAAAGCTGAGAATGAACTTTTGATTTATAGAAAGTGATCCACAAAATGATATTATAATTCATGAACATATACTTTCTCCTTCACCTATATTTAAAACCAAAAATAAACTTGATAAATGTCAGTTCAAGAGTTGTCAGATAAAGAGTGAAAATGAACCATAGACGATGTCTATGAGGAAGGAAATGTATATATTTAAATGTCTAAACTTTTTTCCCTTGTGGAATAAATAAGCGTATATCGTATTTGAGAAAAAATCAATATTTATTAACACGAACTTAAATTTAATTTTTTTCCAATTAGTCTTGAACAGTATTATTTGTTTACGTTGTTATGTACACGGTTTTAAGTCATTATGATTAATATTGCATTTGATTTTATTTAGAGTCTAGTCGTAGATATAACGTATTTTATAACAGCTGGGTGCGCGGTTTTGTGGCGTTTTTACGACAATATACGGGGGAGTTGTCGACCAGTGTCTCTTGCTTGGGTCCCTGTACATTACTTTTACGCAGCAAGTGTTTAAAATCGTTGTTTTTGATTTTGGTAAAATGATAATTTTCTATTTTTGCATATGTCCGTTACACTAAAGTTGTGCGTTAGGCATGAAATTAAAAATGATAAAATTTTAAGTTTAAAACAAAACTGAGTTTGTATCTTTTCCTGTAGATCAAAAGATCACACAGTTAACAAAACAAACTAAAAATGTTATGTCTTGTTAAGGGTAAAATATTATTTCCCTTTGTATTAAAACAAATTTGTTTTTGTTTAGGCATTTATAAATTTCGGAATCTTCGATTCAATACAGTGATTTATTTATTCGTAAGGTACCTAAAAATATTCGGAGATAAAATTATCAGAATTCTAAAATCTATTCTTTTTAGGTTAATCCTTGCGTTTTAGAGAATTACCAAGAATAGTTTTACTCATTTATTCTTTGACATACTAACAAAAAAATAATAATAAAAAATTGTTTTTTTGTAGAAATTAGAAAATATTTAGTTTTTTAATAAATTTGTTTGTAAAGTTAACAGTTTTCGAAATATTCTAATTTAAATACTATAAACAGTTGCAACTTTGAAAATATACAAATTAAAGACGTCGTTTTACTACATTTGTAAACAATACAAAGTGCGTGTAACAAATCTGAACTCTATATCATATTTATAGCCAAAACTTTAACATATTTTGGAGAAAAAAATATAACAGTGTGTAGACGGGAATTTAAACGTTTTTGGACTTTACATTAACACATCAACCTGTTTTCCTTAATCTTACGAGTAGAACACGTCCAGAAAATTTCCCCGTTTTCGACACCCTGTGTAACTCCGGTTTTCAATAAGATATATTATACTTCTTTATGTCAGTTTTATAGTTAATATTAATTAATATTTAAAGTTAAAATATTGACTAATTTACAACTCGTGCTACTAAGTGAAGTAGTTCAGCTTCCAAATTATCCAAGAGACAATGATAATAAATTTAAATAATATTTCGAAAACCGTATCTTTAGTACATCGTAAATTTTCAAACAATATCCTCTGGAAAGTAATTACAGCTTCTCTGTGTAATATCACAACATACACAGGCTGGAATGGTTTTAGTGGAGCAGTTTATAATACTATATTGACTTGTTGCATATCTCTGCTATTCACATTTTTCATTATAAAATAATCAGTATAAGTCTTGAATACAAAGCAATGTTTTTATAAATAACTGCGTGATGTTGTTTCTAACATATTTCTTTATACTTACTTACCATGTGTACAAGGTATAGGGTATGATTGGTAATCGCAAAAAAATGGAACCTTGTCATTTTACTGACCTTTAATATTTTGGATGGCCTCAGTTAACCGAAAAATAATCGTCTTGTACGTAAGCAAGGAACATGAAATCAGGTGTAAGGGACAATAGAACCTCATTAAAATCACAAAAATGTTGTGGGAATTTCAAAGTGACGCCGATTCTAAACAGTTTATTGATCACATCTTGTATAACTTCTCGTATAGTAAACTCGACCTCGTGCGTGAATTGTGAAACAGCTGAAATCCATTCGGTTTTTAATAAATCAATCTGTTGATAAAAATTCAATATATTCCCCATTTCTAGGTTATTATTAAAGGTGTAAATCTATACAAAGAAGTCTATATAATTAAAACCCAAAATATATATTAATGAAAACTGGTAAGTAACGTTTGATTAAAACAAACGAAAAATAAAGTTGTAAAATACATTTTAAAACAGATTATAAAAATGACTAAAATTCAACATGTAATGTAACTAAAAATATTGATATTAGTTCATTGTAAACAAACATACAGTTTATTTACATTACACAAAATAATATATGTTTTAAATAACTATGTTTTTTACAATAAATTATAGAAAATCAAACAATAGTATTTTTGGTATTAGATCATTAGCGGGGAAAGTAACTTTAACATTTATGAAACCATTCTTGTCCTAATCATGATTACATTTTAACAATATCATAAACATAAGGATGTGTCCAGAACTGTTCATTAAAAAAATAATACATACAAAAAATTTTGTAGTGAATACACTACAACTAACCTTATCAGCTAACCAGCAGTTTATACTCTGACAAATAATCGTACCAGTTTACAAGGTTATTGCCCAATACCAATACCTCCATCACAGCACCACACTCAGAGCGCAATACTACGATCTCTAAAGCAACTCAAAAGGCTTCAGTCTCTTGAGCCATCGCACTAGCTCTGGGTTGTCAAGCAGCTGAAGTACTTCACGTGTTGGTGTTGATGGAGTCGAAACTCATATTTTTTGGCCTGCTTCTGTATCTCGACCTCTACCGATTCAATCCTCAAGTCCCAGTGGACAGCATCATTACTAACATACCAAGGTACTTTCACTATATCCTTTGTACTTTATTTTGTAAAGTTTGAATAATCCTGACATTAGACTTCTAGGTGCAGCCCCAAAGATGTATACCATATAACCATACAGGTTTTAGCACTTGCTTGTATATCATCAATTTGTTATGTATTGATACATGCGCCATTCAGCCCGTAGGCACGGAACGACAACTGCCATCACACTTTAGGGTTGGGTTGTCTCCTCCGCTGATTCGTCGTACCGAAGCACATCTTATCCGCCGATATTCGCCATTGAGGATTTCGCCGTAACCCTGGCAAGGGGCCCTTACATGTTACTGCCATCCGGAGACAGATAGAGCAAGGTTTTTTTAAGAGGTGTTACTCCTCTATCCCTCCCCCTTCCCATAAAATATGGGCTCCGGGCTTGGGACCGGTATAGCGGAGTTACAAAACTAATTGAAGCAGATTTTTACGGACGTCGAAACTCAATTTTTTTATTTCTTAAACACGTGAAAATCTGTTTAAAATCTGAGGTGCAAAATTGTTTACAACTACTACATTTGCCCTTTAATTTGTATACTGTTTAAGGAGAATCAAAAATGTGCTTCTTTTTAATATTATATAACCAAATTTCATTTCCAACCTTTCAGAAATATAAAATTGTGTAAAATGGCATATATTTTCATATTTTTTATAATATCTTTTCTAAATTTAAATAGTGTTCTATATAAGCATACTTTTATACTCTATACCAAATTTCCAGTTATATACTCTGCTCAAGTACTAAGTAAGAAAGACAGCATAAATGACGGACGGGCAGCATGTTGAAAATAACTTTTTAGTTTTCCCGAGGCCATAAACTTTGAGGATCAGTCAAAAAACGATAATAGAGATTTTCTATGTTTAACAGCGTATAAAAAGAAAAAGAGTGTTTTTTTATAATAATATACATAAAAGAGAAAAACTTATCCTTTGTTATTTGCATATATATATATATATATATATATATATATATATATATATATATATATATATATATATATATATTTCTCTTTGAATAGCTTCCATCTAGTCCATACTTTACAAAAAGTTGTTTCGTCACAATTATTCAATTTTTAACATCAATTTAAACAAGAAAGATAAACATGTACATGTAAAGTGACACACAACAGATTAGAGTATGTTGTGGTAGATTAGTACTGTGACGCAATAAAGTGGGACCAACCAGCAATGCCGAATATTTTTAATTCAGGACACGATTTGAATGTAATAGTCAAAGTTTTTTTATATATTGAAAACATGTTATTATATGAACGGCAGGGGAAATCTCCATGTAAATTATGAAATCATTAGTAATAACAGGCTCGTAAATGAACAAATTAATTTCGAACCCTATGTAACATACACTATATTGATAGAGGACAGTAAAAGAGATAAGGCAACTTAAGGTAACTTCAGTTCAATTGTCAACCACCTTTTACATAATGTAGCCTCTAAAAACCCCCAATATATCTTGTTAATCGCCATGTGACCGCATCGTGATTTATAGGTAAAAACAATATTGCATTTGTCTGTTAAAAAAAAAGCAATTTCTCGAAATTATCTCCACCAATTTCTTTAAAATTGCAGTGAAATATGATCATTAAAACATGAGTGTAAAAACCCATGTCACAAGATTTTGTAATAATTAATTAGAAAAAAAACTTGATCGTTGTCATTATAACTTCGATATTCATCATATACGATTTAAAATTAAAACTTGTTTAAGTCACAAGTGAAGCAGGTTTATATTGTTATTCATTGTCAAACAATACTTACACTGAAATTGTTAGTTAGTTTTTGGTCCGTTTTTATCGTTTTGGGGATGGGTGAGCGATAAAGGTTGCACTATTTTATTTTGCACCATTTATTTCTAATAGTAATTTAATGTAAAGAAAATGAAGAAAGAGACGGAAAACAAATGACAGATTGTAAAGTGAATGACCAAACTTAGATATACTTAAACCCTAGAATTGTTGCTGTAAGGCAAGGAGAAAAACACACATAAAGAGGAGAGAAATATAACGGGCTATGTGACAAAAACGAAGTTTTTTAGAAAAATGAGGATTTTTTAGAAATCATTAAAAACAATTACATTTATTAGAACGTTGAGTTTTATTGCATAAAATAAACATGTTTACATAATTGTATAAATATGAATATGTAATTTACTTACAAAACACACAAAGTAGGTTTGATGTTTATAAAATTCTAACAGGATATGTGCACAACGTTACTATCCTTTACAAAGGGCCTTTATCCTTTATAATTATCCTTTATACCAGTAAAAATTAGTTAAAAATTATTATTATTTTAAACGGCTTAGAGAATATTGTTGAAAGTATTTTTTTGTGGCTGAATAAATGCTCAAGTACTGAGTAACGACAGAATAAATGATGGACGGGCAGCATGTTGAAAATAACTTTTTCTTTTTTCCGAAGCCATAAACGGCGAGGATCAGTCAAAAAACGGAAGTAAAGATTTTTATGTTTAAAAGCGCATATAAAGTAAAAGAGTGTTTTACAGAATAATATACTTAAAGGATAAATTTATTCTTTGTTATTTGCAAGTAAAATTTGAATTCTAGATTGCGTAGAATTGAATTGGTTTTATGCAATTCCAGGAAGACGTTTATCATCATGAACTAATCACTAAGTTCTAAACTCTTCGTGTTGATATAATCCCGATGTTACTTCTCTGAAATGCAGTTAATTCAATCCAGTCTAAACCCAAGTATCTCAGTTCTCTGTAATTGAATTTAAGACACTTCGGAATTCAGAAGCGACAAACTAATAACAATATTAAACTACCGGTTAATAAACGGAAATTTAATTTAGAAGCTGAAATTGCATTAACTCAAGAAAATGCATTGAACAGAAATAATGTGCTCGACTTGTGGAGCGATATAAAATCAAGGATGTATGGATCTAACAAAATAAAACTACAGTACTATGTATGAAACGCCGGTGTCGGAAACAAACAAGAGTTGGATAAGAAAGTCATTATAGCAAAGATTAAAAAGAGGGATCTAATCCACAACTAGAGGAAAAAAAGCGGAGATCCAGTTCTACATCGGAACTGCCACAACCATATCTGTATTTTATTAAACAAAATACTAATTCTGTTGGACTTTTCAACAATATATTCAAACTATAGTCTATTTGTGTTGAGGAATATTATACTACAATGCAGATACGAAATCGTGAAAATCGTCAAACTAAAAAAATAACTTCGATGAGATGATCTACAATTAAGTAATTACAATCCACCCGCAACAAAAAGGATATTTAAACATTTCCTTTTATATTTTCAAAATATCATATTATATTATTATGTTTTTGTTATAATTCCATTGAATTATATGTTAAACCCTAGATTCCCCAATGTCAGTTACTTGGGCATGACAGTTTCAAGCTTAAAGTGTGATACATATTTCGATGGGAAAGTGGTGGGGCATCATAAATGTTAGCTTAGATTGAAATGTTACTTTTCGTATTTTGCTGTAGAAAATTATGATGATGATAACTACTTTATCAAAACGTACATCAGGTTATTTAAGAGAATATAATAAATAATAACTGTAATAATGGTTGTGTTTTTAGTTTGTAGGAACCTATAATTGTGTTTAGAGGATATCGATCATTATTCCTTTTTACCTTTGCTTTTTATTCTTAATTTTGTTTACACGTTCAACCAGAATGTTCTATGCATCTTCTATTACTCCAATGGCTTAGGATTCTACGAACCCATCGGCCTGTAGGCTCCTTCAAACAGCCTAATTAAATCCCTACTCGTCGTGTGTTACGGAGGCCTTCCCTGCATTACTTTCTACACACTGCCGATGTATCTTCCGTGATCTATTATATCATCCCATTTTCACCTTAACTTCCCCTCTCCTACTATTTCTTAATCGTCACTTTTTTTATGTTTCTTCTGTTTTCGGGTCAACCCTGAAATATAATGCGGCCCGTGTTGATGGAGTGAATGTCACCGGGTATACAGAGCTTGAATAATACAGCATCCTCAAGGTAGGAATGTGTCTGAGGTGGAGAGGAAAAGAGGAGCCCCCACGCTTTTGTTGCGTTTACTTTCAGCGGTACAACCCCAATAAAAAAATATAAACCTCAAATGCTTCTATGTAAACGCGTACCCTACTTTAGTTTTTTTTATCGGTGCAAATAAGAATAAAACGTTTAAAAAAGTTTTTAACGATGTTGTAACTTTAGGAATTAAATGTAGGTAAGCAGTAATTTGTGTACCTAGTTTTCTTGGTTGTAACGTCAAGTCAGGCTAGGGAAGCAAGTAGAACGGAGGACATGCCCCTTAAACCAGACACAATCCTAGTCTGAGGCTTCTGTACTTTTTGACCTATCACAGTATTTAACCTTACCCGATCAAGTAGGGCCGAGTGGTCCAACCATTCTCTAGCTGTTAGTGGTTAATCTAACATGGAGAGGGAATTGAATAATAACAAGCTTGGGTGGAATAATACTGGAATTTACCGTGATAGCGCACCCTTCGTGACAACTAGTAGCATGAGTAGTCCTCTGTTTCGTCAAGTTTTCCTCAACAACTTGGATATTATAAACCTTGTAATGAATAGTTAAACAGGCAACTTGGGAGGAACGGCATTATAACTGTAGATCGTAATGGAAAGGTTGATTTACTGTATGTTTGAATATCTATTTCGTTTTCTCCAATATTTATTTCACCCTAAAGCATTTTTATAATGCTTACATGCCATTGTTTTCAAATAATTTGTTCTACGTCCATTGTTGACTTTAATTATCTCTTTGCTCCTCTTCCAGTTGCTTCTCACGCCCATTTCTTCTTATAATGTATTATTAGTATATTTTATTAACTTTAATTCTAGGAACGACATATAACGATTGATACTTTCAGTCGCATCGTAAGAACTGTATTAGTGTTGTGTTCTACTGCTCCTTCACACATGTACAGCTTTGTAGCCTATAAAGGCCAAGATAGTGACATGAGCGGAAGGTCCTTCAAACATGTACAGCTTTGTAGCCTATCAGTTCCAAGAGAATTACAAGAGCGTGTAGCGAGTGAAGGCTCCTTCACACATGTACAGCTTCGAAGCCTATAAAGGCCAAGCTAGTGACATGAGCGGAAGGTCCTTCAAACATGTACAGCTTTGTAGCCTATCAGTTCCAAGAGAATTACAAGAGCGTGTAGCGAGTGAAGGCTCCTTCACACATGTACAGCTTCGAAGCCTATAAAGGCCAAGCTAGTGACATGAGCGGAAGGTCCTTCAAACATGTACAGCTTTGTAGCCTATCAGTTCCAAGAGAATTACAAGAGCGTGAAGAGAGTGGGGGCTCCTTCACACATATACAGCTTCGAAGCCTAAAAGGCCAAGAGAATGAAATCAGTGTGTAGCAGACAGAGGCTCTTTCATACATGTACAGATTCGAAGCCTATCAGACCCAAATCAATGACACTAGCGTGTAGCAAGTAGTGGCTCCTTCATACATTTATAGTTTCGAAGCCTATTAGGGGCAAGAGCAGGGAACGAGTAAAGACTTTTTATATATGTACATGAAAGAATCAGGTTAATATCTAGCTGATATCAAAAAAGTAGTGATGTACACAGTTACAAGAATAAACTTGTAACAAGGGTTTCAAACCAACTGTCCTACTGCATAAGACTCATTGATGAATCAATATAATTGAACTTTTGCTACAAGGCCTAATAAACTAATTTTTGGAAATTGTACCAATAGCATCTGTCTAGATTACATTGTATGATGGTGCTGGATAATTACCATAATTACCCATTAACTAGTTGTCCTTCTCGCAAAGCTTTCTGTTTTACACAGTTAAATCTCGTAATTTGACAACAAAAAATGTAATGTTTTTTTTTTTAATTTGTCAAATAATTAAATTTATTTGACTTATTTTATTGAATTTTGTATAACTGGAATAACTGTTTTTCATTATTAAGCTACCATAATAACACATTATTGAAGGGAAATTGAGTAAGTACCTAGATTACTATGCAAATACAAAAGCAATGAAATAAATAGAACTGCATTACGGCATTGAGAACCTATAAAATCCAAGCACCAATAAATATGGTAATGTTTCCACAATATCGTGCAGCGTACTTATGAGCTTATCCTGCGGTTAATGTCTATTGAACTTTTAATGATTGTTTTATTCGCTTCTAATTAATTACATTCGAGTAACCCCGGTATTGCATTCCGCACTAAAATCTAAATCAATGCGCGTATTAAATTTGTAAAATATTGGCTTTAACTTTTATTTTTGTTCAAAATGGGGTTTTACAATAGGGACAAAAATATTTTGAACTAATTTATTGTAAGTATCGTAGGAAACAAATTTAGATTGTTAATAAATTTTAACTATGGAATAATATCACATAAATAAAATCATAAACATTAATTAATCAATTTTTAAACTAAAGCATAAATCCTACAACATAATCATGACAATTGGTTCAGTGGAACACAGGAAATAGTTGTCAAAAAACATTAAAAGTTGTGTATGAATATATAGGATTAATATACAAGTTGTGTAACGCTTCTCGTCACTATTTATAGCGTGTATGTTTCTTGTATACTTGATATTATTTGAATGTCCACAAACCCCTATCTACAGGATTTATAAAGTAGTCTTGGGTTAGATCCCTCTATTTTATTTTTCTATTACGTCTCTCTTGAGCATCACAAGTTTCTTCTGTTTCTACTGTAATTAGAGATCGCTTAGACTAGGCGGTGTTTTGATTTTATCGTCTTTCTTTCTTTTTATGATAATCAAGAAGTGTTTTTCCTTAAAGAACAATTATTATTACTATTATTATTAATGTATTGGTCTCTCAAGCGGTACCAGCAGTTGATAAAATATATGATCATAGATATTTTGAATTATTTAAATAACTTGTACTGGTTTCATAAGGAAAAAAAAAATAACGAGGTTAGTTTATTCCACTTGGTTCCAATTTATATCAATTTTTAACTGCACAGATTTCTTGGTATTTTCATCAAATTGAAAAAAAAATTAACTTAAAAAATTGTCTGAAATTATACATTGATATGGAACGCTAAAAAATTAAACGTTACTCCCCCCGCCCCCGCAATATCACAAGTCGATTTTTATAATTGTAATTTATGAAATATATTCCTTTTGTGTTAAATGCACTCTTCTTTGATTAGATTTAGACTATAATAATAACAGAGATAATGGGGGAATATATTGAATCTTTATCAACAAATTGATTTATTAAAAAGCAAATGGATTTCAGCTGTTTCACAATTCACACACGAGGCCGAGTTTACTATACGAGAAGTTATACGAGATGTGATCAATAAACTGTTTAGATTCCTACATTTTTCTGAATTTTAATGAGGTTCTATTGTCCCTTACACCTGATTTCATGTTCCTTGCTTACGTACAAGACGATTTTTTTTCGGTTAACTGAGACCATGGAAAATATTAAAGGTCAGTAAAATGACAAGGTTCCATTTTTTGCGATTACCAATCTTACCCTATACCTTGTACACATGGTAAGTAAGTATAAAGAAATATGTTAGAAACAACATCACGCAGTTATTTATAATAAACATTTACTTTGTATTCAATACTTATACTGATTATTTTATAATGGAAAATGTGAATAGCAGAGATATGCAACAAGTCAATATAGTATTATAAACTGCTCCACTAAAACCATTCCAGCCTGTGTATGTTGTGATATTACACAGAGAAGCTGTAATTACTTTCCAGAGGATATTGTTTGAAAATTTACGATGTACTAAAGATACGGTTTTCGAAATATTATTTAAATTTATTATCATTGTCTCTTGGATAATTTGGAAGCTGAACTACTTCATTAGTAGCACGAGTTGTAAATTAGTCAATGTATTAACTTTAAATAATCGTGGCAAAACAAAAATGAAAAAGCACTTATAATTTCACAAAAAAACAATTTATTGCTACAGCTGTTTCGCCGTTAGGCATCGTCAGACAACTAAGAACTAAAAACTAAAATACAGGTCAACTTAACACTAACATCTAGGAATGAAGGTGGGGATGAAAGCAGAGGTGGGACAATGACCTGGTTTTACCTGAAAGGGACATGGATAAGAGAAAGTATTTTTGTGAAATTATAAGTGCTTTTTCATTTTTGTTTTGCCTTATTATGGAATTTCACCGAGTACCGACTGTAGTCACACTCAATATGATTAAATAATCGTATTGAAAACCGGAGTTAAATAGGTTTTCGAAAACGGGGAATTTTCTGGACGTGTTCTACTCGTAAAATTAAGGAAAACAGGTTGATGTGGTAATGTAAAGTCCAAAAACGTTTAAATTCCCGTCTACACATTGTTATATGTTTTTGCAATATATGTTGAATTTTTGGTTATAAATATGATATAGATTTCAGATTTGTTACACGCACTTTGTTTTGTTTACTAATGTAGTAAAAACGACATCTTTAATTTGTATATTTTCAAAGTTGCAACTGTTTATAGTATTTATATTAGAATATTTCGAAAACTGTTAACTTTACAAACAATTTTATTAAAAAACAAAATATTTTCTTATTTCCACAAAAAACAAAAATGTTTATACTTTAATTTTTTAGTATGTCTAAGAATAACTGAGTTATCAATAAAATTATTCTTAGTAATTCTTTAAAACGCAAAGATTAGCCTAAAAACAATAGATTTTAGAATTCTGATAATTTTATCTCTGAATCTTATTTTTTTAGACCGTACGAATAAATAAATAACTGTATTGAATCGAAGATTCCGAATTTTATAAATGCCTAAACAAAAACAAATGTATTTAAATACAAAGAAAAATAATTATACCTTTAACAAGGCATAACATTTTTAGTTTGTTTTGTTAACTCTGTGATCTTTTAATCTACAGAAAAAGATATAAAACTCAGTTTTGTTTTAAACTTAAAATTTTATCATTTTTAATTTCATGCCTAACGCACAACGTTAGTGTAACTGACATATGCAGAAATAGAAAATTATAATTTTACCGAAATCAACAACAACAATTTTAAGGACAAATTAAAAAAAAAATATATATTTTCTTCTTTCCACAACAAACAAAAATATTTATATTTTAATTTTTTTAGTATGTCGAAGAATAACTGAGTTATCAACAACAGAAATCTTGCGCAACACTAACGTTAGTAATTAGCCTTAGTTTTGAGGTCTAGCTTTAGGTATTCCTTACTTAAGTTTTAATTTTAATTTTTGTTGGCAACATTGCCCTAAACTACTAGGATATGTCGGTTATTTCTACACTTTATAACGGAAGTAGATTTATATTTTAAAACCGTCGTGTTAGTTTTTATATACACAAATAATGGTAAAGTCCCCAAACAACTTTATTACAAATATGAACAATTCACCGTTATCAAAAACTTTAAAACCAGAATGTTAAAAAGACATTTGAAAGATTGTAATAATATGTGAACATGTTTATCATCATGTAAATCTGTGAAAGGTCACATGATTAAAATGATAAATTTAAACTCTGGAAAAAATAAAACTGGGTTAGATATTTTTACTCATAACACCATGGAATTTATATTTGATTCTAAGAAAAGGAAATATGTACTCTAGAATAATGAAGTGGGTCTGATGTTGGACTATTTTTGATAAAAAAACATTTTTGCTATAGTATGTTGAAGTGGAGAGATGACGTACTAAAATATATTCACTCAGATAAAATAAAGTGAAGTGACTGTGAACAAATTGTAACTCTATCAAATTGAAGTGTTTCTGACCTTGAAGTAGTGAATGGATGATACAAATTATGACAAATGTCAGATTTAACCATAATAAGCCCTCGAGGGTCACTCGTAGTGAGTACAAGCGTGGCAAGCCCTAGCCATCCTAGCTGGATCGACACTTTATTTACATTTAGTCTTGGGTTAGATCCTTTCTTTCCTATTTGGTATATTTTGACAAACTTTATTTCTTTTCCAACCCTGACGTTATTAACCTTTAAAGGCTATAGTTCTTTATCTTATACTTTCTTATTATTTGAGCTAAAGAAAATTACAGATTTC
This sequence comes from Aphrophora alni, assembly GCA_963513935.1. NCBI lineage: Eukaryota > Metazoa > Arthropoda > Insecta > Hemiptera > Aphrophoridae > Aphrophora > Aphrophora alni. Next base: position 139,733,739 of record OY740768.1, read on the forward strand.
CATGTCATCGTCTAAAGCTGTTCGAAAAAAGTCCACAGTATGTGGTAGTAAAATTGTATAACTGTTTGCCGCAAATGTATAAGACTCTCAGTCTTGCTTGTTTTAAAAATGTTATAAAAGGAGCAAGTTGTAAAAACAGTTTATTATAGTACAGATGAATACTTCATTAATCCTCTCTGAATTGTGAAAAATGTATTTTATAATTTGTTAGTATTAATCAATTAGTTATAGTGATGTAAATGACTCTGCACCTGTTTTTTTGAATGTATTTTGTGCAATAAAAATGATTGATATGATATGATATGATATGATATGATATGATATGATATGATATGATATGATATGATATGATATGATATGATATGATATGATATGATATGATATGATATATGATATTCCTTTTTTAGTAAGGCGATGATAAACGAGAGGTTTGTCGCCTTTAAGTAATAAGGAAAAACACTTAATAATAATGTCAACACTAATGTATTTATTTGGTTGAACTGTCGATATAATTTAATCATATAATATTTCCCTATTACGTGGCATTGAATATGTTCAATATTTTGTAATAGACAACTTTGTTATTGTTATATTACACAATACCATTTTTGTACGATAATTATATTGCCTTCAAATGGATTTCTTTGTAATTTTTAGTAGAGTAATAAAATTCTAAAACTTTCAAAAATCATCATTTCCTTATAATTTTGTTCTATTGTATGCATCATCAGTACTATAATTAAACAATATCTATATAAGTAATATCAATAAACATGTATGACATATTAAGTTCAACATTTATGATAACAGTAGATTGGCAGCTAATTAAGCCAATACACACCATTTACTCTGATACTAAATACGTAACAAAACATCATTGTATAAATCAACATTGTTAGAAGTTTCACTAGATACCAGTTTATATTATGGACAGTATTACATGATAATATGATATACGCTTATCCTGTGACCTAGGACGAATTACTTATTGCGTGATTACATTTGTTTGTGTGGCGTCTTTGTCTGTAGGTTTAGAAGTGTACGAATCTAATTTCCAAGTTTTTCACAGATTTTTAAATGCTTTAATTTCAATTAGTCCTAAATAACATGTCATTGGAAAATGCGTAAAATTAGTGGAAATTTTCATTTTATATTACCCTTGCAGACAAATATAGACAAATATATATACAAATTTAGCTGTGGAACAGTTAAATGAATTTTAAACAAATATAGAATAACCCCTAACTAGATGACATAGGAGATAAAACCAGTCAAAATTGTATATTTAATAATCAGTCAGAAGAAAAGTTTAATAATCTAAGGCTATTGGATAAATCCTAATTAAAATTGCTATCTATGAACTTACCAACAACATATCAGCACACTGACAACTTATCTCAGAAGAGAGCGGTGTCTAAGATTAGGGAAGAGGGAGGGGATTCTACGGAGAGGATTAGAGAAGATAGAAAGTTACTTGGGTTACATAAAACGATTTTTCTACGATATTACTTAGTAGGTAAATGCTTTGGAATATTGTTTCCATCCGAAAAACAGCAGCAGAATTTAAGACAATACTATGAGAGGCAGAATAATGTATTACGAATATTTTAGTATATTTGTAGCAGTAATATCATTGCAATAATGTTGAATTTTTAACGTGAAAACGTAATATCTTAATTACAACTGCCCTGCTTATTTATACTACACAAAAATTGCTTTTAATTTTAACTTAACATAGATTTCGTTATTTTTTCTAATTATTAAAAATAACATACACAAATAAATGTATATTTTGATAAAAATACATTTAAATTAGACATACGTGAGTAAAGTAATGAATTCATCCACACATGATTCCGTGCTCAAGATCGCGTAAGTTTAAACATACAGAAGAGTGTTTTGAGCATTGTCTGGTGACAATTAAAACATTAAATTGAATAACCATTTCTTTGTGGTTCTTCACTCGTATTATATTTACTTGTTATATACTGTTATTAGGAAGTACCGAAGGATTTATTAAAGATTCAATTTACATATTCAAGAGTTTTTTTATGATAGCATAATATATTAAATTTTTTATTACAAAATATGCTGTAAATTTTAAATGAAAATTAATATTGTTTCGAAAGATAAATTCAAAAGAAAGTTCACCAAACGAAATTGTAAACAGTTACCACAATATGTACAGAGGAAGGGTTAGCCATCCACGGTTAGTGTGTTATATATATATATATATATATATATATATATATATATATATATATAATACAAATAACATGTACATGTTAAAAGTATACTCTTTGTTGAAAACAAAATCACACTGTGTGGTAAATTAATTTTTATATTTGAAAACGTGAAAAGTATAATACTTTTGAAATGTTGTATGAAAGATAAATTCAACCTACCACAAAATGCATTTGGGGTGGGAGAAATAAAAATTATTAAATGTAAACATTTATCTAGTAATACCTAAATTTAAAAGAATTGTTTGACAGGAAAAAACTAAGCAAATTAGAGGAGGTTATTACTCATATCGAAATTTGATTCAGTCAAATATTTAAAAAAAAAATCAATTTAGTTAGAGAATCAAATGGACACAAAATATAAAGATAACGCAAAAGATATTTTTGCTATAAAACTTCCTGGTCAAACTTGAATAAAATAACAGTTTCAACTCTAATAATTTGATCTTTTTAATAATCTTCCAAAGTAGATTATGAATGGAATTTAATAAATATTTAACCGGCAGCCCTTTTGAATTGGAAAAATATTTGCTAAGTTATGTTCTACTAAGCAATATTGTGGTATTACACAATGGGGCTTTTTTATTTGACAATTTTAAATAGCTCACTAAAAACTTCATTTTGGCGTGGAGTAGAAATTATCTTATAATGGAAAAACATAAATAAACAAATAAATAAACTAGTCTTTAGTATACTAAAACAGTTTTTTAAAAATAACATATTTCAAGTTAAAAGTTATTTTACCACTACGGAATTATTTTACCCGTGGTATAGTTTTACTCTCGTAATTACAACATGTAATTGAGAATTACTAGTAGTAAAATTACACAACTTAATTATTTTAAATATTACTGGTTTAGACTGTAACACAGAGGTTGGGTTGTTTGTGTCTAAATTATACCAGGTATGTAACCTTAATACCTTATACTGTAACGTTACTACGGTACTTCTTGTTTGTTAAGGAACTTTAAATTTTTGAAAACGAATCCGATTCTGTTGTATTTGTTTTCTCTAGGGAAAAAATGTTTGTAGTCTTGAGTGTTATACTGTATTTATTCAAAAAGAGAGGAATAGAACTGTGTAAAATCTTTGTACAAACTGTCCTCCTCGTTCATACCCAAAAGCAAATAAAATCGAACCAACATCAACGTCACTGAAAATGTTACATTTGTATTTGTCAATAAAAATTAAAAAATTAAGCACCGATGAAAAAAAATAATTTTAATGGTAAAAAACTCATAAGATATGGGCTAAATATGCGCGAATAATAAATTTTATTAAAATCTGTCTTTGAATTTATGTTGTAGCCATCTCTGTAGCCATGGACACTTATAACAAACGGATACAGACACAATTCCTCAAATACAATTTTTTTATTAAGGGACGTAAAAATTATGCGGAACCAAAAAGTCCACATCGATTTCTGACCAATCACATAACTTTCTTTCTACTACTTGCTTTAGAAACCAACTTTTGGGCATACATTTAGAGGATCTGCTTGTATTGCATGTATGATAGGGCTAGTTAAGTACTATAAAAGTGAACATCGACTTCTTTTCAATTGCAATTTTTTTTTATGCAAAAATAAAACAATTTTTGAATTGTTTATGCTTGACATTTCACGTATATGAAAGCCACAAAGTATATTCCGCAGTAACTAGAATGGCAGAATAGAAATTCAATTCTGGCTGCACTTTGCCATCATTTCCATGATGTATTTATTTAAATCGCCTCTTGGTATTCTACTGAGACGTTTAGCTTTGTATTCAATGTTAAGCTTTAAAGAATCAATGAATATATTTGAATACCAAAGTTTGCCTTTCTTCTGTTTTGGAATTGCATTATTCTATATACGAGATATTGTTAGTTTTTAGATTATAAATTATTTTCCTCGTAGACATTGAACATATTATACATAGATTGGTCATTTTGTCTTGGCTATATTGTTATCTCGTAAACTATTGATGCTGTGAAAAACGTTGATGGAGAACTTCATTAATTTTCCATTAACACCCATTTTGCTAACTTTGAAAATGGTACCATTCTCCAATATGGCGGCAAATTAAAAATTATTCCGAACTTCTACTTAGGGTTAAAGTATATTTGTGTATTTTTTTTAAATGTGTTTTCAACAAATTAGAGTGTATAATTTTAGTCTTGTTTTGGTAATTACGCTTTCAAAACTATGCGTTAATTAAATTTTAATTTAAGTAACACACATTTTTAAGTTGTAAGACTTCTTAATTATTAGATATTTTTAAGGAGTTTAGTAGTCAATGGCGTTTGAGTTTTCAAAAATTTGTAGTTTGTTGCATCCGTGGGAGATGTTTTTCCGTGTTCCCATCAAGATAAATATTCAATTAGGAATTATTTAGAAAGTGTAAATATAAATACATAACTAAAATTAAATTAAATAATTTAGGTATTAGGTAAATATATGTAAAATATACTGTAATTATGTGCATCAGTCAAAATTTTTTAAAAAATAGTAAATCTAGATAAAAATACAATTTAAAACAGCTATAATGAACACCAGCAATACTTACCCATCATAACCTATGTCTATTTAAAGTTTTTACCTTATGGAACAATGGAAAGAACCGTAAATCGTCTCAACAAAATAAACGAAATTTTAGATTTTTATATTCAAAACAAAAGTCTTAGAATTTAATTTAAAAACCGAGTCACCATAAAAAGATTCGAGAAATAATTTATAATGCTAGTTGCCATATTGGAAAATGTTTGGAGTTTTTGAAGTTCGGAAAACGTGTCTTCAATTTCCATGTAAAAGTAAAGAAAGGTTTCACATTAAATTTTTTGTGCGCAGGATCAGGACTTTATAAGTTTCCAATATTGCCTATGATAATAATATAACTCGTATAGAGCAATATTTAAAAATAGATTAATATTTGATAAAACTTACAAACATAAAAATTTATAATGAGTAATAAATTGTTTTTATTACCTTTATAGTTCCGTCATGTGACTTTGTGTTTGTCTTATTACAAAGACGCGTTTCGGAGTCGTAGCTCCATCTTCAGTAATTTCACTCCGTAGAGGTCGTTAAAACATTAAACATAACAAAAACATTAACTCTATGACGGAACTATGAGTGCACATGACGGAACTATAAACGTAATAAAAATAATTTATTACTCATTATATTATATAAAGTGACTTGGACACCAAACAATGAACATTAAATAAAAATTTAGTCTTTTTCTTGATAATGTTGGTAAAAATAGCACATTTGCTACAGTCATTGCTTTCCCGGAAAATGATCTTAAGTGGAAGGGTTTAAAACAATATAATGGACGCCATCATGGGTCTTACCCAGTGGCTCACTTATAGTGAGTATGTATAATCCCGAAATGGATTTACACCTCTTCGTTCTCTATGGTTGGCTTCTCTTCTCCAACTCTTTTTCTCTTCCAACCCAGACGATATTAGAGTATTTAAAGACTACGAGTCTTCATTTAATAATCTTCTTTTTTTCTTTTCGATAGAAGGCGATGATGACCTAGAGGTTTTTTCGTTTTTAAGGATTAATACCAAAAAAATAACTTTTGCCCAAAGTCTATAAAAGAATGTAACTTCCATAATGGGTAATATATTTTTTATCTACAAGAATTGTTATCAAAAAATTCATTCGAAAGGAGGATTAATCTTTTCGTGAGTGGTTTTTGTTTTTGTAGGCTATTAAATAAACTGCAACATGCGATAGCTGAAAGAGGTTCATTAGTCAAATTAGGAAATATACAGGTATTATTCGTACCTTCATTAATATTTCCCTTTGTACTTTTACAACCCTTGGCCGTGGGCTTACGTTGTGTAATTTTAATCTATAGTTCAAAAATATGTGAGTATACGTGTGTCCGGTTGTGTGTGGGTTTGAACATGTTTACATTTGATGTACATAGGTATAACAAAATGTGTTAATGTACAAGCTGTACTACATCCAATCCGAAAATAAAAAATATAAATTGCACTTCCAAGTAACATTTGTGTCCTTTTCACTTATTATAATACACAGCTTTATGATTTACTTTTGTGGATAATGTTCTCAGGAGTTGTTTATAACAGCTTCAACAGGTATGTACTAAGTTGGTGTTTTAAATTTACTTTATGTTCTGGATTTATTAGTTTATAACGGGAATTGAATTAAACTCTCAAATTAAACTCTCATGTATTGCTTTTTGTTTTAAATACAGATCTGATGGAAAATGACAAATTAAATAATATTAATATGAGTAAAAATAGAAATGAACAATGAAGAATTGACAATGTTTTGTTCGAATGTTCATTTCTGATTTTGTATAGGTTCGTATTTTCTCTGTGTACTATGAATAACTTTTTTATACACGAAATATAAGCTAAAATACTCTCCTTTCCCATATATTAATCTTTTGCATAACCTATATACAACAAGAAATTTATACAAATTGCGTTTTTTGTTTGAATAAAAATCATAATAAAAAATTAAAATATAATGTAAATTATCAATTGTAAATAGACCTTATTGTATCTTGTAAATTTATCCTCAAACATTTCTAAGTTAGAAACTTTAAGAAATTCCCAATTCTCTCCAATTGTGCTCTTCCTTGCTCAAGTTAAATGAGCCGTGTAATAAGAGCTCAAGAAGTTACAAACACTTGTATGTGATACCAGTACAATTCAAAATGATTGGAAAAGTCTAAATGTAAACAAATATAAGAATACTTTTTAAATTAAAAATATACTCTAGGCAACTTTATCACGTGAATTTTTTTTTCAAATATATGTACAATAAATGTATAGTGAATATATGTATGAGATATTTAGAAAAATGTAAGTGTGGAAGTGTGTACATTTGTTTGGGAAATGATGAGTCCTGGTCAACCTACTGAATAGATGAAAGGATTGTATGCTATAAATTATGTGCATAATTAACCTATAATGAATTACTTATCGTCAAGAGATAAGTTTATTTTTGTTTAATAAACTGTGCAAAGACGTTGCACAAATTTTCAGACTCGATCATCAACAAAACTAAATAAAAACAATACAAACCAATCATCACCAAAATTGTCATTTTAAAAGTTGTTAATCAAAAAACGGAAGTTAATGAACCAAAGACGTATTTAAAACAAATATCCTTACTTTAAATAAGGACTTGAACCTGCTCTGCTGGGCTTGTGCCACAAACACGTCCTTCGAGTAAGTTCTATTCATTTAAACGGTTTTTTGTCGTTTATTCATTACCGATAATATTTTATTACTTTTTACTGGTTTGGGTCAAAATATTATAATAATATTTGAAGGAATATAGGGAATTTTGGTAAGTTAAGTTTTATATATATCCCTAATAAAGTAACTTCTATAAAGCAGATTATCTATGTCAATTATTAATATAAAATTTACTTTTGGATACAGAACATTACAAATAAACACAGGAAGTGATACAACTAACCCAAAGTGTAACATATAACTCTTTGTATTGATATACTCTTATGTTGATATAACACTTTAACAACAAATAGTGGATGTGTAATGAACTGAGAATATTGATGTTTCCTCTCTCACTGACACGTTGGTATTCTTGATCTGCTGACAATACACATAATACACATAATACACATCTGCTGACTTGTAATACATAACGTTGATCTAAAGTATACTAGGTAATTTCATGTGAATAATACATTCGAATTTTATTAAAGTTTTAGTATTGTTGATATTTTTTAAATACATCTAATTATTTGTGTCAAAGAACTTGGTCGTCTATTACTGAGAGACATATATGTAGTACATAGAAAGCTTTTTTTATTCGATATGAGTTTTTAGGCCCTCTGAGCCTAGGAGAGTGGTTGTTGGAATTATGTCTGTCTGTCGATTGTGAAGTGCTCTTCAATCCAAATTCATGAACTGATTTTAATAAAATTTCGTATGTCCGAAATTTGTGTCATATCACTTTTTGATAACTGTAATTTTAGAGTTGATTCTATGAGAAATTAAAACAAAATTAAAATTTTATCAAAAACGGTTTTAACTATTTTGATAAAAATTTTCTCAACTGTAGGTCTCAAATAAACGTATTGATCGCCATATCTCAAAACCACAAAACATCCACAAGGTTATTATAAAGTATACAATTTCTCAAAATTGACTATCTGAGTTCGTCCAAATTTTAATTTTGAGTAAATATTACTGTAATGACACAAGCCCGTGGGTAAAACCAGAAGTAAACAATTATTACAGTTCAATCAACCAAAACAAATGAACGTTTACCGCCGTTATTAAATAATCTTCAACGTTGTAGGAATGTTTGTGATACATTCAACGCAACTTTATGCCCTTATTAATATATAAAACAATTTCAAACACTGTGCCCATGTTACACTTTAAATTTTATATTGACAACTGTTGAAATGGCATTTTGATCAATTTTATTTCGTTTTCATATGGCTTTGGAGACATGTAAGTAGGAAAGTTTGTGCAGTGTTTTTACACTGTTTGTTTTTATGTTGATTAAATGTAAGTCATTTGCATTATCAGTCATTTAGATATCAGTAGAAACTGATAGTAATTCGTGGCAGAAGATATTAGCAGGTTAAGAACTAAACATTAATATGAAATGTCTTCTTGGGCTGAATGCTAAGATTTCTTATTTTTTAAAGATTTTTTTTCCAATCGTCTTCAGCAAATCTCTATACCTAAGAAAACTATTTGAACATGTCCAATTGTAGGATATTTAGTCTTTGGTAGTTTTTCTATATTACTTTAATACCTCTCCAATTAAATGAATATAGTTATATTCATTTCTGATAGAACGTACATTTACTGTTTTACTTCAGCCTTATCTATATAAGTTAGATTTTTAAACAAAAGTAGCTATGAAATCAAATGTGGTTTCAACTTACATGGGCAAAACGAGACATAAATGTAAGATATAATTTAGGAAATGGATTAGATACTATAAATATTTCACATCTTTTCTCTTAAAAGAAGAGATATAGTTGTAAGAAAATATTATTACCTTACTGTAACAAGGATAAATGGCACTATCAAAGGTACATTCCTGTAAGTCAGTGAACACCCCGACCCTCCAATCAATAAAAAAACATTAGAAGTTTGGACGGTTTTTAATAAATTTTGATATAGTATAGAAAAATCACAGTTATTCATATCGCTCTAAATTTTGAGTTGCTATCACCAGAAATAAAATTACAATTTTACTGGCATATACTCTGAGACTTGTTCATAGATGTAAATCCAGTGGTTATATAAGATGACTCCTTTACGGGACGAAGCAGAACTTAACGGATTTTGAAATTGGAATTAGTCTGAAACCCGTCATTTGAATTTAAGACAAAGCTAGAAGTAGCAGGAAAATGTATAGTGGAACAGGCCTAAGAAGACACTTCACAGATAGGGTGAAAACGCTGTACTATTCTCGAAGTAAACGTTAAGGGGTGCGAGGAGGGCAATTCTCAGGTAGCTGGCGATTCGGAGGCAAAGTTAATGTTTGTGGAACGGTGTTATTTTCCGACAAAATCCACCTCGTCCTCTACCGCCCCGCACCAGGCACTAGTGCCTTCTTAGGGCACTATACACAAGGAATATAATTTGCATATTTATATGCTGGAAAAGATTATTTAATAAACGCCTTTATTTGAGTTTTGTTGATGGTTGTAAATATTTTATTCTTAAATAAAGTTTATAATTTTTCGTAAGTTTTCAACAAACAGTAATATTATATATTTTAATAACTTAAGAGTATATGACCTAAGTATCAATGTTTGACTTTCAATTAACAGATATTTTATATAGCCTAATAAATTGGAAAAATATATTGTATACTTACAGCCTTATCTTTAACTTTAACAATTAATGTTGAGGTAAGGACAATACAAATTGAGTTAGGAAGGTAATTTCTTCAACACAGTGTTGAGAGAGATTTTAATTAAAACTTTACAATACTTCAAGAACTCTTTACAAAGTGCTTCTTTATTTCTACCTGGATATAAAATTAAGGTTTACAACTAACACTGAATTAAATTATTTCAAGTTAAAGGTTTAATTAGTTTGAAAATAAACTAAGTGAAGGAGTACTTTCATAAAACTTTACTTAATGTGATTTACACCCTTTTAAATTTGATATTATAGTTTACTTTGCAACTTTTGTATATTGTAATGCATTTAAGATGATTGATGAGATAAAGTATTTTATACGTTTTCGTTTATCTCTTGTAAACTTTTCCAAGATATTACTATAACAACTTATAACAAAAAGATCATCCTTACAGCTAGAAATTGATACGTAAATAAACACTTAGGTGATTTTTTTAGTTTTTACGTACCTATATTAATTAGTATAGAGAAATTTATGAGATCAGTCAAACATTATGTCGAGTGTTTTCAGATATTCCGTTTTAATGTCCATAAGAAGAAAATATGTTTTTGGATTAATATGTGTCTGTTCCAGTGTTCTATACACCACATTCTGTCAGGGGCTCACTATGTTAAGTACGGAAATGACAATCCCGAGGGCCATAGCTGGTTCTACACTTTTCATATACTCTTGATTTAGATGTCTCCCTTTCATTTTATTATCGGATTTTCGTATAGTGACTCTTATTTTATTAAATATAAATTTATTGCTTTTAACTCTTATACTTTTTACCAGCTAGTATTGTTAAAGTTATTATTATTTCAAGTGAAAAATATACGACCTAAACTGGGAATTGAGCACAGAACTTGTGGGTAAAGGCGCCAATGTTTTACCAACTGAGCTATCTTTAGTCAATTCCATCATATACTTTTCCCTTAAATTTGCCTTTACCCTGGAAATTCCGAGTTAATTAATTACCTCGTTAGGAACGAAATTGATATTAATAATTTATTCAACTTTTAGCGCTTACGTATGTATTTATTGAATTTACGATTTATTTATTGTCTTTTCTACTGAGTTAATCAATTTTATTAACTCGAAAATTGCAACAAAAAGTAAAGTCCAGTGAGAAGTGTACGCCCTATGCTAGGAAGCGACTAGGATGGCTAAGTTAGTAAAACATTGGCACGTAAATCCAAAGGTCCTGGATTCAATTCCCAGTCTAGGTCGTATATTTTTCACTTAGGATATTACTCAACTCTTATTCCTTTCGCGACTCTGACGCTAATAGAGTAAGGCGGACAAAGTGTTTGTATTTTTTATGTTATTTTAATTATTTCTTGTGTCTGTGATGGTCGAAAAATGTTTCATCTTTTAACTACAAGCAGAAAACGTCGAGAAAATACAGCCCAAACGGGTAGACAGGATTTAGTTGTCGTATTTTGCCATACATTTTTTTCTAAAAGTATAGATGAATTTTGCTTGTGTGATTTAATTTTTAATTTATAAATTAGAATACCGTTTAAATGAAGATAGTTGAAAGGAGAAAATGCGACAAATTTCAATACAATACTATAACTATACTATATTTAACCAATTTATCCATAAATTAAAATTAACCTAAATTAATTTCACGGAATTAATAATATTTCCCTAGTAAAGCATAAACGTCAACAGCACTGAGAAATGATGTAGGGTTTGTAACTCAATTTGTTATCATTTTTCGAGAACTTCAACGAGTCGCACCGCAACAGCAATTTCATCACTTTTGAAGAAGAAGACTGTATTTTGGAGGCAACACAAGTCAAATATAACGTGTACAAATACCGAGAACGATTGTGAATTGTTGTATTTTACGTTTACAATGATTGGTAAAAACTCGCAGCAAATGAATGCAATTTTAAGAGTTAGGAATTAAATATATTCAGTGAAGTGATTACCCACATAACTGTTATAATAATATTTGAACTAATAGTATTAACCAATTATTTGTAAAGTCCCAAACAAATTAATTAGTCAACATAACTAAAAAATAAAAATAAAAAATTTAAATACCTGTTTAAAAAAGTCATCTATAAAAAACAAAAATAAGTGCCATCTGTTAGAAATAAGGCCCTGTTATAAAATTAGTAATTTCTGAAAATCCTATTAATTTCCTTAAAATTTTAGTGAAACATGAATATTAATGACCAAAACCGCTGTGTAAAATCTCAAGTAAAAAAAAAAATAGGGGCCAAAAACTTAATTTTAATAAAACATTACCTACGCTGATGATACTGTTATGGTACAAAGAGATAAAGTTTATGGCTTATTTGAATATTAAAGAAAGAAAATAACGTCTACGGTTCATTATACCATGTTTTACAGAAGTGACATTTTTGTTACGCATAGTTGTGTTTTGTTTGGTATTTTATTTTGAAAGTATTTGCAATATTTAGCATCGTTTATTTAATTATGTTTGTACCACTGTTTGTTGTAGCCTTAGACAAATACAATCAAACATTTGTTGTCCTGTATTCCAAGTCGAAACACCAATGTTTAGACTTTAAAAACGAGTAGATCAGTCTAAGTGTAAAGAACCTTACCATTTAATTTTTAGATTGGTTAAAAGGTTTCACCGTAACTACGCAACAACAAACAAACAAAACACAAACGAAATGCCGAATGGTTAACTTAACAACAGAGTAAAATAAATGCTCGATTCGCTCAACGAATCAGGTACGCGTATTAAACATTGACGTAGACACGTGGATTTACATATAAATAGAAATCGATAAACCCATTTATTTTGAGTATATAACATAAAGTATAAAGTAAGATTATACCTTTTAACTATTGCTAATATCTATCACCCTATCGGCTATCTTAACATATTCACTGCTACGGAAAATTAGACCATAGATCCCAAAGTGCTAAAGGTCTCGACTGTAGGCCCACAGAACAGCTGTGATACTCTGTAAGATTTTAGATTGTTTACTTCAAAACCTTATAAAATTAGGTTTCGAACTTATTACTAACTGTAGATAACTAATTTTTATTTCATCCATAAATATCTAAATGTATTCTTAAACTACATTATTTATTTGAGTTAACATAATATAATCTTAATTTATTTCAATAATCGACATCTACGATTAAATTATAGACTTTAAACATTATTACTTAAAATGACGAACTGTCAGTGGTATGGTTTGAAATATTTACAAATCAATTTACTAGTTAATAATAAAATATAAACACAGATTCTCACAAATAATTCGTCTATTAACTTAAATACCTTTAGTGATTCATGAGCTACAATAATAAAATTGTAATTGTGTTGTCGTTTAATTATTGTAACTCATCCATCACTGAACTTGACGAAATTGTCGTTGAAACCCATTTTGAGATAATTAACAAATATTTGCAAGAAATTATGTACAATTTAAATTTAATTTAATATATGTTATTTAAAATTGACTATTGAATATACAAAACACTTGTGTCACATTTCAACACCGTAAAACTTCAGTTATAAGTGGATGTTAGTAGAAAAGCCTTAAATAGATACAAAACTGAAGAAATTAAAGGGGAAAATAAATAAAATAAACTTTTTAATAATTCATTTATAACTGCATTACTGTCATAATTTGTTTTTATGGAAGGGGAACAGGTTGATTTCTTTTATAATCTCTTCAACATGAATACATGCATATTTGATATTCACTTTTTCCCCTAATTTCACATTTCCTAACTGTATATACAACACACAGCTAACCGTATTTCAGAATCTCTCCATATTTCGGTTTTAGTACATCGCATTTCTTCACAATGTGCAGCATTTCCTCTCATACTGGAAGATCTAATGAATTTAAATTAAATTTGAATTCAATTATACATAAATTATAGAAATATTTTTAGTAAAAAAACATTAGGTTTTTGAAGTCCTTAACTCAACCTATCCTATAGGTAGTAAATATTCAGATCCCGAAAGAACTAGCCGGATCTACACTCATATTTATAGTCTTGGGTTTGACCTTTCTCTTACAAATTCCCTCAAGTCTTCCTTCACCAACCAATGTTATTTCCCAACTTTGATTATTATATTTGAAGGCTAGAGGTTTTTATGTACTTTTCTTTTCTTTTTTTTTAATACATTCTTTAGTGTTCACCTTATATAACAAGAAACAATAATGTATATTTAAAGATGCACCAGAGTCTAAAAAAACCTAAAACACTTGTAACAGTACAAATATGGTATACTTACGATAATAATTGATCTCCGGAAACCAAATTGCATATTGTTTTCTCTCAATATATTTTACAGATTGTACCTAAAAACTTCCATAACCTTCAATGATGAACAAAGAATATATTGTTTATTTTAAATAAGTATAAATACCTAATTTTATAAATCAATATGAATTTTCATTCTGTTCTAAAAGGTATTTTCCAATTCCAGTTGCAAAACTTTCAAGTTTTATTGGTTTCATTCATATATTGAACTAAAATTATTTAATAAGTTATACTGGATACAATCAAGTTATGTGAAACAGAATGATTTATCAAAGAGAATTAAGAATTTCTAATGGACATGGAGGGTGTTGGTACTCTGTTTTATTGCTTTGGTTAACAAATTTCTGTGATAGATTTTCTTTATCAGTTTGTGTTGCTCTTTAGTTTCAAGTTTATTTTTCAGTAACATTGATGCTTATATTATTAACTAGAATATAAAGTATATTTCTTTGTGTTATTTGTCCTTTTTCTAACCGTAAACACCCAAAAAAATGTTGGTGCAAAAACAAATTTCTAAGTAATGTTTTGTTTTTTTTAATGTTGTGGTAGTGGATCTAATTTCTTTCTGTTAAAATGGTGGTAACCTCTAAACTGTGTAGTATTGGTCAAAGATGTACCAAGTTTATTTTCTTTATTATATAAATGTTTGTGTGATTATATTTATTTTGTTATTAAGTATTTTCACAAATTCATAAAACTTTTATATACACCGGATTATCGATAGAAATTCCTCATATTTTAAGCGAAACTAGTAAAGTTAAAAGAATTACAGAAATATACAAAAAAAAAATATAAAGGCCTCACCATAAAGCTTATTTGCGGACATAAGTTCTTTTTATTTTAAAACATATTATTAAATCAAACTATATATGCAAATGTAAAAGTTGTTCAGTGTATCTTTAATAAATAATAATAATAATGATGATTCTTGATCAGCTCTATACGTTAGATGTATGGCAACAGAAGACGATTACAAACTTGTCGACGCGAGGCACGTTCTGAGAGAAAACATCAATAGCATTTGTTGTTCCTTACATCAATATTCTGAGCCCGTTACACATCTTAAAGGCACTGTTTGTTGTCAATGTGTTAAATCAATATACGGAAATATCCATATAAAAGTCTAAACTATATCGGTGGATTATTCGTACCACATCTTTTGTTACAAAGATACCATTCAATATCAAACAGATAGAAGATCAATGTTTTGTCTTTTTAAATGTACGATTCCCTGTTTAAAACGCTTGTGTATGTGCAAGTTGTACTTTGTGCGCTGAATGTAATTTGACAACATAAACTAGAATTTCCTACTCTTTTATATTGAGCATGGGCGTTGCAAATCCAATGGTTTTCTTCTATTCTTGGATCTTTCATATCGGATCCGGATTGACCAACTATTTTTATCATCGCTCCTGAAGCTGCGAGGTTTAGGAGTCTTCATATTATGTTATTTTGTTCCTTTATTTTATAAGGCAATAATAACAGAGTGGTTTATCGCCGTTAAACAGCAAGACAAAATATAATAGCCCATGAGGTAATTTAATATTCCTTTTGCCGACTTCATACCTAGTATGATTAAAATATTATTTTGGAAATACATTTTACATAATACTACTTTCAATTTGAAAATTTATTATAACTATTTATAATGGTTTTAATTTATGTAATTGGTGTTTAATCTCAAGAACGCTTCAATGCAGCTTATCTTGTAACTTGATATTTCACTCAGATTCATTGGTACCTATCATATCTTGTGACTTGATATTGTCATAGTGTGAAAAATTTTAAAGAATAATTCCATTCTGTTTGAGAATATATAAAATTGCTTGCTCCAGAACTGCTACGTACATTCCAAAATTTGATTACTAAACAAATTTTTACTTAATTAATAAAGAGGGCGATTTTATTATTCTTGATAAAATATTTACTCCAACACAATGAAGTACAGCTGACTTCCTGCAAGCTAGAATATTTTACACTCTCGTAAACTGGAGTGTGATTGACTTTACATATGCTGACAATGTCTATATTAAAGTTGTGTTGACAATACGTTATGATTGCTGACTTTGTGTTCGCTCTAATATATTGAAGTAAGTAACTGACGTATGACAACAAAGTTTTCAATATGCCGTATTTAAATTGTCTATATTCTGATAATATTTGTTTGTTTTTATCTTGACTTTTATTTTATTTATCTCTGTAATCTGGTTCTTAGTTACCAGGAATGGTAAGGAAGTACACTGTTAAAATACCACTATTTTTTACCATTTTTTTTAAAGACGAAATACATCTCATTTTCTACGTCCACTAAAATATAAGATAAAATAAAGATACTTAGCCCTCGATTACACTACTAACGTTAGGTTCAGAAAAGAACAAGTGTTGACGAAGACATCTATAGAAAAGAGGTATGACAGGGATTTATCCAAAGACTACATGAAGAAATTCTGGAACCAGCCTTGCCATTGGATTACCAAGTATATATTCACTATAATGCATCTCTGAAGGTAGGAAGTTTTGAAAATTAAAAGAAAACTTCATACGCTGACGTGATTGTATGTAAATGTTTTCATGATGTTTAAGAATAAACTTTATTGACAAACTTTTAGTTCGTATAATTTTGTTTAGACCAAAGTACAAAAATCTGAAAACTAATGGGTGGAATTAAAGCTCTACAGTATTATACCTAATGGACTCACTATAGTGAGCACTAGCGGTGCAATCCCGAGGGAGCCTAACTGGATCTACACCTTTTTGTTTTTTCTTGGGTTAGAACATTCTCTTACATCTTTCTTATCAGACCTTTCTTGATCAATTTTCATTCTCTTTAAACCCTTACGCTATTAAACCACTCGAGGGCTTGGGACCTTATTTTATTTTTTTATAATTTCTTCCTAAGGCAATCATGACTATGACATTTAAATATAAGGGGTAATTATTTCTCCATTTTTCCAATAAATGAAATTTGTGAGAAGCAGTCATATGTAAATAAAACATTAGTTTTTATCAAAATTATTACTGGTTCTGATGATTTTGATCAATTTTTGCTTACGCCTAGACTCTAAAGACACACACAAAAAATATTTTTCACCATATCTCTAAAAATGCGGTTCGTGGGTTATCGAAAAATATTGTACTTGGCCAAGAGGCAGAACAAAATAAGTAATTTCCCTAAATCAATTCTACCTATTTGTTCAAATTTTAATTAAATGTGAATAATAATCTCCAAAAATTCCAAAGTTTGGTTATTTGAACTTTGTAGGAAATGTAAAATGGTATTGGTTTATGATGAGGTCCTACTGAGTTGTACAAGTTTGCTTAAAACAGTTTTAAACCAGGTTTTTGAGTCTAATACACTCTTGACGTTTGTAAACGTAACAAGGCTCGTATATGTTTATAAATTAAAAAATCTCAATCTCTTCACAAGTGTCCGCGTCTCGGTTTTTTATGGACTCGAAACTGTACATATCATCATTCGCTTCGCTCGTGTCAGTGTTTCGACCTTGCAAAATCGCATAACCACATATTCTAAGAAGGTCAGTGTTCAAAATTATATTGATGAAAATAACTACGCTATCTCTCGTTGTAGAGATATTGATTTTGGTACCTCTACATGCGGAATTAAAATCTGTAAATCGAGTATGTTAAAATTTGAATAACACACTAGATATGAAGAAAAAGCTATTTAAATAAATGGAATGTTTGCATTTATTGAGATTTCAATAGGATTCTAAATAAACCTACAGTATATTTTATGTCCTTACATAAGTAACCTAGAGTATATTAAATTTTGTGGTAACTAATGTGCTTGAGTTTAGATGACAATAACGGACGGACAGTATATCGAAAATCACGTTTTATATTTCCAAAGACCACAAAACGAGATGATCATTCAAAACACAGAGGTTTACTTATTTGCCTTTATCCCCTTGGTAGCTTTTCAAATAATCACCCCTCCTAATTCTGTAATATACCTCTTTTTAGACGCTCTGACCTAGAGCTGCCCTAAAATAGATTTCGTGGGCTTAGAACAATAGTACAAATTAGCTACTAGTCAGTAACAGAATACATGTTTTTCGTAACACATAATAATTAGTTTGCGATTTCACTAGCTACTTTGAACCAGACTCAGTACACCAACATATATAGAAGTAACATGTTCTGTGATAATGTATACGTTTCCTGCTTTGTTAAATTAATCCAAAATTAGGCCTAACTAAATTTTGGTAATAAAAAAAGGGTTAGTTATTAAAGCTATCTTTGGTGGGAATGCTTACCTCCACATAATCAACATCTGACAGAGGAATGCAAATCCGGCTTTCAGGAACCAGTTACAGAATGTATTTCAATATGTAGCTGTAGTGTGTCTTCGAATTGAATAAAATCATTTGAACTCAGTTTAAGTAAAGGACAGGTACTTATAAAGTTTAATGAAGTGAACTAGTCTGCACAATATAGCTGTTGAATTTTGTAGTTTCCTGTTGGAATATTTAAATTGTATGATAATAATATTTTACATTATTTAATACAAGAACAATTAAAATATCAAAACACTTCATTGAGATATCAAAAATGAAAAAAATCTAAATTATTTCAAATTAGCTTCTGAGACCGAAAGAAAGTTAGACATTTTTTTAAATGATACCCATATATTTGGAAAGTACTAATCGTACACTATTATTAAAAAATAAATAAATAATTTTTTTATAAAAGATATAGTTGCTACGATACATCAGCAGGTTGTCGTACGCTTGGCGATAAATCGTCAAGCTTTTATATTAGGTTCATCTGTGCTTGTCGGTATAGCGGCAGCTGGGGCTCAAAGGAAAAGCAGCTTAACCAGTTAGAAGTCACAGTTTTAGATGCCTGATCAGCAACGGTGTTTTTGGTGCAGTATTTTTTGATTGAACGATCATCGGTAATGTGTAGACGAACATGTTGGAGAACACAGTTATCCTTACAATAAGAAAGCTCTCTGGGCCATGTATTATATTTCAATAAGAGAGCCCCACACTGCACTGTAGCATATCTGTTAGAGAATTACTTGATCGGTGCTTTCCCGCTTAATGGTTTGGTTGTTATGGTCCCATTGATGGAATCCACGTTAACCTGCTCTGACATAAATGGATTTTTCATTTTGGGGATTTGTCAAAGAAAAAATGTTTATATAAACATAATTTTTAATTTATTGTTTCCACGATTTACAGCCTAAACAGAAATCGGGACGCAGTTGTAATTGTAAGTGTACATTAATTTAAATATTAAAATAAAATACAACTAATCTACAATATATTCTTCCAAATTTGATAACAACTGTGCCAAAATACATTTACATAAATTAATATATTAGGAAAATTATATTGAAATGTATACATTTTAGAGTGTAATAATAATAATACTAATAAACACATTATATATCCCTAATAATAATATTTACACAAGTTTGAATAAAAGTTATAAAACCTCAGCGTTGTTCACAGCTTCCAATTACTCCTGGAAACTCCGTAATTGGGTCCTGCGGTTTGTTTTGCTTTGGATGGGAAAAGTCGGGGGAGATAACTGTCCAATTATCTGAACTCTACATAATATCTAAATTACAGACATTGTTTATGAAGCATTATATTTCCTGTCATTATTGCCTCAACTGTTTCATTATTACTGTTTAATTACTTCCTTTCAAATGTCAAATATAGTGAAGAAAAAACGGAAAATAATGTATTCTGCACAATTTATACTTTATTTATGTTGAGAGATCAGAGAGGAGAATGATAATACCCTTATAGGAAATGATAATCCATTGATGAAAAAAGAAGAGAGAGTGAAAATATACGATTTACACCTGGAATTTAACCCAGGACCTTTGGCTTTACGCTTTATTTCAGTTTGTAGGACATAGGCTTGTAAAACCAGTGAATCTGAGTTCAATTACAAGTCTTGGTCGTATATTTTTTACCTAAAATAATTATTTAATTATTAATACTAGGTTGGTTTAAAATGTGTAAACGTTAAAATTAATAAACTAATATAATTAATTACATACGTAAAAGCTGCAAGTCGAGTACACATATTAGTTTCAATGTCGGCATCGATGTGATTTTTATCAAACACTTGCAGAAAATATTTTAAAGAACGTTTAGCGTTTATTTCAAACGAAACTCATGAGAAAATTAGTGATGAAACTCGAAAGGGGGGTTTCTTATAGCAATACCTTCATTTTGAAAGTAAAACTTGCTATTAACTGGAAACTATTTTGACATATACACAAATTTATAAGTAACAAGTATTTACTCACATCATTGTCGCTTAAATTACTATTAGTTAACCACTCCTTTATCATATTTAAAGTGTCAGCGATTGGAACACTTGGATAAAGACTCACAAAATCAAACGAAACTAAGTATTCACTATGGCTTAGTTCAATATTTTACAGTATTTTCAAGAACTCAAAAGAGTTATTCACTGCAAGCGTAGGAGGAGGAGGATTCAATTCTTGGAGGCGTGGCACTAACCATTTTCAAATTAAATAAGTTGGGTAGTTAATTCCTGACACTGTAGGCCGCATTTGGGTAATTCTGTGCAATTACTTGGTCAACCCCAAACTTTTTCATATTTTACTACGGTCATAAGGATGTTCTCAGAAAGCAAGAAACATATAATTCAAGGCCCGCAAGGCCATCGTACAGGTTGCCGAGCGATAAGAAGGTTCAAAGTCCACGCGATAACAGTGGCTTGCGGAAGACGCGCGGAAGGCCTATAATGACAGGTTTGAAGGCCTATAATGACAGGTTTGGCCTATATATATATAGCTACCTGGCCAAACCTGTCATTATATATAATTATATAACGGTACTGTCACAACTGGCCTTCCGCGCGTCTCCCGCAAGCCACTGTTATCGCGTGAACTTTGAACCTTCTTATCGCTCTGTACGATGGCCTTGCGGGCCTTGAATTATATGATTCTTGCTTTCTGAGAAGATCCTTATGACCGTAGTAAAATATGAAAAAGTTTGGGGTTGACCAAGTAATTGCACAGAATTACCCGCATTTTATTTCCTTTTTTATGGATTTTTGGCAAACAATCTAACCTCGGTATAGGTTCATAACTGAGTTGTCTTCTAAGATTATTCTTAACTTTTACTATTTTTCAAAGTTTCAATAGCGGTCTTAGTAAATTTTTACATTGGATTTTTGTTATACACAGTATATGAACCTTCGGTGAGAATTTCTTTGATAATATCTATATATTCAATTTTATCCATTGAGAAAACAATAACACTTTTTTCAAAATAATGTTTTGTGGTTTAAGTATAATTATGGGCAAATTTATCTTCATGGGTTATTTCAAAAAGATATTTTCTGAACACCCAATATTAAGCTATTTGGTACATTGCAAATTCTAAGGTCATTAGGTGTGTAAATAAACACTGGAATATGGAGTTTAAATTATACATTCGAAATAGATTCACCATAACTTCATACTTCAGCTAAATTTAATTAACTATATCATGAAATTATTATGAAATGTTTTGTTTTTTTTAAAGGAGTTTGAATTTAGAACTTTAAATCATTTTTGTGTTAACAATATAATCAAATATATATATATTGTAATTGCATATATAATTAAACATAAATTTTTCAAGTTAATGAAAAGAAAAATTATATCCAACTTATGTAGGCCAAACGGGTTAAAAGATGAGGAAAGGAGTTGGCAATTGGGTTATAATGACTCTAGCTGTTCTATCCATTTATAAAATCAAGTTATCCATTAATTTTATTCTAATGTTAATTTTATAATTCTTTACGTCAAACCAAAATGTAAAAAGTTAAATACATTGGAAAATATAAAAAAATATTTTGTAAAGCTGCTTAGTTAAGTTTTGAACGATCAGACAGATTTGATATTTATAATATCTCAAAGCCTTGTAGTAGTATTGAAGTCATACTGTATCAGAACCTTTAGGTATTAAGATTCCAGAGAAAAGAGAAAGTTATAAATAAAACTATTTTTCAAATGGTCTCAAAAAAGACTACGGTAGTACAAAACTTTAGAAAAAATAAAATAAATTTAAAAATAAATTTCCCCTGTCATACAACTTCGATTTTAGAGCGAAATTTGCCGATACTTAAAAACTGTAGAATTTATTTCAGTCAAATTTGTTAATATTCCCAACGGATAGTACAAAGGTTACATACACGCCACAAAACGTATTTTATACAGACCTTGTTTCTTGTTGCTGTATCTCACTGTTAAATTAGACAATACAAATTGTCCCAAATCCCGCCAATTATCCACTTCCTTGCTCGTGTTAAATGAGCCGAGTAATGAAGCCTCGAGATGCTACAAACACTGCCACATATCTTCCAAGTCAAAGTTTTGGAATCTTGGTAAAATCTTTTCATACATTTTTGGGGAAAAAAAACATAAAAACCTATTAACAGTTTGAATAATGTTTGATCTTTTCATTTATTAATTAAGAATGTTTGTAACAACATCAGTTTCACTGAAGATATACTTTTGCGTTAATTTGTTGACTGATGAGCTTTTAAAATATAAACATACTTATTGCAACTTTGTTCTGTAATAAAACGTCATGGATATGAATGACTTTTTTTCTTTTCTTTTTTTTAGAGAAGGTGGAAGTCCTTCATGAACGTTATCTTACCCAGAATCACATCCCTGGGTCACGATTCAGACCCCTCCTCCTCCAGAGTTCCTGGTCAGGGACCGCTTGCGCACTACTTCAGTCCAGGGTTCTTCTTATCTTTACTTCTCTCTATTTACATTCTTTCTTGTTCCTTATTCCAAGCCATTTTCCTCTTGCTTACATACATACTAGAACAGCTCTTACAAATTGGGAGACCGCTTTTCAGTTTTCCTCATGTGCTAACATCACCTTGCCTATGCTGCTCGCTGTCACCACCTTCGTGACGGAGAACAGTCATTGCCTCTCTATATCCCATCTACTGCATTCAAAGAAGGTGTACTCAGCATCATCAATGAATCTGAATGACATTAGATCAATTAAGTACGGACGTGGCAATCCAAAGAGACCTTAGCTGGATCTACACTTTTTTCCTGTAGTTTTAGTTTAAAATCTTCTCTTTCGCAATGTCTCTCTTCCCCATCTCTAGTCCACTTCCCACTATGACACTATTAGAATATTTGAGGGGTAGGGGTGTTTATGTAATGTTAACTGCTTACTTCTTGTATCAACTGTATTGTATTACTTTACATTATTGTATTACTTGTATTACTTCTTGTATACGGTGATGATAACGGAAAGGTTTTTCGCCTTTAAATAACAACAAAAAAAAAGTTTTATGTGTTACAGTTATATAGTGTGTCCCACGTAGGTATTTACATTTTCAAACAACCAACAAGTACATATAGATCAACCAAATTATAAGATTTTTTCATACATATTGGAAACATACCCAAAAGTGTACCAACACGTTTTTACGCTGATATCTGCAAAAGAAATAAAATGGCGGCTGTTAACAGTGATTTATGGTTTAAACGATAGCAAGCAATGAAATAACTTTTTATTCTTTTATAGACTTTAATAACTTTTGATTTAATTACCACAATATAACAAGTAATAAAATTTCTTTTTATTACAAAAGATGTTTCTTATCAAAAAAAATCATTCAAATTGAAACCCGTCTACTGCTACGCACTGGTAGCATCGATGAACAAAACCCTCAAAGGCATTCCTAAAGAATTCCCTATGGATGTTAAGCATTTCTTCTATGATTAGCATTTTAAATTCTCATCGGTTTCTTTGTCGTGGGAGTACACATTTTCTTTTAGATACATCCACATAAAATAGTCACAAACTGTTAAGTCCGTTAATCTAGACGGCCAGTCCACACACATATTCGGCCACTTCTAAGTCAGGTGGTTGCCAGCGATCCATTTCTGTACACTACCAGTTTCAAGTAAGAGATTCCTCCAATTTGCGATGGACATGGCTGAGGTAGGTTCAATTATAGGATATGTAGCTTGAAATATTCTGTAGGCTTCTTTGTCATTATTAAACGCGATAGACCAAGCACAGCACAAAACCTTCTGCTCTATTGTAAACAATATGGTAAAAAGCTAGAACAATCTAGGTTATGTTTGTTGCCTAAACGTTTTCAACAATGCAATGATCTGAAATAGAAGAAACATCTGTTTGTTTTAAAATAACCAGATTTTTATGTTATCTTGTTCTCCGGCGGCAGGCGCTGTCGTTTAAATTACATTTCTATCAACAGCCGCCATTTTATTTCTATTGTAGATATCAGCGTAAAAATTAGTTGGTACACTTTTGGATGTGTTTCGAATATCTATGAAAGAAATCTTCCAATTTCATAAACGCATATGTAGCCTACTTGGTGGTTGTTTAAAAATGTTAATACTATCAGGGACACACTGTATAAACATTTTACTACTATAATCATTAACGCTAAAACATACAGTTGAAACACCCTTAAGTGTCAAAAACTTTTCAAAAGTTTTACAATGTTTCTTTCTTTTTTTTTGTAATATCATGTAAAATATAATATTTAGTCAAATAATACAAATAATATTATGCTAGATACTAATAATTTTTATAATGCGTTTAAATAAGTTTAATAAAACACACAAAATGTATATTGTGGTAACACAATGGTAATGTTGAAAGTTTTAAATAAAAATATCATTATTTCAAAAGTAGCAATATTGTCACAAATTTTAAGCAGTTTTCGAAAATGGGGATTTCTTATATAAACATATACTGTAATTGTATAAAAAAATTGAATGTATGGTTAATAGTGTGAATAATTCAACATCCAGGAAACAAATACATTAATGGATGAAATTTACAAATAGATCTCTAACTATGGATAAAAATTATTAGAAATAATTAAAAATTATATAATTAAATTTTTCGAGCATATAACTAAAAACAAAACACAAGATAAATAAATCACACCCAAAATTATTAACTTTCAAATCGAATAAATAAGACCTATGCTATTTTTATAAATACGTATCATTAATCTCACTAATAATCACTTTATAATATCAGTAAATCTAACGTGAAACACTTAGAATATCAAATAAAATTAAATAAAAGTTATAAAGAATGACATTGAACAACCTTTTTGTGTACCACGTGACAAGTGACTAGTTATAAAATAAACATTTTCGCTTAACGGACAAATCTTTGGTTCACCAGAAAGCCAAAAGTAATGTAATAATCCGTTTTTTCTTTGATTCACATACATTCAACTATCAAAAATCTGTTCTTTTTCTGAAGGTACAATCGACCATTTTCAGAGATTGGCGGACAATGTTTATGGTATGTTGGTTTCAGTAAGTCCTGTAGAACACTAACTTAACAAGTTAATGACACCATCATGGTACTTACCCCATCATACAAGCACGCCCTAACGGTAATGCTCAAAAGTTTGTCTCTTGTGGAATGTAGAAACTTTCAAATTGCACTGGTAAATCGGTTGTTCTAACCAATACTGTAAATTTGTTTAAAACCTATAAATAAATTTTGAGCTTGACTTGTAATAATATTAGATAGAATAAAACTCGAAAACCAGTTCTCATGAAAATTACGTTTACTTAATCAAAAGCGTTTCAAAGACAAAGTCGCCATCCTCAGATGATACATGAGCTACAATAACTTAACTATAACTCAACAGTTTCTGAGTTATAGCTTTGTTATTGTAGCTCATGTATCACTGAGGATGGAAACTTTGACGTTGAAACGCGTTTAATTAAATAAATGTATTTTTTTTTTTACAACTTACGTTCGAGTTTTATTCTATCCTTTTTAAAACCGTTGTACGCAGGAGTTTAACCAGCTCGAAATTATTTCTATCAATAATTTCTTGAAGTCGGCTAGACCCTAACAGACTTGGTAGATGGTTATGTATTAAAAATTAGCCAATTGGTTTGTGTAAGTGTTCCACCCCTGGGGGGTCTCAAAGCTATACATGTTTGAAGAAGCCTCCACTTCTTTCGCTTTGTATCCGTAACTCGGTTCTTTTGAATCTCGTAACTATTGGAATATCACATTTTCTTGGAAGGTTGAGGTTGGAAACTTTTATAAAATTAACTTCACTGTTAACAATAATAGAGAGGTGGGGTTAATGAGATTACATAATACAGTATTGAGAGAGTGTTATAAAAATTGAATAATACATCAAACAAAACCTGTTTATAATGTGCGTCATTTTGATATATACAAATCTATTTTTTTCAATTTCAATCGGGTGCTCTATGTGACGACTATATTCATCTATACCAAACTTCCCCTTCTTAATTTTTATGGCAGCTTTTTGCTTAAATACAGACGACAACGAGGATGGACGGACGCTTGTCGAAAATCAATTTCTCCGTTTCCTGACGGCAATAAAAGCGAAGATTTATAACACAATTTAAATCGAAAAGTTTTACTATTAACATACTTACACAATACTTTGTAGACTGGGTAAGTACCCTATATTTTGTACTGGGTAATACAACACATATATTGTTCCCGTTGGTATCAGAAAGTAGAACAAGATTCAAACTTAACATGTCAAATGTGACGTAACTTTTGTAAGACGTGGATTTAGAACTTATCTGAGTTGTTGTAATTCTCTTTAAGCCTCCAATACTGAAGTGACACAGATTGAAATCTTGTTGTACTTCGTGATATTTGTTTTCTTTTATAATGTAAGACTGGGTTCACCATACATATGGCTATACAGACATGTTAAATGTAATACACAAATTTAAGTCTTTAAAAGATAATATTATTGGTATACAGAGTGTTCATAACATGATGTGCCAAAGTTAAAGAGTTGGTGGGGAACATAAAAATAAACAAAAGATTTATATGTCTTAAAACGCTTTTTTTTTTCGTGTGTCCGTCATTTTGTTCTGTCATAATAACAATACGTAACAGCAGAAAGAATAGAGCTATCGATAGCAAACTTTTCACAACGTTTTATACCTTTATTATTTTAGTTTCTCCAAAAATCTTAAAATTTTACAGTTTAGTTTTATGGTGTTTAAGTAATTTAAGGTTTCACATTATTAAATTTACTTTTTGTGTGAGTATTCGAGTTTTATATTCTCAATTTTAGGTTGTACAGAAAAAAAAGATACATTTTTTTATCGTGAAAGAGTATTTATCTTTGATATAATTTCCAAAACAAAAAATTGGTATATCGTAAATTTATTTAACGCAACAGATTATATCCACCACATACCAAAATAACAGCAATTATAGGCTACTTGATTTAAAATCCCCTTTAACATAATTGAAAAATTGTACAGATTTAACTTTGGTCAAATGAAAATGTTAATTTTGTAAAATAGGTCGGTTATATAAATTATATATTTTTACCAGTAAAATCTGAATGAGCAATAATTCTAACAACTTACAAAGTGAGTTCTCAAAATGAGATTACCCATAGGGGCTCATTCAAAGTGAATAGGCAACGGTGTGACACCCCAAAGTAGCCTAGCTGAATCTACATCTTTTTTCATGTAGTCTTGGGTTAGTCCTCTTTTATTATATTTCCTATTCAGTCGCCCTTGACCAACTGTTGTTCATTTCTGAACCAGACGCTCTTAGAGTACTAGGAGTCTTTATTTTATCCTATTTTCTTATTTTTCATAAGACGATGTGTACGTATGGGTTTTTGTCTTAAACAAAATTTAAATAAATAAAACAAAACATATATTGCGGTAAAAAACACTGAATCCTGAATTCAATACAAGATTAAATTAGATTGTAACAACCGAACAATAATGCTCTTATTAATGATGATGAGATAATATCCTTCATGTTTAATTGACTACCTAATTACAAAGACCACATAAGTTTAACTTAAACAAGAAGTATGGCGGCCAACGTAACTAGTGTAATTTGCGTTGTTCCTACAAACAGAAGCAAGGTTCATTAACACGCATTAGGAGACAAAGCGGTTACCACCAAAATCTACAAGAAGAGCTCCCATTGTTGTCTTTATTTATTTGTATAATAAATTTGGTTTATTGTTGTGTTAATAACGTTTTATTCTAAATACAGAGTGAAAAAACATTACAGAATTTTTTTTTTTTTTTTTAAGAAAAGACTACATATATCGATTTATGAACTGAATTTCAAGATATATTTCTCCCTTTAAATCTGGCTTTGTGTGCATATTCATAATTTTCTATTCAGCTATTAGAGCGTATTATAAGGTTCGATATTTAATATTTACTTTTGTAGCTTAATTGTTAAATGTACAGATAATTCTAGTGAAATTAATATAATTTCATTAAACTTTTTACCAATCACATATTGCAATAGGTAGAGTAGAGAAGAAAATATGTGAAGACATAATGAGTAATCATTGTGTCTAGAGGCTTCTTTGTAAACAGTATATTTAGTTTCATCATTAGGCTCATTATTTAACATTAGAGATAAAACAATTAGGAACACAACGTGCTGTACTGTTTGAGTGCTTAAACATAATTTGGTGAATTGATATTTTATTTTAGATTTTACTAGAATCAGTTGCAATATGATGTTCATCAACAGCATGTGCACATGACACGTTTCTTAATTTCATGTAAGAAGGAAACAGTATTTTATTATATGAAACTCTAATAACGAAATTCAACAAAAATATAATTTAATCGTTTTACTTTTGTCAAATTGAGTCCATTTATTCACCTTCACAATACATATTTTAAATATATCAATCAAAATCATTACAAAACTAGTATTATTTTCCTTAGTAGAATAAATAGTTTGGAATAGTGAATATACTATTTTTATTTGAACGTTCTATTTTTAATAAAGTGAAAAAGCTTAGTTTCATTTCAGTTTCCTCAAACATCTGTGTATATTTGCATATAAATAGAAATAGAGAGAATCATTTTACTTATTTTGCTACGTTACACCATCGCTAAAATGTCTTGTATATGAAAGTGAGTAAAATAAGACTGTAATATTTGTTTTCACTTTTGTAATATTTTATCAGTATTTAAACAGGAAATACTTGCAAAAATCATTGTATTTTAAAACCATTACTAAAATAAAACGTACGTGTTCAATATCTGTCTTACCTGTCCATATTATAAAATGATGTTTTTAAAAGTATAAAAATAACAAATAATATTTTGCGTAAAGAATTTAATCAAATTAATCTAGTTGTACGAAAAGATATTTGCTTTACAATTGGAAATCTAGCTCACCGGATATGCTTATAAATAACTTTTAATATGTTACTCACCGCCAGCAATCCGCCGTCCATCCGACGATGGACGTAAAAAGTCCGAAACACGTGTAGTGGTAATATATATGTACTGAAGGAAAAACTTTAAAAAAAAAAATTGCTGGCGGTCAGTAACATATTAAAAGTTATATTTGCTTTGTATTATTTTTAATAAAAGAACTAAATTAAAATTAATATTTTTTAATGTTGCAAGTTAAAACAAGAACAGAAACTAAATAATTTCTTTTTATCGGAAATTCGATGTTGTTTTGGTTAATAATTTGCAGAAGAATATTGCTCTATTTAAATCTATAAGAGAAAATTAAAATGCTAAGCACTAACCTTACTGAAAGCCAAAAATGTTTAATTTGAGTTTATATTTCAGATATATTTATATGCAATACTGTCCAAAATAAACAGTATTGAAATTCCCAAACTTATGGTTCTTTCATGGGTCAGCTGATTATATTGTTGGTTCTTGCGGCTTAAAGTAGGTTATTTTTACATTCTAGTTTGAGGTTAGTCTCCAATACAATAGTTCTTACAACCGAAAAGAGAGTTTTTTTTAAGAGTATTATTTTCGTATATACGGAATCGGGCATTCCTACGGCTCAATTTTAATCCACACTGCAAATCATTTCAAACACGCATGAGCACTCATTCAATAGCCACCCATTACAGTAATTTTAACTTAAGTCGAAATAGTCTGTCCAACGGGCAGTGTTATAACTCGGTGAAGGGTCGTCCAATCACTGTAACTACAAATAAGAATCACTGTAGGCTTTTTTAAGTGTTACATTTACCAGATAGAAGTCTCCTCTAAAGCCAATAAATATGAATGTCAGTTGAACTTTTAGAATAAGAACTTTAAAGAAAATTGTTAGTTTTGCGTAAAAAAAATCCAAAGTAATCATCGTTTAAATAATACAAACGAAAAACCTAGAGCCGTTTGTTTGGTTAAATGTTTACTATGTGATACGAAGATGTATGTCTGTCCAATGTGTGATTTTTTGACGAAAGTCACATTTATCTAATTGAATTCAACAATTGGCTAATAGTTTTCTTTTAGTTTAATGACCTGATGTAGTTGTAGAAAAACCACAACACAGTGAACGTATGACCGTATAATGTACAGTGTAGCAGTGGCTTGTTGGAATCTTATTTTTGTGAGGACGAGTAGGAAAATCAGGTCATTGTAATTTAGGTTAGGTTAGGTTAGGTTAGGTTAGGTACAGAAAGAAGATCATTGAGGCTTTATAACAGGACTTACGAGATGTACCGTACCAAAATCTTAGGTTCCAGTGCCTGCAGGAGGATGATGATGGTTAGGTTAGGTTAGGTTAGGGTAGGTTTAGGTTAGGTTAGGTTAGGTTAGGTTAGGTTTAGGTTAGGTTAGGTTAGGTTAGGTTAGGTTAGGTTAGGTTAGGTTAGGTTAGGTTAGGTTAGGTTAGGTTAGGTACAGAAAGAAGATCATTGAGGCTTTATAACAGGACTTAGGAGATTTTCCGTACCAAAATCTTAGGTTCCAGTGCCTGCAGGAGGATGATGATGGTTAGGTTAGGTTAGGTTTAGGTTAGGTTAGGTTAGGTTAGGTTAGGTTAGGTTAGGTTAGGTTAGGTTAGGTTAGGTACAGAAAGAAGATCATTGAGGCTTTATAACAGGACTTAGGAGATTTTCCGTACCAAAATCTTAGGTTCCAGTGCCTGCAGGAGGATGATGATACTCTTCACACGGCAAAGGACACGCTTCGTTTGATATCAAATCTGTTTTCTCGACCGCCGTATTTCACTCACCAGACCTCTCACCACTTGACGTCATCATTTAGAGTATACTCAAAGCAGCCATTTTCCGAGAACAGTTACCTAAAAGTATTACCGAACCACAAGAAAAGATTGTCAGGTATACAAGTGCAATTTATAAACCATTTAAAGAAAATATGTTCCACACGTTTTTTTTTAATATACAATTGCTTTTAGAATAAACATCCCATAGAAAATAAATGTTTATATTTACATCGTAATCAACAATATTTAATAATTAAAGTTTTGTGAAATCTCATTTTCAATAGCAATTTATTTTGGCACATTCTGTATTTTTGTCAATGATATCAATTTCAATGTTTCTTTTCCTTAATATTTCCTGGATTTTATTTTCTGAAACAAACAAAAATCTACCATAGGTGAACCATAACAAATTGTGAATGCATAAATTTTGTATAAAAGGAAATATATTTTTTGTCTTAATTGTGAATGTTTTTATTGTACATTAAAAAAAAATGCATTGAAGTCTTCGACTTCAAAGTTTACCTTACTAATATACATGTTGTATCATCTCTGTATTTAAACAAATACCTCTGATGTAGGTAAATTGTTTATGTCTTACAATTTTGAAGTTTTTAAAAAGATTTAGACCACATTTCTTTTCCTGCGTTATTTAAACATAGAAGCAGTACCGGTAGTACAATACTAGGTTAGTTACAGTTTTATTATTGTACCTCGTGCATTACTGAATATGGCGACATTGTCGCTAAAATACATTTCAGTTAAAAAGCGTATTATTTGTAAGAAATTATGTGTCCAGTTTTATTTTAATCTATTGTTATGTTTACAACACGTTTCTTTAAAATACCGGCAATAGTTGTTTAAGTAGTAATCTTTTAACTATTACTTATAATTTTAAAATGAAATCTTTATATCACTTAATAACTAACTATTGCCGTTTTCTAATGTACTGCATTTTGAAATCTACATATTGTTAAATTTACTGAACTTGTAACCTGGAGGACGACCAGGTGTATTTTTAGACTTATCTCACAGTTACCATTAACCAGTTTACGTATCTCATTCCAGTTACAATTCTCTCGTTCCAACATATTTCTACTCCTTTTGTCCATTCTCACATACAAACACACATATTATTTTAAAATTTAATATTTCATAAATAATTAACTAACTAATATCCGTGTCAAAATTATATATTACACTCTGTCATACAAAACGTAAGGTAGGTAAGATCAAAGATATGAATAAAATAAATCTTGCAAAACACTGCACAAACTTGCTGATTCGCCTATCATATTGGTAGTTTGGAAAAACCATCGGCCCCGTCATTCATAAAATATAATTCAATAAACCCTAAAACGACTCTCCTTGCTCCATAAATACGTCTTACGATACATTGTAAGATACAATTTAAAATCATGATTTTGTGACAGTTCATTTTGATTTGTTGTTGATTACACCTGAACTCTATTATTTCTCTACTTACGATCTTTACACGAGTTTTCATATTTTGTTGGAATTTTAATAAAATCATTACAGATGCTTTTGAGAAATTACATCTTTTATAACAGTCTGATTTCCATTTTTCGTTTTTACAGATAACTTAGGAACGGATATGTTTGGTGAGACGATTTACCAATGGAGATGTTATAGTCCTTAGAGGCAATTGGACCTAAATCGTTAAAACCGATTTCGGGAAAATTGGTTTTTCTTTGTTACCCCTAAATTGTGAGTTATCAAATAACCCTCCCTTGATACGACCAAAATATGTTTGTTAAACTGGGTACAATATTTGAGCTGTAGAGCACTTACAACAGAAATACATCAGTCCAAAAACGACTTTTTGAACTCTGGGTATCTCAAAACTGATATACCCTCAAAAATCATAACATATATTTTTCGCCTATCACATAGCTACCTCTAAACCACGTTTTTGAGGAAATGTAAAATCCTAAAACAATGTATATTTATTTATTTATTGTCGTTGTCGTTGTCGTTGCCGTTGCCGTTGCCGTAACCGTCGCCGTCGCCGTCGCCGTCGTCGTCGTCGTCGTTATTATTATTACTATTTATTTTTTTATTTATTTAGTTTTATTACAGGTATACTAACTATAGTAAATCCCTCACGTTTTCTCTTCATTTCTGTAGCTGCTCGGTCTGATACGATAGTTTTTAAGAATGAATCGCATACAAACTGTGAATTCTAAACATCTTATAATGTATTATTTTAATCCAAACGACATTATACTGATGTGATACTTCGTTATATATATATAACCTATTATATATAACAGGTTAAAAAACAGGCATCTATAATAAACTCACAGTGTTTTTTTTTTCATCCTTATCATATAATATTTGACTTTTACAATTTTAAAATTAATATTTCAAAATTATTGTAAATATAATACATTTAACTCTAATAAATACCAAAAAAGGGAACAAATACAAGAAAACTCTAATAGGAATGTTTCATGAACTTTACACATTAGAAGTTTGTCAGCAGATGAAGAGTATCAACTTGTAGATGCGAGGCACGTTCTGAGAGGAAACATCAAAAGCATTTAGTTGTTGTTCCTTACATCAACATTCTGTGTCTGTTACACATCCTGAGGGCACTGTTTGTTGTTACATCAACTTTACACATTAGAAGTTTGTCAGCAGATGAAGAGTATCAACTTGTAGATGCGAGGCACGTTCTGAGAGGAAACATCAAAAGCATTTAGTTGTTGTTCCTTACATCAACATTCTGTGTCTGTTACACATCCTGAAGGCACTGTTTGTTGTTACATCAACTTTACACATTAGAAGTTTGTCAGCAGATGAAGAGTATCAACTTGTAGATGCGAGGCACGTTCTGAGAGGAAACATCAAAAGCATTTAGTTGTTGTTCCTTACATCAACATTCTGTGTCTGTTACACATCCTGAAGGCACTGTTTGTTGTTACATCAACTTTACACATTAGAAGTTTGTCAGCAGATGAAGAGTATCAACTTGTAGATGCGAGGAACGTTCTGAGAGGAAACATTAAAAGCATTTAGTTGTTGTTCCTTACATCAACATTCTGTGTCTGTTACACATCCTGAAGGCACTGTTTGTTGTTACATCAACATAAATGGATGTCCAAATAGAGGGAGAGGACTGTATTTCATTCCATACAATACATCACACGTTGTGGAATAAATAATTTAGTTTACTAATTTGTGCCAAGAATCTGATCGAATATAGTGTTTAAGCATATAATATAGAATTTGTTTCGTGTTTATTTGTGTTTTTATTTATTTGCATATCATGTCTTGATAAATTTTTACTTATTTTCAAGTAAAATGAAGTAAACAGATTGAATTTAAATTGATATTTTATAAGTTGATTTAGTACAAACATATAACAAGTTCAGAGACGTCATCATAGCCTTTATCACACAGCCCCATCACACAGACATCAACCAATGTAAAGGTAATTCTTTAAAAAGTTGGTTTCCTGAGCTTTGTATGAAATA
Organism: Aphrophora alni; assembly: GCA_963513935.1. Lineage (NCBI taxonomy): Eukaryota > Metazoa > Arthropoda > Insecta > Hemiptera > Aphrophoridae > Aphrophora > Aphrophora alni. The sequence goes on from OY740768.1 coordinate 139,768,645, forward strand.
TTAAATTATATTGGTAAATCAAGGGGTTTTTACATACAGACAGCGTTGACAACGGAAGTAGGATTGCACGATATAACTGCCTTTTACAGTTTTGTGAAGCCGTGAAAAGTGAAAATCAACAGAAGTCAAAACTTACCAAACTTATCAATACGTCGTAACCTGACTAAATAAAAAGTTGCTGTAGAAAAATGGCTTTAGACTTCTGCTGTGTTGTAATTGTAATAACTTTACTTTGATTGTAATACCAAACATATATCAAATAACTTTAAAACCAGAACGTTGAAATGTTATTTGAAAATTCTGTATGTTATGCGCATATGTTTATCGTTATGCACATCTATGAAAGGTTAGCTTACCTGATTAAAACGATAAGTTTATTCCCTGGGGAGTAAAGTTGGGAAGTAATAAAACTGGGTTAGATATAACACTGTGGAATTTATATCTTGTTTGAGGAAAAGAAAATATGCACTCTCGAAAATTGAAGTGGGCTTGATGTAGCGATTGTGTTCTGAATACATTTTTACCATAGTATATTGAAGTGGGGATATGCTCTACTTAAAATATTTTCATTCCGGAATAGTGAAGTGGAATGTGTGCCAATAAAATCTGTACTCTATCTTATGGAAGTGGTGATCATCTTATTATAATTGACAACAACTCCACCTCTGCATATTAAACAAGGAGATGGGCGCCATCATGGTACTTACCCAACCCCAAAATTCAATATAATACAAACAGATCATCTAAAGCTAATACATAAACAATTTGTTTCTTATCCCCTGCAGAATATGTATTTGGAGATCTAGGGTCTTAACTGGTATGGTAAGTTTGTTTAAAACAGTTGTTACACTACTTTCTTGGCGACTGGTTGATGTGTATAAGTGAAACCGTATACATTCGCTTAACTCGTGTTAATATATGTGAACGTTCATTCTCTTCGATAGTCTCGTTGACCGGACTCTGTGGATCTTATAACATGGAAATACCGTATTTTCTTGAGAGGTCAGGATTCGATGTTACATTTCGACAATAACTTCGATATATGTTATCATAAATAGTTGTTGGTAACATTGCATGCCAGGAACACCAAACAAGCTATCAACTAACTAATAGGGGTTGTGTGCTAACGGAGTATACCAACGTTGTGTATTAGTTTATATGTAACAAACAGAAATAATAACAAATTTCCTATTGAACCCTATCAATAATACTAACATTCCGTTATTACAAAATAACAAAAATATTAACATGTTAATTTGTCATTGCAGGACGGACAATACTATTAAAATATATGAATTCGTTCTTTAAGATTTTCGATTCAATTCAGAACATAAGGGTTTAGTAGAAGAAGTGAATTTGTAAAATAAATACATCACGACAAAATTGTGAAGTTTGTGGTATTTCTATTCTGCTATGTACACTTCTCCTTTACCGTAATGTGAAAGTTTTGAGTGAAAATACTTCAAAATATTGTTTGTGTGCTTTAAGAATATTGAATTATGTTAGTTAGTCAATATAATAATCATTGAAACTATTTTTGTTTTAATCTAAATATAATATTAATCTTCTTCATCTTCATGGTGCGTGCATCCAGCCTCAGGTAATGCCGACCGCAAGGTGTCTCTCATACACATAGCTAGCCAGTCGGGTGGGAGATAGTAGGTGGGATCAGTCAGAATTCGTCCAAGAGTGCAATTAGGTTGGAGTCTTCTCCTCAGCTCATCTTTGACATCCGATCTGATGATACAATCAAGGAGGATGTGTTGTAGGGTTTCTTCTTCTATCTGACATACAAGATACAGGGGCGACTCAGCAAGTTGGAAACGAAAAATATAGGACTGTGTTATAATATGTCCTGTTTTAGCTCTTGAGACGAATGTTGACACGAACCTGGGCAAGTTCTTGTAGATGACAGTGTTGTTTGGATCTTTGAGGAGTCCGTAAAGTTGGCGACCCGTCAGTTCATCCCTCCAATGCTCCACCCACCTGTGTCTCAGGATTCTGTGAGATGCAGCCTTTAAGAGGTAGTTCTTTAGATGCTTATAGGATTGGTGGCTGCCTTCGATAGTTCATCAGCTTTCTCATTTCCCTGAAATCAATGACTCGGTATCCATTGAAAGAAATATAATATTAATCATATGTATATGATTAAACTTTGTCACATATAAGTATTATATAATTTTATGAGATGGATTATGAAATACCTGTCGAATTTATGCGGGTATATAAGTGTTGAGGTTACATGAGTTAAAAAGTGGTTTGGGGACCAACCTATCTGTCTGTCGTATAGTAGTGCTCTACTACCCAAACGGGAGGACCAATTTAAGTAAAATCTGTTATTTTTTCATATATCGTGAAATTGTATTACTTTTTTAATGCTAAAAATTTAAGGGTGTTTCCAGAAGGAAAAAAAAACACAAACTACTTAAAATGTGTTTTAAACTTTTACTTCTCATTCAACGAAGGGTTTTTTAACACATGAAGTTTTTAGAATTTATTATTTATTATTTTTGCTTGGTACGAAATTTTATACCCTTAAAAACGAGGATAAAATAATGTCTTTGAAAAAAAAATTGATATTTTTTATAAATTAATTAATATTTTTGAAATAGATCATGTTAAATGTTTTAGAAGAACGTAGTTATTTACCCTTTAATAGTTTCTCTGTATAACTTGAAAAAGTAATACATATCAATGCCTCACCTAACATATTAAAGATACAACTGCGCAACCCAGCCATTATCACGTAAAAAACTTTTCCAATATTTCTTTTTATAGATATTATACCTTTTTGAATTAATTTACTTATTAATTATAAATCTTTCAAACTAATCTGGTTAAATATAATACATATTTTACTATTATACACTGTTTTATAATATATCGTAATTACGTCGTATTGCTGTTATCTTGCCCTCTCCAAGAGGACTGTTTCTCTATTGTTTTGTGGCATCGCAGCTTACGTTTACATTACATTAACTCATCACCACACAGGCAGCATTAAGCCTTAAGGCCTCTATTGTGTTACAGTCTCCCTATTCATAATAACTAAAGGAATGTTTTACCAAAAACAAAAAAAGCACTTCCAAGTCTAAAAGTCTGTCTGTTTCTTAGCATTTCATTTATGAGACAATATATGAAATTTAAATGAGTAATTATATTTAAATATATTATGGTAAACACTTATAAAACGCTTCTTATTGGTACAATATACACTTCATTATAACAAGTATTTATATAGTTTATATCTTATGATAAAGAATAGTTATTTCATTCTGAAGTTTATTAGGCAGTCTGAGTATTAAATTACAGGCTATTATGAAGCATTCTGGAATTTAATCAAGTCTCAGGTGTCAGTAATGATTTTAATGAAAACTTCGAGAGAATCTTGGCTGAGTTATTTTTAATCATGTTAATATATTGATGTATACTACAAAATTTAAATAGAATTATACAATATAGGCCTAAGATGTAAATATTTGGTTAAAAATTCCTAATACAATGATCATAGCAGAACTTGCTCAATTTTGTTTTACGATTGGTTTATTATAAAATGTAATCAAATCTACAGATACATCTACACCTTTGAAAAAGTATTTTCAAATCAATTTATCTGGAACAGAGTGTAAACAAAGATATTTTATCATCAATACCTTACTATGTTCATATCGAGACTTTAATAGTTCTTCTTCACAAATGACGTTAACTGGAGTATTATAGTATATGTTATAAAGTCTAAATTTTATTTATATATTATAGATTATTCCATCTTGAAGAACCTTTGTAAACATAAATAAATATTTATTACTATGAATGTTTGTCACAGTGAAATGCACTGTATAAAAATATAAACAAAAGTTAAAACACTTTACTTCCTATGATTAATAAGTATTTATTAAATATAAAAGGTGCGTTTTGTTTAAATTATCACACTTAAAGCGGTATTCCTTTTTAAACGCAAATTATAACTTAAATTATATTAACTTACTTGATAACCATTCATCCTAAATGAATATTTTTAAAGAATAATAAACAAGAAGGTTCATACATAATCTTACTATGCCTAATTATGTGAAATCTGCTAATATTCCACCCTCTCTCAGAGGACAGTTTCTCTATTGTTTAGTGGTGTTTCAGTTTAAGTTTACATTAGATTAACTCATCACCACTCATAATTATAACCATAAAAGCCAAGATAAAAATTGAGTTTTTTTTTTTAAATTAGTTATTGTCATTAGTTAAGTACTATTTTTGAAATAGATCATGCTGAACGATCAGAAGGACTTAGTTATTATCCCCTTAGGGGTAATATGTAGAATTTGAGAAAGTAATACATATAAATGAATAACCTAACATATTGGAAGATACTAATGTTCAAACCCAACCGTTACCTTGTAAGAAACTGTTTTAAAAACTGAATTTTCTAACCCTTTTCTAAATCGATTGCTTCTTTTTCAACGCGTCATATCTTCCATTAGATTGCTTTAAATATTAATTTTAAACCTTGCAAATTAATATGGTTAAATAATAATATGGCAAAAAAAACAGAAATAAAATAATTTTTCAATTACCACTTACACTATACTTTGGATACTGAGCAAATAAAGCACAAATCAATAGAAACGACTTGTTAACAAGTTTTGTATAATGCAAAAGGATGGATTTTTAGAATATAGCACGTGTGATAAAACCGCATCTCGTTATGTAAGCAAAGCTTTCCCTACTTGTACACGTTCTGCATTTTTTTATATTTGTCTGCGTAAGCAATGGCTCGTTAGGTTTATGTAGTTATCTAAGGTCTTAACACTTTTCGTAGCTTGGACAGTTTAACTATTACATAAAGTGATCCAACATTCATTTATAATTATATTCTTAATAAAATGTTCTATTAATAAAAATGACAGAAAATAATATTATTTTATTAAAAAAGAAAGAGGGCGAAATATGTTATGTAAAATACAATGCACTTAGCGTTATCTCTGTTTATTATTTCATTAAGAGCGTACTATACTTAATTCGATTTACCTTAGTATAAAGTCAAACTTTCAAGAAGCATTGTGGCCAAATTTACAATTATTAAAACCGAAAAATACAAACTATAGGAACAAGAAGAATATAACTAAGGTTGTTTTAATAATCCGGATGCGTTAATTACACTATCCTAATCTATAAACGATGACACAGACGTCGTTCTTACAGCTTAACTGAAGAATTATTAGTAACTGTTTTAGTTTATGTTTTTGTGGTTTCTTGATTCATTGTTTTCCTTATTCCAAATTGGTATAAATAGTGGAACAATTGAAAGTACATTTTAATATTTTCTTCATTAGCATACTTCCTCCTAGAAGTAATTTTGATATTACCTTAATAATTATATCCCCTTAAAACATGTCAAAATAACATGTTGTACAAATAAGTGTTAGAACTAATAAAAAGTCATACAATCTAAAAAAAATACATTGTAGTAGAGTGGGCACCATTGCAATCAGCTTCCACATATATCAACTATTCATGTGCTCTGAGATCATTAACGTCACCTGGACTACTTTACACTGCAGTGCAGGTGTATCTTTCTTGATTGATTGTGTCAACACTTTTTCATCTTATCATCTGCCTGCTATGTCTTCGTCTCCATTTTTTTCTGTTTCATCTGTTTTCAGCACAACCCCACATTCAAAAGCATCATTAACGTCACCTGGACTACTTTACACTCCAGTGCAGGTGTATCTTTCTTGATTTATTCTGTCAACACTTTTTCATCTTATCATCCGCCTGCTATGTCTTCGTCTCCATTTTTTCTGTTTCATCTGTTTTCAGCACAACCCCACTTTCTAAAACATCATTAACGTCACCTGGACTACTTTACACTCCAGTGCATTAGTATCTTTCTTGATTGATTCTGTCAACACTTTTTCATCTTATCATCCGCCTGCTATGTCTTCGTCTCCATTTTTTCTGTTTCATTTGTTTTCAGCACAACTCCACATTCTAAAACATCAATAACGTCACCTGGACTACTTTACACTGCAGTGCAGGTGTATCTTTCTTGATTGATTGTGTCAACACTTTTTCATCTTATCATCCGCCTGCTATGTCTTCGTCTCCATTTTTTCTGTTTCATCTGTTTTCAGCACAACTCCACATTCTAAAGCATCAATAACGTCACCTGGACTACTTTACACTCCAGTGCAGGTGTATCTTTCTTGATTTATTCTGTGAACACTTTTTCATCTTATCATCCGCCTGCTATGTCTTCGTCTCCATTTTTTCTGTTTCATCTGTTTTCAGCACAACTCCACATTCTAAAGCATCAATAACGTCACCTGGACTACTTTACACTGCAGTGCAGGTGTATCTTTCTTGATTGTTTCTGTCAGCGCTTGTTCATCTTATCATCCGTCTGCTATGTCTTCGTCTCCCTTTTTTTCTCATGATCTGTTTTCAGCACAACCCCACATTCTAAAGCATCATTAACGTCACCTGGACTACTTTACACTCCAATGCAGGTGTATCTTTCTTGATTTATTCTGTCAACACGTTTTAATTTTATCATCCGCCTGCTATGTCTTCGTCTCCATTTTTTCTGTTTCATCTGTTTTCAGTACAACCCCACATTCTAAAGCATCCAGTGTTGATGGGGTGAATGACAACCGTTATACAGTGACACATGCGGAACCTGTGGGATACTTGGTGACCTCTTACAGTATTTAGTCTTACTCAAACGCGCAGGGCTCTGAGTGGGTGGATTATCCTTTACTTAAGTGTTCGTGGCGAGAGAAATGAAAAATAGCAAGCTTGTCCGGATGGTCACACCGGATACAGTGATACGTGAAGGATACTATCTGGATGGGGAGTCCGGCTCTTTGTCGTGATTTCCTCTACAACATAGCAGAGGTCACACAGGCCACTCAGGAGAAATAGCTATACTGATAGAGAAGCACCTAACCAAGAGGGAAGTCACTTTGAAAAACCTATACTACTATAAAAAGCATATGACACTGTGCAAAAATACCAAGGCCAAAATAACAGGTCAAAGAACTCATGTCTTAATTGGCAATTATAACAGAAGTGAATTCATCGGAGTAAGTACAGATGAAATAAAAAATCTTACTGGGTCTCTGTAGGGCATTGCAGACAACTTATGTTATATCGTAAAATGTAATTTTTAGAGATATTATTTCAAAGTGTATGTGCGTACGAGGGCGTGAGCTTGTACGCGTGCGTGTGCGTGTGCATGTGCGTGTGAGTTTACGTGTGTGTTGTGAGCATTGTTTGCTTTTAATTTTTGTTTTTGTTTCCTGATGATAGCATGAAGTTAACACTAGTTTCATTAAAATTGATGACGGATCTTATAAATACCTGTCTGTGGTCCGTATATATACTTTTTTAATAGTCACCACTCATTTGTAATGCGAGAGGAAAAGTAAAGGCGAAGTGAAAATGACCTGAACTTTAGACCTCAACCTAGTCGAGGGTTGATCCCTTTTATTGCTTCTTCTTCCATAAATAAGTAATAGAATTGCCTTTCTGCAACCTCTGAGGTAAACAGCAAACTGTTGAATTGATACTGTTTACTTTAACAATTCAATGTTTAATACGATATGTTATTGTTGAAAACCCTTATTTATATATAATGAAGAATTTCTATATTAAATAATATTAACATTACCATAACGGAATAATATAGTGACTTATTAACGTATTATAGACTTATATAATTATATATATATATATATATATATATATATATATATATATTTATTTATTTATTTATTTATTTATCATTTTTATCTAAGAATGTTATAATTAAAATGAGTACATATTTCCGCCTTTCCCTGCTTAGTTAATCTCACGTTTGTTGACGCGTTTCGGATACACTCCATTCTCAAAACACTTTATAGTACTCCTTACTATTAGTTGAGTACTATAAGTGTTTTGTGGGGTGGAGTATGTTCGAAACGCGTCAACAAACGTGAGATTAACGAAGCTGGTAAAGAAGAACATAAAATAAAGACCTCTAACCCTTGAATATCCTACAATAGCGTCACGGTCGGGAAAGAACAAGAGACTAGATAGGGAAAATGAAAGAGAGAGATCTAACCCAAGGCTACATGGAAAAAGTTGTAGGTGCAGCAGGAATCCTCGGGATTAACACAATATAATGAGCATCTGAGGGATGTATAATTTAGTTTAGTCATTTATTCTTTTTGTGTTAATTTTTCTTCAGGAGGACCTCAATTTCACAAAGCATTATATACGCTTTATTAATTATTTGTACTTTTTAATTGCCTAAAAAATCCATATCTATTTTTTTGCAGAAATATCTGTTCAGGAGTCTCCTGAAACCATAAAAATCGACGGGTGTTGTACGTGCAGTGTTCTACAACCACAGGACATATTTGTATCAAAGGTTACTTTAGTGAAGCTTCTAAGGACATTAACAAAACGTATCGGTTGCAATCTCTCCAAAAATACCGGTTCGTGAGTGAAAAACAAACAAAAGTCATATATACGTATATATATGCCCGTCTTCACAATTCTTTCGTTGTGCGTCTCACTAGAGTTGTTTCGCCAATCAATGCGGCATCATCAGGTGAAAACCACAGAACATTATACAACCTATACGTACACTAATACAAACACTGAACCTTTAAATTGACTTTTGTTCGAGCAAGTCCAATTGAAATGAACCTTGTTTCGTTCCTGCTGATTTGAAGCAAGTTGGTAGTGGACTGGAAGTTTAATCTTTTGCTTTGCTTTAATTTCTTATCTGATATTGGTTCAACTGGTCTATTTATTTAGTGAGGCCATTTTGTCATAAATTCCATTCAATTCGTCTTTGCGATTATTGCAAAAACCCTCTTTGTAATAAGGGATGTTTTTATATTAAGCAATCCGGAGGAGTGACTAAAAACAAATTCAATATAGAAATAATTTAAGGTTATGTTGGCGCTTAAAAGAGTCAGTGTTTTAAAGTTTAGAGAAGTGGTTATTTATTATCCTTAAATGAGTTTTTCATGAACTTAGCCTAATCACTTTTTAAATAATTTAACACATTTAACAAAATCCTTCAGCTGTTTTCAAGATAAATTTTCAAGCGTTCAGAATGTATAGTATTCGATTTATATAGTTTGAAAAGCAATATTGGATACAACTGACACAATCAGCTCAAATCACAGTAAGTAATCGATTTCTGATGGTATTTTACCTTTACAACCAAATAACACTATTTATTAGTGGTACTTAATAAACTGGAGGAAAATCGATGATCAGCTGTTGTTAAGTAAACGATCAGTGACGATGAAACTGGTTCTATGCTTTGATTCTCTAAGGTCCTATATAATATTAATCAATATTCTTCGCTTGAACCTAAGCTTAATCATAAATCTACGAACGTTCCGTCAATTTAGTTTATTACCGGGACTAATTTGAATTATAAAGCTGATACGCTGAATTTGAAGAGAAGAGAATTTCTTTCGTTTATCGTCTCCGATAAATGTAAATAACTAACGTGTACAAATGTGTCGAAAATTTTCATAAAAGTTGTACAGAAAGTGTCGGTACAACGCTTGATAGTAAGTTTAACTTTTCTTAACACGCCAAACAAGTAATAAACAGGACGAGTCATAGACTGCATCCTGTTATTAAAAGAATACCTCTAAAAACCAGGCTGACAATGTAAAAGACTTAAAGATTCGTCAAATTTTAATGTACGCTCTCAGAACTTGTTATTCACTTCTAACTTCGTTTGGTTGGAATCTTTCCAAAATGCTTCATTGAGAAGCATAATGAAATCCCCCATAGAATGTCAGAAATGATAGTATATCCCAAGATATTACACCATTAGATATTCTTGAAGAGTCCGTCTTCAAACTTTCAAAAGTCATATCGTGGACAATAAAAGGGTTCAAATATGTATACCTGTTACCAATTGAACCCCAGTAAGATGATAGATCTCTGTACGTGGCGGTTGATTCTCCACAACATAGGGAAAAAAACAACAAAAAAAATCGAAATACACAACTTTAAAATAAAACTAAATTAATGTTAATTATATTACAAATTTCAAGTACAAAACCCTTTTTAGTGATAATTTTAATTCTTAAGTTTTAGGTCTCTTTGCAATTCTATTTCAAACTTAAAATTACCGGTTTCGACAATCAAATTGCCATCATCAGATTTTTTTCCATTACCTAAAAAGCATTGTTACTTTGTACAAAACACAAATAACTTCGATTTTTGTCATCGTAGAGATTGTTGGTAGGATTATATGTAGAATTTAAGTTTTCAAATTTTTATTTTATTTTATGTGTTATAAGTTGAATAACACACGTGGTATCTAAAAAAAACTGATTTAATTGACTGGCATTTTTACATTTTCAAATGGGTTTTTCTCAATTTCAAGCACACTATAGTCAATGTTCTGTGGCCGTTATTCTTACGTACCGACAATGGATTTCGGTTTCTTGAGACGTTGAAATGGGTCGACTTTTTTGGGAACACCAAACTTAGCCAATAACCTATTCTGAGGTAACATGTAAGAAGACATTATCTGCTACCTACGCCTAATTATAAATTATTGAGTTTTTTAAATAATGATTTTTTGGTAAGGAGAATGATCTATTATTATTGTGAATTTCGACACAAAATTTGAAAATTTTACACTATTATTATTTATATAAAATGTAATTTTAATTGTCACTATTACCTAATAATAAATAGGAAGAAAACACTACTTTAAGTTGAAAGCCGCCTAATATCGTAATGATTAGCCTATCTGATTTGTACGAATTGTAAAATGGTGTTTTATTTAAAATTGACAGTTGCATACATCTTTCTAAAATTAAAAGTAAGGTTGCAAAAAGTATGATTTAAGTGCTCGAACACGAGTTTCTAAGAACTGAAACTTGAAGCGCCAACATCGTTCTGTTGTTAATTCTAGATTTAGTCACCAGGATTCGCTAACATTTTAACTCATTAATTTAACCCAATACGCTGGGTGAACACCGTAAATTTTTGAGCTCCAACATAATCGAAATTTGAACATTTTGCACACAAACTGAAGAGATCTACCAAATATGAGCTTTGATTAGACTTACCTGTCGAAAAATAAATAATAAAAATAAGCTGAAAGGATTTAAATTTGTCTCTGTTTATGGATGTAACAGTAAATTATAATGTAACAGTAAGTGAGTTCGTGGAAGCTTTCGTAACAGATACGATTACTTTTAATGTAAACAGGTTTGTCATTGAAGCTAAGGTCAGTCTTATATGTGACGTCATGAGATGTACCATATCACTGTAAAACGATGGTCAGACTTTTAATTTTAGAAAGTCAAGACGATTTCCTTGTACACTTTCAGTATAGTTTGGTAATCGTCAAAAATATTAAACTCGGTTTTTTTTTACTGTTTTTCACGTTTCATGACCTCAGGAAATCAAAAAGTGGTTTTTTACATGCTGTCCATCCGTCGTCATTGTCGTTTGAACGATAGAGGTCACAGGAATATGCAATTTGGTGTGCTTATATCGAATTTGTTGAAATTCAGAAAAAAAAACAAGTTAACAATGTCAAAATGACGGCCATTTTAAACAGTTTTATGACCATATCTTGTATGTTCTTCAATTTATAACACATTAAACTAGATTCAAATTCTCAGATTTCAATTCTGCATGTAGTGGTACCAATCTACGATGACAACAGTGAAGTTAAGGTCAAAAATGTTATCTGCAACTTCTAAAGAAATGTGAAATTCGTATAGTTATGATATCCCACGCTTCACATAGGTTCTTCACACATGTACAGGTTTGAGGTGTCGCCAGCGCCAAGACTCCGACACGAGCGAAGAGAATACTCATCTATGACTGCGATAGATCGCTATTTATATGCCACTACAGGTGGCTCTATATATATTCATATAAAACCACCGGGCTAATAATTTGCTCACTATAATACGTAGAGCGATATTATTATATGTCAGGAAAGGTTTGGCCAGGTGGCTCTACATATCTGGTCAAACCTTTGGTAAGTTTATTGAAGTATGTCTTTAATATGAAAGATTTACAGCATATCAGGTGATCTGTGATCTCAGATATAAACATTGAAATTTCGAGTAACATATAAGACGTCAATGTGATCATTAGTCATTATGTATAACCTATAAACCCGTGGCTATATATATAACCACCTGGCCAAACCTTCGTAAGTTTATTGAAGTTAATGTTATTAATATGAAAGATTGACACCATATCTCGTGATCTGTGATCTCAGATATAAACATTGCAATTTCGAGTAACGTATGAGACGTGAATGTGATCATTAGCCATTATGTATAACCTAATACACCGGACTTGTAAATTGTAAATGTTCCGTAAAAAAAGTTACCTCCGCGATGAAAACATTATTTATTCTAAGAAGTAAGGTATGTAGTAGACGATAAAATAAATCTCCGATATTACAATGTAAACAATTACCCAACAAACATATGGTTAATTTTGCAACAATACTTTCTCTTTGAAAATGAAACCATAGAAACAATAATTATTAATCAATATATTTGCAAATTAAACACCACACTTTATTTCATCTCTCGGTAAAAGTAACTTTAAAAACATATTATTACATTGTAAATCAGGTATTTTACGTGATAGCAGTAACTAGTTTGTTGAATGCGCGATATTCACTGAAGATACATGCCTTGCTCCAAAATATTGAAAACTTTTAACCTAACTATTTTGGAACTTTACGACATCAAGGATATGAAGCAACGAGCTACTTTTCAAAACCAGTCCAACATAGAATGGACGACAGAAAACATTCAATACTGAATTTAAAATACAATTTTGAAACAGCAGAAATGATACAATATTTTAATAAAAGGAACTTTGGAAATACAGTATTACATTGTAAAACAGATTTTGTACGGAATAATAAAGAATAATTAAATGAAACACATGGAAGAAACTTGTCCAGAGAAGCTTGTAACAACAAAGAACTAACCTACCTTTTGTGGGACTTTAAGTTCATCTGGATTCTAAGGAATTACCTACTTTCCGTATTCATCCTAAATTTGAAGAACAGAATGAACTATGAAGACTAGGCCTCTAATTGATTTTCGACGTAGTGCTCGCTCGTGTGCGTGTGTCTGTGATTAGGGCACCGTTCAAATGATTACATTAAAATAAATTGATGAAGTTATCCAAATATAATATAAAATTAATAATGAAGTTATCAGAGTGATCATGATCCAAAATTTGCTATTTTAATAAAACATCAAAGATGGTTTTAAAAATAAACAAATGTAATATTTCAAGTCTTTTAAGTCAATTACTTTAGAAAAAAAAGAACAATTAATTTTTTTGTATTTAAAAGCTTCCAAAATGTAGACCCTACTCCACTTATAAACTGCATCTTTACTTGTATATGAAATTTTAAATGACACACATACCTTTCATTCCAACAAAAATTACCTTTTTTTTTGTTTTTGTTTGTTTCAGAACACAGTGCACATCGTCATTTCAACGCACATCGTCAACTCAACGCACATCGTCGATATCGTGGAATCGCATATACAAATTCCATTATTATTATATCTTTTTTATTAGTAGACCCGTAATGTTTATTAGGACTACAGTATATCTCATTATTTTTTTCCCCAGTTAGTGGGAAGAGTTAGTGGAGGGTCCCAAACGACGGCGGTTGCGTTCAGTGCAAGTTTCCTGCGCTACCGCTTTAGTTACTCCACTGCTATTGGATGCTCTAAGAAGCTATTATTACAGATTTAATCCCTATTATTCCTAATTTACTTACTGTAGTTCAATAATTGTAATTAAATCGTTTAATAATTCAAATTACAATAACTATCTCACAATACAAAAATTAATTTAGTTATATTCATTAAAATTATTTTTACATTAAAAAAAAAAATAGTTATATAAATAATTTAACAAAAATTCAATTACATTTAAATTCATGTTATACATATTCAAATTATTTTTTTAAATTCAATTCTTTATATACAAATTCCATTATTATTATATCTTTTTTATTAGTAGACCCGTAATGTTTATTTGGATTACAGTATATCTGATTAATTTTTTTTCAGTAGTGGAGGGTCCCGGACGACGGCGGTTGCGTTCAGTTTCCTGCGCTACCGCCGCTAGGAACACGCCCGGTAAAAACATGAGGTAATTATGTAGTTTTAAATTGAAATAACGACATAAGTAAAGATGCAGTTTCGATCACTCTGTCACATTTCAGTATATTATTAATGTATTGTTTTATTCTATTACTAAACTGTATTAAAACGTGTTTCGTATTTAAATGTTGTGTGATTAATAAATGTTTTATGTTATATTGTTGTTATTTTTATTCACTAGAGCTAAGTTATATAATTAAAGTAAGTTCTAGCGATAATTAAATAGAATGATGTATGAAGTATTGGAATAGGTTTTTATAGTTACCATACCTAATTTCTACGGGTTCGTTAGATAGTAAAAAAAGCATGGATCAATAACAAATTATGTGGTTCAGTTGTTACAATTACTTTAGGTCTATAAATAATTATATATCAGCTTGAAATATTCCCTATCAAATATTTAATCTTAAAAATACAATTAATTTAAAACATAATCTGTTTTAATCAAACCTTTAAATCCTCAATCAAAAGCAATGGCATATTATTGAGTTTAACAGTTCTTACTTCTAAACTCGTGAATCCATTCGCCTTTTCAACATTAGGCCGTGAATCTCTTCTATAAACTGCCAGTGAGTCCCTTTCGTAAGTACGTTCCTGGGTCAAGTCTCTCTGGTGACCAGCAGGGTTTCCTCGTCCCTGCCAAAGTCTCGGATGCCACTGATCTTCTGGGCTGGTAACTCTGCTGGCCAGCAGCATCTCCCCGTCCCCGCCGACTTCTCGGATGCCACTGATCTTCTGGGCTGGTCTCTCTGCTGACCAGTATTATCCCCCCGTCCCCGCTGACATCTCGGATGCCACTAATCTTCTGTACTGGTCTCTCTGCTGACCTGCAGCATCTCCCCGTCCCTACCGACATCTCAGATGCCACTGGTCTTCTGTACTGGTCTCTCTGCTGACCAGCAGCATCTCCCCGTCCCTGCCGATGTCTCGGATGCCACTGATTCCATTTCTAGGTAACTAGCGGTTTATATAGAGATTTCACTATTCATGTCATGTTAATGGCCTGCTAGCTAAGCAGTTGCGAGACTTTTTCAATTATTTCCCAATAACTACTACACGTCTGATAATAAAGATTTAACTGGTGCTAACATTTAAGTATTTATTGCTAATAAAATATTTTCTTATCCTAAATCCTAACAGAAGCTTCTGAAAAGTTTCAGATTTTTTGTTTTTTGAAACCAAAATAAATATAATGAAAAATTATAATTAAAATAGAATATTAACAAATTTTCTTAATGACAATGACAAACTGTTTATAAACATTAGGGTTTATGATATTTACTTGTCGTTGTGATGACCTTGAATACATTTCACACTTGCACAGACGATATTTTACGTTTGTCGTACTTCAAGATCATGGGTTTGAGACAGTCGTGAATTTCGTATCCCTAAAAAGTCTATCGCACGAAGCAGTTTAGAATTTGGAATTTCAAAAACAACTGTTCAGTACGTGCTTCATAGGTTTGAGAATGTAACCTCACAAAATCCAGCTTAAAAATGGATATTAAACAAATAGATCAAACTAACCTTGTGAATGCAATTGGCAAAGATGAAAATTACCTTAAATATTTTTTTTTCATTAATGAAATAACTTTCCAAATACATTTCTGTGTTACTCGCAACAACAGTGAGGTTTCCTAACTGAGTGAAAAAATGGTCCTGTTTGGAAACCTAAGAAAGAAAGGTGACCTATCTGTCCACTATTTTGGAGAAAAGTTAGGAAGAAATCGGGGATCTACGTCAGTGCTAAGATGATAACTCCCGCCGCAATGACTTCAATACTGTGACGGAAAGATCAGCTAACACAACTTTCACTCACACAAACACAAGGGGTTATAATTGGCTCTTAGGGGCCGGTGTAATTCAGTTACCTTTTTACAAAATCTTTTATTAATCTACATTATTATCTCTGTTAAGGTATAGCAGACTTGTAAAAAGTAGTGATATACATAATTTCGAGGTTCATAAAACCTGTGTAACAACTGTTTTAAATAAACTCACCCTAATGATAAGATTCTTTGATCTACTAATACAATTGAACATTTCCTACAAAGCCTATGATACCAACTTTTGGGCATTACATTTAGAGGATCTGTTTATATAACACTGTTATCATGATGGCGCCAATCGATTTGTTCTTTACAAGGTACATTATTAGCTTCTCACAAAACCAAACTCTAAGTTTGGTGTAGCTATACACAAAATTGAGAGAAAAAATCAACTTACCAAATTTAAACAAAATCAGTTCGTGAGGGGTAGAGAACCTCACAAGGCAACATCATTCCAAATATTTTTGTTTATATCGTAAGACGATATTTCCAAACAAAAATTTAACATTGCCTCTTCGATTCCTCGCATAGATTTCTCTGCACTATTTATGTGCACATATTAATTATAATAGTTGGGGCAAAATGGATCCTGTTATCTGCATATCAAAAATAAAAACAAATTTACTATGTACATTGTAGATATTATGATGCACATCGTAGAACACCCTGAGCCCAAGACGTTTTTGGTTTGTGTTCTCTCAATTTCAAAAACGCATGTAACTTAAATTCAGAAATATATATGAATGTTTATATTTATGCATAATTGTTTTTGAAAATGTTGTGAGGGCGCTTTTTACTGGAAGCTGACGGAATTTGGTAATAATCTTATTTGGAAGAAAAGCTTGCTTAGTTTCGTTAAACAGCATAACTCCCTGACTTGTTTCAACAGCTTCTTTTAAATGGTTGGTTAGGTTAGGTTGATAGTTTCGAATCTTACACTGCTAACAACATCCACTAATTTTATCCAAAGATACTTCTTTTCCAGACTATACGAATTCATGCATGTAAATTACAAAGCATTAACCCCCCCCCCCCCCAGCTACATTGAGTACTGGCATAGCAATCCCAAGGGAACTCAGCTTGATATACTCGTACCTCTTTTCATATCGTTTTAAGTTAGATCCTTCTCTTTCATCTTTCCTATCAGGTCTCTTTTGAGGAACTCTTTTTCTCTTCCGACATTGACGCTATTAGAGTATTCCAGAACTAAGGGTCTTTATTTTTTGTTCTTTTCTTCGTGTTTTTAAAGGCTATGACCCCTCAGGGGCTCAGTATAGTGAGTATGGGGTTTGGCAATCCCGAGGTACCTAGCTGGATCTACGAATTTGTTTTTACATCACGTTGTATTTAGTTAGGTCTCTCTATTTCATCATTTCTATCGGGTCTCAATGGACCAACTCTTGTTCTTTTGCTACCCTGACGCTACTGAAGTGTCGAGAGCTAGAGGTTTTTATTTTATCATTTTTTTTAAGGCGCTGATAACGGAGTGATTATTCACCTTTAAACAACGAGACAAAATATATAAGGCGATGATAATGGAAAAGTTTTCTTCTTTAAACAAGAAACAAAATAAAAAGCATACAATACCTCGGATGTAAGTTTAGTAAAAACATTGACACATTTAACCTGACAAACAACAAAGACATTGTGCAATGTGTGACATCATAGATCGTTTATATAGACTGCAGTGTTTTATTATTATATGGAATGTTTTCAGTGTAAACAGAGGTATAATTTATAGGCACTGCAAGTAAAGATTACAGATAATAACTATTTATGTTAAGGACCGTTCGTAGGTACTTGGTTGTATTCCATTTTAATAAATAAAAAACTTTTATTTCTTGGTAAAACCACAAATTTATTGAAACTTGCCGACTATGGTTTCGCTAGTTACAGTATTGTCAAGGTATAAAAAATATATATCAAGAAATAAAAGTGTTTTATTTATTACAGATAATCCTTAACTTAAGTTCTTCACAAAGTGAAGTAAATGAAAGCCCAAAGGGAAAAGCTGCTGACAGCATGGAAATGAAAAAATAATTATGAGAAGAATCTTTGGCTCTATTTTTTGACTAGATCAGAGCCCAAGACAGCTTTTGACAAACCTAAAATGAGATGTGATAACATGAAAAAGGCAAAAGCCAAGGTTGTGATTCAGCAATGATACAAAAATGTTCATATTATAAAAGAATGAATGAACTGCGTTTAATAAGGGTGGACCCTTATTAAATAACAATGAACTTGAAAAACTCATAGTGAAGAAACTGTGAAGTTCATTAAGTGAAAAAGGTTGGGCTAGGTTACAATAGAATGCCAAAGAGCTTGTTGAATCGTCGATTTCTTTACGGTTCTGTTTTCTACTAATAAAGGCATTTAATTCAATGTACAACTCGACCTATGCTCGGATTTAAGATTTCCTACTTAGGCCTACTCCTCGTGGGCCGTCCTCCTGGAAAAGTAGCGGTCCACTGAATTCGTACTAAAATAGGTGTTGGTGTCTATTAACTATGTGCAAAGCGTTATAGCTCTATCTGTAATTGTTTAGAAAATATTAAGCCGTCTCAGGACTTATTTAACTTTCGGTATATATAGATAAGGAGTTATAAGGCTTCAATATAATTCACATTTCATAACCCCGAGATTTGATATATCTAATATGAAAATTAGCTAATGACACAACCTACTTATTTCCAAAGCAGAAATTTAACTTAAAATAAATTAACGGTCTCTTTATGTGAAATTGTGTACAAATGAAAATGTCGATTTATTAAATTTCTTGAAACGTTGCTTTGGTTTAAATAAACAGTTGATTGCTCTAAAAGAAGTAGGCTATTCTTTATTTCATCATGGATTTTCCACAATTGTATTAGTTTAGACGTTACCTTTCTGCCAAGAAACCATACGGTAATCCACACTTACACTCCGCACAGTGAAGTAAAAGAGGCATACTTCAATAAATTAAACGGTTACACGATTAATCTGCCAATTAAGATGTCCTTCTTTATCAACATATTTATATAATGACAAAAGTCAATTATATTATAAGTAAATAATCGTTCTTGGAAAGCATTTGAGACAAACACCAGGAAGAAGGTATATTTTTCATAAAGCACAGACTCTTAATGATAAAAATGTCAGATTGTTATACGATAGTTAGTTAGAAGTGTACGATTAATTAAAAGAAGATGTAAAGGTGTGCAATGATGAGACGAAAACAATCTACGTAGTCATATACAATCTTAACACTTTCTTATTCAAATGTCAAGATAAACTAATGTAATAATAAGAACTTACATGATCTAAAAATATCAAAATTTAGGGAAAGATTAGTAAAATCCATGAGAGTGAAAGATGAAAGCGAAGATCAGTTCTGTTCAAGAAGAGGACCTCGACTCTAAAAAATTACAGTTTTACAAAGTCGCCGCCACTCGGTGACACAACTGTCACCGAGTTCATATTACAAGTACACTATACTCTAAACACGAATCAACATTACAGATACGTCAAACATTATTTATTAAACGAAATATAACTTTAAACTCTATTAAAGAGAAGTTGACTCGATATACTGTATCTATTGACATAAATAGAACAGGCAGAACCTGACCTGACAGAACAGCTGAAACCATGTTGACGTGTATTAAAGGAGAGTATTTCACCAGGAACAGAAAGAATGTGAAACCAGTCGAGATTTGTTAGGTTCCTACTTATGTGAATTCATATGGTGCCGTAGGAACATGGATAAAGATCTGTTTGAGACCATCTGGAAGGACATGAATTTATATTGAGCTCCAGAACAATAAACTGTGCAATCATATGTTATGTATAAAGCTAGTAAGGAAACTTTATGTTAGATTTAAGAAACTTCTGTGTATTCATATGTTATATGTATAAAGTTGATTAGGTTACATTAGGAAACTTCTGGGTGCCACTGTTTGAGTAACGGTCCTCTTCTTGAACAGACCGGAGAATCTAACTGAAGACTATATTTAAAAAGGTGAAAATTTAGCTAGGTACCCTCGCGATTGCCATGTCCGTACTTCCTATGACCTCGTAATGGTTATTTATAAAATATAAATAAATAGGAAGAAAACACTACTTTAGGCTGAAGTATTTAAAAGCAGCTAGTGACGATGTGAGGCTTTAGATATGAAAATCGGATCAGCGGTTCTCGAGCTATACGTTTACAAATAGATAGTTGAGCAACGTTGCTTTTTACCTTCATAGAGAAAATGACAAATGTCCGAATTATCTATACCAATGAGCTTATTCAAATTCTGCATTGACGATACTTAAAAGACTGTCTGAGTATGGAATATCCAGACCGTATAGAATTAATTTATGCTCTACTAAATTGTATATCTCATATAATTACATAGTTATACATCCCCAGGCGGTTTCCTGACACAATTAATTATATTATCCTGTCAACTATATATCCGCAACGTTTCTCTATAACAGCTGATCGGATTTTATTGAGTTTTTTTTCTATATAGACACGATATCTGGTTAGGGTTTAAGTCCTAGTTCCCAAGTTATATTGTCTCCACGGGTATGGAAACCACAACTTTCGAAATATTTGCATTGAAATATAAAATTGTTGTATGTTTTAGCATTTTAAAATAATTATTCTATTTAAATTATAATTAATTCTACTCGATTATGGTACAATTTAAATTTTAATTGCATTAAGAGATAATCCACTTACACAGTTATCTCCAACAATTAGGTACTTGTAAATCCTTCAAATTGAGTTTTCCTTTATAGGCCTACCTATTCCAACATAACGTTGAACACGTTCATGGGTGCCATCATGGTACTTACAATATACAAACAGATCCTCTAAATGTAATACAAAAAAGTTGGTTTCTTGGGCCTTTTAGCAAATGTTAAATTGTATTGTATTTTGGCACCTACTTTTTACTTTTATTTTTTTCATGTCTGTCTACTAGAAGAAAGAATTGAATTATTAATTATTAATTTACATCCTGTTTTGTTGAATCTTCCAGTTTAATCCTTGAACTATCAACAGTTTGTAAACGCTGATGTTAAATGTTCAACACAGAAGCACGTAAGACATTTCTCTCAGACATAACCTCTCCAATCCCATCACGTAGCCTATTGTATAGGTATGATTTCTATTCTTTATTATTAGGAAAAAGATGATTTTCAATTGACGTGATTTTTCTACGATTTGTTGACTAAGCCTATATAATTATCATTTCAATTCTGTGCTGATCACAAACTTGAAAACACCTACCAGTGGTAATTTAAACTATAGAAAATTTAGTCTAAACAGTATTGACTTCAAAATTAGTTAGCTACAAAAGTTAAACTAGAAAACAGCGCCTTAAAAAATAAAGGTTTTTTTTCTAAAAATCTGTCAATGAAATAAATTAAAATGTTTTGAACTTGTTTCACAATAAGTTCAAAAATTTAATTATTTCTGTTTCCAAATTACTCAAAACTCAAGATTTTGGTGCGGTCTAGAAACTAAATCGAAATTAGCGAAACAACCAACATAGTTTGAGATTTACGTAATTGGGATGCACGTTCATAATCATTTGAATCTAAACCCTAGTTTTACTCTTATGTTTTAAATCTGCCAGAGCCTAATAATTCAATGAAGCACATCAAAATTTAAAATTGAGATCAAATTACCTTTTCTTCAGATATTAAGCAAATCAGTGACAAGATATCTAGCACTAATATATTTTTGTTAACTATATGTAATTCCATCAGGAGTTTCCTTAGGATTGGCGATCCCGAGGAACTTAGATTGATCTACGTCCTTTTTCATGTAGTCTTGGGTTTGATTCCTCTCTTTCATATTTCCAATCAGGTCTCTCTTCGTATTGCCTAACCCTGACGCTAATAGGGTATCAGAGAGCTTGCAGTTTTTATTTTAATATTATTTTATTTCTCTTTTTAAAAGGCGATAATAACAGAGTAGTTTTTCGCCTTTAAGCAACAAGAAAAGAAAATTAAACATTGCATATAATTTGAAAGTATTGTTAAAAATATGGTGTACATTTTGGAGAAAAGGGTTATAAAGTTCATACTAAAAATTGTTTCTGTAATTAAGAGAAATAAAGAGATAATCAAGAAGTAATAAAATCCCATATCCTAGTTTTGTTTAAGTATTGAAACGGTTCAGAAAATACGAATTTTGTCACCATTTTCTCTGGAACTTTTCAACAGAAAATTATTTCGTAAAAACATTAATATTTATTACTAAAGTATAAAATTTTTTTTAAATATTAGTAATGTCCAACGATGTACATTAGTAAACTTTATTTAGTAAACAAAATAGTGGGTTTTTCAAATTTCAATAATTTTTTTTTTTTTTTTTTTAAATAACAGATCTATCTGAATCTACAACAGCTATTTTTAGCAACCCCATTAATTGAATATTAGTCCTATTTTGTACGTAATCTAATTATAACTCTTTTTAAATATAGTTTATATTTCAAAAGTAATGAATTTTAAAATGGCAACAATTTTAAAAGATTTTAGATAATTTTCATTCTAATTTCGCATAATATTTGACAATAATATTTCGGGCACGTTTAATATCTATTTCAGTTATGTTCAAATAGTTTCCTAATAGTAACATAACCTAAAAATTTAAAAAATCAGTAATATTAATTCTAGTAATGATAAATTGTACTTGAATTTTAGTAAAATGTCGTATATAAAATAAGTTTTACTATTCGGGAATGTGATTGTAAAACAGTGGCAAGATTAAAGAGCTCACTTTTGGTGTAAATTCCGAGGTTTTTTGCGGGGGTAAAAGTTTGAAAATGGGGATAGTTCACTTAAATCATTTTAAGCACCTTCAAAACTTGTATTCAATGATATCTAAACTTGTTTTCTCTATACAAAATAAAGGTATTTTTAATAAAACAAAAATGGTTAAAAAAACATAACCTCTAAATTATGAGAATCAGTATAAAAACTCTAGTAGCCAGAATTTGAGTAAAATTTAAATTGTAAACTAATGAATGGACGATTTTATGTCTTTGTTGTTCAAAGACCTCTCAGTCATCATCCATTAAAAAAACGAAAAAGAAGAAAATGGTATAAAATAAAGACACCTAGTTTTCGAACACTCTAATACTGTTAGGGTTGAAAGAGAACAACAATTTGTTAATATAAATTTCACAGGAAAGATGAATAATAGGGATCTAGCCCAAGCAACATAATAAAGGACTACGATTGGAAAACATGTTATAATTGCAACGATTTGAAAACTATTTTCTCTAACTTCTTGTTATTTAGGGTCTAAAAATCTTGTAACACCTGATTTTGTGAAACAGGTTATGCAATATTTATGTCAAGGTTGAGGTCATAAAATAAATCACTTCAACCTATCTGCTGCATGTGGAATTATAATTGCATTTAATTACAAGAAAGCAAGTTGTAAGATTAGATTGAGGCTTGCACGCCTTTCACCGTAATGAAGCCACTTCACAGAGATCTTCCAGTAGTCGACACGTCAACAATAAATTAATAAACAACACAAGTTAATCATATTTCTGCATGACCTTTCCATGTCCATTCTGTCATCTCACCCGACCGTTTCCAATCCATCAAACATTTGGTTTTGGTATCCTGTTCCCACTATCCTTGGCGCTTAGATTACAACACATGCTTCAGACACGAACTTTTAATTTATCCTTTCAATTCACCTTTAGTTTGATGAATTTGACAATATCACAAATCAAACATTCAATTTTAAAATCAGTCAATTTTGAAGGACAACTCAGGTAACCTCAAAGGTCAGACGCGTTTACTTCCTATTCAATCAGATCTTGACGATTTTACATCAAGGATGAAACCTCAGGATAAAAGAGAAGAACAACTGTGGCGCTTTACATCACAGTGCCTAGATGTCGCTAGTGTACACCAAATATTACTTCTAAAAACCTTGTTTTAATTTTAACAATGGGAAGAAAGAGAGGGATCTTACCCTAGAGTACATGACAAAAGGTGTAGATCCAGCCATGACATTATATACAATAATATAATTATTATAGCTTATCTCGTATGTACATTATAGTGTGTGAGAGAGGTGCTCAGCTGAATCTCTCTCCATGTGAGGGGTGGGGTGGAAATGTTACGGTATTGGTTCATCATCGTGAGACACTACGTTTGTAGGGAATTCTGGTTGTGAAGGCAAGAATACAGCAATGAAAACTATTGTACTGACCACCCTTCTAGGAAGCCTAAATTTTTTACGCGTTGTTGGATTACATGTTTTTTGTTTTTGTTTTTTTCACGTGGCTATATTTTATTTGATTTATTATTGTTGTTGTTCACTTTAATTTTTGAGTTTTTGGACAATCATGAGCCAGGTGTTATAACACATATATAAACACAACTAATCAGTAACGTTACACCAGATACAGAATTGAATCTAAAGGAAGGAAGCGAAATCATTGAAGCAGAAAATATTGATCATCTGATCTGTAAATTGATTATAATGCAATCAAAAAAGTCGGAGGTCATGGCAACTGAGTTGAAACGAGATGTCAATTTTGAACTTTTAAATTGACCAAAATTATAATGTCTTACCTTCTCATTGAATAGGTTAACGGCGTCATAAACATATATCTGAAATAATATACTGTACTATTCCTGTTTATATTCAGGTCAGAGAAAGTGTGGGTGTTAACGATATGGTTCAAATATATTTTAGACATAATTACTGATATTGGGGAGTCCACCCAACCATATTAATTAATACATTGATTAATTAATTCACTCGCTTAAAACATGAGGCAATCAAATAAATAATCTGATAAACTTAGTTTGGGATAAAATTCTGTTCAATTCAATGATGGGTTTTGCACACTAAATAATGCATTGGCTATGGACTCCCCACTATCAGGTACTATGTCTGGAATATATATTAACCATATCGATAACACGCACATATTCTATGATCAAAGCAGCGAAGGATAGCACAGAGGGTTTTATTAGCTTACCGAACGGAATCCTAGTACTGTACTAGCAGATTTGCCTCCTATATATTCGTTGGCTCCGTTGAAAATTTTATAATATTTATGTCAAGAAAGGCTCCAAATTAAGGAAAATACTAATAAGATGGTAAGGTCAAGAGTACTGCAGAGGTGACAGCCTCTGTAAGTACTAAAATAAAAAAATATTGGTCGCATAAGTCTCTAGTATACGAGACTTATTAAATAATTATAGACTTATATATAATTATGAATAAATCAATGTGAAAATACATTTAGTTGAAACGAAAAACCACACGTCTCTCCTCATACGCAAAAATCGATGTAAAGTAAACATTGAAAATTATAAATGTTACAAAAACAATGCACAAACTTTCTCACTTACCCATTCTTAAAACCAAATAAAAACGAACCGAAATTAATAGTATTGAAAATATCAATTCGTTGGTTGACAATAAAAAAAAAAAATGAAAATTAACAATGGTCGCTGTCTTAAAAAATATTTATGTATTTCAATAAGGGCTAAAAGTTGTATCTCTTTTGCCATAAACACGTTCTCAGTTTAAATTATACTTTATTAAAATTGAATTTTTAATTACTACAATCAGGATCCGTTTTTTTCAATTACGCTTTAGTTGTAATATATATTTTTTCAGTTGCGGTTTTCTACACGGATGTGAGTTTTTATTTCTTCCATTTCACAAACATTTGAGCAAAATCGGTAGAAATTACGTGTATATATAATTTCTGGGTACAAGAAGTCTAGAGCTATTAATTTCTATCTTGGTTTGGGGTAGATCTGTGGTTGCGTACTAAGAAAGAGTTTTGAAAATGTTTCACTCCAAGGGAGTTTTGTTACCCCTAAACATATCTCTAGATCCAAGAAGCCTAGTGCTATGACTTTAATCTCATGAGTTTTAAACTCATTATTTCGAATCAGACCATACTCTCAACATCCCATCATCAAATGTCACATAAATTGACAGCACAGAACAGCTTCATCCAATCTCGAAAACTTTCAACAGTAACTGGACACGATTAATCACATTGCATTCACCAAAAGCTACAGATAGATTGTTGAAAAACAGAAAACCACGAAACAACTGAAAAATAGATTAATCTATTTATAAATCAATTAAAAATACGGTAACAAATTATAATATACATTGAGATCTGAATTGAGAAAGCATCGAGTAATTATTTTATAGAAAACGAGAAACAATTTAAAAGGACGTTAACAGCAAAAGAACAGACATCCTAAGAGAAATTCCCATATTCTGGAATTTACAAGCTCGCCTGTTCTAGTTGACCAAACTTTTGCAAGAAAATTTACCTAAACCCACTTTAAGCGAACGAAGAACTAATTTCGCAAAACACATAAAGGATAAATATCATTAATATTCCAGCATAGCAAACAATATGGTATTATTACATAAATGAAAAATAGTCCCTAAATGAACATTTTGAAAGAGTTCTAGGATTTTAAAGACAACCAAATTTAATACAGATAACGTATTCGATGACAAATTAAATTACTCATCAAACGAAAATTTCAATTCTGTAATCTTTCTCTAATAACAGACTATTTCCACATCAGATAAACAAGAATACACAAATAATACGGTTGACTTTCATCTAGGCACAACTCAGTTGACTATGAATTCGCTTAGAGTGACGTCAATCAGTGCGGTCTCTCGCTAACATTTATATGTTTAACAAGCTTTGTATGTTATCGTCTCTTTGATGATATGTTTGTGTTACTATTTGGTGCTTCACATTTGTGTACTTTGACGTGAATTAATTCAATTCAATAGTTTTCTAAATAAACTTTGTAATTTTATGTGTGTTTTTATTCAAAAAGTGTACAAATCTGATGATGACAGTTATCTCTCGAAACCGGTAATTTGTAATAAAATAAATAAGATTGTACACGGATGAAAAAACGTCTAGGTAATTTAATTGAAACAATCTTTGTGGTTACTATTCGAAATCAATTTTGTTAAATTACACCCTCTAAGAATCCAAACATAACGTATCTATCCGAAAATATTGGCTCATGAGTTGTAGGTGAAAAAAAGTTACAGGTCATGAGCCGATATAAAATAGTTATTTTTGAAAATCGACTGTATCGATTTCGTTTCCATTTGATGTGAATTAATTACAAAGCAAGAAAAATAATCCAGTTTAGAAATATCTGGTAACAAAACAATTATGAAATTAGGCAGCCATCGGTAGATAACAATTTTAATAGGATAAAAGTAAATAAACAAAAATACAATACTCAAACTTTAAATGTAAGAAGGATTGAACAAAAGTAACAATCTGGTTAAAAGCACAATTTAAACTGTATATTCCTCTGATGTGAAATACTTTTAAAAACTCAGGGTTCTTGTTTCTCTTTAAGGGGCAGCTTACGTCAATGCTAGAAGACTTACATTATTCATGAGAGAGAAACGACGTATTAAAATGTGACATGAATTTTCTCCAATGTTAAGTTATTCAAATATGTTTTGATCCGTCATATTATTCCACAACATTTTTTTTAGTTTCTGTTCGTATAACAAAATTCTTTTAAACTTTCCTTTGATGTTTGGTTATTGTTTTGAGGAAAAATCTTTTTGGTTTGTAAACATAATTAGAAGTTACATTTAAAACATTGATAATTGTGTCATTTAAGTTTAGAATTTATAGTGAATTAAAATACCGGTATAACTATTTTACTTTCGTGAATTTTTATTGAACCTTGCCGACCAAGGTTTCAAGAACCCAATAGGGTTCTTATAGGCAGCTTATACATCTACCTGTACTTATAACAAGGTATAGAAGATCTAACAGTTCCGCTACAGCTGATTGTTTACAGATGGGGAGGGTTCTAAATTAGTCAAGTTTTGAAAGAGCGGTTAGTTTTTTCATTATAATTTTGGTTTTGTACTAATTTGGAGTTATTATAAACTAACCTCTTCATTTCTAACACTTTAAGACTCTCCATTATTAAAAAGGTAAATGCACTGGAAAAGTTTTAAAATTTTGTTATTCAAAATAAATATAATACAAAGGATTTAACTTTAAGTGGGATAAAGAAAGCAGTAATTAATTTCAATAAATATCTTTTCATTTGAAGTTTATTAAGTCAAATCAATGTTCAAAGAAAAAACCCTAGAATATGTTTCTGAAATAAATTACTAAATGCTAAATTTAAAAAATATATATATAATGGATAAGTTTTAAAAAATGTATACTAAAATCTATAGAAAAATGGTTAGTAACCATTTTTTTTAAATTAGTAGCAAAACAAACATTTATTTAATTTTGTTCAGTCAGTGTCACCAATTAATAAAATGTTAAGGAAAAAATTATAAATTCTATAATATAAATATAGAGTTTCATAATTTGAAAAATATGAAATACAATTTCATATGCTCTAACGGTTCTAGACAAAAAACCTCACACATGTTATTTACTCTTACTTAATTGTATTCATGACTTATTCATTTAGAAGTATTAAAAAAAAATATTATTCATTCTAAAAATAAAGCGACACTTCCCAAAGAATGGATACTTTAACAGACATATTTAGGGACGGGTTGCTTTTTTAGGTTATTAGGTGTAGATACAGTTTACAACCAGGCTCAAGGCTACAAACCTATGTTCATGTTTTCACTTTTTATGTTCTAAGTTTATCACTTCAAAACTTAAGTTGACTTATACTTTCGAAACGTCGTGTTTTTTTATATTCAAATTTTAGCAAAATGTCCCATTATAACAATATTAATAAATAATGATTATATAAAAAAAAAATTAATGAATATGATTAAAACAAACATTCAAAAACTTTACTAATGGAAGTGAAAATGTTAATAAAACTGTTAATACAACACATATACTAAATGAGAATTACCAACAAAGAGCTAATAAATTATTGTTGTACTCCAGTTTATTTATTGTTAGTACTAAGGTTAATGCACATGACAGGTCATACATTTACGTCAAAAAGTTGTAGGGAAGTTAAAGTGACAAATAATGCCTTTGAATATTAACTAAACATTTGTTGTAAAATAACAGTTTAGTTTTAATAATAGACAATTAAATTTCTCATTTTGTAATATATTACATTGTAAATATTACATATGAGGCAAATCATAAAATGGTGATGTTAATTATTATATTAACTAGGTGAGAGCGGATCGTGGATCTTTTAAAACGTGTGTTGGCACATCGGTCACAGCCCAGAACTATCAACTACAACTAAGTACAACTCAATCAGCCAGCACGTGATGAGGGACTATTACTAAATACTCTAAATTAGATATTAAAAATTAGATATAAATTAATTAACGTACTTATCATAAACAGTAGGGATTGATTCTAACAACGTAGTGGTTTTGACGTGGACACTAGCCTAAAATGGCCGCCATTCTACACTGCACCGGTGATCGCGTAAAACCGCATGTTTACGCACCATTTACCCGGGGTCGACTGACCCTACCCAATTTGACTAATAGGCCATTATTTGGGGGGGGGGGTTAAACAAGGATGTAAAAGGTAATACGAAAGATGAATCCACGTTGTGGGATTGGTTGTAAGTTGTAGCCTTCCACAGGTTCAGTTGCTTCCGCAGCTGATGCACAACTCCTTCATACGTGCGTGACCCTACTTCTGAAGTTCTCAGCTCCCAAAGTGAGGGAACATGCAAGACATCAAGCAGCTGCCCCTGCAATTGTGGCACCGGGCAACTGGTAAGACACCGAATGCGGAGAAGTAACTGCTACCCTCAAGTGCAGGGGGAATTGTGGTGGGCAGATCACCACACATAAGAAAATAGCCATATCTTCAATTACGAGGTTCAGAAAACCTGTGAATCAACTGTTTTAAGAAAACTTACTTTATTGGGCAAGACCACTTGATTTACCAAACAATTTTACGTTTACAACAATATAATGTTATAAGTTGTTTATTACATTTGAAATTAAACAGTTCTCAGAATATGTGAAAGCCCTCTCTTTTAACCCTTGAATGATGTTGAATAGGCTATTTGTATTAGGTCAACATGTTTATTTATCACTTAATCTAACATGACCTCCTACGATGGATTCAACTTATACGGGACGATTGATTCAGACCAATAAAGCATCTCCGGGAAATGGCGAACGAGTGTCTGAAATAGAGTGTCTGAAATTAGTATTACAGTCATCTTTACCTTTGTTAAATTATAAAATTTTAAACATGAGCCAACATTTTTCAATTTTGACTTAAAGACTTAGAAGAACCGTTGGTGGGTGAAATGTTTCAGATGGGACATGTGTGCATGTGATAAATTATTTTGAAGGAGTCGTAAAGAAACTCTGAGGAGATGCTTATGGCACTCCTAAAATAAATTAAAGTTTAAAAATAATTATGTATATAAATAAAATCTGGATTTTAATAAAATACAATTATCGTTGAAGTCGGGTTAATGGCACAAGCGAAGCAAGTTTATTCTCTTCTTTTTATAAACATAAATATTTTGGTCAAAAAACAACATTCATGTTTCACTTTCATATATTGATTGGCAACTAACGACCTGACATTTTATTTTATTTTTTTTTTAATAATTCTTTTGCTTCGTTTTTATTTCGTTTTTGCAGTGGGTGAGAAAAGTTTGTGCAGGTTTTAGTACCATTTATTTTAGTTATTGATAATTTTAAAACTCATTATAATATTAACTGATATAGAATATAATCTTTCTCTGAACAATAAAGATCTTTATGTTCTATATTGACCATAACTCATCTATCACTGCAAGAAGCTGTGACATCGTTCATCATTTTACTTGTCCATTTTTATAAATACTAGTAAATAGTTTATCTATGAAAGAAGACATTTTCAAGAAAGATGAGATATGATAGATTTTTTTTTAAATATCTTATAGCTTATAAAATCACTTATTTTATCCCGTTACTTCATTCTGAAAGTTAGTAAAAAGATCTTGTTTCAAAAAATATTACACATTTTATGATAATTTAAAATACTTCTGTTACAGTTA
This sequence comes from Aphrophora alni, assembly GCA_963513935.1. Lineage (NCBI taxonomy): Eukaryota > Metazoa > Arthropoda > Insecta > Hemiptera > Aphrophoridae > Aphrophora > Aphrophora alni. Next base: position 139,799,675 of record OY740768.1, read on the forward strand.
TAGCTGACAAAATCAGATAATTATTTGAAGTAATAAAAGTAATACTGTGTATGTGTATATATTACAAAATGTAAAGAAATATTATACAAAATGTTTTTACTATTGTTTCATTTATTCGTAGCATAATAAAAGATAATATATTGACTATTTTTTTTATTATTTTTTTTTTTTTGTTTAATAAAATACGAACCGTCAAAAACCGATGACGAGCAAAGGGTTTTTTGAGGGAGGTTCATGAGAAAAGTTTTATAAAAATCGTTATAGACAATTTTGAGAAATTCGTAAATTTTACATAAATATATATAGTATATATAAAAATACTTCTTGATTTGTATTGCAAAAATATACCTATATGTACTATATTTGAATAAAATCAGAACACTCGTTTTAAACTCCACATATGATAGAAGAGATGTAGACATCATTCCAAAAAACAACACTTTTTTTGTAATCAGAGTACTTCCTTTGTTGCCACACTCCATTTCTTCTTAAACGAGTCCAATTATCTTTCTAAGAAGCTTTCTTTTAAAATTTCCCAGTTATTTCTATCTGTCTATGTGAAGATCTAATACTCTACGATTAGCCTAATGAATGTTTATTATAAGCAATATTTTGGTTTTCATACTTACCAAATAGCTCATTAAATAAAACCATCCGCTGTGTTACTCATTATCCCCTCTGTTTTGAAGTATTATTTTCAAAAGATTCTAAGTATGTAAATGAAGAATCTCGCGCAAACTTGTAATAGCCAGAGTAAAAGTATTCAGGGTAACCCTTCCGTGCACCTTCATAACATTGTCTCCTGCTTACATAAGTCTAAATCTGATTCCTTCTTTCCAAGTCTTCTTTCATTGCGTATAATATAATCTCCACAAACCTGGATCTTGTTGCTTTGATTTGAAACTGCTATCTCAACACTACTATTCTTGCAGTAACAAGTTAAAACAGCAATGGACCAATTGAGTCAGTCACCACGTGACAGATAACTCTGTATGTTTGTTTACCTAGAGAACCGCCAGGAGGTTATTACAAAGGGTAAGGGTGTGACAATCCATAGCTATTCTAACTAAATCTCCCCCTTTTTTATGCAGTCTTGTGTTAGAGCCCTCTCTTTCATCTACTATTTGGTTTTTGATCAATATCTCTTGTCCTTTTACGAAATGGCGTTATTAAAGTACTCTAGGGCTAGGGGGTTTTTATTTGATATCTTCCTTTTAGTGTCAGAGAGGTGTGTTTTACCATTTACCAACAACCATTTATCTTTTTCTTGAGGTTCTACAAGCACTATATAATTAAATTCAATTAAACAACGCAAGTATAACAAGTCTACGCATGAACATATTTCAATAAAATAAATTTACTTTTGTCAATGAAGTTAAATTTAATATTATAATGATACAAGTCATTAGTAACACTATTATTTAAAATTTAGTATATCGGTTATTCTTTTTTATTATTTATCTATTTCTTTCTTTTTCTTATGCGTTTCACTTATTATGGACTACGTTCATAAAACCTTAATAGTTACTTTCGCAGTAACTTATATATTCTCTGATATCGCATCTGCCTTTCTTTTCACGATATTAGAGTTTTATTTTCTTTTGGTTTTCTTTACCGTCAGATCCTTCACTTCTCCTACTGCTCCCTTCAACCAGTTTCTCTTTTCTCTTCTCCTACTCAAAATTCTTCAAGTTCTGTTTGTTCCGCTTACTTTATTTGTAGTTTCTGACTTACTGAATAGAACGTTATACGTAATAATGTTTATTTAGTCCATTCTTTTTAGGTGTTCGTAGAAGGTTTGTCTTTTCTTTCTCATTGTTGTGAGTTTTCTTGTTGTTTCTTAGACTGTCTGTGTTTGTATGCTCTATCGTTGTCGGGAACTTGCGCTTTGTTTTCGAAAAAAGATAGTTATTATTTTATATAATAGAAATTTTAATATGCTTGTAGTATAAAAACACTATATACTTTAGCACATAATATGTTTAATATAATTTATCTGGAACAAAAAATTGTCCTCCTACTTTGACTGGAAAGTTGAAATCTATCAAAGGTAATGTAAAACAAACGTGCTAAAGTTTATTATTTTAATTTTGAGTTTTCCTGATGTATAATATAATATAATATAATTATTATAATTACAGTAACGATAATATTTTACTCTCAAACACAACGCATAGCATTTAATGAGGAAAATGGTAACAAAATAGATGTTAATCATTAGCACGAGGATACTGTTCTAATTAATCTCCGATGCATTATTTTCCATTTTTAAGGAAAATATATTTATATGTTAAAATTCTTTGTTTAAGATTAGTTGGCTGTATTTTATATATATATATATACATGATAGTAAATTTCAAAAACATATTTAGTATTGAAATCATAATGAACATATTTCAATTATAAACCAGATTTTAAAAAAATCTACTATTCAATTATTGTAATTACAAATGAATAGACAATATCTAGTAGTTTTTATCAAACCAAATATTCCCAAACTTGTTTACATGCTATAGAACATCTATATCATATTCATACTGTATGTTTTAAATTTTTTAACTCTGATCTTTGGTGATTGTGTTGACAGGATTCACCCTACTCCAATTACACAGCAAATCTCCAATGTTGCCAATGTTGATGTGTCACTCTAAATATTTAAAATAAGAGTTACTTTAACCTAACTGGAAAAACGCATTGCTACAAGTCGACCTTACAACCATTTTAGATAAGGATTATATAAATGTTTTTACAAAAAGTGTTAAAAACAAATATTTGACCTATTTTGATACCTAGAAGTCTGGGTTCTGCCTGATAAAATAAACATTTTTGTTGTTCTTCTGAGCTTTCTTTTGTTATTCTCTATCTAAACTGCTCCGGAATGTTGGAAGTAATGGACTTAATTTTAACACCTTTTCACTACATACATTATTTTCGCTGTTTCATTAATGAACAAATTTGTATTATTAATAAACCCATAACCAAAATAAATCATTAAAATGAAAAAATAAAACACAGTTAATCTAAACAACAAAATAATACAAATTGATAGACGCCATTATGGTACATACCCAGCCCAATCATATATGTAATATAGTTGGATCCTTTTAATGAAAAGTCAAAAAATTGTTTCCTTGTGTCTAGTAGGAAATATTAAATTATATTTGTAGATCAAGGGGTCTTATCCAGTAGGGTAAATTGGTTTAAAGCAGTTGTTACAGAGCTTTTTGAACTACTTTGACGTCGTCTAGGATTTAAAGGCCTTGTAGATGTGCGTGTATATACACACTCGCTTTGCTCGTCTCTGTGTCTTGACCTTCGTAAATATGAAAAGGAAACTCCACTCCTTACTGGAGGTTGAAATGACTACGTTTCTGCATAATAACATGAATTTATTTACTGTTTCTAAAAGTCTTAGATTAGTTTCTTACATACTATAAGACTTTAGTGGTTTTTTGTAAGATTATTTTGGTGAATGTGAACTTTTATGATTTCGTCACCTTAGAAAATTGGAAACCCTTAAAATTTATATTTCAAGCTTGGCTGTGTTTCACGTATTTTCGAATTTGATTAATAAATGCAGAGATAAATTTGAGTTTTTAATTTATTCTTTACTTGTGTAAAGTTAATACATGACATGTTTTACATCTTTATTTATAAAAACTTTCACACACGCATTCATACTTATATCAAAATCTATTATGAAATTATTAAAATGCTTATTAGGTTTTATCCAAATATATTTCTGTATGATTCATTCATATTTTAACATGTTTCTTCCAAATCAAAGATAATATGTCTTTACAAATTCTAAAGACAATTTATGTATCTTTTAAACAGATCTATACACATATATTATATTATTATATTTATTTACTTACAAAATTAATGTCCCTATGTACTCTTCTTATATATAAATTGAGATACATTTCTTCTGAATACACTATATATATATATATATATATAAATCAATATAAACTTTTTTAATGAAAACACAAAAACACTTATATTATATTACATATATTTTATATTATTTTTAATATTTTATTTACATTATCCTTTTAACAATACGCATATTAGTAGATCACTTTACATGTTCTTGTTTCCTTTTCATTTACACCTTCGTTTACTTACATTTTAATTAAATGTTAGTGTTTTTTATTCTGTTGTCTGGATCTCGATTAATCACTTGTCCATCTCTCACCTCTCTCTCCATCTCTTTTCTTCGTTTCAGATTTTTAAATTTCTTTATTCATATTGCTTGAAATGGTCACACGATTTATTTCATTTTGCTGAATATGGAGTTTAGTTTTGTACTTACATCTGCACATTGTGTGACACCGATTTATTAATAGTTCATCATTTTAACCTTGAATTTGCCGTATACGACTGTCAGAGAGGTGTAATTTTTATTTATTTTTCTCTTGATTATGTGTATGGCTTATAATAGACAAACTTTTGCAAATGTTCAATTAAATGATATTATTAACGTGATTTAACATAGTTTAAAATTTTCTAAAATTAATACATTATTTGTTTAGTAGTTTTCAATTATATTACACATATATTGTATAACTCTTGTATATTTAAAATGGACCTGAATTAAATAAAATATCCAAATATGTAGAGAAGAAACAAATTGATCTTTGTTTTTGGGAAAATGAAGGAATTGCGGAATATACTCAGGAGCATGTTTTCTATAGCTTACTTGAATCTTGAGAAAGAAGGGAGTTAGCCTTGACCATCCCGCTAAATCTCCTATGAACTTAAATTTTATTAATTTCATTGAATAGTCTTAAGTTAATCTTGATATACAGTTTTACTTTTCACACATGCAGAATGTTATGTTATGGGTTAAAAAATCTAAATTTTGTGGATATATCATCAATTGAGGACGATACAATAATGTTGGCCGTGAGTCCCAAAACGGTGTCAAGATAGTTCAAGGAAATGTAGGTAAAATAAATAATTAATAATGTCCGTATTTGAGCTAAAAGACGCGAGAAATAAAACCATTCAATGGTACAATTTCTGGAATCAAACATAAAGAGGGTGATTTCTGGAGATTCTACAGCTAAAAATATAAAAACTAATTCTATAAGCATTGCTTCTTTATTCATATTGTAGTCCATTTTGCGTTAAAAAAGAATTATATCTTCGGTAGGATATTTTGAGTAAATATTTGTTACACTCGTAATTTATGTAACCGTTTACCAGAACTTCAGAAAACCTTGACTTTATTTTGTACATTCTCCAAAAGACAGACTTTCCATATTTTATTGTCGACCATCTCAAAAACCCTTAAAAGTTCTTAATATTTATGATAAACATAATATTTTCTAACGATAACCTAAATGCATTATTGTATAAAGTAGTTATTGCTAAAAACGTAAAATATATAATCCCTTTGTAATTTTCTACAACACACAAGATTAGTCTGAATAAAAATATTATTGAACATGATAATTGTTAATAATAATAGTAATTCATTGTCCAGAATGTTGCCTTTGAAATTTTCATAACGGCGATGTTTTAAGTAATAATTTATAATTTGTGTTTCATAAGTTGGTAACAACAGCTGAACAACAATTGAGTTCAATATGTTGTATTTGTATATACACTTGAGCTATATTGTACAGTTGACTATTTAGAAATTATTTCAGTTTGTTCAGTCATCAGTTATACAATAATTTATTCACATGTGGAAAGTTGGCGTACATGCTTTTAACATATGGTGAAGATTTTGATTACCTGTTATTGCCAACTTAAGGGAAAAAAATTATATAACATTTACATTAGTATAAAATATCATACGCATTTTTTAAAAGCAAAGTTAAATATTTTAATTTTTTTGTACATATCTGGGGGAATAGATTATAATAGTATTATTAACAATTATAATAACTCTAAAATATTTTAGTTTAGACTAATTTTTGGTATAATAGACTGTTATGAAGAAATAATGTTTTTAGTTTTTTGTCGAAAATCGCTTATCCGTTCCGCGTATAAAAAAAACATATATAACAAAACATTTGGTTTTTCGTTAAAAGAAGGAAATCCCTTCCCTCTTGTAAATTTCATAATTTTAGAGATATTCGACAATCAAAATTTAATCGAAGGTAATTTGAAAATGTACGAAATAAAGTTTTAGTTTTCTGATTTAGGGTTGCGTAAATAATGCGTGTGATAAGAATTTTCAATCTTATCTACTTCAAAATTTTTGTTTTGTTAAAACACTAAATGGCCTATAACGGAATACAAAGCAATTCTGGAGCTATATTTATACACACTTCATATCATTTTCAACTCTACAATATTGAATCACCCTGTATCTAGTGAAGTTGACGTTTGTATATTACGGTGTTGTGGTAAGGAGGTAAGGTGGTGTGAAGGGGGGTACGTTTTGTTTTATAACTCATCTGTGAGATTTATCTGTGAGAGCAGAGACATCTGTGTCTGTTGGAAAATCCATACAAAGGATAATTCCTACAACATTGCATATTTTATTAAAACCACGTGTGGGTTTAAGTGGACATTATGCAATTCTAATAATATATCAAAAGATAATTTATTTAAAAGTAAATGTTTAATCAAGTATAAAATTAATTTGGCTGACATGCGCAATGAGATTTGACACGCAGACTAAATCATGTGTTACTTTCATTATTATAATAATATACTTTAATAAAATTCATGACAATAAGAATTAAATGACTAAATAATACTTTATTTCCTAATTAATTCAAGGGACTATTATGATTACGTTTATAATTAAATATTTATACAAACAAAATTATTGTATTACGTATTCACTTTAATGATGATTTGCAAAAACAAACATAGAATTGGTACATATGACAATAGAAGCAGTACTTACATTTTCTATTAAAAATATGAATGTGACAAACTATATATTTACGAGATAAAAAGACCTCTAAATACAAGAATTAGTAAGCCAAAGCGTTTAGACCTCACGGATAAATCATAAAACATATTTGGTCCGAATATCGTAGATAATAAATCGGGAAAACTGTATATAAACTAATACTAATGGAAGTTCCATATATAAAGCTATTAATGAATCCAGTATATAAATCGGGCCATTAAGGCTTCCGTTAATAATAAATCAAATTTTTAAAAAAAATTTAACGTACCACGTTTTTAAAACGGACAAAAAGAATAAAATAAATTGTCATGACCCTTCTAGAATTCTGAGGGAGGATTGTTAGTGGCTATGGATATATTTGGAATACTTGGAGAGAAAAACGTTGGGCGCAGACAATCTATGATAGTTAGAGGAGTAAATGAATTAAATTACAGTGAATCTCATTTCTGATTCACTGAAATTAGCTGTGAATTCTTTCGTATTGTTTACTTGTATTATTTACTGGCTGCGCCCAACGTTTTTCTCTCCAAGTATTCTAAACATATCCATAGCTACTAACAACCCCTATAAAATTGTAGAAGGGTAATGAAAAATTATTTTATACTTTTTAGTCCGTTTTAAAAACGTAGTATGTTAAAAGAAAATTATTTAATTTATTATTTTCTGTTTTTTAGTCTTATGTCTGGGTGAAAGATTTCAATCGATTTTGTATATATTGATGAGACTCCGACAGGGACATATATAGGAAATTCCCAATGCATTTCATATCCTGTTTAGCTGCAAATGTCTGAAATTCAAAATATTAACTCTTATTACCTGTTGTTTAAACAAATGTAGAGACAAGAAACCAACTGAATATTGTATTGTCATCCAGTTCTAACCTATGTTCAAAATTTCCAGGTCTCTAGCTTATCGGGAAGTTAGTTTAAACTTGATTGCAAAATTCCACCCGGACAGAGAGACAGACAGATATGACGGAAACCGATCTAATAAAAACGTGGTAAAAATAGCCTCTGTACAGAAAATTTTGCCTCTGTAATCTCGAACGGGAATAATGACTCGATCTCGGACTAAATTTTTGAAAGAGAAGTTGTTCACTCCGATAAACAATGTAAAACAACTCGTTAACGGACGTTTGTTTGGCGTTCTTGTGTAGTGCAGTCCTGTGTCTGGTGGTTTTTGCTTAATTTAGTTTTTCTTTTAACTACTCAGGTCTAACTTAGGCCTGGGTTCCTTTCTTAGGTTATGTTTCTAGCTTTAGTTTCCAATATGGATACAGTATATGTTGGTGTTTACATATTTATACTCCAGGTTTACCACTTTTTAGCAGGAATTAATTTATACTCTTGAAACGCCGCGAATTAGTTTCTTGTAGACGTATTACGGCAAATATCCGATAAAGCCGCATTTATAAATAAACATTTAAAAAAATGATATTTGTATCTACAACCTACTAAACAAAACTAAAACCTTAAAGAATTGTACTACAAAAAACACATCCCTTCTTACAGAACATTGACGTTTGTAGTCTTTTGTGACACAGCACAACAGTGGGAGGTTCTAAACGTCATAGCTTCAAATCTATAGAAAGATGTCTTTGACTTCCTAATTGCCCTAAAGTTCATACAATTCTGGGCGCCCAAACCTCACTCCACACTGGATCGTTTGCCACGTAGAAAACTTTACCTGGTTAGAAAATCTTAAAGATAATAATATTCATTATTGAACAATGAATGTATTGTTGTGTGGTAATAATAAAGAATTGTGGGTAATTACGAAGTTATAAGTAAAACAAGTTGAAGGGCGCGATCATGGTAATTACCCAGCCCCAGAATACAATCTAATACACGAAAATCCTATAAACTTAATCCCCGAATGTGTTTTCTAGAAGATTGTGGAAAATGTTAAATTGTATTTGTAGATCATAGGGTCTCCCAGTAAGTCATTAAAACAGAATGTGAACCTCATAATTGTTTATATCACTACTTTTATTGACATCAGTTAGACGTTATAAACGGTCTGTATATATAATAGTCTCCACTCACTTCGTTCTTGTCAGTCATTCTTCCGTGCCAGTACTTGTAACTTTACAATATAAAAAAATTCTTTCATTGACAATGATCGACATTAATTTTTTGTTAATGATTTTGCAATCTGTCTTCATAAAGGAGTGTGGTTGGTAGCATTGTTTACGAACTAAAATTCTCAAGTTTTATTTTAATTTAGTGTTGAGTTGCGCAATGTACGATAAATTAGAGTAAATTTGTTAAATAGTCGCCGTTTTGACATTTTCAATTAGATCTTTTGTTCTATAAAGTTCTACATGAGCGCACCATTGGTCCCTATAACAAATTTAATGCCCCTATCTTAATTTGTGTTGCCATTATCGTACTTGCGTACCAACAACAACAGCGACAGTAGCACCGATATAGAAAATCACATTTTTGGTTTCCGGAGGTTGGTACGTAAAGAAGAGTCACAAACGGATATCGTAATTTTTATTGATTAACAAAACCCCCCCCCTATACTTAGGAAAAATTGTAATAAATAAATATATTTTGTTTTCCAATACTTGGGAAACAATTCAATGTTTAGGCTACTTTTACTAAAACTGTTTGGAAAAAAGGTGTCGTCTTCAGGGGAAAATATACAAATATATTTTAGATTAATTTGATACCAATGTTGTATTTATACATCTGTGTCAATGTATATTAGCTTTTTCCGTGTTTAAATCGGGCTTTGTGTGCATGTACACAATTTAACTTCAGTTCTGCCCGCGTGGATTGCACAATTTGCATTATTCTGTGTGTGAAGCTCAAATTAAAACACGGATCTTTCAATTAGTACCACCTGTACTTTGAAAACTTAGGAAATTTTATTAATTCTTAATATCACTTCAATTTTGTTCCAGCTATTTAATTGACAACATATTGTCGTTGAAATATCAAAAATATAGGGCGGAATTTTAACTTTCTCCCGAAAAATAATAACTTCAAATTGGTTTTAAAATCATAAACGATTTTATCACTGAAAGTCACAACATGACTTTTGATACATTTATATGGATTATAATTGATTCGATATTGAATGTATAACTCTGTGAACAGGTTAGGTTTGTTCTGGTTACATTTTATTTTTATCATTGTGCTATAATGCTCTTACAGCAGCATATTATCTACTTTTTATCTTACTTAAGGTTATCTAGGCTATTTAAAAACATTTTTATCGCTGCTGGGAATGTTATAATTGAAATTAGTACATTGTTTCACTTTTCCAAACCTAATCCATCTTTTGTTAACGGATTTCGGATATACTCCAAATTTTGTACTTAGGAGTGTTATTAAGTGTTTTGAGAATGAAGTATATCCGAAACGCGTCACCTAAATTAAGATTAACGAAGCTGGGAAAAGCCGAAAAATGTACTAATTTTAATTATGTATTTTTTCTTTGTTTAAAGCGAAGGACCTTCATCACTGCCCTGGATAAACAAGGAAGGAATATTTAAAAAAAAGTCCTCTCTTGAATACTTCAATAGCGTCAGGGTAGGAGGAGAACAGGATTTAGTCAAAAGAGACCCGTTAGGATAGGTTAAAGAGAGAGATATAATTGCAGATGAAAACAGATGTAGATCCAGTTAGACACTTTGGGAATGTCGCGCTTGTATAAGTGAGCCTAGAAATGAAATCTCATCTATTACAAAGTCAAAAACCCAATCGTAGTAAAGTATATAGGCTATGGAAACTATAAAATAATATAATACTCAAAGAAATCCGTAAACAATACGTTATGGAAATAAAAAATGCATACAATATAAAAATACAATTTAACATTTACTACAAGGGACCAGGTTTGTGAACATTACATTCAGAAGATCTGCATGTATTATATTACATCATAGGGCTGGGCAAGTACCGTGACGACGCCCATCAACAATGGCGTAGTATCACACTCATCATAGTTTTACATTTTAGCTTTCCAAACTATGGCGAAACTTATGTATAGTTTCTACAATTTAGAAACATTATCTCCCTGTTTCATTGATTTTTATTTTTCAAACTGAATGCTTCCGCCCATTCAGTGTCCAATACAAACATCAACAACAAACCCGATCAATACGAGCAACGATATTAATTATCCATTTATCAGTAAGCTCTGAAGTTGTCGGCCAGAACGATTGATGAACCTATAATGGCGTAAAACGGATGACTTTCTGTGCCAACCCTTCCTTGAGTCTTTCCTACCTGTCCCATGATTAACTACATTCACAAGATTTAACTGTATTCAGATTTATATAATGTTCATATTTCCATAAAACAACTCGATTAGGAAAGACATCGATCAATATCGACACAAACTTAATGTAATTTAAACAGAAAACTGTACTTTACGGATTTTTTTTTTCACTCTTATCAAGACTATAACATCAAATTCCCTTAGTTGAATTTCTGGTAATAAAATAGCATACAATTTAAAATTCACGGATTCTAAATTTCTTATAACAGTCTCTCTTGTTATATATTTGATTATAATAAAATAATATAACAATAACTGAAATATCATATTATATTTATTATATAACAATATATTGCTCTTATTGTTAACCAGTCCGCTCTTCAACTCCCCTATCTCCTTCCACGCTGTATCTTACCGCTCAGCAAAATCTTGAGTGCCAGTTGATATTTTATAATTTTGAATAATATTCCTATAGTATATACTTTTTATTTAGTGGGCTCCTCGGCTGGGCCATACAGTGAGTCAGGCATAATATCTTGAACGATAGATAAAAAGTTATTATTGGGAGGATAATCTGAAGTTTCGTACACGTTTGAACGTATATCACCTAGTATAATTTCGGCAGAACGTTTTACAACCTTAAGTCGTTCTTCTTGGTTATTTACCCAAGAACATCTTCCCTACGTTTCACAAACAGCGGAATGCTTTTTGACAGTGTTAGCTACAATACATCTTCTCCATATTTCTTATACAGGAGGTCTTTTACTGTTCTTATGTCATGGCGAAACAAGCCCTCTATTTTATTCATCAATTCATATAATGAAAACTGACTTTGATCCGAGTTCTGTTAATGGTCAGAATAAATCTACCCCCATCGCTTCATCAACACGGGGGTTGATGAATCTGTTGCAGCTCTTTGTAGTCATCTTGAAGAATTCTGTTATAATTTTCGTTGACAAAATCTGTAGTAATAGGCTTCCACAGCTACCAAATCATTCACGTCCTTTTTTTCTCTGTCAGATTTTTATACCCCACTCATCTCCACGATTTGCATCAGCTTCGAAAATTGTTTCTTCTACTTCGTGTTTCATCAACATTCCTACTGAATATGGAAATTTTTTCTCTTTTGAAAAAAACCTCCTTCCAATTTCTCTTCACACGACAAACACTGTGTTTTAAAATCATAAACATCATACCTTCAACGAAGTGTTGAGATACTGGAATGTTGCTGCTGGGCAACATCCCCACTACGACGGAGGTGTGCTAAAATCAGTTAATAAATTGTGCACCTTTTATAGCAGGTTTCATGCACTGTCACTTCTTCAGCCTTGTAAGTAAACCTTAAAAATCCTTGGTTTTAAGTTTATTAATAAAATCTATAGGGGTTTTCACACCTGTTTCTTTAACCGCCTATAAGTTTTCTTCGTCTAACTGAACTTCACAAATAAAACACACATTTTGCATTCTCATTTTTGCAAATTTATAATCCTAAAAACACGAACATATGCAAATAACAAACACAAAACTACTCACTATTCACAAGTCACAACTACTGATTCAGTCCCTATGAGTTGGGGTGTGAGAGGCATAGAAAACAATAGGAGGTGATCTCTAGCTGTTGGCTCTTTGTCTGCTCACTTTATTGTCTGAATCTGAACACCTGCTATGCCACTTCTCTGGCTCCACTAACCTCACACACCCACTCCCTATTGCCTTCAATCTTGACCTCTGCGTAATCGTTTTCCTCTAATTTTTATATGTTTACGAGGCTCAAAAATATTTAATAAACAGTTAAAATCTGATTAGGTATGAACAAAACTTGAATTAGGCTTCAAAACGTAGGAAATTCTGCTTTTTATAAATGGAAATAATTACCCAAACTTCAAATTGACATGTATCCCTAAATATAACTGGTAGGTAGTCGGTTAGAAAATTAAATTAAAGGTAATTTTATGCTCTACAATTTTGGACTGAACATAATCCGAACGTCAGTCAAATTGGTAAACTTCTATTTTCAACTTTTATATACCATTCATTTTGTATATTATTATTTATATTTTATTATTACAGTATATATTTTTTATTATTATAATTATTTTATATATTTTATTCCACCATATACACAAACAAAGAATTAAAATCTTCTACCCGACCTTTTGGAACCATTCAGCATTTCAATTTGACTAAACTATGAAATAATTGTTTCATATTCACATTTATGAAACACTTTTTTCCTAACAATAATTATTTTCCAAATTTATACTGACCACGGACCTAAAACACTAATATTATGACGATACATCTACTCACTATTTAAATTGTGTGTAAAGTTTTTTTTTAAGCAATGACCTAGTAAAAAAATATGCGTGTAAATTCATTTTGTATGATTGTATTACTTTACAAATAAATACAAAAAAAAATCATTTGAATTACATTATAGAGGTTAGTATGATTACGTGAGTATCGAGTTTACTTCACACTGAAAGAAACGATTAAAATATATTATCATGATATTTTGGACAACATTGGAAGCAGTGTCCTTTATTCTTTTAATAGGCGAAAGGTCACCTGGTCAAGCTAAACAAATTGGTAATCATAAAAGGTCAGTTGTTATAATAACACTAAAAGAAAAGGTCATCGTTTGTACGTTTGATTTGAATTAATGCACGTTCTGATGTATAAAAGAAAATTAATTTTAGTAATTATTTTATAACTTTATATCATTTGTACGCGTAATACTGTTTATAAATTAATATATACATGTACAGGGTGTTGTTTAATTATGTTCCCAAGCTTCAATGTGTCGTTCTTTATGTCAAAGTAAGGATCAAGTTTCATATAAACACTTATCCTAAACACTGAATTTCCCGTTCATCCGCCATTCTGCATAGAAAAAAAAACATATTTTGGAAATTGATAAGATATTAAGTTTATTTTTAGTTTTGTATACGGCATTTTGTGTTACTTTTTACAAGTGACTCAAACACAAATATTTTATGTAGTTTCAAAATTACAGCGATATTTCGAAAACTATTACCTTCACAAATATATATATATATATATATATATGAAAGAGCAACGTTTCCTCTTTCAGAGACAAACATTTTTCAATCTAATGTATGTTTTTCTATATCAATGTTATATCATATATCTATGTTAAAAAAAAACTGGGAAAAAAATGTTTTGAAATTCTTAGTCAGAGCATTATTAATAGAATTTATTCTGCCGCAATGTTACAGTATGTTCTAGAATCATTCCTGCAAAGAAGATAACTTTCTGTTTGATTGGTCAGTTTTCTTACCATCATATTACTTAGCTTGTGACATTTTAAAAATATTAAATCTAAGTAATATACAAAAGCATATTATTCTTAATTTATTTTCACAAAGGTTATATATTAATTTTATCATAACTACCTTTATATGATAAACTGCGAAATTTCAGTGTACATGTGAACAAAATTACCTGATTTAAACACAACTTATTTCGTCATAAGAAATCGCTTTTCAAATGCTTATAGTCGGCTGATTATTAATCCACAATATACGAAGTTTTTGATGCAGATAGAAGAAAGTCCAATTGGTTTTGGGGAATTGAAAATATATAGCCCTACTTCTTACATATCGGAGCGATTAATTAGACTAAAAGCCAATTTTCTTCTTTTCAAAAATCATAAGGGGGACACCTTGATGTTTTTTAAGACCAAAAAATTACTTTTTGAATTTTGTATGTTTATACAATTTAATCGGAGTAGGATTAAATTTATAACCAAGGTTTGCTGTCGGAATTTCACAATTTCTGATAATTTCTACATTTGTAGTAAATTTTGTATGAATTTTTAAAATTTTAGAATAGCAATCACTTGTAAATTATATGCTGATTAATTGGAGGGAGAATGACCCCTCAAAAAATCACTCTTATATCTCTAAGGGTTTCGATAAATTGCAGTTTCAATTTTATAAATATGATATGAACATCAATAGAAGTAGATTTGAAAAAACAATATACCCTGAAAACAACACAGTGAGATACTAAAAGGTTTACGAGAAATTTTAGTTTATATGTGAAAAAAAAATAGCTGATTTTAACATTTCACGTTTCGTCACTATATTATAAGTTTGGTATCACTGTTTGTGTTATAAATTTGAATTACAGTATGTACAAAAATTGAAATATTAGAATAATCTAGTTTTAGATATATTCCCAAAATGTTGTGAAATGTGAAAAAAAAAATTCTATACGAATACATCTATTGACACCTATACTAAATGTTATATTCCTATCTTAATTGTTGTAACTCCCATCATCAAAACTTCAGACAGGTGGCATAATGACTTTCTCCGTTTTTGAAGCTATGAGATGTGAAATTCTGTAACAAAATTCAATTATTTTCGATAAACAAATTTACTCTATACTTACGTATCTTATTTATGTAATGAAATACATTACTAACAACAAAGTTATTTACTTGAGGTAGAGGGGGGTGATATATTTTTGTCTTGCTTTATAATATGCGCCATAATTTTAATGAATAAGCTTATATAATCCAACCCTTGCCATATCAAGGTTTTTTTTAAATATATACTTCAGTAATTTTAATTTAAACCCATGTATAACTATGCAATAACTACTTTCTTCCAATACTATTTTTCGATTATTCAAAGCTATCTAAATTATATTGACGAGAATAGACTGCGGTTACTTCAACAGAAAAGAGTGTTTATATAATAAAACCAAATCAAATATGCTTTACTCGCCTAGCATATGAAATATTAACTTTAGCTGGCAAACTATTCTTGACCCAGAGTATTATTTTACTTGCGATTTGGAATACGTGTTAGAGTGCACTAAAATGTTTACAAGATCGGTAGAAGCAACGAATAGAAGTTACTCGACTCGGCACAAACTGTCTCATATTTTTTATCCTTAGAGATATTTCCCCTAAAACAAATTCAAGGTTGTACTAAACTAATATTCTATCAGAACGTACAAAACTTGTAAAGGTTTTCAGATGACAAACTTTAATCTGTAAAGTTGATATAGCACTGTGTAACGGGTTATGAATGTCGATTTTGTGAACAAATGGGAATTGATGTTTCTTCAAATAACGTGACTTGAATCTATAAGTTGGTAAACGTCGTCTGCTGAGAAAACTTATAACGTGTGACGTCGATACTCTCTTGTATAACCTACAACTCATGAAGGGAATTGTTAGTTTTTACTTTCTCACGCACAAGTGGTATAGAGGAAGTTATTTGATTACTTGAAAAAGTTACTTTTGTGATGGTAAATATTGTTTTATGATCTTCAGTATCCAACAGCGAAATAACTCTCGGTCATCATCGCCCTGCAAATAAAAAGAAAGAAAAGGATACAAAATATTATTATGTTTTGAACTTTAAATTTCCAAATAGGGTAGTTGTTCTTCTTCAAGAGTACAATTCGATAAAAGGAGTTGGGTTAAATCAATGTATTTGTAACCTATTATAAGTATACAATAACTTAGCGTCTGGACCCAGACCGTCCCCCCGTCGCTCCCTTCTTCACCCAGCTGTTTCAGTGATGAGTCACCTACTAGCGTTAACCCTGCACTGTTCAACTTTTTTATGGGAGACACAATTTTAAATATTTTTCATCATAGTTAAAATGTTTAGGAAAATATAAACAAATTGATACTAAACACGACACAAATGTATGTAAATAGTACGTAAATATGTAAATAATAAGTATGTGATTATGCAAATAGTAGCTTTGTAAAGAGCTTTCTACTGGCGGCTTTTACAAACGGAATAGTGTTTTAGTATCAATTTAGTTATATATTCCTAAACATTATAACTATGCTGAAAAAAATTTAAAATTGTGTCTCCCATAAAAAAGTTAAACAATGCAGTTAACGCTAGTAGGTGACTCATCACTGAAACAGCCAGGTGAGGATGGGAGCGACGGGGGGCGGTTCCGGCTGCTCGCAGGTAGCTAAGGTTTCAGACGCCAAGTTAATGTATACAGACAGTAGAATCACCTGTTATTGTATGTGCCATTTTTCTGTACACACCTGTTCACAATAATTATCATGATATTGAAAAACCCGATAATTAACACGTTCAAGTACGAAATTTCAGTAATGATTTGTGAAATATAAATCTGAAAAAACAATCACTACCATATTTTCTTTTGTCTCAAACTATTACAATTAATTAATTTTTCACCTGTATATAACTTAGTGGAAGTGAGGAAATGAGATTGTTTCTGACAGAAAGTGAATTACTCCTAAGTGCATTGTTGTGACGTTTATCCAATAATGGAACGTATCGTGTTCTGACAGTACTCAGACATTTTACAAGAAGTAATTTATGGCTTATTTATGTAATAATCAATATAACTTTATGTATTTTCCCGAATTAGGTAAAAGTTTTTTATTTTTAATAATTTTTGAATATAAATAAATTACAATTATCACGACTGCTGTATATTTCTGAGAGGAATTTTATAAAAGTACGTTTAAAAGTTTAATGCTGCTTGCATCTACTATTTTTCTTTTCATTTCATTTAATATAGTTATTATTTATTTTACTGCAGACCTAAATGTAAATATTGCAAAATGTAAAAACTGAATTATTGCAGTTTGCTTAAATACTTAATATATATATATATATATATATATATATTCTTGAATGAAACTCCCTAAATATTCCACAACCCCCCCCCCCACCCCAATACAATTTTTTACAAGTGAGATTAAATGTAAAAATAAACCATGGGCGTCGACTTCAAACGAAATTATTTACTATTGGTCCTAAACTTGTTTCGCTTTCACCATAAACACATCTTTACCGTAAATGATATTTCACTAAAATCAAGTCTTTGATGACACGGTACAGTTTTCTTTGTTGCCAACTAAATCTGAACCGAATATTTTACACTTGCAATTTTGAACAAAGGTTTCAGTCATTGCTCTTAAACTTTCAATAAAATTTTAACAAAATTAATAAAATTGGTAGTGCTGTTTTTGATAAATTACGTTGTTATTATAAATAATTCAATGAAATCAATCATAACATACAGAGCAACCAGCACGTTTTGTTTGGGTCTTTAGTAGGTACACTTGATTGAAATTTTATCAAAATCGTTACAACCAATTTCTATAAAATCGTAATTTTACGTTTGTTTATCTCATACCAATTACTAGTAAAGATTTTTTAGTTTTATTGGAAATGTTAAAATTATTATACGTGCTTAAAATTTAAATCAAAAGTGATTCTATCATCTAATTCGTGAACAAAATCTTAACAGTTATTTAAACTGCAAAAGTTGTTATTTTTGAGCTAAGAGATTCAATTAGGGATCTAATTACATACCAAATAACTATAAGACTACAGGGAAACTTAACTCATTTTTCTATTGGACTATTTAAACTCCATTAAACCCTCCCATGTAACAGTTTGCCTAGATGGCCCTGGTTGAACATTTTTCCGAAAATAGATAGTTGAAAAATATTTAATCCCTAAAATGTACAAAAATAAATTGATGGAGATCAAGGTCATAAAGGATCCCTCTTCACAATCTGAATACAGGTTGTTTCCCCCATCACAATAACTCGCGTTATAGTATTAGAATGTGAAAGTAATAAATGTTGTAAGTATAAAACATTGTTTTGTAGAATTTACTGTAAATTTCACGTAATATTACAAAAACTTCCATTTCTCCTACGTTCGATTTTATTGATTTAATCTTATAGAATGTGATTCTAAAATTCCAATATAATAATACTTACATTAGTTTAGTTATGCCTGTATAAGATATCCACGTCATCAAAACAACCCTTGCTACCGTAAATTGAAATTACAGAAAAGGAAGGAAGTCATGCAGTCAGAGACAATAATAATAATAATGGTCATTTCACTAACATTTCAACAAAATATCTTGTGCTGATTTTGAGAAATTACGTCCTTCGTGACAGTCCCATGATCGATTTTTGACTTTGTAACCATAGCTAAGTTAGAAGGGAAATTAAGAACACCTCAAGATATCCTTTTTATTTTGCAGCAAAACAATTCAAAAACATTCTAGAAAATCGTTAAAAATACAGTAGTCTACATATTTGGACAGAAAGCGACCAACACTTTTGAAATTGCATTTTATAGGCAACAGTTGAGTAATATTATATCAAAATCGATTCTGTTGATTTTGAGACAGTGATTATTTTTTGTTGAGTTTTTTTTCCGTTTCGAAGTACTCCTCAAATTTTGAATCCCTATATAAGTTCGAAATATTCCCAAATTTGTAATCATTAGACACTCTTGCGAGAAAATGTTTAAGAAATTGTAAAACTAGAGTAACAATATCTATAATTTAAAGCTAACAAGATATAATTTAAAGTGAGATCAATTGACTCAATTTGAATTTCTAGGTAAGAATATCTCCCGTCTTTAATACTATGTAGTTATTTTTCTTAACACCCTGTACACATTAATAGAGACAATATTGAATAATCAAGAATATTAACACTTTCACGTTAATATAAAATTTTGTGATTTGTTTAGGAGTAGGATAATATGGGTAACCATGATGAATTCATAAACTTATTCATTAATTGTTTTACATGAAATCAATTTACCCCCTCCCTCGGTGATGAAATTCCTTATCTCGCATCAAAGCTAGAAAACGAGTTGTGCAACCAGCCCCAAGAGATGCTGGATGTGTTCAAGGAAGTACATGTCTTCTAGTCTACAGGATAACCGATATTTCTGGTACTCCCCCACCCAACAAATTATGGGTGGTGTAAGGGTAACTAGCCCCTTTTGGGATAGGTCAGACGGCCAAAGGTTTCGGCGGTGCGTCTCCAAATTCCGTATAAATTTAAATATGTGATAAGTAGTTAACGGCCATTTTAGCCTAGTACGGTTTCCTAGACCACTAGTTTTAAAGAGTCATTCCCCTAATATTATTCATAGTTAAATTACTTTAATATGTATTATAAATAATAACATACTATTAATCACTTATGAAGCAGGCTGGCTGAGCTGTAGTATTTGAGTAGTCGAGGGTACGTGTCAGGTTAATCCCCCCCCCATACCCAAATTTTCTTCCCGAACTCAAACTCTCATAAAGATCCGCATAAACCAATTAATAAAAATTCCGGCGGTGCATATGGTCATTATTTGCTGGATGAACAATTTGGGGGTGGGGGTACCTTAATTAACGGTTACCCTGTAGACTAGAAGACGTGCACTTCCTTGAATACATCCGGTCTCTCTTGCGGCTGGAGCACAACTCATTCTCTAGTCTTGATTCGAGAAAAGTAATTTCATTACCGACCGATAGAGGGGGGTAAATTGATTTGATGCAAAACAATTCCCCTGCAATTTACCATTCAGACAACCCGCTTGTACGGGTGTTAGCAAAGAAGTATCTCCGGGGAAAAAGAGGAAGGTGATGAAAGGATTTCGCTAGTTTAAAAAAAAAATAATAATAATAAAGTAAAAATAAATATATAAATAGTATAAGTGTTATTATAATATATAAATGTTTTATTTTTTAATAAGTGATTTTTTTTTTATTTAAATTATTTTCAGAAGAAATGTATTTAAATTTATATATTAAAAAAATAAGAAAAGAACAATAATTTCGTAAGTTAATAAATAGAATAATATAAAACATATGTAAGGTACTTTTTAAATAGTTACATATTTCAATTTGCAAATGCATGTTATATTTTAAGAGAAACATGTTGAAATATGAATAGAATTACAGAGAAATATATTTAGATAAAACAAAAACCTAATAAGTATTAACTTTAATATTTTAAAAATTCATAATAGATTTTTTAAGTAGGTATGACAGCGTATCCAAACGTTTTTATAAACACACATGTAAGGCATATCATGTATTTAACTTTACACGACTAAAAAATAACTTTAAAACTCAAATTTATCTCTATATTATCGTCCTTTATTCCATTTGGAAATAACTGACACAGCCAAGCTAGAAATATTAACTTTAAGGACTTTATATTTTCAAAGATGACGAAATCATATAAATCAAATATTAAATTCAAATATAATTAAATTATTATTCAAATATTTTTGCATTAGAGCTTTTAGAACAGATTGTTCTCGGAAAATTGCTTATCGATGCAGAGATGCAGGGATTAGTTTTATCTGGTAATCGCGGTTTCTATCGTTGAATTTACGATGTGCTATAGTTAGCGTCTGGAGACATTAATGGAATTTATTATCATACCCTCATTGAAACACTTAAAATAAATTGTTTCACTAAGCTCATCATTTATTCCCAATCACGTTGGGTATTTAAAACTATGAACAATTAAATAAATATGATTTACAATTCAATTATATTGTACTGGTTATTAATATGCTGGATTCTTTTCAATAAATATATAATGTAGAGATTAACAAATACAACAAAAGTATGGTCTGTGGAGGTGAAATTTGGGTCTAACACAAAATGTAAATTGAACGTTAGGTTTTATTATATAAGATATTAGTATTTTAAAACGTGATCAAATTTTATGATTTCATTAAAAAATTACATTAGTTATTTTTATATTTTATAATGGAGACTATAATATACATAATGTTTTTAAACTTGTTGATAATGGTTGACTGTTGATTTTATTAATATGGTTGAATCTCAGTGTTTTTCTGTTGTTTATCGGACAACAAATGTTTGACGTTCTTTGTGTATTGCAGTCCTTTGTCTGGTGGTTTTTTCTGTTCAATTTTGTTTTTAGTCCCTGTTTTGACTGCCCAGGCCTAACTTTAGGCCTAGTTTCCTCTCTGATGTTTAGATTTATCTTTAGTTTCCAACATTGTCATAAGCTACTAAGTTATGTCTGTGATTTTCACAATTTGTATGCTCTAGGTTTGTTACTTAATAACGGGAGTTATTCTATTTAGACGGGAGTGTATTAGTTTATACACAAATAGTTGTAAATATCCCCATTAAACCATATAAATCATATATGACATACATGCATCCGTGAAAATTTTGAAGTCATTATCCACGTTCTTTTGTTAAATGTTTTACTTTTTTTAATTACTAAAAGAGGTACGAAGTATTTCTGAACAGACTGTACATTCTGGAAACATGATGCACATCAAAGCAATATTTTTATAATGTGTAACAAAAATTGCCAACATTGAAAATCAAATCAACTCTTGTTCAAACACAATAACGGAATAGCGCCTTTCCATACAAGTAATAATTCCCCTCAGGGCAATGTCTTAACGTTTCTATTGTTATGTAACTTGTTTTGTTAATAATTCCAGCTGTAGCAGGTTCTGCAATACTGAAAACTAATCAAAACTTTGATTGATGCCCTATAGGTATTATTACTACCTAATTACTGTAACTTAATTAAATAGTTAATTTAAATTTGAGATGAAATTTAAACATTATTTCTCTAATATAAAACGTTTATTAGTTCAAACTGGTTTCAACGACAATGTCGCCGTCTTCAGTAATGCATGAGCTACAACAATAATACTATAACGTATTTACAAAATTATTTATTAAAATGTGTTATGAATTACAACTTAAATTTACCAGGGTCTTGATTTATTTATAGAAGGAAATATTGTATATTTAAGTGTTACTACAGTGATTGCACATGCGACGAATTACTAACGCCAACAGGTTGCCAGACAGATAACATTACAACAACAAAACTTCCATTCACAAAACAAGACTACATTGATTTTTTTTACATTAAACGTAAGTCGCCTTTAATTACTTACGTGAAAGAAAGTAAAAAAGAACATAACTTTGTATTGTTTATAATTTCACACGTTTAATTAAATTGTTAATTGCACAAAGGTTATGTATCTGCATTATAGTTACTTTTTTTATAATTTGTATTTATTACCACACAGTTATATACAACTTAACATGTTATTTATTCTTTATAAAAGAATTTTTTTTTTTAAATTACACATAGATTTTGTTTTAAACTTACACATCCAAGTTGCAGAAATCAGTTAAACTTAGGATGAACATGAAGGAATACAATGGACAATGTTGAAACAGGATTTATGAAACGACACAGAGACAATGTAGGAAGGGAAACGAACAACAAAAGAACGCTATGCCCATGATCAGTGAAGTTGCGTCCATAAACAATAGAATTCCAATTTATTTCCTGCAAAATCTCCTGCAAACTACTACAGTTTTAATATTTATTGTTTTGGAAGTTTTATAATTTATGTAATATTGGGAAATTCATTATATTTGTCTTTTATGACAATAACATTTTACTTTATGCAAAACAATAGCTATATGACACCAAATACGAATTTATTTTTCAGTATTTTTTCATTGAAAAGAGTTTTTTAACGCCAGAGTTTGTTAATGTAAATTATATATAATTTTGACGTTATTTTTATAATCCTATTTAGAAAGGTACTCGATTCCACACACTATTTTAGTATTGATAACTAGTTTAAAACTATGCAAATTAAATAGTATGTAGATTATAAATAGAAACCTCTGAAAGCTGTAGTAAAAAAAAATTAATAACAAAAAAATATGGTATAATTGTATCATGGTACTTAATTTACATACGAATTAGTACATTTTAAAATATTTTAGAAATGAAGTTGTTTTTTAAACAAAATAAATGTAGTTTTCGGGTGTATTTTAACGAGATAAATACATACGTTGCTTGAATTTCTTATCTATAACTTTGTTTAATGTTATTTTAATCAGTAAAAATCAAAACAGTTATTCTTATTTTATATCTGTACTAAAAGTTATTATTATTTAATTTATTATTTTTAGATTTGCGTTAAAAAGGCATTAATTAATGAAATAAAAGTTTTCTTCTAATTTTTAAATCGAAAATTACTGAATTTCAATTTTGATTCCATTAAGTTTTTTGAGAAGACATTTGCCCATGCTTTGTTTTAATATGTTGATTTGATTTGTTTGTTAAACAGTTTTTTTGTCGCCTTACTTCAAAACTTTCTCATAAACTGAAGAAGACTGTTCTCATATTTCAACCACTGTTTTTTTTCTTGTTTAAAACCAAAAATTCTCTCATCATCATCCCCTTATTTAAAAAAAAGAAGATAACTGTGTAATGTAAAGATCCCTCGCCCTTGAATACTCAAATAGTGTTAGGGTTGGAAGAGAACTAGAGTTGGTCAAACAAGACCTCAAGGACAAGATGAAAGAGAAGTATCCAATATAAGATTTCGTAAAAAATGTGTAGATCCAGGTAGGATCCCATTAGATTGTCATGCAAGTATCTACTATAGTAAACACCTTTGGGTTAAGTTTCAACAAACATTGCCTACGAACAACAACCACAATCCTGGTGAACTTGTTTTGAAAAACACATACTAATAATATTTATAGGACGGTGTAAGTTTTATTTTTGTATGTAACATTATGGCCACCTTAAAATGCTCATTTTTAATGTAGTTAAGCTCCTGTTACTATTTAACGTATCTGTTTTAATTATACCTAACTATTGTACATTTAGGACTCTCTCTCACACACACAAGCGGGAGCACGCGTGTATATTATGGACGATCGTATTAGAATAATGAAGCAGAATAGGCTATATTGAAATTTGTGAAACTTTTGACAAATTTTTCATTTAATCTCCTATTCTGACAATATTATACCTACATTTTATTTCTCTTAAAATTAGAGAATTACTCTTCTAATTATTGCCTTATATTGATTTTATTAAAAATTTAATTTTACTAAATTGTAAAATTAATATTATATTATTAGGGCGTGTTGTAGGCTAATCTATGAAATTACACACAGTAAATCAAATTACAAAATTTTAAAATACTTCACACTTAATTTTGTAAAATTACTAGCTGAATCTCTGGCATAAACTATAAACATATTTATTAAGATTATAAAATTTCTATTAAACCTATATACACAATCTGTATAAATTACTTTGTGAGAAATATCTTCATTATATGTTCATATTTAACGAGAACGGTAGGTACTGCTGCACTTGGTACATCATTAAGGGTGTGTATATTATAAGTATATAAAAAATGTTTAAATATAAAACATCAAAAGACTTGAAAGTGTTTAATTCGGCAGCTCATGACATGATCGCGTGAGAACGGCCAGGATACAATCAGTGTCGTTGTAATTTAAAACAATTTATATCGTCTTAAATTATATGGTGCTCCCCCACGCTTAGCTTACATGATTATTGGGTTGGTGCACTACAAGGAACTTTATAGCAAGGAATAGAATACTCACGGTCAAGATTCATAAACACGAAGGTTTAAGAAATGGCGATGGAAAGTACAATTTAATCCCCGTCCCTAGGAATTTTATGTAGTGGTAGAGGTAATCTAATTAGGCCACCCGCATGACAGTTTGTGCTGTCGGCGAAATACTCAACCCTCCATATTGAATGAATGACCCGAATAATAATTTGTAATAAACCAACACAAGAGGAAACATGTTCGATTATTTAGCTTCTATAATTAAACATGCAACTTTTATTTTAACTACAAAACATCACTAGACCCGTGCTAACTCCAGTCAGCTGTATTTAACTTAGAACCTCTAGGACGTGTAAATGAAAAATACATACCACCTGATTAGGTGAAGTTACGGCTACCTGGGAAAACGGTTACACACTACTCACAGTGTTTGTACTCTTCACTAGTTAAATACAAGTAATGGCCTGTGTGGAAAAGTCTCAGCAGAGTTTAGTTATGCGTTGTCTTGCTGCGTGCGTTATATATTCCCTATTGCCAATGACTACATAAATACTATAAGACACGACATAGGATAGGGAAATAGTCTACGCTTTTCGGGTGCTGTTCGTCACAAGTTTGACACACAGCTATCAGAAAGCGCTAGCAGCAGGTGCTTGACTGTACGCATCCCACTTGGTTGAGACTGTACAACTGTTGACCTCTCTCTCACAAACCTTCTCACTTACTTGCGTCAGCATAGTCAGTGTTGTCAGTTCGTGCGCTGAGATAAGCGATTCTCGACCTTCCCTCGCATCTCTGGTCCTATATGTGGCATCAGTGCGTTTTCTCTTACCCGCCTGAAACATTGTTTGACCGTAGAGCCACCTAGCGCCAGTCACATCAACTTCAGATTCTCTAGCAGAGCGACCTAGCGGGTATTGGACAACTCAAGAATAAGCGTAGAATATTTAACATGGCCATGTCCTGTCTTATAGTATTTATGTAGTCATCCCTATTGCTCACGATCCGACCGGAATCCCAATACCAATCATAAGCATGTCACATGGAATATTTTCTTCGGAAAACAATAGTAGGCCTATATGAAAAAATATTTAGGAAAATTAAATTTAATATCAAATTGTTGAGATTAGGTTTCTACTAAAATAGTCGACTAAAATAATTATACACTAAATTAGGATTCATTTCCTAACCAAAAAACAATGGAAATCTACAAAACATATAGAATAGAAAAATTTCATAACATGTGAATACGTAAACGTTTTAACCTAAAATATTTAAATATATATATATATATATATATATATAATAATAATAAATTTAATAACTCGAAAATTGCAACAAAAGCAAAGTCAAGTGAGACCTGGGAAGCGACTAATAATAGCTCAGTTGGTGCGTAAATCCAAAGTCCTGCATTCAAATCCAGTCTAGGTTGTATATTTTTTAACAAATTACTGCCTAGAATTATTTTTAGCACAATATCTGATATAAAGAGTTTTAATAACAAAGATTCATAAGTAAATAATGTTTTCCGTAAGGTCTTTACGATTTATAATGCTGGCTAATTAGGCATTGAAGTAAAACAATTATAGTTCTACAATTAATTATTCTCATCATTTTATAAACACTGCGATAACGTTACCAAGGTTACCGAAAATTCCGTTCAACTTGTTTGAGAATTTGATAATATTTTCAACATATGACCTCGTATTTATAATATTACTGGATACAAACTCCTTTCCATGAGTGGTGACTACATTCACTCATTGGTAAACAATATGAATAAATGAAGTAGGCTACTTTTATAAAATGAAGTAAATAAAATACTTTGGGAGTACTGTTATATTTATGTATACAATATTTGAAGTAATTAATTCGATTATAAATAGTAAACATTTTATCACAATATGGAATATATTTCATAAATTGAAAACACCATTTTATTTATTTTTTTGTTCCCGTTTTAATTTTCCCCCTCCTATTTAAAGGCGAAGACCTCCTGGTCATCATCGCCTTAAAATAAATAATAAGAAGGAAGTATAAAATAGGGACTTCAAGTTTTAGAATACAATAAAAAATTTCTGTTTTTAAACTAACCCATTGTCGGCGGCGTAAAAACACCGCGGCACCAAAGCGGCGGCGATATCAAACGACTTTGTCGATAGCGGTATCCCATTGTCGGCGGCATAAAAACACCGCGGCGCCAAAGCAGCGGCGAATCAAACGATTTTGTCAATAGCGGTATACTATTGTCGGCGGCATAAAAACACCGCGGCATTGGCACCCGTCGATATAGCAGACATACACCCACAAAAACGTTCGAAGGGCCGCTTTATCCACGAATCATTTTAGTATGCATTATAGAAAATATAACATTTCTTTTCAGTTTTAGGAAGCGTGTGTTGGTTTCATTTGAGACGCGGGTAAATGTGTCAAAAGACTTGACAGAGGGGAATCTGTAAAAAAGCTTTGTAGTGTTTAATTTTTTCATGTTTGATGTATAATATACATAACATAATATATACCATATATTTATGTACAATAAAATGAGTTGCAATAACATCTTAATTGCATAATTCTTAGTGCTACCTGATTAAATAAGCTTTCTTTGAACGAAAACCGATTTTTCACGGGAACCTCGGATTAACCGGCCAAACGGGCAACCGGCCCGGGTGTCAGTCCCGACTAGACCGGTTAAGAGGAGTTCTACTGTATTTCAAGTTTAAATTTGGTATTCACATTTTTTATTATACTTTTTAGAAATACTAAAAAGCCAAAACTTTATTATGTAAAATTTAATAGTTGTAAGCAATTACCAATTTTTTTAAATTTTTTATCGATAACTCCATTTCACCTTTGACCTGAAGAAACTTACAATTGAGATAAGAACGTGAAAAATGTTCAAAATAATGAAATGCTTCAATTATTTGAAGTGTTAACAATGTGTTGTAATAACCCCATACATGAATATATCCATAATAATATAATAGTTTGGTAAGCATGACAACATATGTAATTTATGTGCGCACAAGCTGTGGTGCTTAATCAATTGTAAATTTACTCACCTAAAATATTCTGGCAACAGTATGCTACATCTTTATATATTGTTTCATTCTGTTACCAGCAAAAAAAAACTCCCTTGTTATTGATATTATTGAATAAGACACATATGAGTACATAAATAACTGATACAAGATAATAACTCTTGATATATATCACTTGATATCGAAAGTGTATGCACACTTTCGAGTTATTATCTTGTATCAGTTATTTATGTACTCATATGTGTCTTATATATATATATACCGTGAAAATATAACCAACATACCTGTAACATAGATTTATGTTCAAACTAAAACCAATTAGCTTATAATAGTTCAAGCCTCCCAAAGTGGTGAGTAATCCAAATACCTACCTAAGACAAAATTCAAACTTCATCAGAAAAACCATAAGTTATAAGTCTACAATACAAACACATGATTAAATAGGGATTGGGTGCGAAGTGAATGTTGCCCTACCGGTTTAAGAGGGTGAACAACCTTTTTATCCTGACTCAAAAGTTTAGTGTGTGATCTAGTTATATATACTTCACTGATTATATAATCAAACAAAATATGTTTTTTTCTCTTTATTGAGTGTTGTAAATTTATCAATTGTTAGGAGGTTGGTTTATTGTCTCGAAGCTTCATATATTAGTTATATATTTATACAAATTATGGCTCACAATCTTCAATTAAACCATATTAATACTAGGAACAATCGATCATTGTGTCTTGAACTACAGTTAACTATTATGTTATCAATATTTATAAACAGATTAGCCAAAAGCAAATCCTCCTATTTATGTTACTGTAAAAGTTTAATTTAGTTCAATTACTAAACGAAAACTCATCTTTATTATTTTTAAAAATTAAAATATAAAATTAAAAAATCCAATATAAAACATAGCATTACATACATACATAGCATATTATCTACACAGCAGGATGTAATTGATCAACAGAAAGGTAGAAATGCAGTAGAATGTCCACTTTTGATAGCTATATATGAGTTTATCTCAATAAACATATTACCGGTAATATAACTTGACATTATATTGTTATAATTTGGGATTAACTCTGGTTTAACTTTAAAACTCATCTTGTTACAGACAAGTTAATTTCAAATGAAAATGAGCTAATATTTAATGACATAAAATATTTTTTAAAAATATGTAATAACTTGGTATTTTAATGTAATACAGCTTTGAAATGACAAGTGATATTCTTAATTTATCTATTTTATTAATCAATTCTAAACATTAAAGACAGATCCCAATATTTCAACAGTAATTTTAAATCATTTAGTAATTAATATAAGTAAACATTAAAAATAAAATATATATACAAAAAAATAATAATTAATTTAGTTACAATAATCACTTATTAATGTGTCAACAATAGTGTTTAAAATCACACCAAAATAGTTCGATTTTAACACGTATGTTTTTATCTTTACATAAAAATCTCTCAGTATGTATAACTTTATTTTAATTGATAACAATCTTAATATCTAACCTTGAATTACACTCAAATTTTGTTTTACGATAAATCTCTCCATAATCGTAGTCTTAAAATAGTATGAAAAAAAAAACGTAAAATAAGAACTCCTAATAGCGTCATGGTAGGAAGAAAACAAAAGTTGGGTAAGAAATATATCACAGGAAACAATTTATTTATTTACCACCATGGTACTTACCCAGACCGATCATAAAATATATAGAAAGTAGATATTCTAAATAAAATCCCCATAAGTTGATTTCCTGGGCATTGAAGGAAATGTTAAATTGTATTAGTAGAACTTATGCAGTGCAATTTGTCTTCAAAACAGTTAAATGTAGGGTTAGTTCGATTATCTTGTATTAGCTATATATGTTAAATCTTAAGTAGTTAAATTGACACGTGGCGCGTACTATCGCGTTGGCAGTGTAAAATAATAAGCCACGCCCTCTTCAGTTTGTATAAATATGGGGTTCGGCGCAACGTTAGATTCAGTTATAGTTTGATTGGTGTAGCTCGTGTATCACTGAAGAGGACGACCTTGTCGTTGAAACGCGTCTGATACTTAGGCGTATTTTTTGTGAGAATTGTGTTCTGTGTGTTTGTTATACTGTTCAAAACAGTTGTTATACACCTTGTAATTATTGTATATATCTTTTCACGTCGTCTAGGCCCTACCTGGTCTCGTAAAATTCTCCACTCTCTTCTCTTGTGTCGGTGGCTCGGTCCTGCCAGTTCTCTTAACTGTACGAAAATTAAATTTGTTTCCGATGTCCATGTTCGAAACTACATTTTACCAATAATTGTCATCGTAGTATATTGAGGTTGACGAAATTGTCTAATTTAGTGTTTTTTTAGAGTTGACTAAAACACGAGATTTGAATAAAACTTTGTGTGAAATAGTAGACTTTTTTGACATTTTAACCCTAGAACACTACTCAATCGTAAAAATTACAACCCGCCTTTTGTAAAATTCGGAGAACTCGTAGACAAAAGACGGACACGCTCTGTCTTTTTGTTTACCTTCCTGCCATTGTGAATAGAGGCCACTGTCTCTTCGGCTAAGCTCAAAGTTGAACCGTTATTACCGTACTCAAGCTCGCGTCGTATATTTTACGAAAGAATAGTGTTTGCGAAAGTTTTAACTATTAATTTTTTGAATATTATTTTGTAAATTATTGTTTTTATATTGTTAGTTTTTTAGTGTTGTAAATAGTTTATTGTGTAAATAGTGATTTTAGAGTTCAAAGTGTTTGATTTAGCTACTAAGTGTATATTAATCACTGCAAGGAATGTGATTCTCAGTGAAGACAGGACTCTAATTTTGACATTTTTGGCATTCTACCTAATGAACTTATTGTAAATCATTTTTCTCTTTTTATATAAATCAAACACTTATAAATGATGTATTTTATGAATATCCGATTAATTTTTCCAATAAAATAATATTTAGATTTTTTTTCCAGATTAATTATTTTTTAAAACGTACTTGTAGTGGTGGTAAAAAACATTTTTTACAGTTAAAATATGTAGGAGTTCATTGTTAAATATTTTTAAAAACACTTAAAAACAATAGAGGATTTAATATAAAAAATAGTCAACACTATAGTAAAGTTTAAAAAATAGTAATAAAAATAAAAACAGAAAGTAGTAACATTTACGAATGAATATTGATCACGTAACAATGAACTAAGAGTAGTAATCTAGGGTTAAATGTAACATTTTTTCTGAATTCCTATAGGGTTCTATATAAGTTGGCTGAGCTAAATGTCACCTTCATATCTTAATTTGTGGCTTTTATCGTGCTTAGTACAGATGACAACGAGTCCACATATAACAACATGTAGCTAATAATTTATCAGTTTCGTAATGTCATAAAACCTTAAGATCGGTAAAGAAGAGAAGTCGACATTGTTGGCGATTACCACACACTCTATAATGGATATGTAAAATGAAAAATATTTATCTGATCCAAGACTCGATAATGAAAAATTGTAGATCCATAAAGTAGCTCGTAATTGTCAAACTCATACTCACTAAAATTAGGTGCTTGAGATTTACAGTACGACGATATGATTCTTAATGTATATTTTGATTAAAACCGAAATATCCTCACAGCTGTCGGTTGCCCTACTATTTATCATTTTAGACCAACATCATAATTTAACCATTTAATGACCAATATCTCACTGACCATTCAAAAATATCACACAAATTCAATAAGTTTCGACAAAATTTAAATATTCCTTCAAATATTTTTAATATTAATTTGGACCTTTATCATAATTTTTTTACGTAAAATTTTCGATTTTTTTAAACAACTCTCGTTGATAAATTTCATATGAAGCGTCAGAAGATGATAAACCTATTCTACAAGTTTAAAACTACTTAAATTTATATTATTATTAGGTTAAAAAAACTTGTGTATCTTACTCTATTGGGATTGAATGTTGATTATGTTGTACGTAATGATTTTTTTTTCCTATTCATTATTACATAAAAGGTTTTAATATTTAAAAATATATATATATATATTGAAATATGGAATAATGTTTTAATAGTTCACTACTACTCAACTCTTACTATTTATCTGATAGTTGAACAAAATCGTTAACTGTAAAAAACATCCCACCACTTCTGAGCTCACTTAGAAGCTTAGTTTATAGTGCTGCAGTACTGAATCTCTAAGATAAGGGGATCTAACGCGTAAACTTTATAAAGTTACATGATGTTGTAAAACTTACGTTTCATCTACATTACAGTTTCTACTAACTATAATATTATTATTCTAATTTAATGTTAAACAATTTTAGTTTTTATTTGCTTATTTATTAGTAGGTTTTCTTATGTGTAGATACTTAATAGGGATTAAGTACCTAATACAATTAAACGATTTATATATATATAAATCGTTTAATCATATATATATATAATTATGGTTCAATTTTGTTTTCCATGCAGGGTGGAAAATCTTTCATATACATTTGGAAGCCAGTAGGCCTACCCGTTAAAGTATTATACAAGGTGATTTACAAAGTCTTACCACCGATTTCTGTGCTCATTCTACAGGCTAAAATAAAGAAAAAATCATATAACATAAATTATGTCCTAAAACCCCACATATATAGCTAGTTGCGGCTAGCGAAAGATTTTGTCCTGATTTCTAAAATTCAGTCTTGCTGAAACCTCTGGGTCCAAAAGTAAGGGGGAAATGTTATGGTTTTATATGGAATTTTGACCTGAAAAACTGTAAAAATCAGGTTTCAGAACTGTTTCTTCTGTGGTTTATGAGAAAACTGGGGTAAAACACAAATAATTGGGGTCGAAAAACATACTTTTTAAAGTTCGCTATGAAATAACTTTGTTAAATAGCTGATTAAAGCGTAAAAGCTTTCACCAAAAATTGTAGAGAATTTAATTTTAAACGTAATAATTGGTATAAGATAAGGTAAAAAAATAAGCAAATGCAAACGGAAAATATTATTTTTTTATTTTAAACAGATCATATCATACTTACTGAATAATGACAAAAGTCGTAATGAAACTAAAAATATACTAGCTGATATTTAAGTGCCTGAAAAATTAACTCACCAAATGTTATAATAATATTTTTTTAAATGTCCGTATATTTCAACTTTTGTCTGCACATGTTGTTCTTATGGATCGAACATGTTGTTCTTCGAAGTTCTGCGACATCCATAATGCGGCTAATAAATCCTCACGGATATGAACGGGGATGTCTTATAAAAATAATATACATCTATCCCCAAATACAAAAATCTACTGGTGTCAGTTCTGGCGACTTGGCTGGGCACCACAACGACCAATCCATCAACGTAGGAAATGCCGATTCATGTGGGCTCGCACAGCTAGCGAAAAATAGGGAGTTGCGCAATTATGATGAAAATAGTTTCTCTCATAAAGTACTAGAGTAACAGTTCTAAAGCCTACGTTTCACATTTTATTCAATTGAAATTAAATAAAACTCCACCAAATTTGCCTCTTAATTTGTATCTCAGGATTACACCAAGGCTGAATTTTACCGAATCAGGGCGAAATCATTCGATAGCCGTAACTAGCTACCAAAGCGTTTAAGGATATATGTTTATATAAAGTTTTTTCTTTCTTTTGGCCGGTATAATAAGATGAGAAAGCGACGGTAAAACTTCATGAATCACCCTGTATTCCTACTCACTTAAAACCACCTTCCTTTCTACCCTATAAAGTAGGACCAGAATACAGGAATGCTTTTCCATGTGCCAGGCTCATGGAAGAATAATCGAGAAAATATGTGGAAAATCCAGTGTGTGTTAAGCACGAACTCGAGGTTAAAGGCCTGTCATTTTAATTTTATTTAAATATAACAACAAATTTCGTAACTTTTACACTATATTATTTATCATTCAGTGTTTCATTGTACATATCACGTGATGGAGTCGCATATTTAAATACTTTGGAATATTTAAGAAGTACCTTTTTAAAACATAGTACAATAAATAATACTGTACATTTTCAGATATCAATTTTGTCTCAAATATAGCCTAAACCAGGTACATAAAAACTAAATAATTACAAGACATAATTAATCCAGCAGGGCTAAGAGAATGTAGTCTACTTAAAGAATAAGGAAACAAAATACATTGTTAGAAGTTAAGAGGTACAGTCTTTAAGTAAAGTCATAAATTATTAGAGAGCTCAATAGACTAGACGTGTTTTCCCATGGAGAGTAATTTAGCAAATCAAAAGCTGAATGTTGCTTTCATTAGAGCGGAAGGTTTCATTATAGACTTTCATAGACGTTGCAAAGCAGGTTAATGTATTTTTTGTTAAAATTCCTTAAAACTATTATAATTACAGATAAATTAAATTTAATTTTATTTGTGTAAAACCGATCATGTGGGAAGTTACATGCAGAATTTATTGGATGACAGATTTTCACTAACAACACATTTCATTAATTACATAAATATTCCTATAGAATTAACTGTGTTCATCAAAAATATTACTAAAACGCATTTGTATACTTGTTTAATTCAGCAAATATATAGTGTTGGCATCAACCTAGTGATAAGTTTAAAAAAAAATAACAAAATTTGTACCATTTAAAAAAAAAATCAGGTGATAGTTTCACCCAATAAAAAGAGAAAGAAGTTATGATGTAACGTAAAAGAGAGACTAGAGTTTCTTTTTGTATAATAAAGGATAATTATTCATTTTAGATTGGGGAGTCAAAAGGTTAAAACTATCAATTAGACCAAAAATATTCTGTCTAACAAATAATATTAGTTTTTGTTTTGAAAACTAATGACCTCAGAAAAAAATGGAGGAATTAAATTATGAAAATAAAAACAATTCTAGAATAATAAATATGAAGGTGTGAAGTATATAAAATAATTTGTAAGGTGTACTTTGAAACACGAACTGTATTAGTCGGAAATAAAAAACCATTTCTACAATATGTCTAAGTAATTTAATTCAATGTGCTTTCTATGTATTTATTTATTTTTATGACTCTATACAAAAACAATTGAATTGCCATAGTGAATTTCAAATATTCCACAAACAATACAACAAATAAATCAACAAAAACTGTCCAATAGTCAGTCAATACACACTAGACAAAATACAAAACACAAAACAACAATCTCAAAATAATTCCGATGATGAATTAACCAAAAACACAAGATACAGTGATCGACAAAAGTAAATTAATATTAACTTACACAATAAAAACACACATTTAAGTATAATTACAATAGTATAATCAGTCCTATATAAAAATTTAGATACATAGGAGAGAACGAAATCACATCCATCATGTCAAGGACCCGGTATACAGTATACAAAAAACTCCACAGAGTAAAGAAATCTAGACAATAGTAGTGTTAGTAATTAGAGACAGTTTTTGAAGCAATATTTGAAATATTTATAAAATCTTTGGTAAATTGTAGCCTTGAATTCATCCTAATGGAAGGTTCTTCAGTTATTAGTGAACAACCAAATACTCTGTTGTTAGACTATTATAAAAGATTTGGTAACACCGATTGCGTTCAAATATTTATCTGTGAACATTATTGAACCAACACGTGTGATGAATTGCTAGTAAAACAATTTTATTTTTCAGATTAATCGGTAGAAAATTAACCTTGATTGCCGACAATAAATAAATGATATTTAATATAGGAAGATTTATCCTGAGGAAGTGTCTGTAGCACAGTGAAACAAGTCTATATAATTGTTTTTCTAAGAATTATATCCATGATTCATTTTAAACTATATGATTGACAAATCTGAACTAATGGTTTTGGCGACGATTAGTGTAGGTTCGTCTATATTTGGTTTTGGGGATGAGAGAACGAGATAGTTTGTGCATGTTTTTCTCTCAGTTGATTTACTCGAACCCGAGTTATTATTCATTCAATATGGTTTATTCAACCTTATATAAATTTGATACATTTTTACGAAATTCATTCCTGAGGTAGAAAGAAAATAGACGTGTAACTGACAGAATGTTGATTCCTGCCTTGAATATTGTTTGCTCACTTATTCGGTGCAAGGAATACGGAAGGGCTGAAAAGAAAGTATTATAACAATTTATATTCATAATGAACTAAAGTTCTCTCTGTTTTAACCTTTGGGAGAGGGGGTAAAGCAAATTTTATGTAATTTATCTTTTACATTATTTAATTCTAATCAGTATAAATAGATGAATAAATTCAGATTGTTCATTGAAGTCGTGTTTTTCTCTAAATTATTCAAATCATGACCGAAAGTATTGATACAAACTGTGCAACAACAATGCGAATCTTTCTGACTCATAAATACTACGAACCAAATAAAAACGAACCAAAAGTACATTATGAAGTATAGACTCCATGTTTCGCAAAATATTTATATTTAAATAGAGCTAAACTTGCTTCACTTGAGCCATAATCCCGTCCTCAGCCTGAATTGTATTTGGTTAAATTCAAGGTTTAAATATCAGCTGTCATTGTTCATTTTAAATTTCAACGCCTGATTCTTGAAAAAAAAAAATTTAATCTGTTTACACAAGTGTTTGAGTAACTAAAATTTGAACTAGATCGTTAAAAATTTTGAGAGATTTCGAACTTCATACCCTAGAGACGTTTAAATTTGTTTACAGATTACTTATGACATGAGGTTTTTTAAAAACAAGAAGAGCAATATATTTTGACTGGCTTCCTAAAGACTACATTTGTGAAAGTTTAATTTAAACTATTGCCTGATGTTTTGAATAAAACGTTATTTTGTAGTTATTGCTTTTGTTTATGGTACCTTCGCTTAAAAAAACATGCATTACAAAAATTAAAAAGAAACAGCACACATTCAGTGAAGTCACAAAAATATGGTTACTTACTACATTTGATTCAATTCTAGCAAAGCATTTGATCTCTATAATATTGCATATACGGTAGACAGACACAGAGACGTCAATCCCAGAAATGATTGTTAATAATACTTTTTAAAATCAGCACAGCTCAAAACAACAATATCTGAAACAATAGCCAACATTGATATTTTTTAACCAACTCATTACTCTCATAAAGGTTACAAATACAAATAGTAAAAATACAAAAAGTAAAAATACATCATTTCATAAAAACGCTCATATTAAAACAAAACCGTGAATGATGCATTGAAAGATATTTTAACTAAAATATACGTTTAAGATAAATTATTTACTACTCCAGTTGTAATACAATTTTTTTTGCATTATGTAATTTGAGAGATATGCTATACATTTCAATTTAGATACTTTTGCACAACCTCTGCAAAATAAAACAAAAATATTATATTTCATTATAAAACTTCACTGAATTAAAGAATTATTTTTATTTAATATTTTCCTTTCGCCAAACACTATTTTTATACCTTTAAATATTGGACATTTGAAACCGACGGATAATGAATATCTGTAACAAGTTTTACTTCAAAAAAACTTTTACCTCAAGTTGTTTCTTCACTTACAAAAATGTATACAGTTCAATAAGTATTTTCATACTGACAATATTAATTTTTAAGTATATCTTCAAACACTTTTATAATTATAAGATAAGACCTATGCGGCGAAATGAATAATGAGGTAGCAAGTAACATAAAACATACTTTTATATTAAATATTTCAATATCTGGATACATACCCACGAACATAACATTAATTTACGCTATATTGAAAAAGTCAAAAAACAACATAAAGAGGTTAACTATTGAATAGATCAGTTTCAAACATTCCAATTTAAAAACAACTCAACATTACACCCATAACAAACATAACAGCTGTTAATAAAAATAAGTTTACCTAATAGCTCTAATATAAGATTTTAAACAAACACCATTTTGTTTGTAAGATATTTTCTTGAACATACTTTTACGCTTATTTAAAAGATTCATACACAATTTTAACTAAATCGGTCAAAAAACTACAAGTCAACAGTGAAATACATCCATACACACTGTATATTATTGTACTACAACGGTATAAGCTTATCTCATAATAGTAATAACTTATTGTTAATGGTAAATATCTAATAATGATTTTATTTTTAAAATATTTTAAGCATTAAAATTTTACAATATCCAATTTTTTAAATTGCAACGATAAAATTTAAAATTGAAACAAACACGTTTCCTTTTAGAAAATCAATCCTAAGAAGAAACTCTGAACTTGTAGGGGAATCTTTCCGGACATAAATCACTCCTTGACAGTCAACGCAAGGCTCCGCAGTGTGATTGACATTTCATTATGTAATGATCTTTGCAATCTGCTTTAAGACTTGTACAGGGGATGTTACATATAAAAGAGTTTCTTATGAAACAAATTCCAAGTCAGCAATACGTACTCACCTATCGCGGTACGTACTTATATTATATAAATTTATTTTTACTTTCCCAGACGTAATAAGTGAAAGATTTTGGGACTTTGTGCAACAAAATAATATTTTTGTCAATATGTGGGTTTTTTTGAAAAGGTCATCTATTGTATGCGATTTGCTCAAAGGCAAGGACATATTTTTATCAAATTTAGTATTTGTGCATGTTTTGTCCATATTTAGGAACCTGTTTTATTATTTTTTTTATTCAGCCAAGAAAATACAAAATTACCTTTTTTGGATATAGATTGTAACGATATTGATCTGATGTCTCGCTATTAATTACTAAAAGGACCAAATAAATCATCTTTCTAATAATGTTCGAATGTGAGTTATAATATAGAACAAAAAACAATCGGCTATTGAGCTGTTATTTCTTAAAATCGGCTATACCGACTTGTTTTTAGTTGTGTAGTTGTAGAATCGGCTATACCAACTCTGTTTAAGTTGTTTAGTTGTAGAATCGGCTATACCAAATTGGTGTGGTGTAGCTGTAGAATCGGCTATACCAATTTGGTTTAAGTGGTGTAGTTGTAGAATCGGCTATACCAACTTGGTTTAAGTGGTGTAGTTGTAGAATCGGCTATACCAACTTGGTTTAAGTTGTTTAGTTGTAGAATCGGCTATACCAACTTGGTTTAAGTGGTTTAGTTGTAGAATCGGCTATACCAAATTGGTTTAAGTGGTGTAGTTGTAGAATCTGCTATACCAACTCTGTTTAAGTTGTTTAGTTGTAGAATCGGCTATACCAACTTGGTTTAAGTGGTTTAGTTGTAGAATCGGCTCTACCAAATTGGTTTAAGTGGTGTAGTTGTAGAATCTGCTATACCAACTTGTTTTAGTTGTGTAGTTGTATAACCGGCTATACCAACTTGATTTAAGTGGTGTAGTTGTAGAATCGGCTATACCAACTTGGTTTAAGTGGTGTAGTTGTAGAATCGGCTATACCGACTTGGTTTTAGTTGTGTAGTTGTAGAATCGGCTATACCAACTTGGTGTGGTGTAGTTGTAGAATCGGCTATACCAACTTGGTGTGGTGTAGTTGTAGAATCGGCTATACCAATTTGTGTTAAGTGGTGTAGTTGTAGAATCGGCTATACCAACTTGGTGTAAGTGGTGTAGTAGAATCGGCTATACCAAATTGGTTTAAGTTGTTTAGTTGTAGAATCGGCTATACCAACTTGGTTTAAGTGGTTTAGTTGTAGAATCGGCCATACCAAATTGGTTTAAGTGGTGTAGTTGTAGAATCTGCTATACCGACTTGTTTTAGTTGTGTAGTTGTATAACCGGCTATACCAACTTGATTTAAGTGGTGTAGTTGTAGAATCGGCTATACCAACTTGGTTTAAGTGGTGTAGTTGTTGAATTGGCTATACCAACTTGGTTTAAGTGGTTTAGTTGTAGAATCGGCTATACCAAATTGGTTTAAGTGGTGTAGTTGTAGTATCGGCTATACCGACTTGGTTTTAGTTGTGTAGTTGTATAACCGGCTATACCAACTTGGTTTAAGTTGTGTAGTTGTAGAATCGTTTATACCAAATTGGTTTAAGTGGTGTAGTTGTAGAATCTGCTATACAAACTTGGTTTAAGTGGTGTAGTTGTAGAATCGACTATACCAACTTGGTTTAAGTGGTGTAGTTGTAGAATCGGCTATACCAACTTGGTTTAAGTGGTGTAGTTGTAGAATCGGCTATACAAACTTGGTTTAAGTGGTGTAGTTGTAGAATCGGTTCAACACTTAGTTGTTGAAGCTTAGTTCCGGACAGTAAACTATTGGAATCCCCAAGTACTTTATGGAGTAGGGGACAGGTGAAGAAACAGGAAGCAAATCGCGGTGTTAAACAAACCTGAGACTGGATTATAAGGGAGGTCCTATGAATGAGGGTGTACACAGCTGAGGGACATATCCAAGACAGTTAATCCTGGCCCTCATATAAAAAAGAGTTTTTTTTTTTAATTTGAATGAAATGTGATCGTGAATGACCAAAACAAATGTTCAATATTGAAGTCAAAAAAAAAATAATGTTTACAAATCAATATGTAAAAAAAAATAATAATAATGAACTTTGACCGCTTATGAATTCGATTTTATTCAAATACGATGTACACCAAAGACATATTTATTAAACAAACAAAACAAGTTTAGACCCTATTTAAATATATAAATAGTTGTTTCAAACACAACATCCAGGAGCCGTTTTCCCATTTTTACTGACAACTACCGAAATGATATTTCTTGTAAATAAAATTTGTTTTGTTTTTATTTGGTTTTTGTAACGCGTGAGCGATATAAGAATAAGCTGCAATGTTTGTACAGTTTATTTTCCCAATCTTTGAGATCATTATTCATCTAATATGGTTCATAAATCTTCATATACATGCCCCACATTTTTACGAACTTTATTCACAGAATGTTTGTTATGCCTTGAATGTAGGTTGTTGTCGCCGTGGTTCATTTACACTATATATTGACTCACACTAAACTGATTTTTTTTGGTGACAATTATCTTTGATTTGTTATTTGGATTTGTGGGTGGGTGAGGGAGAACGTTTGTACAATGTTTTTGTTAAGTTAAGTGTATTATAAAAACTAATAAAAGAGTTCAATTTTGAACGGAAATTAAATTTTGGTTTAATTGATTAATTTTTATTATTTTCCGATACAAATTTTACAACCGTAATATTTTAAATTAAAATTAAATTGAGAAAGAAACAATTACAACTACCAACATTCCATGTGGAAAAGTTTAAAATTTTTAAAGGTTATAATTTTTTTTCTGTTATTGATCTATACTTTTCATTGTATTTAGCCTGTATGATAGTGTTAACTATTTCAACTATTTTCAGCATACTCAGTTTTTTTAGTTTTTCTAGTTAATTATTTTAAAGTATATATTTGCATGATGTAATTGATGGACAATGCTCCTGATAGTAGTGTACATACCTAAGGAATTAGGGAGACTTTTTTCGAAGATAAATTGTGTGAACAATATTTTTGAAAAAAGAACAATAATTTAAAAAAGTAAATTTGTGTTTTTTTCTTAATTATATATATATATATAACAAATTTACTTTTTTAAATTATTGTTCTTTTTTAACTTAAACAGCTATATATATATATATAGCTGTTTAGGTTAATTGTTCTGCATTATAGAACATTATAATGCAATTTGATTTTTTACGACTAAATATTAACGAATAATAACAAATTAATTTAGTACTTAGGTATGTTTTAAAAGAAGTGATAACTTTGTTTTGACTTTTCTGTTTGGATTATCTAAGTAGTTTTTCGATTAGATTTTTATATTTTATTGTTTTTGAAATGCGGAACACCTTTTGGTTATTATATCGTTGTAAAACAAGGAAAAATATATCATAAAATGAAGACTTCCTAGTGCTTAGTTCTAGCCCTAGTCTTTAAAAACCATAATAGAACTAGAGTTGGAAGAGAACAATAGTTGGTCAAGAGAGACTTAATGTAACCTAACACGATATAAAAAAGGTGTAGATCCAGATCGGGCCCTCGGAATGTCACTCCCGTACAATGGACTCTCGTTAATAAAATAAATCTATTAATTGACTTAAATTCCCGTTAACATGTCTAAATAACAATCAGGAAACTTAATACAAAACTACTTTACGTAGGCACTTGTTTATTCTTACCTCGTTATTTCAAGGAGCATCTTACAGCGCGTCAAACCGATATCACAGTACGGCAGTAATGCTTTCTGTTTCGTGTGATGCAACCATTAAAAATCTACATTAGAAGTTGTCAGACGTAAGTAATATCCCTGTTCCCTTCCACATTTGAGTTGCGCAGTTTACTCTACGTTGGGTTTTTTGGGTGACTGAAAGTATTTCTCTCCGTTATTTGTTCAAGTTTATATTAAAATTATTTTCTCTATGCTAAGTATAAAATTACTTACGACAAACCATCTAATTAAATAATGTTACTTTTTACGACATGATTAAATTGATTTTTAAGTGCTATATTCAATGCTTTATCTAATTTCTAACCATGTAGTTGTTTTAATTATAAAAAACTGTATTAGTAGTTAAAATACTGTTAATTTTCCTGTTTAGTTTATTTTAGTAGGCCTACTGTTAATATTTTAAAAATTACATATTAGTTACCTGTATCAAAAAACTCCACTAATGTATGCAGTAACCATTACCAATATAAATTGATTGATTTCAACAATCCACTTAACAATTAAGTTCTGGTTTTTAGTTCAATGCATCATGGTAATTTAGGATTGCAACAATGTTCAAACTGTGATAGAACCACATCAATCATTAATTGAATCTATGACGTCATCTATTTTGTGATATGTCACACCCTCCAGATAAGTTGAATACTTCTGGAAGAAATAA
Source organism: Aphrophora alni (assembly GCA_963513935.1). Taxonomy (NCBI): domain Eukaryota; kingdom Metazoa; phylum Arthropoda; class Insecta; order Hemiptera; family Aphrophoridae; genus Aphrophora; species Aphrophora alni. The sequence goes on from OY740768.1 coordinate 139,842,813, forward strand.
CAATAAGCTGATATCATTCCATGATAGGAATACTTACTCTATTCCCCTTTACTTACTTTAACCCTTTTCCGGATTTGAGAAATGTTTGAACATGCAAACGGAAATTAAGTTGAATAAAAGTGTATTTTTATGTTTGAGTTCAACATTTTCTTGAACAAGTCAATAAAATAAATATAAGGATAAAATAAAGCAAAAGCTTAAAGTTTCAAATATTTAATAGTATAAATGAGCTACAATTGTTTCGCCTTGCGGCATCATCGGGCAACTGATAATTTACAGGTATAGACAACTATTTAAAAATAAGTACAGGAAACTGAAATACAATAGAGAAATCGGGAAAGGTAGGGGGATGACCTAGCAGGTAGATAAAGGTTAATGAACTATGTTACGGATGGGTTTTAGAAGAGGTGACGAATTTAATACAATTAACCCATCCGTAACATAATTCATTAACCTTTATCTACCTGCTAGGTCATCCCCCTACCTTTCCTGATTTCTCTATTGTATTTCAGTTTCCTGTACTTATGTTTAAATAGTTGTCTATACCTGTAAATTATCAGTTGCCCGATGATGCCGCAAGGCGAAACAATTGTAGCTCATTTATACTATTAAATATTTGAAACTTTAAGCTTTTGCTTTATTTTATCCTTGAATATGGAGTTTCAACAAGAAATATCTGCTATTACATTAAAGTTAAATAAATACAAGCTTCTTTTAAAAATACGAAAACACGATCCAGTAACCTTTGTGTACGTAATAAGTTTCATTCTAATTTTCAATTTAATTTTATGGCTTTAAATTTATAAATGATATTGAAGTAACGCTTTTTCGACGTAACCATAAACGATCGACCGTATTATTCAAAATACCTTAGAGTTACAAAATTAAAAAATTAAACATTATAAATATAAAGTAGAACTAAATTAAGTCTATGTAACACTTTAAGAACAAACATTGCCTCTAGGGTGTGTAACGGACGCTAAATATTGATGTAAGGAACAACAAATTCTATTGATGTTTCCACTCAGAACGTGCCTTGCATCCAAGTTGTTGATCTCCGCCTGCTGACATCCACCTAACATGTAAAGGGGATACAGAAAGTGTATTTTCCGATACATTTTATTTTCTATTTATTATTATAAAGCTTACATCACTTTAAACATCAACTTGAGTATCGTTCACTTGCAATATTTAGTTGTTTTTTTTAAACTTGTAAACAATAATAATTACTGTTGCACTAATCCGTTTTGTATTTTGATATATTTTAGATTAAGCAGATATAATTAGACATTTAATAGTTGTTTTAACCTACTTATAGAATTCTAGTGTACATGCGATTATTTATAACATAGTAGTAGTTGCTGGCTCCATCATAGTATCTACTGAATCCCAATATACAAAATATTAAAGTAAACCCTATTTATGTATTAAATATTGTATTTGATCTTTTTAGGAAATGTTAAATTGATTTGGTGGATGAAGTAAACTTAATCAGGAAGTTAAGTTGTTGAAATAACTTGTTACACAGGTTTTATGAACCGCGTAATTGTATATTTATCATTACTTTCTTAACTTCAGCTAATCTCTAACGGGTTTCGTGGATGTATATATATATATATATATATATATATATATATATATTAAACAACCTCCACTCGTTTCAATGTTTCAGCATAAGAATATCACAGTTTCTTTTCAGGTCAAGCTTCAAATTTACATTTTAACAATAACATAGATATTTGCAATAGTTAGACACGGGATAACTATTGTACTTGGTTATAAATGGAATAACAAACAGATATGAACACAAAACTGTTTGTTGTTTCTTACATTAATATTCAGAGTCCGATACACATCCTAAAGGCACTTTTTGTTGTTAAACTGTTATATCAAAATAATGAGATGACTAAATAAAACCACGTATCCTGAAATTGGTACAAATTGTGTTTATTTTTTTAATATTTTATGTTATATAAAACTAATAAGACGTGTCAAAAAAAAAGTGGAAAAAATGTTGCTACGAAGATGAGCTGACAGGACAAGTCGTTCGTTTTTGCTCAATTTTTAAGAGAGGAATTGATTTTTCACAGTTACTGAAACTAGTGCAACGAAAGAATCTAAATAACTAACAGGGAAAATCTTTAGTTGTATAATAAAGTCAAGGAATCATAAATTGTTCCTGATTATACTCATTTATCAATTATTTGTTACCTATTATAAATTTCAAATTATGTGTGAGGATAAAAACGTTTACAAATATTAATGAACAATATACCCTATTACTAAAACTAAGCTTTGTAAGTACATCATATACATTTTCTTTTAAAACGTGTGTGGTATAAATGTATATGTTCAATGTTTTAAAATTAAACCAGTGTTTTTAGTACGAGTATAATTCAAAATCAAATTATTAAATGTAAATTTTTATTGTGTGAACGCATATGGAATACAATTTGAATTTCTAATTTACTTTTTGATTTTAGAATGAATATAAATTTAATTTAATTTTATAAAACGATTGTTATATTAGGATATAATTATAATATTCTGATTCTTATACATTTTGTTACCTAGGCTCCAACGAAAAACGTTATATTGCCATTGTACTCGTTATATTTTTTTAATAATGTCATACTTTAGTAAAGCCTAATATCGGTAATATTTTTAAAAGATAATTATATTCTGTAATTGCCTCCAATTTGTACGACGTCAAACAACTGATTATTTCCATTGCTTTAATTCAATTTACAGCCCAGTTACGGTTGTTTGGTGTCGTATCAAGGGGTGTTCGAATGCTATTCACAAAGTGTGTATAACAAAATTAATTTCAAATTATATTACAATCAAATTGTATAATACAATTTGGTTTAATTTACACCTAAATTTCATCAATTAATTTTTATAATTCATATCAAAACCGCACATGGTGGCTAAAATGCACTTTCTAACTTTTAACCACAATTTCAACAAATCAATTTTACGTCATTGGCATAAAGTAACTGTGAAATATGGTAAAATATGTAGAAAACAATTATGTTTTACTTTTATTATTATTATTATTATTAACTGCCGTTTGCAAATGAAAACAAAAATATACATAAACATATATATATTGTAATGGGGAAGACTTTTAGTCACAGAAAATTGAAATACGTTGTAGAAGAATTTTATTTATTAAAACAAAATTGTCTCTAAATATTATCACTGCATTTTATTTCACTGTATCATTCAATGATGCATAGAAAACACGTTTTATAATACCAATCCTAAAAAGTAAACAACATTCCTTAAATTTAACATTTAAAAGAAACAAATAGTACAGCTCTTTGTATAAATTTATATTTACTTAATATTTTTAATTATATAATTTATCTTACATAATTTAAAATATGAAGTAAATATAAATTGATCTAAATATTCATAAAAAACAATGATTTTATATTTGTATTATTTAAGAATGCTCAATTTTGAACTCACAATTTACTATTCCAAACAAGTTACGTTGCATTTTTTTTATTCAGTATTTGTCTTCCTATTTATCATAATGTTAGCATTTTATATAAACTTGTCCTTTTAAGTCTTATTTATATTTACGTATATATTTTACAGATAATAAAATCATTTATGTTAGTTCAATAAAATATATACTATAAAACCTACATAACTGTCATAGGTGTACCTCCGTTTCTTGTCATTGGTTTTACTCTAAACAAGGATTGAATACATTTGTTTTTATCTCAAAATTTGAATGTTGCACATACTTTCCCTGTTCTTTCTTCAATTTGAAGTTCCTCTATCACTGCGGTGTCACAATCAGTAGGTTAAACGAAATAACAGCTTACTTAGCAATTCATCTTGTTTTAATAGTTATCAAACTATAAAATGAATACTATTTAACTTACGCGAGGATGACGTTGTTGAGGAGGTTCTTTTATTTTGTAATATTAGAAGTTTCGGTATATTTTATACCATCATCAGATGACAAACACACTGAATAGTAATATTCATTGGACGGAAGGAAAATAATTTTCAATATATTTAGTACAAAAGTTAATGGAAAGTCTATTTTTGACTCGGTAAATAAATTGCGTAAGTTTTTACATTTTTATTATAATTGTCCCATTAAAAATGTACATGACAGATATGAAAATATTGCATTATGTATTTCTATTTTAAAACTGAAATGAAACAGATTACAAGTTTTTGTTTTAAATTCCAACGTGGCTTTAGGCTGTTCAAAAATTTATAAAAACAGTTAATTTATACTCTCCGAGTAACGTGTATTACGTTTATATTCACAGATGATGGATAATCTTTGACTAAAACTATTACAAAAATCAAATAATAACTATTTCCAATCATAAATAAATATTATTTTAAAACCAAAGTGTACTATTTTAAACTAAGAACATTTCCAAAATATATAAACTTTATCTTTTTTTTAAATATAAAAACCATGCAATTAATCCCTACCAACGAGTCGACACCCAATAGACCTACACATTGTGAATGCAGTCAAAGGTGTTTGCCTTAAGGGGTTGATATTTATTTTACCCCAGAGTGCAACAACCCTCATTCCTTAAACATATTTTACAACACAACAAACAACATTCAATTTAGTCGTCTGTACAAGACTTGGGATAAATAATGGGGTGTATTTTGGTTTTCTATGACAGATTTTTACATTTTTAGAAATGAATGCGATATTTCATCATATTACACATGTTTATGTAATTAGGATTTTTATATATGTGTAAGTTTTATTAGGTAAAATTATATCTACGGTTCAAAATATATGTATTTCTAGAAATTTAAATAATATTTTAATTAACATATACGTATTTTATAATATTTGACCTAATACTAAATTATTGACAATTGTGTATTTTTATAAAATAAGTGTTTAGAAATTATTTTTAAAAAAACAATATTTTATATTGTGTTCTTTTCATTACCACTAAAAATCTTTAACGATTGAATTAACTAGAAGTAAATGTTTTGAGTTAATGTAAGCTTCATTTTTCGACATTTTAGTTTATGAATACATGTTTACTTTCTCTTATATGCGTAGTATAGTTATGTGATAGCTCAAAATATCAATATCGAGTATTTTGGGGATATTTAAGTTTTGAAGTCCATGATTTTAAAAAGATGTTTTTGAAATGACGTTTTACTGCCTGTCTAATTTCTGTTACCTCTCGTTAATGTACTCTACAGCCCAAACGCGCAGAACAATTTTAATCAAATTTGGCAATAGAAGATAATTAGGCATAATTTTGGGACTTTTTGTGATAGCAAATATAAAAAAAGCCACTAATGACCCAAACAAAAGTTTTGATCCCTAACTCTCCAAAAATACCGGTTTGTGAGTTAACTATAAATCCAAGTAGCTGCTATAAAACATTTAATTTCTTAAAATCGGATATGAAGATTACGTTCATAATTTTATTAAAACATGATCTCCATTACGTGTGCAATATCACATGTAAAGAAATATAACGTTTGAGGAATATTCGGAAAAAGGACAAAAACGTAATTTTACCATTTTAATTGAAAAATCAATTTTTATCCAATAAGATTTATTTAGGTCCTTATTTGAATATATAAATATAGTTTTTAACATTGTAAATTTTATTTGTAAGACGGTTAAATGTTGAACCTCAGGGGTGTACGGGTGTGCTAATCATGAGGGATGTTAAGGATCTACATCTTTTTCGTGTAGTCTTGGGTTTGATCCATCTTTTCCCTGTTTCTTATCAGATCTATCTTCTCTAACTCTTGTTCTCTTCCGACTATTATTAGATTATTTGAGGGCTATGGGTACTTATTTTGTGTTATGTTCTTCCTTTTTTAACCAATGATAAGGAGAGGTGTTATGCCTTTTAAAAGGGTACTTATTTTGTGTTATGTTCTTCCTTTTTTAACCAATGATAAGGAGAGGTGTTATGCCTTTTAAAAGGGTACTTATTTTGTGTTATGTTCTTCCTTTTTTAACCAATGATAAGGAGAGGTGTTATGCCTTTTAAAAGGGTACTTATTTTGTGTTATGTTCTTCCTTTTTTAACCAATGATAAGGAGAGGTGTTATGCCTTTTAAAAGGGTACTTATTTTGTGTTATATTCTTCCTTTTTCAACCAATGATAAGGAGAGGCGTTATGCCTTTAAAAACGGTACTTATTTTGTGTTATGTTCTTCCTTTTTCAACCAATGATAAGGAGAGGTGTTATGCCTTTAAAAATGGTACTTGTTTTGTGTTATGTACTTCCTTTTTCAACCAATGATAAGGAGAGGTGTTATGCCTTTAAAAACGGTACTTATTTTGTGTTATGTTCTTCCTTTTTCAACCAATGATAAGGAGAGGTGTTATGCCTTTAAAAATGGTACTTGTTTTGTGTTATGTTCTTCCTTTTTTAACCAATGATAAGGAGAGGTGTTATGCCTTTAAAAATGGTACTTATTTTGTGTTATGTTCTTCCTTTTTCAACCAATGATAAGGAGAGGTGTTATGCCTTTAAAAACGGTACTTATTTTGTGTTATGTTCTTCCTTTTTCAACCAATGATAAGGAGAGGTGTTATGCCTTTAAAAAGTGTACTTATTTTGTGTTATTCTTCCTTTTTTAACCAATGATAAGGAGAGGTGTTATGCCTTTAAAAATGGTACTTATTTTGTGTTATGTTCTTCCTTTTTCAACCAATGATAAGGAGAGGTGTTATGCCTTTAAAAACGGTACTTATTTTGTGTTATGTTCTTCCTTTTTCAACCAATGATAAGGAGAGGTGTTATGCCTTTAAAAACGGTACTTATTTTGTGTTATGTTCTTCCTTTTTCAACCAATGATAAGGAGAGGTGTTATGCCTTTAAAAATGGTACTTGTTTTGTGTTATGTTCTTCCTTTTTTAACCAATGATAAGGAGAGGTGTTATGCCTTTAAAAATGGTACTTATTTTGTGTTATGTTCTTCCTTTTTCAACCAATGATAAGGAGAGGTGTTATGCCTTTAAAAAGTGTACTTATTTTGTGTTATTCTTCCTTTTTTAACCAATGATAAGGAGAGGTGTTATGCCCTTAAAAAACAAAAGAGAACAGAAGTGATAATTACAGAATATATATACTTTAACTGTAGTTAAAACATGAGACTTCCAACCTGTACGTCTTCATGAGTTATGAACGGACTTCTTATAATACATTCAACATGTATACTAATTATTATTTTTCGAAAATTTATAAATTTTATATTATGCTTGAAATAATTCGGGAATGAAATAATCTATAATTTTATTCTGGAATATTTCGGGATGAAATGGATATTATCGACTTCTAAGTTCACACCGAAGCTTCAATAGAAGTCGAAAATCAGTGCTGTATTACACGTGAACAGCTTTAAGCAATTCTATTGTACAATTCCAAAGATATAAGTTGGACTGTTAGTAGTTCCAAACAAAAGAAAGAAAAAACTGTTTAGGTTTATATGGGGAAAAACAAGTCTACCTAGATTGTGAAATTTATACCTGAGATGTGCTAATTCTTATCTGGTAAGACGTAACTAGTAAAAGATAATAAAATACAAATAGTGTGAAAATGTACAATACCAAATGCACTTTTGTTGTATTCCTATGTAAGTAATCCAGTGCTGATAGTTGAGTGAAGAACTTTCACTTTATTACTGGTTAATGATGTTCACCAAACACTACACTGTACTATGTGATTTATCAATAAAATGATTCACTTCAAATTACCATGAAGATGCACTCAACACTTCGTAGATGTACCTCTTTAGTACTGCAACGAAGATTACTAAGGTGTTAAATACTTTTACTTTGAAAAAAACAAACACGGTTAAAACATACGTGTTAAAAAACAATTATTACTTTACTATTACTAAACTGGAATTATAACTTATAGGAAATACTAATTTCTACATTAGGAATACTTTTGGCGTTACTTCGCCGACCCCTATGCTGTGAGTTTCTCCCCAAGACTCTCTCTATAATTTTTACTTTGTCGATGCTAAAAAATACTTATTCCCTCTCTCTTAATTTACTTTAACCAATGAACGTAAGCAGCTACTTTTTGTCAGCCAATCAAATTTTAATGTTTCAAAATGGTGACAGTTTAGAAAACTGTTGTCCCTTTACATTTTATGAGTTTTGTGTGTGATTCTCCTTAAGTTTCTAATATTATAGTTATTTATGACTTAATTGCCTACAATGATTCTGGGTATAATTAAAGTGTTTTTCTCTTTTTTTTTTCTTTAAAGTTGTGAATGGTGTTCTGACTGATTTATAACATATCCCCCTAACGCTTCACCTTTGTCGGCTATCATAAAACGTTTAACATGTGTCCAACAAATGTATCTATTTCTATATTCTTTTTAAAATATTAGACCATTACTGGAAAGCTTATTGATTTCGTTATAATAAATAAGCATTAGAATCTTTTGGCGATTCTTGTGAATTCAATTTTTGTGAACTTTAAATAACACATTGACATAGTAATGTTTAATAAACGTACAACACGCTTGATGATGACACAAGTAATGCCGAAACAGCAATAATGACAGAATAAAAGAACCACCTAAGCAACAACGGCTTGACATCGTCATTAAAAAAAAAGAAGAAATTCAATTCTAATAGTAATATTTTTATGAGATTCGTAGGGAATATTTAACCAGAAATCAAGTATGTCTATTCCCTAAAACTATACTCTGAAATATAATTCAATCGATGTAAGAAAGGAAACTATTGCCATCCTCTTTTAAACTAGGAGAAATGCAAGAATAAAGACTAATATTGGTGGAGTTTTCGGGGTCTCAGTTGTTGGTGGTTAGATGAAAGAGGTGGAAGTAGTTATAATATTATATTAGATATTCTTTATTGAAATATAATATAGAAAAACTCCGTGTTATTTTCATGTAAACAGTATATATTGTAAATTAATATTTAATTTAAAAGCCTCTAAAGCTCAAAGGAATGACAGAACATGTCTAATAGAATTCTGAAACTAGGAAACTTTTACAAGAAGAAATACATAATTCATATTGTTAAATTCCAACAAGCGTAATATCTAATATTACTTATGCATACAGAGCACAGTTACATATTTAAATCAAAGTAGTCTGCAGAGAGTAACTGTGTGACTTTAGTTTCAATTTCTCATCTAGAATACGACAAATACATGGAGACGGTATTATCATTAACTTTGAAAAGTTGTGTAAATTTAGATTGTAGAATGAATTCTCAGTTTAGCATATTTTTTAATACAAAAATATCGGTAATGAAATGGAAACAATTTTCCACCAGAAAAAAAAAATTAACCAAGTGCCGTAATAGCTGAACCAAAAACTAGTATGTTTTTCTTAATTCTTAAAAAATAGATAGGTTCGTCTCTGTTTAAACAAGAAGAATTGTATTTTTTTAAATATAGTTTTAATAAGACACAATACATCTGCTCTTGCTCGTATCGTACTTAATAATATTATCATCTTTTATATATCATGAGGACCAAACAGTTGGACCTCAGAAGTAGGAGAGACACTAAGCTCAACGAGGGTTAAAGAGTAGCTAAGTTAATTACTGCAATGTAATGAATACCAGTTGAGAATCAAGTGGTAGCCATTACTGTATGCTGCTAGATGAAACCTTAGTTACCCCTTGCTAACAAGGACCAGAAAAAAGGTATATTTTTTAGTGTTTCGGCACAGAGACATCTCTACATAACCTTTCAGTATGGTACAGTTGGAGGTTAGCGAGTTTTTCATACATCTAAAAATAAATATTAAAAAAATATTATTTTATGGTCAAATTCTTCAAATATCTCCTAAAACAAAGCGGATCAAACTTTTATTTTCTACTTTGTAAAACTTGGATTTGAAAGACCACAGTTATGTGTCGCAAATTGAATTAAAACCAAATTTAATAGCATTCACTATCTGAATATGTATAAGTCAAGTTTCTTTGACCAATTTCAGTGTGCTTTGCATAACCATATTGAATACATTGTCAAAACGACTTTTTTATTTCCAGTAACTGAAAATATATTTACTTTCGATACTTTAATATTATTGTTTCTAACATTATAACTATTTTATCTAATAGTCATAATAAGTAAAGTAAAACATATATATTTTACTGTTGCCTTAAGAAGAAAACAATATAATACAGTTTTGATAAAATATGTAAATATTGTAAATTTCGATTAGTACGTTTATATATCTTCGATTGTGGAATTTATTGTCTATGAAATCTTGAAATATACAATGTTGTGTCACTAATGTACAGTAATAACCAATAAATTATGTAGTTAGCAATTCATTCATCCAGAATATTAAATTCCTGATTGTTTAATTTAATCAATACTCAGGTATCAATATAAAGAAAAATTATATTTAAATGCATCAGAGGATAACCAAATTCTCTGAGAATCGTATTAAGAAGTTGATTTAAGTCATTAACAATTATTGTGACTCATTTATTAAAGTATGAAAAAAATAAATTATTCGCTCATATTGAAACGTGTTTTATGAAATATAATTAGTGCAATGTGTTCTTCGACATGATATTTTATGTCTATAATTTTTAACGAAAAAAAAAAAAAATACTTTCTTATTTTATCAGCCAAGAAAGTGTAAAGGCAAATATAAAATTACAAACCACAAAAATATTTATTGTTCCTTCTTCTTAGGAAATCCAATTATAAATAAATATCTACATATATCAACTCTAGTGATATTTATGTTTTTATAAACTACAGTTCATGTAACTATGTGTGATTGAAATGATGTAAGTAATTGAAATAGTGATGCAAGTGATCCAAGTAATTGTAACTTTAATTGCACAATCATCTCTATACCTACAACTTTAACATTTAATCCTTCTTTAGAATAAAATGAAAAATCATAATTGTGTTTTGGACTATTAATATAATGACTACACAAAAATAACAAATAAGAAAAAACTAAAATAGAACTCCAAAAATTATAAATAGTTTTTTTTTTTTTTATTTTATTCATCAATATTTATTGCAGTAGGATTGATTATTCTATATGTTTCTTACTCCTGATTTACATTGAATTACTTTATACCTTAATAGATATATTATACAATGTAAGAGGATTTAAGTATGTGCAGAGGAAGGATAGAGTTGTAATATTACTTATATTATGAAAATGCAAGTCAAGTAACTCTAATGAAGTTCGAAAGACGTGTTTCTACTCAGATATGAATTAAACCCATAAAGTTTCTTATAATATATTTCAATTAATTAAAAAATAATCTGACTTAGATGTTGTAATTGAAGATTCATTATTATACAAATAGATATTATATCCTGTCTGAATGTATCACACGCCATTTATATATAACGATTTAATCCAACAGTCACTTTACACTAATACATGTCAATAAAACTAAGGAATAATTATAAATCAATCTCGACATAACAAACCGGGTTGTTTTACAATACATGTGTTAAACGGAACTAATACACCTAGTCATTCTGTGTCTGTTTATCTTTCCACAGCTGAGGGTGACATCTTTAAAATAAACAGATATTTGGGGGTAGAGAGCACAGTCGATCTTTGGCAAATCATACCTTTGAGTGGGGGCCGGATTCAACAAAAATATCGCTGTTTCACAGCGCCTTCAAATACAAGAATGCGGTAGCACCAACATCGCCGCGGCCACTAGTAGGACTAGAAACCCTCTAGCTAATAGGAGAACATCATCCACTATCGGCAGTAGTGATGGCAAAATTATTGAAAACATCGATGTTTCGATATATTGATGTATCGTTTATAATACATCGATGGCGTTAAAATATCAGGACGAAAACATCGATGTTTTCCAAACATTCCTAGGTTATTTAAAGTAAAATTATTACACAAATAATTACAATTTAAAATATAATCATGAAACGACAAAATGATTACAGAACAAAAGCCTTATTTAGAACAAAATACTGTGAACTAATAGTTAAAACAAAATGGAAAAATTACCGAAAATTCTAAATAATTAAAGACACCTCAAGAAGAAAAAAAAAGGCACTTTAATGGGAGTAATAGTCGAACTTAACCTTAGAAGGAAAGATTTAGAGCCAAAAGTTTCTTATTAAAAGCAACATGAGCATATATTTTAATCGTGTATTGGAAGCTTGAATTATCTTTTTCTTGATTCAAATTTCACAGATTTGAACCATGACTCAAAGTCTCATCTTAGCACCAAGCAGCTTGCTATGGGAAATCCAAAACTCAGAAAATGACGATAAAATTAGAGTAGGTGATATAATTAAAAAAGTAGGAGCTGTAATGGGTAAGTGGTAAGGGATGGACATATAGACTAAAAAAGAGAGGATAAATTGGATTCCCATAATAATAAATAAATGGAATCCGAGAGACAATGTGAGGAAGAGGAAGGCAGTATTAGAGCACGAGTTGAATAGGTTATGTGGAGAACTTAGGCATAGAAAAGTACAAAATAAGGATACCTGAAACAACCTACAATATCAATTATTTGTCTATCAATTATTTATCATTATTATAACAATAATTGAAACAAAAAATTTATTTATTTATTGTATGAAGTATTTTTTTAGATTAACTGTATATTTATTTATGAACATACAAATTGTGATTTATAGTTAGTGATAAAGTCTTTATTAAGGTGATAATAAATTGGGGAAAAAACTGAGAAAACATGAGAAGTCAATACAAGTTGTGTTTTACAAGAGATTTATTTTTGATGAGACATAAATTAAACATAGAAACTCACATTATAGATACAATGTTTTCTGAAAAGAGATATTCTACAATTCATCTTAATTTATATTTGAGTAAGAATGTTTGGACATAAAGCGGTTGGATGAAGATGAATGGCCAAAGTGCTTTTGTATTGCTTTACCTGTCAGGACTGATATTGCGTCTACACTTGTTTTGCAAGCGGAGTGACTTGTAATGAAATTCTTGAATATTTAATGAAAACTTCAGTTGAGGCAAAAAATAAAAGGCACACCGTTATGAATTAATGGATAATTAATAACTCGGTGTAGATCATGTGAGTTTATGTAAATTAATTGTTTTATACTTTTTTCAATTTTGTTTTTTGTGATTCCGTATAATTATAAAAAGATATTCTTTGATTTTATAACGATTAATGTCTATACAATTTCAACTAACTTTATGTTTCCATTTTTTCCTAATAAGTAATGCATTAATATTTTGTTATACAGGGTGTATTTAAAGTCCCGCACGGGCTTAATATTTTCTAAACGACAACAGATAAATCAATAAGATTTGGTACATCAACACCACACCTAAAAATCTACTTTTTTAAGGAACTATCAATTTTCTGTCATATCATGGGGACGTCCCGCAAGGAGTCAGACGGAAATCTTAAATAGGAGCATAGGTCAATATGCACATCAGTTTAAAGGGCTTAGCTTGCAGAGTTCAATGCCGGAAACCGCGCCTCAAAAGGATGACCCGTTACAAAATGGCGGCCATTTAAAGTGGGTGTACATAAAGTCCCGCACGGGCTTAATATTTTCTAAACGACAACAGATAAATCAATAAGATTTGGTACATCAACACCACACCTAAAAATCTACTTTTTTATGGAACTATCAATTTTCTGTCATATCATGGGGACGTCCCGCAAGGAGTCAGAAGGAAATCTTAAATAGGAGCATAGGTCAATATGCACATCATTTTAAAAGGCTTAGCTAGCAGAGTTTAATGTCGCAAACCGCATTCAAAAAGGTTGATCCAGTACAAAATGGCGGCTGTTCAAAGGTTTTATTTTGTTACATTTTATTAGTACAGTAGCCACAATCCCATTAAAGCAAAACTGCAACTAAATGAATATTGCAGCTAAATACTACATTATGCGTGTCAATAGAGAATTGAATTATGATGTTAGTTATCCTCAAGAGTTACAAATTTGGTCCTAACTTATTGATAACGGGGAAAACCTGGTAATAGTAACAATTAGAAAGTTCTTATCTTTGGGTCGCCGTTTGGACTTTCATATTAGCCAGTCATTCATAGTAGGCTATTCTAGTTTTCTTGTTTTAGTAGTGCTGTCCAATCTTTCTGTAAGTGCGCGTTAGTACAAACAAGTTTGTACTATTGCTTGTAGTTCTTCAACAACACTATGTCGCTTAACGAACGTGAACGTATACCACTTCTTATGATGGTTGGTTGGGGAAACAACAGACGATCACAAGAGGAAGCGTGCCATTTATTTAATGACTACTTCCCCGAGAGGCAGCCAATTTCTAGAACAACTGTTGAACGCTTTATGGAAACAGGAAGTCTTTCCGATCGTCCTAGATCAGGAAGGCCCTCTACTGCAACAAACGAAGACAACTCTTTAGATGTCTTGCAGTCATTTATTGAGAACCCACACGAGTCCCTACGCTCAGCAGCACAAACTCATGACATCTCTGTTAAGTCTGTTCAAAACATTCTGAAAGGGTCAAATTTTAAGCCTTACAAAGTTCATTTGGTGCACGAACTCAACGAAGATGATTACGATCGACGTATAGAATTTTGCGAAACTATGATGGCTAAAATAGATCGCAACGAAATTGATGTAAACAATATTGTGTTTTCAGACGAGTGTACATTTATGCTGAATGGAAGCGTAAACAGGCACAATTGCAGTTACTGGAGTAGCGAAAATCCTCACTGGATGCGGGAGGCACACACGTAATATCCGCTAAAGGTGAATGTCTGGCTTGGTGTGATAGGTACCCAGTTGGTAGGTCCTTTCTTTATTGAAGGAAATTTAAATGCAATATCATACCAACGTTTGCTGGAAAATGAAGTTACACCAACACTTCGAAACATGTTTGGAGAACATTTTCAGAATATCTGGTTTCAACAGGACGGAGCGCCCCCACACTACGGCAAGAATGTCAGGCGATTCCTGAAGTTGCTCTGCAAAATTCTCTTAATAGTTTTTATGTGCGTCTTTCCAACTGTCAAATAACTGGAGGTGAACAGTTCGAGCATTTACTCTGAAAACATTTGGTAAGTAAACATCTGTTTTCCAATAAAACCTTTGAACAGCCGCGATTTTGTACTGGATCAACCTTTTTGAATGGGGTTTGCGGCATTAAACTCTGCTAGCTAATCCCTTTAAAATGATGTGCATATTGACCTATGCTCCTATTTAAGATTTCCTTCTGACTCCTTGCAACGCGTCTCCATGATATGACAGAAAATTGATAGTTCCTTAAAAAAGTAGATTTTTAGGTGTAGTGTTGATGTACCAAATCTTATTGATTTATCTGTTGTCGTTTAGAAAATATTAAGCCCGTGCGGGACTTTATATACACCCCGTATGTAATTTTATCACACGCAAATGAGTTGACACAACACATTTGGTCAAGATGTCTTGAAAGGTTTTTGAAATATCTGACATATTAAAATATGGAATAACGAAGAAATGTAAGATAAGTAAAGTTCTTATAGCGTCCAGCTATATAACTTGGGTTGTTTGGGTAAACATTTTCTGGGTACTGGTCTTCCAGTTTTTTTTTTTTTTTTTTCTTGAGACAATTCTTGTGCGTTTTTTTTTTTAAGCTCCAAAGCTGATTTGTTAGATTTTTGGACACATGAAAAAAGCTTCTTCAACAAAATTTCTCATCAATATTTCTAAGGACTGCTCATTTTATTATTCAAGAATTAGTATCGGTTCAAGATTGCGCATAAGCTACTGTCGGTGAGAGTTAAAGAAGTCCCCTCAGCCAGAACGGTATGCACCAGTGTGTTGATGTAACCGCACGTTATTTGCTGGCGCTCGGCTAGAGGGCTGGACTCCGCGCTGTCCAAACATTTCGTGTTTGAGTGACCCATAGCAGATGCAATTAGTCAGAGTGTCGCGTCTATTAATCCGATTTCGTTTTTATGTTCGCATTATAGCTCGCAACTATTAGGCAACGTGGGGCGACTATTCACAGTAGGGAGAGGGACCTAATTAGACGAGTGATTGAGTGTTGTGATAAAGAATGTAGTGACAAAGTGTTATCAGTGCCACTCGAAAAAGCAACAGAACGTGCCGCAAATTATTGCAAAGTTTCGAAAAAAACAATTATGCGTATTCGAAAAGCAGGCATTAACTCCCGATGAAAAACTAAAAACACCAGGTAAAAAACGCAAAAGGGCTGACCAGCATAAAGTGCAGGTAGACAAATTGACAGACGAGTCATCGTAGATGTCATAAGAGATTTTTATGAGGAACTAGCCCAACCTCTGCCAGTGAACAGTGATTAATCAATGTATGTATGTGTGTTTTTTTTATATAACTGCCGGTATCAATTATTTTTGAAAACATGATTTTTCCTATTACAAGTACTCAAAATAAAACTAAACGGGCATTGTAAAATGTAAAATTGTTTACAATTTAATATGAGACTGTAATTTAAGAATATGTAAACAGTATGTACATAAGACTAAATATAATCACTTCTAAACATAATTTGTTTTTACTAACTTCCTAACTGTATGGGAGGGATAAATAATAAACCCTTTTATAGTAGTCCTATACTCTAATACAAATTAATTTGTACAGTTAAAATGTTTATAAACCTTAAAGATTTTCTCAACACTAACACAATTAAATAGATACAATGAAGGAAAATCTCACTTGGCCATTTTACATGTTTTGCGACAGTTAATGTGAGAGCAGAATGTCGTGTGCATCGTGAGCGACGGAACGTGGCGCCGACTCAGTAAGCGCTCGCAATTTTCGGATAGGCCAGAGCTCAGTCCATAACTCTTGGGCCTTAGTCTTAGTTAAAATAATAAAATTGCTTAGTTATAAGTCAATTGATCTAATTTTTTTTAAAGTTTTTATTTTTTGAAAATGAATTATAGTTTGTATGGAGTTAACACATAAAAAAAAATACAAAATTAGTTTGTTCTGTGCAGCGAGATACCTTTGATTGTATTCCAAGTTTCCAAAATGGAGTTGCTCAAGATGTTCATGACCCAACAGTGTACAAAACCAATAATTTGTAATGAAATGCATTTTAGGGAGAACTCCCGTGCTGGGTTCAATTTCTTGATGTACCGAGAGAATAAAATAAAGAAAAACTTTTAAAGTTATTAAAACTCATTTTTGAGTAATCGTATCCGAGTCACAGATTTTATTCTAAGTTATTTAATACTTACTCCGTCTTGTGACTTATTTTGTAACATACGTTACGTGTTTCAGAACGTATGGCCTATCTTCAGACTTTATCAGCGATTAAAACTTCTGATTAAGTTGTTAAGATTAAAACTGTTAAGGCTTATTATAGGTGTTATAGTTGGCACACACATTCAAATTAAGAAATCATCTGTTTATAGTAACAAATATGTAAATATTCAAGTATAAACGTCTAGGTTAAATACGATAATAATGAAATATTAACAAGCCTAGGTGTAGAAGGTCGTGTTAGTGTATATGAAGGGGAAGTCCAGTCAGAGAACCTATATTGCGATGTGATATACTGTGTGCTTACAAATTTCATGTTTCCTCAATGACCAACTGCAAAATTTTAACCTAATTCGCTCTAATAATAATAAACAAGATAACGAGTAACTCCCATGGAATTCAATGTAAGTAACTACTCTCATGGCCACATACTCAAGTTTATTCTGGATTCTACAAATTCATGGTTTGAGCATTTTTATCCCATCGTTTTTTTAGACAATGTTTTAACACACGCTTAGCTGTTATTAAATTTTATTCACATTATACAGTGGATAACACTTTTTGTATCCCCGTACTCATTAAGGACACTTTAACAAAATCCATTAAATTACAGTTTTGTTTATAGTTAAAATGTAAGCATTTATTTCAAAGTCTAGCGTAATAAAATACAACGATAAATCTTCTTTTAACATTAAAGTTCATTAGGGGACTTAATGTTAAGAACAGCTTTCAAAAGACGTCTATTGTTTTGTTTTATTTCGAAGCTTTATTATATATTCAAGGTTATTACATGAGCTGATATCTACTTTAAATAAACAGTATTTGAATTCACCTTCTTAAAATATAAAAATTAAATTTTCCATCATGTTTAGTATTTTTTATTAATATTATAATAATATGAATAACCACGTTATACTTACAATGTTTTTTTACACTGGTTTGACAATAATTATAGTATTTCGAGTGAAGAATATACGACGAAGACTGGGAATTAAACCCAGAACCTCTGGCTTTACACACCAATGCTCTACCAACAGAAGCTATCCTTAGTCGTTTTACAGCATACATTTCTCACTGGACTTTGATTTTTGCTGCAATTTTATCAAGTTAATTACTGTACCTCGTTACAAATGAAATTAAATTATTATTTTTACTCAACTTGCAGTCATTACATATACATTTCTTGATTTTATATCAAAGTCGTTTGTAACGAGATGATTAATTTGATAACTCGAAATTTGCAGCCAAAAACAAAGCCAAGTGAGAAGTGTACTATCCTGGGAAGCGACTAAGGTAGCTAAGCTCAGTTGGTAGACCATATTGGCGCTTAAACCTTTGCGTACCAACGTCCTGATATTAGGACGTCAAGAAATAAGCCTACAAATACCAACGTCCGGATATCCGGACGTGAGTAGAACAGTCTAGAAATACCAACGTCCTGTTTCCAGGACGCTCCATTTTTTATTATTTTTTTATTTTCATTTTTTCATTTTTATTATTTTTTAAATTACTATCCAATCTTGGGTTTAAATTGTTACTAAAGAATTGTAGATTACGAATATGTGCACATTAATGCATGAATATATGATCTACGACTTTCCTTCATAGATTAATTATCAGCTGTCAATTATCAGCGGTTGTGTTTCTAATGCGAGTCATAGTGTAAATTTTTAGATTTTCATTAGATTTTGTTCAAACTTTGTGACTGTGTACAGTTTTAGTTATAGTTTTCAGTAAAGTGAAGTATTTTGAAGAAAAAAAATTGAAGCAATTCCACAAATAAACGTAAAAAAAAAAACTTAAAAAATTTGGTGAGTGAATTTGATTTTTTTTTTTTTATTTTACTTTTGTTAGGAGCAAATAAATTATATATGTGATACATAATAAAAACACACACATTAAAAAAATCATTCAGTTTGACTAAAAAATGAAGGTTTTATAAGCAAAAATGTAAAGTTATGCGCAAAGATTTAAAAAGTGCCGGTATTTCTCAGCAGTCAGATACACAACTCACTGGTATTTTCAATCAATTTTTTTTTTGCTCCGGTGCTCAAAGGGTTAAAGCCAAAGTTACTGGGATCAATTCCCAGTCTAGGTCGTATATTTTTCCTTTGTAATATTATTTAATTAATTTAATTAATAATTACCTGGTATAAAAAAAACATATTAGCGTTAAAAATCAATAAATTAAAATAAATTATAATATATTTAGAATTATTACTACAATTTAAAACCTAGATAGATAGTCTCAGACACTCACTCAGAAAACAGTAAAGTTTGCAATTTATTTATATTTATAATTGAAAAGAAAACAATATAGTGTTTTTTGTCTAAAAAAAAAAACGTAACAACATATTAATGGAATGTTTAGAAATGGTAATACAATTCGTTGTTATTTTAAGATTAATTCATGATTTAAATTTTTAATTTTGATTGAAATACGATCACTATAGAAATCACTATTTGGAAAGAATACCAAATCGTATCTTATGTCGAATACACTTAACATTAACTTAAATACAGAAAATCCTTATAGAAATATTATTTTAATCTACACAAACAGATTATATATAATAATTAGTTATAGAATGCAAATAATGACGATTCAATTTCAACAGCTTTGTATTTCAACTAGATACAAATTATAATATACTAAATGGTATTTGAAATATTAAAGGTTAAAAACTAGCTGTGAAATGTGACAGGAGACTTGAGAACGGGAAGTCCCTTCACACTTGGACTCCTCATCAAACATTATGCAGACGTCAGGGTAATTTTCTATTTATATTTTTCTATCCTGATAAATATCTCTCAAAATGATTGATTTGTATATCTTAAATAAATAAAACTGCTAGTCAGTGTTTGTTGATCTCTCAGTAAAATAATAAATGTCACTCGTAATAACGTTTGATCATTATTTATACTGTTCAAAATAAATTAATAAAAAGAAACGTTTATGAATGAGTTATTTTAACGCTTGGCGCTTGAATTTGAAAAAACTGTGTACTTTAAATATGTTTACATTTTTACGATAGAAAAAATTTAATTTAACTTTAAAAAGAATATTGTATTTAAATTAATTACCACCTTTATTATTTTTCTCTTGGAAAAACTCCATCTTTGTTGCTTTTAATCTCCAGTAACCTATTCATGTTTAGCCTATTCAATCTATGCATTATTGAAGTATATGTCATAAAGTATTACGTATAGTATAAACACTACAAAAAATGTTCAGTAATTCAACTTTACCAAAGATTATCACATTTTGTTAACGCAGTTATTCAAAACTTCCCTTGGTGTTCTAGTTAGGAATTCAGAATTCAGTAGTGAGCTATGAATATTTAATGAATATATTTGAATACAAATTCGTACTTCCATGTGTAATACAATATTTATACTGGTATTATAAGTAATTAATTTACTGAAATTTACATTATTGTTGAAGTAATTATAATTTACAATTTAATACATATTACATAACAATTGCAAGGGATTTGTTATTAATTTTTATAAAGTGATAGAAAAGCTAAATTATATATGTCTATGCATAAGTGAAAAAATGAAAGCAATGTCAATCACGTATAGTTTAGTTTTTTTTACTATAAATCATTAGGCTGATAACATGAAATTATAAAAAGTACAACATGACATAGAAATATAAAACTAAAATAATGTTCCTTTTAATAAAGTTCAAATGAAATAAAAAGTTCTGATAGAAAATTAATCAAAATAAAATAGTTCTCAAACATTTATAATAGAAACCAAAGTATAACTCAGGGAAGTAATCCCACGTCACTTATCTGACTTGCGTCATGTTGTCCAACGGCAATGCAGTAACATAGCACGGTGAGATGAATGAGCGAAGACGTGCAGACTCGGAACAGCTGATTACAGTTTTAACTACTCGCTATTTGATATACTGTAAGCGTAATATCGAGGTTGAGAATAGATTTTAATATTCGAGAAAATGTTTATAATCACGGCACATGTAGATAGTTCATATTATGTTAATAAAATAGAAATGTCAGTGACCGACAACACGTACAGTACTTTAATTTTTTAAACTTACAAAGTTAGTTAGCGCACAATGTTGCGGATAACCTTGCCGAACCTATTTAAGTCTTGAATTACGACTTTCTACTTGACTTCAACTTCAGACAAGCACATAACAGTCCTTATCCGCACTGCTTATCATCGCTGTTTGCACAGTTATCAACCGTCAGATATAGATTACTTATTAAAATAACAATTTATTTTTTTTACTTAAAATTAGATTTTACAAAATTGATTAACTTGCATGAACATAAAATTTACTTAAAATTAGATTTTACAAAATTAATTAACTTGCATGAACAATATATATTAAATTTATATGAATTCAGGAGAAAGATCTTTCCAAACGCAGTTGAATAATAATACATGAACCTACTTAATTTTATTCCATATATCAATCAAGCCAATAAAACATAATACAAAGACCTTACCTAGTTTTAAAAAATTCACTGCTTCTCAGTATTAACTTTTTTTTTTAAATAGTTACTATACTTATAAAGATGGACTCACATTCTCATATACACAGTCCATACACAAATATTTCTTATACATTTAATATATATAATAAATTGACAATAAACAAGTACTCATTGACTATCAGACATGCACTGCAAAAACCAATAGCGAGCACGTCTGCAGTTACTATGCCAACAATTGTTACTTATTAATTGATTAGATTTAATAAGGAATAGTCATTAAATTTATAAATTAAGTGGTTAATTCACAATGAGTAAATTTGTTTGAACCAATATAATTTCTTATATAAGTGTTTAATTATACAAAGATAAATCAACTCCAATATAACAACATACTTCCAACTTCTCAGAGATCTTTTGTCTCAGATTGTATAAATAAAGTTTAAGTGATAAACAAGGACCTCTCCTGGAAGCCTATTACACGCCTCATTTATTCTCGGCAAATGAAATTATTTCAGTTAAAAGCATTCATGTTTTACAGTTATTGCTTTAGCATGTATAAATATAACCAAAAGTTCTTTACCACAGGGAACAGCTGTTAATAAAACTATTAAATAGAAAAAAATCCACTCATTATTGGTTGTGATGTTATTTACATAATGGTATGTAGTATTATATCTTGTATGATTTTAACGCCACCTTCATTTCTAGAAATGAATATTTAACAATGGATATTTTATAACTGATCAAGTACTGATGTTGACAACTCACGATTCAAAATAGCTAATTATTACTTACACAGTATACAAAGTTTTGTTCACTGATATTCAAATTTCATGATACATCAGTAAACCTCATAAGTGAACTTTGATATGCCGCCTTTCAGTCGTCGTTGTCGTCTGTACATAACTCGACAGCGTCGAATGAAGATAGTAACGTGAAATTGGTATAAAGGAGAATAATGTTCTCATACAGAACATTATTATAATTCATAAAAATTTATTTTACAATGACAGCCATTTTAAACCTTTTTTTTTTTAATATCTCTGTGTTAATCAACATATAACACACTATGTAAGAACAATTTTCCTATTAAAACAGCACTAATCTCACCTCTCTACGATGAAGTTATTTACGTGTGACGAAAATGTAAAGATACAAGATCTGGCAGTGCTAAATCAGCGAGTGGACGTTTCTTCACATGTGTACATCTTCAAGGTGGGAGACAATGACAGGAGCAAAGCGAGTGTAGATACACGTTGACGAAGACTGTTATAAGCCGACGTTTCAATGATATAGACTACGCAGTTACTAGATTCAGAAAACCCGTAGAACAACTGTTTTAAATAACCTTACCTCACTCGATAAAACATATCGATACATTAATATAACATAACATATCCTACATAAAGGTTTGATGTGGCTGAGTATTGTTCATTTTAAAATTGTTTCACTTTACTTCAAGATGAAAAACATCACAATCATCAACTCCTTTAAAATAAGAACATAAAAATGTATAAAATAAGGGCAAATCACTCTTGGTTCCTCTCATAGAGTGAAGGTCGAAAAAGACGAAGAGTTGGTCAGGAGAAATCTGATGGGAAAATGAAATAGAATGATCCAACCCAAAATTCGATGAATTGAAAATATATATTAATCTAGGGTACCTTGGGATTGCTACATAGGTGTTCATTATAAATAAGTTATAATTTATTTAACAATATTTATACTTATTCCTGTAATATTGTTCAAATCCCTTTCTTTCATTTTCCGATTTAATGTCCCTTGACAAACTCTTGCTCTCTTCCGACACTGATGATGTTATAGTTTTTGAGAGTTATGGGGTATTTATGTTATATTTTATGTTCTTCCATTTTTCTGAAAATAATATCGACAGAAAGGTTTCTTACCAAAAAACAACAAGGGAGAAATATTAGTTTAAATAATAATCTATCTATAATATTAAATTTTCCTAAATGTTACAACCCTGAATTTGATTAAAACCCTTTTTAAATCTCGTAATTAACTTATATAAAGTTTAAAAAATAATATTTTAAAGAATTTGACAAACTATATAACCTTTAAAAAAAATCATAAATGTATTGTTTTTGGACAAAATACTTTTTATCCTGACAATATCAATATTTCCTGTCTGTTTTATAAATTATATTACATTTGTGTACAATATAAATAGATTTATATACAAAAGCAAGCAGTACTAGAAAATGCTGCAATTACAAGAAGAAAAAACATAAGACAATTTAAAAGTGCTGAAATCAATGTAATAGATTTGACTAACATTAAATTGGATTGGATGAGCAATTACTTGTGACCTGAACAAAGTGTTACAGAAGAAA
This sequence comes from Aphrophora alni, assembly GCA_963513935.1. NCBI lineage: Eukaryota > Metazoa > Arthropoda > Insecta > Hemiptera > Aphrophoridae > Aphrophora > Aphrophora alni. Next base: position 139,866,836 of record OY740768.1, read on the forward strand.
ACTATTTGCCAAGAAAATGAACGGAAAACGATTTCCTTTTTAATACAACCGACGAACACACCGTAAGACATATTTATAGATTATAACAATTACTTTTAAACTTTTTTTTTTTTTCATATCGTTTAACCTCTTGGTTATCAACGTCTTGTAGTTTGTGTGTGTGTGAAAAGTACTAAAGTATTAGTTGCAGATTTGTCCCCTTGTTCGCCTTTAAGATAGTAAGAAGTACGAAGTAAAGACGCTTCACTATTGAATGTATAATAAGCTTCAGGTCGTAAGAGAACATGAGTTTGTGAAGAGAATATGGGAGAGTGGGATCTGACGCAAGACTACAAGAAGGAAAGTGTTTTACTACACCACTACTCCCTAAAAGTGATCACCTAGAGAATATTTCTTTAAGGTGGGTGATTGTGTTTTAATACTATACTACGTCCGTATTAAATGAACATATTATTTAAGCACTAAGCTACAGTTTCAAATGTATTCATTTGAAACTGTAGCTTAGTGCTTATTTTATCCTTATTATGGAGTTTCAACAAGTAGTTACTGCTGTTACAGTTAAAAACATATTATTTTATTTTATTTTATTATAACACGTTCATTTTATAATATTAGTTGTGTAATCATATATGAGACAAAGTTGTAAAGATAAAGATTTAATTTGAAACATTTATAAAAACGATTAAAATATACATTAAATACAAAACGATATATTAATTTTTTTTCTTGTTGTTTAAAGGTAAAAAACTCTCGGCTATCATAGCCATAGAAAAAACAAGAAAGGGTCATACGAAGAAGAACCAAACACCTGAAATTCTCTATTAGTGTCAGTATCGGAAGAGAACAAGAGTAGGTCAAAAGAAACCTGACAGGATAAATGAAAGAGAGGGATCTAGGCTAATACAAGACTAAATAAAAAAGGCGCAGCCGCGCAGGGTCCTTCGGGATTCCTATCCCTGTATTTACTATAGTGACCCCCTCAGGGCAATTTCAGATTTAAAATGTACTGGATTTTTACAAATTACATTCCTATTTAATACTATTTGAAATATAATTTTAACATGAAAGTAATATTGTCTATGAACAAATATTGCACGAATGTAAACAATGGTAAAACATTAAATGTAGTAATTTAAGAAGTTAACAAAAAATACTTTAAAACATCTTTACTATATATGTTTATTCCTGAGATGAAATATATGATTAAAAATCAGGATGTTTTTATATTGAACATCCAAATCAGTTTTACAGTGCTAACAAACGTAAAAATGTATTTTATACCATTGAAGTAATACTGAATAATGCTTACTTCTATATCACGTATGTAAACATTACCAAGAAAACATTCCTAAGTGTTTGGAATGTTTAACGATTCAAAATGCATGACAGTGATGAATTCTTTCAGAGACGTGGTCTGGAACACAATATATAGAACATGGAAGTAATCCCGTTGACTGAAAAAGAATATAACACTTCCAATGAAAAACAGAGCTTTTCCTAATAGTTAGTATAATAATACATTGTTTAAATGACGTACAAATTTACTGTTGCATAAATTTTAGCATATTAATGTAATAAAAATTGAATAAACTATTTTTTACAGTATTATGAATAATACAAATTGTGTAAATAAAAAAACGTGAACAATCTTTCTCACTCGCACAAACCCAAAACCTAATAACATTAAGCGAAACTAATAGTCACAATCAAATATCTGTTAGGTATCAAAAAATATTTGAAAATTAAACAATTATATGCTTAAAAATTATATATTTAAATGAGAGCCTAAACATGATTAGCGTGTCAAAATCTATAGTATACAAAAATAGTAATTTATTTTAGGTAATTAGGTAATAGTGTCTATATTTAGGGGAAATATTTGAACACTTCTTCAAGTGTACATTTGAAACGTTTGATTATTGTTTAAATATAACCGGAACGTCGTCACTCAGCTCCTACTGTACTGTGTGAGGTAATGCATACTTCAGTACCCAATTAATAAACTTGAACTATTTAAACAACGGTGTGCACTACTAAATTTAAAGTGGCACAAAAAACTGCTACAACAGTTTCAAAACAAAGAATCTATTGTTGAGTTTTAGAAAAGTTTTGGGAAACTCGGCTCAATGGGAATGTTATTTGGTTAAAGAGTATTTGGAGATGTACTAATATCAATTAAACAGATCTCTTTGTTATTTCTTGATTTGTTTTTTTTATATTTATTTATCAAACTTTATATTGTGTATAAAATCACTATTTATTAAAAAATATATATAATTTAAATTATAATAATCCAAATGTGTACTGCGGATTATCTGAATCCTAATTAAAGTTATAAATTCATTACAATACAAATGAAATATTCAGTGAGCAAAATGGTCCAATACTTTTATACTTCGGTATCATAATTAACCCAGATATATCAGTCGATTCCTTACGTAACAATGTTTCTAATGAATAGAGCCGATTATAATACCAATTTGAATTGAACAAGATTTTACTTTTGAATAGCCTATAATATGAAATTTCAGCTAGCAATACATCTGTAACTGAAAGGAAATGATAAACCTACTGAAATATCGGTTTCTTTAATAAAAGTGTTCTACAATATATTACATTACTTTCCTTAATATACCTCCCAAGAATATTCCACCTTCAAGGTGATATCTAATTCCTATTTTTTAAACTTTTAATGTGAAATTTTTACTTTTATTAAAGTTCCACTTTTGTTCCGTTTTACATACTATTATACTGAATGTTAATTGTATCAATTTAACTCCACAATAAGTGGTGTTACCTTTATCTTCATTTTATTTTAACTACCTAATCTTCTTCATTCAAACCGAAAAATAAGGGGATACACAATATAACTCCATCGACTCGATTTCCTGCGTCTACTCTGCTATGGTGCAAGTCTTCCCAATATTCCTCATCTCCTCCGTAATCCTCCTGTTCCATATCTGCGTCCAACCGAACACAAATCCAATAGCTACTTCACGGTTTCTTCGTCCGGTAATTGTATTGTGTGCATCTTCAATTCCACCTCCTCCTAGTGATTTTACATATTTGTTCCTCGCACAAATCCCTGTTTAATATTTGGTCGGCCACCATATTGTCAATATCGTTTGCAGGCAATGTTAAGAAACATATATTATAGAAACTCTGTTCAATGTTTTTTGTCACCTTCCATGTTTACCCTCCATAAAGCACATTAGTCTAATCACAATGGTCGGCCACCATATTGTCAATATCGTTTGCAGGCAATGTTAAGAAACATATATTATAGAAACTCTGCTCAATGTGTTTTGTCACCTTCCATGTTTACCCTCCATAAAGCACATCAGTCTAATCACAATGGTCGGCCACCATATTGTCAATATCGTTTGCAGGCAATGTTAAGAAACATATATTATAGAAACTCTGCTCAATGTTTTTTGTCACCTTCCATGTTTACCCTCCATAAAGCACATCAGTCTAATCACAATGGTCGGCACCATATTGTCAATATCGTTTGCAGGCAATGTTAAGAAACATATATTATAGAAACTCTGCTCAATGTTTTTTGTCACCTTCCATGTTTACCCTCCATAAAGCACATCAGTCTAATCACAATGGTCGGCCACTATATTGTCAATATCGTTTGCAGGCAATGTTAAGAAACATATATTATAGAAACTCTGCTCAATGTTTTTTGTCACCTTCCATGTTTACCTTCCATAAAGCACATCAGTCTAATCACAATGGTCGGCCACCATATTGTCAATATCGTTTGCAGGCAATGTTAAGAAACATATATTATAGAAACTCTGCTCAATGTTTTTTGTCACCTTCCATGTTTACCCTCCATAAAGCACATTAGTCTAATCACAATGGTCGGCCACCATATTGTCAATATCGTTTGCAGGCAATGTTAAGAAACATATATTATAGAAACTCTGCTCAATGTTTTTTGTCACCTTCCATGTTTACCCTCCATAAAGCACATCAGTCTAAGCACAATGGTCGGCCACCATATTGTCAATATCGTTTGCAGGCAATGTTAAGAAACATATATTATAGAAACTCTGCTCAATGTTTTTTGTCACCTTCCATGTTTACCCTCCATAAAGCACATCAGTCTAATCACAATGGTCGGCACCATATTGTCAATATCGTTTGCAGGCAATGTTAAGAAACATATATTATAGAAACTCTGCTCAATGTTTTTTGTCACCTTCCATGTTTACCCTCCATAAAGCACATCAGTCTAATCACAATGGTCGGCACGGTATTGTCAATATCGTTTGTAGGCAATGTTAAGAAACATATATTATAGAAACTCTGCTCAATGTTTTTTGTCACCTTCCATGTTTACCCTCCATAAAGCACATCAGTCTAATCACAATGGTCGGCACCATATTGTCAATATCATTTGCAGGCAATGTTAAGAAACATATATTATAGAAACTCTGCTCAATGTTTTTTGTCACCTTCCATGTTTACCCTCCATAAAGCACATCAGTCTAATCACAATGGTCGGCACGGTATTGTCAATATCGTTTGTAGGCAATGTTAAGAAACATATATTATAGAAACTCTGCTCAATGTTTTTTGTCACCTTCCATGTTTACCCTCCATAAAGCACATCAGTCTAATCACAACAATTCTATTTTGTAATTTTAAAATGTATCTCACGACATTTTAGTTACAGTGTGCACATACACGAACATTGGTATGCTGCAAACAATGTATATAAGACGTGATAATTGTGTCTTTAAATTAATGTCAAAAACAAAGTTATAATAAAAACACTTTCTAAACATTCGTGAAAACACAATAAAATTCCTAATAATATGCCAAAAACATAACAATTGAATTATTACTATATTTGAAGAACTACGTGTTAAACAAACCTTACAAACATTTTTTTTTCTAAATTATAAAACAATTTATAAAGTCTTCTCGACTATGGTTTTATCAGTTATGGCATCGCCAAGACAATGTAACACAGACTAAGGATAATATTAAAAGTAAATAATGTAAACATATTAGGGTAATAAACTAATAGAAATAAACTTCAGATAAAATGTTAGTGTGGGCGAGTGGGAAACTGTGCCACACACAACACGTCCCACACTACAAATAACAACTAATTTCATTCAAATACTTCTTCTGATATTAGTAAGTATGTGGGTTAATATATACGTTACAGCCAAAGTAATTAATCTATCTATTATATATATATCCAGACAATATGTATAATAGCTAGCGAATTTGGTTAATATGAACAATGAGGCTTTATTTATCACTTCATCCAACATACTACTGTATCTTACTAAAGTCAGTGAATGTGTTAGTCAGTTTATCTAGCTGTTATGTATAATAACGGTTGCTTTTGAGATAAGCTATTAAACTGAATAATTATTCGTTATATTTAATATCTTAACAATACAAAATATTCAAACAAAATTTGTAGGATAATTATTACTTTGACTACTTCATGTAAGCTATTATTCAAAATGACTAGTAAACTGATTATTATTTGAATTATGAATAACATTTATATGAACAGGTTAGAGTAATTAATTAATCACTTTAGCTACAGAATTTAGTCATTATATATAACATCCAGACATTATATATAATAACTAAATAAATACAATGACTAACATAACAGATATGAATGAAAAATAATAAGCTAACATTCTTTTACAACACAACAATTTTTATTCATATCGTTTTTCCTTACCATTCGAAGTATAGAGAAAGTTTGGTATAGAGTCCATCCTCAATTTTTGACTGATCTGTTTTAATGACGTCAATACACCAATAATTAGTGATATTTCACATGATATTTGTCTGTATTCGTTGTCTGGCTTATCGTTACCGTCTGTAGATAAACGCGATAACAACTACAAAAATTTAGATATGAACATGAAATTGGCTACAAGGAACTATAGAATACTCATGCAAAATCCTATTGTAAATAAAAAATACAATAAAAAATGTCAAAATGGCAGCCATTTTAAATGTTGTCGTTTTTATTCATATCTAATGTGTTTGTCGACTTATAACAACCTTACTTTTTTTTAATATTTGCAGATTTCAATTCATTCTGCATGTACTTGTACCATCTCCAACTATGCGAAACAAATAGCTAAGTTGGTGTCAAAAATATAGCTTCGAACAGTTGACCTGCCAAGAATACGTAATATTCGTATAGTTACGAGATCCGACAAGACCACGTGACTGAAACAAGCGTAGCTAGGGGAGGTTCAATACACTATAAGTATATAGTGTATTAACAGGAGCAAAGCGAGTGGAGACTGTTTAATATTTACACATTGAGACAACGTCAAGAATGTTGCGTTATATAAAACTAGCATCTCCCGTCGTGGCTTTGCCCCCAAATCATCCAAGTTGTAATCTATACGATTATTAAATCGCATGTTTTGATAAAAAAGTTTAATATTACTTTAATCCGGCTAATTTTAATGTAGTGTGTAATATTTAAGAATACAGAATTTGTGAATTGAGTGATAGAGTAATTTCAGAAAAAGAATATTTTTTTCTAAATTTGTTATTTTCATCATGTTTACTCATTCATAACTTAAAGTTACTAAAGTTGAAAAATATCAAAAGGCAAAGTAAACAACAACAAAAGTTCGTAATTATTCTAGTTATAGGTAAATTATATTATACTATTTAAGAATTCATATTATAAAATACTAAAGAATAATTTAATTATTTCACAATTCAAATAAAAAAATTGAACTAAAAATGTACTTATTTAGTATTTAGGACCTCTTTGTAAACTACATTTGTTGTCTTACCTTTAGGTGCTAAAATCACTAAATTATTAGAAGAACTGACCCTAGAAGCACCAACGTACAATTAATTGACCATGAGAAAAACAGTCTTCTCTTAAATCAACTCCTGCAAATTTTAATGTTTGTCCTTGAGATTTATTAATAGACATAGCAAAGCATATCTTCAGAGGAAATTGAAGTCTTTTAAACTGGAAAGGGTACTCCGACGGGATTAGTGGTATTCTAGGAATAAAAACAGATTCACCTCGAGCACAACCAGTAAATATTGTAGCTAGCGCAATCTTCTAGTAGGATTGATACTATTTCCAAAAACTTCATAAAGTGCACTATTGCGGTATACTTCAAAGCGATAAGGAAATAATTCTCCAGCTGCTGTTAGTTCGATTAATCCTGCATAACTTGGATGCTGAGACATGTTTAGGGCTGGGCTTGTACAATGATGTCTCTTGACGTTTATTTCTATCACTTTCATATGTATAAAGACCGATGATCACGGCCTATATCGAAAAACCAACGATTTTCGTAGGTTCGAGTGACCGATGATCACGGTGAAAAATCGGGCTGGGCTTGTACAATGATGTATTTTGGCGTTTATTTCTATCACTTTGAATCACGGCCTATATCGAAAAACCAAAGATTTCGTAGGTTCGAGTGACCGATGATCACGGTGAAAATCGGGTTGGGCTCGTACAATGATGTCGTTTGACGTTTACACAGCATAGTATATTATACATTTGGTTTAGAATCGAGAAACAACTTGACCTATTCTAAGATAGTAAACTTTATAATCAGCCTAGTTGCTTAATAAAATTTGTTTTTCTTTTTGTATTTAATACCCTTTAAAATTAAAATTTCACAAAATCCTTTCTTAGTGAGCGTCTATGACCTCATGCAAATATGCCTTTAAATTTTGGTATCAATATCTTTGTTGGTTTTTGCTCTACGTTGATTCTCTGTCAGTCATTCATTCATTCAATCAGTCAGGACAAAGCCGTTTATATATATAGTGATTTACTGGTTCAGAAAACATGTGTAACAACTATTTTAAACAAACTTACCCTGTGGGAAGATTCCTTAGTCGACCAATACAATAAGTTCAGACAAAACATTTAGACATTATATTTGGAGAATCTGTTTGCATTACGTTGTATAACGGGGCTAGGCAAATACCATGACGGCCTCATCAACTTGTACAATGTAACAGTAAGGGACAGAATATAAATACACAATTATTAAACACTCCATTCCCCACTGATTACAAAACACATTAAGATATTTATTAATATTAAAAATGATTGTTTTAGATGTGATTTCCATCTATTAAAAATAAAGGATTAAGGGTAATTTACTGACGCGAAATGTTGTAACCTTAAGTACAATAATTCCCCGCTCAAATTATTTACCGTTGCTTGTCTAAAGTTATTTTCTTCTCTTCCACACAGCCTTATGTACACCTGTTACACTAATTTATTCTCATCAGGTTTCGCTACAAGTGATATAAATACATCCACTTTAATATATCGTAAGTTGAAAATTTATAATATAAGAACGCATGTTTTAAAAAGAAACATATTAATTTATTAATGTATAACTATAATATGTCTAATATACCAAAGTTGATGGATGCTATCATGGTGCTTAACCATGTCATTCATAAAATCTAAAAGAAGCAGATTCTTTAAAAACACCCCGCACACTAATTGATTAGAAGAACCCCAGTCTATTGATGAGTTACAGTAATGGCTGTCTGTACCCCAAATACATATTTATCTTGTACATATCAGTGTACGATAAGTGATAGCAAATTTGGTGATATTCAAAAAATTTCGTTTTTGTCTGATCTTCATGTTTTATAGCCTAAAGAAACCGAACAGCTGTTTTTGACATGACGTCTGTCATCGTTGTTTCAACCTTTGATTTACACAGGTAAGCTCCGCTAGGTCCTAGCCGATGTCAAGAGAGTAGTGATCTAATTAATTACGAGATTCATAAAACCTGTGTATAAACTGGTTTTAAACAAACTTACGCTACGGATGAGATTCCTTCATATAACACAAACAACTTAACAAGACTTACAAGACACAAGTAACCAACTGTTGTGTATAAATTTAGTGGAGCTGCTTTTATTAAACTGTATAATCGGGATGGGTAAGTACTATTATGCCACTTATAAACTTTTGAGATTAACAGATTAGAGTTTTATATAATTATACATAAAATAGTTTTTTTAATTGTTTTAAACATAATCAATTATACAACCAATGTTATTTTTCATGTCTGGTTTACGAGTTTCAAATACAACACTGTATTTAATTAAAGTCTAATTAACAACATATATAAAATTATATATATTTAAATACATAAACCAGAACAAAAACAATGTTACGATATCCCACGTATAAATAAACATAATATAACAACATGCAAATAATTTAAAATATGACATGGAGAACAGTTGCCTTTGTAACGATACTATTTTTACTGCTTCTTTAAACAAGAACAGATTCATTATGATCCATTAGAAGACAAAAAGAGCTTTCGTCGAAATTTGCATGTGAGTTAAGTGTAATGTTTTACAGTCTTTCCATTGTTTTCAATTTCATAAATTATACAGGGAAAAAAGTTTCTTATTTACTGTTTTTTCCCAGGGGTAATCTGCAACCTAAATTATAATAGAACGTGTAGTCAAATTGCATACGCGGCGCCGTGAAAATATACCAACTTCCATTTCGGTAAGTAGGCCATGATACAACTGAATTTAAGAAATGAACATGGTACGAGTAATGGAGAATCCTGACCAGGTACGAATGCGATTGTCTTAAAAACAAACGCAGGGAATGAAAATAAATTGCACTAACTTTCTTACACGCCAATATAAAAACCAATGATAATTAATGTTCATTAACATCTCACCAAAAATGTTTCGGAAAAAAAATACGTTATTAAGTTTTCCTCTTGTATTTCTTTTAGTTCTTAAACTGCTCTAGTAGGACACTGTTTATCAACTTTTCATGATTTATGCTTTCTGATATAATTTATACATTGTATGCAGAAAGTTTGTCTTGGGTCAAAAAAATAGGTTGCCTGTTGTTATGTGGATATATATGTTTTGAGGTCCTCTGCGTCAAAAAATGATTTTTGGAATGTCTGACTAAAGTTAGTCGTATGTGCAGTGTTCTACCGCCTATATGCCTAGAACAATTTTAATAAAATTTGGTATGTAGGCTCATTTTGGGCTATTCTAATGAGGGGTTTTTATTTGTTCGATAAATAAAAATCTGGGGGTAGCTCCGGAAAAATAGCACAAATTACGATTTTTTGAAATTGACTCTAACAATCTTGGTGAAATTTTCTCAAGTCCACTTCTAGGAGACCTAAAGAAAACGAACAGGACTTCGAGTAAAAAAATTACTATTATAAAAAATGTGCAATTTCTCAAAATAAATTCTACTTATTTTAAATTTTAGTAAAATTTGAAAATTAATGACTCAAACCTGTATGTAAAATAGCAAGTTGAAAAATATTAGTGTTCTGAAATAGTCGTCCTTAAACAAAATTAAACTTTGACCACCGTCATGCAAACACGATTTACGTCGAAGATGCGTTTCTGTTACCAATAAGCCAAGATTAGATCCTATATATATATATATATATATATATATATATATATATATATATATAATTATTTAAAGATAACGTCCATGATTAATTTCACTTTTTGTCTCACAGCTACGGAACTGAGATTTATGGTGTTAACAGATTTGGTTTTGGTGAGAAACTTTATGCAGTATTTGTCTGCAGTTTATTTTCTAAAGTATATTTATATATTTAAAAATAGATTAAGCTTAACTTAGCTCACGTCATAAATTTGTAAAGAGCGTAAATCATCAATGTAACTGAAATCAAATTTTTAACGATTGTGATTTAGATACATTTTTTTTAAAATTTTACCGTAATTATCTTTTATTTGGAATTTGCCACACTGGTTTGGGTAATTAATATTAAAAAAAATAAAAAAACCAATAAAATTGTTAGACCTGATTTTGAAAAATAGAGTCGATTTTTTATTTTTATTAATAATAGTACTATTTTTTATTATATCGTAATTGATTAAAATTGAGACTTCTATGACAAAGTCGGAGATTATTTTGTTTTTTGACAATTGTTCCTGAAGTGTAATACTTTTTTACTTGCAATATTGTAATTAATCTTCAAACTTCTGTACTATTTGAACGAAATCTGTGTAGTCTGTTTTGAAAAATTACCACACCACCGTTTTTTCGGTTTTATACCGAAAATTCAAGTAAAAATGTTTTAGTCCATGAGCAAAATGTAATCAATATAGTTTGAGACTTTTTAAGGTAGCAGTTTTGTGTGTTTATTTTTTTCTCTTTTCTTCCACAAATATCTATTTATCGAACAATTGAATACATCCTTCGAAGATATGGGTCATTTTTAGCTGTAACTTTATTTCGTATATGTTTGTGAGAATACGAACATATATTAAAAAACAAAATTTGAATTAAATTGTTCCACTCGATTGAAAATGCGTTCAAGTTTTGGAATTTGTAGAGATTGCACGTACGCCAGTATACACGAGACAGATCAACATCAGATCAAAAATAAATTTTGAATCAGGGTTATAACTTTAAAAACCTCGAAATATATTGTTTGACTATATATAACCATTTCTTTATTACTTTTATTGATAAATTAAAATGAGTAATTATTATTACAAAAAGATTAATGGAATGAAGGTGTGTTATAACTATGAAAACATATTTATTATTTTAATGAAAAATAAATTAAATTATCTTTCTTTAAAGTATTTTATCTGCTGCCAAATTGCAATCGGTTCTGGCAGAATTCCAACAGAGAAGATAATGGCCAGGTATTGATTGGCTACAGTTTTCTTACAGACATACCGCTTAGCTACTGATATATTATTTCTAAAAACATTTAAAATATATGTTTTAGGCTTGATACAACCCTTGACTTATTTTATAAACAGTTTATTAATCTAATTTAATAAAAATCCTGTTTTAATATTGTATATTAAATGTTGTTTAACAAAATAATTTAGTAAGTGTGTTAATCGATGTTGGATAGTATAAATTCAGGACATACAAATACTGATGACTCCTTATCAGATTTTGTATGGAGCAACGATTTGGATTATATATAGTCCATGCGGCGTCATAAATTATATCTGCCTACAGAACAATATTGGAAAGTGTGATTCTAGCTGTGGCTTGAGTTCCATCACTAGAGATATTGGCTTGTGAAGAAGAGATTTGAATTTCCTTCGTAAAGGAATAGAGGAGAGGGAAATAGGAAATAAAAGAGTATGGTTGACTGGTAAGAAGCAGGTCATTGATAAACGCCAGAATCGTTGGAGCAGTGGTAGAAAGTGAATATGGACATTCGAACTGGTTTCGGATTTGAGGTCTTGGTTAAAAAAGAATCATAGAGAAGTGAACTACTATCTCACATAGACATTATCCAGCAATGGGTGTTTTGGAGTGTATATGGAATATTTCAAAATAATGTCTACACCATCGGTTATAATATATTGTGTCCCAAAACTCGCGGACCGATAAAATAACTTTAAAACCAAAAAAATAATATATAGAAAAGGATATTTTATATTGCCTTCTAGTGATAAAAAACTACATTTTGGCAAATGAGGCATTTGTATATTAAGAATCATGTTGATTGTATCCAAGTCACTTATTTATATAATAATTAAATTACCTTTGTTTTCCGCCAGGTGACTTCTTTTTATATACACTTACGCGTTTCGAAGCGTACGCTCCATCTTCAGAGTTCTATTATCTTTTTCACTCGATTGAGGTCGTTATACATTAAAATAACACATAAAAAACACACGGACACTACATATATATGTTTATAAATTTATACATCGCTTATGATAACGCGACCCCCATTGAGTGACCTCTCATATTAAAGGACTTATTTAGTAAAATACAACCGCCTAAACTAGATGTCAATATCTTGTTCCTGTCTAAAATGGAGACAGTTAAAGTATATAAAACGGCTATTTTACTTTATTTATTTCATTCAATATTAGATGACGAATACGAGATCAAAATGTAACCAAAACATTTGTGCCCGTTGGTTGTAATCATAAATACTATTATTCCATGTACAAAATAGTATGAATTCCTATTATTACAGCCTTACAAAAAGTGATATGTTAGTTCAATTAATTTTAATAAATGTTTTACACAATTTTTATGGTAATGTTAACAAATTTATTCACCTAATATTACCTGATTTTATTTAGAAATAATGTTCGAAATGTTGAACCTATAAAGTAGTAATTATGATTAAAACATTAGATTTTTTTTAAATACATTTTTATCTTATATTCTCGCCTTGTAATTAATTGTAAATTAAATAAATAACATAAAATAACTGTTTCAAATATTTTAACGCCCGCCATTTGGATAGGAACAAGATAACGACTTCTAGTTTACGCAGAGATACTTTACTAAGTAAGCCCTCTAACATGAGTGGTCACTCAATGGAGGTTTCTATTTTAGATTATTGAGTTGCCCCTAATAAACCCCATTTTTGGGGGACAAGTAAAATTATCTCATTTACCAAAAAGTAGTTTTATATCACTGAAAGGCACGTATAAAATATCTTTTTTTGGTTTTCAAGTTATTGAACGAGTCCGGGACTTTTGGGACACATTTTATATTGCAGAGATGAAGTGGATGATGTGGATCACACATTGTTCAGCTGTGATAAGTCGTTGCAAGAAAAACATTACTGAGATTAAGAATCGGGTTAGAGATAAACAGCAGTAAAACCGTCCAGTATACGAGTCAAAACAGACGTGGGATATTGTAGATAAATATATCACCAATATCACAAAACAGTATTGGAAAGTGGGAAGAGGTAGGCCAAAATCTGCCCCCTTCCAAAGTAATGTCCAAAGGTGGTTGCGCATGAGAAGGTGGGATATTATGTGGAGAAGAAGACGATTTTTAGTCAGTATAGGGGAAGTATATTTCTCTGCCTGGGGATCGGTCCTACGTTAGATATATAGTTTATGTCCTTCTTTATCGAAATAAAACATATTATTATTATGTTAAAGGAAATTACACGAGTTCTAACAAAAACATTTACAATGTTATATCGTTTGAAGTTTTTATCTGAATTTTAAATTGATTTATTTAGTTTGTAAATTCTTACGCAAGATGTTTAATAGTATTGCTTCGTGTAAATACACTCTACCCACTAAAGATTTGAAAATTTTGTGTTTAATAGAAAAATATTTTACATTTATTCTTTCATTTAAAGAATATTTCTCATATGTCAATTCTAAATTGTACAAAATATATTTGTTCTTATACGAAAACACAATATAAATTCAAGCCGAATGTACCTGTTATCTTAACCATAATTAAAAATGCAGCCAATTTAAAAGCCAATATTACAATCTACAATCAGGGTACTTTAAATAGAGGTAATTGAAAAAATATATATTGCAAGATTTTGTTACCGATTTAAATTTCATTAAGTCAGTACATTATTCGCTTGAAATTCGAAACTTTTGTCAACAAACGGAAAAAATATTTAAATTTAAAAAAAAATTTTTTATCACGACGAAGTCATTTCTTCTCTGTACACAAATAGTGACGGTTCACAATAAACTTTAATAGAGAATAATTTGTTTCGAATGTTTCCTAAGAGGCATAAAATTTTATCAACATTTTTATAGTAGATTTGAGTAATATCATTTTTTGTTGTAACAAGCAGCTACACAAAATTTGTATTTATTAAAATAATGTATAAGTCTCTAAATATACACACATATGAAATTATATTTATAATCTATCTACATGTTTGGGAACACATGGCAGACGACAAACATTCATCATTCAAAAAAGTTGTTTTTGAAATAGATTTATGAATCCCATGAAAAAACTTACTTTGTACAACGTAAAAGGTTAGAAATTAAAAATAATAATAAAGCTCAATTAAAATACAATTATTCCATCGCATTTTTGTATACATTATGTATGATATAAATAATAACATTCACAAGTAGTATTATTTATTTTCATCAAATATTTACTTATACAAGGATAAAATAAAGCAAAAGCTTAAAGATTCAAATATTTAATAGTATAAATGAGCTACAATTGTTTCGCCTTGCGGCATCGTAAATAAATATTTGAAACTTTAAGCTTTTGCTTTATTTTATCCTTGAATATTGAGTTTCAACAAGAAATATCTGCTATTACATTAAAGTTATTTACTTATAGCCTACGTTTAATTTCAAAAATATTTTTTTATTCTAAATTTAAAATACCATTATTTCTTCTTAAAACAAGATGGACTAAAAATTGAGATATTTCTTAAGTTTCTTCAAAACGAGGAAACTTTGCCAATAGAGTTTGTTCTCTGTTTGTATATGCCTCAATGTCTGGTGTTGTTTTAAGAATAAATAAATATTGAACTTGACTTGTGAGATAATATTAGATAGACTAAAATCGAACACAAGATCTGACATAAATTACAATTACTTAATCATACGCATTTCAACGACAACGTCGCCATCCTCAGTATTACATAAGCTACAATAACTAAATTATAACTTCCGATTATAAAGTTACATGTACTATAGTTTCATAGAATTTTAAAGTTTCAGTTACAGTTTAGTTAGTGTAGCTCATGTATCACTGAGGATGGCGACTTTTTTTTTTTTGAAATGCGTAAGATTAAGAACACGTAATTTGTGTGAGATCTTGTGATCGAGTTATAGTCTGTCTAATATTATCTCACAAGTCAAGTTCAATATTTATTTATTCTTAAAACAACACCAGACATTGAAACATAAACAAACAGGGAACAAACATTGGCAAAGTTTCCTCGATTTTAACAAACTTAAGCAAGACTCGCCCAACTTGATTATAGCATGAACACTTTTAGCAGTTTGTCGGAAGTGATTGTGCATACAACATTTTTATTAGTTTTAACAAAACATTTTATATAATATAGTAATTGTTATATTCATTGCAATTGGTTCATGGAAAAAAAATACATGTTTTGGCGAAACTTGTAAATAATAATTTTATTCCGATAATGTACAACAGTAAAAGCAAATGTAATTATATTTTCAAAAAGACGCAGCAATGATATTAACACTTATAAACCTCAAATTTCACATTATTATTATTTACTTTTTAAATAATATCTCATTCACTTAAATAGATTATTTATGCACGATACAATCCGTTTGGAAGTTAGGGAAGGTTTCTAAGTAAAGTTTGGGTGAGTATATATATATATATATATTATGAATGAAAAATATAAGTACACGAAATAAGCTTATACTGTAAAATATAAAAATTGACCCTGACTTGTGAGATGTTTTAATATTACAATCAAATTTACCACAATTTCTGTTAAATAAGTTTATTAAGTGAACTAGTTTCAACGACAGATCGCCATCTAAAGTAAAGCATGATAAACATATTTAAGCTATTAGCTTCAACATAACTTAAAATAAAGGCATATAAAACTAGTATACTATTTAAAAATAAAAGCGAATATTTACTAATTTATAAGTTCTGGCCTGTAAATTATTATATCCAATAACAGTGTATCTATAGTGTTTCAAAAACATAAAATACATTAATTTTTAGTGCATTAAAAATAAAATATCAATATATATCCACTAATAATTGTTCCATAAGTGCTTTTTAACATTACTACTTAATAGCTTCCTTACAGTATTTTCATAATGATATTTAAAGTTTATATTTTTATGTTTGATCATGTATGCCTACACTCAAATTAGAAGTAATGATAAGATAGATATGATTAAATATGCCAACAATTAAAATCTGTCTACAGTTTGAGCACAAGCTCTATGAACGGCGGAGGAGACCCTAAAATGCACTTTTTACTTAATCATTTCTGCAGTAATGATTACCAAACAAATTTCTCTACGATGGCAAAGAATGTAGTTTCGAAACTTGACCTGAGGATAACCCTGAACTATCCTGAGGATAGGATTTGATATTCGTATAGTTAAGATATCCGACAGGGTCAACGATCCGTCAACACTGCTATAGTAGCGAGTGAGGAGTCCACAGCTTGAGGGCCCACTAGACAGAAGTATTGAAACTAGAGAAAGCAATGGAGACTTTCAAATACATATATCTGGGGTTCTTAAGACCTCTTCTGACGTTATGAAAGTATTGAAACAATTACAATATGAAAAAACCTGTGTAACCAGTGTTAAACAATGTATCCTACTGGTATCCTACCACCCCTTGATTTAAGGAAACAATTAAAACAGGGTAATTCAAAAAGAAAGACACTTTTTAATTAACATAGTAAAATGGTTTTAATCAATAGAAAAAAATAAATAGTAGCATTACAAAGAGGACATTTCAAAGTTTTATATACAGTGTTATAGATGTTCTATATGAGCCCCACGGGTTACACGGCAGACATCAATTCGATAGTCAAGTTCTGACCGGACTCTGTTTAGATAATCGACGTCAACACTCTCTATAGCTCTTGTTATGCTTAATTCCAAGAGGCTCAATGGTAATGAGGGAATCTTGATCTTTAAGGCCTTTTCACACCGGCGTACTGAACGTCCTGGACGTTTGGTACGTTTTTGTCAAAATAAATCGCTGCCCATGCTATCAAATGAGACAGTTCACACCGCGCGTCCAGAACGTTGCGAACGTTTTGGAGGATCGCTCGTCGAGTGATTTTCCACAAACGTCCACGGCCTAGAGCATGCTCAATGAACACTTCTTAACCACGTGCTCCGCTCCCCTTATTTCTGCAAAACCCCGCGTCACCTGTAGTGTGTTTGTTGTTGCTGGTGTTCTGTGCGTTTGTACCATGGAAGCGTTGTTGCAAGAAGTCCGTGATCATATTCTCCAAACCTCTTCCGTTTTTTTTTTTTTTTATTTATGGGATGTATCCATTTACTTCTTTTTGTTAACGAATATAATAATACTAAGTCGTTATCACTATCACTACTCGACTCGTTCATCCACGGAACAGAAAACCCGGTCTCACACCAAGGAACTGGCGGAAAAGACATCTTTGCACAGGTAACAACTACACTGAGTGAGATGTGGCACTTGACTGATCCTCATGAGCGAACAAGTGGACGTTTGGTACGTTGCTGGGCGGTGTGAAAGGGGCGCGTACCGGACGTCCCAAACATTCCATACGTCCAGGACGTTCAGTACGCCGCAGGTGTGAAAAGACCTTTAACGTGTCCTCACAGAAAGAAGTCGCATGGGATCAAGTCTGGACTGCGTTACAGAGAAAAAGCTATAGAGAGTGTTGACGTTTATACTCTTAATTAAGAGAATCTAATCAGAACTTGACTATCGAACTAATATCTGCCGTGTAACCCGTGGGGCTCATATATAGAACATCTATAACACTGTACATAAAACTTTGAAATGTCCTCTTTGTAATACTACTATTTATTTTGTTTCTGTTGATTAAAACCATTTTACTATGTTAATTAAAAAGTGTCTTTCTTTTTGAATAAACCTGTATTTCCTACAAGGCCCTAGAAATAAACGTTTGGGCAAATATAGGAACTGCTTTTATTACATTGTACGATATGGTTGGGTAAGAACTATAATGGCGCCATTTAACTTGTAAGCATAGTAACTAATGAACTATCTTTAAAAATCACATTTAAAGGTCAATGTCAGCTTTACTTACACAAGACAAAATCATCATTTTGTAATTACGATTTAGGTATAGCTTTAGTTAAAAGATTTAAAATGTGTTTTCTTGTTAATTTCTGGGATGAATTACGTAACTGAAATAAAATAATTGTAGTTCTAAAAAATTTCATTAAAATTTTAGAAATGCAAAATTATATTGTGTGTTCTGAGCTACTGATAATAGTTGATATTCCTCGTTTAACCTCATTAGTGATTGTTAACCTGGAAAGAAGATACACATTAATAAAATTGTACACATTAGTAAAATTGTCAGTGAAAAATAATTGATAGAATTTATTTAAGGAGCAGCGTTTATTGGACTTTTTATACAATTTCATACCCAACTTAATTGTCTTGAAGGGATTTATTTATTTGCTAGACAGCTTTCAGTAATATAATGTGGGGTTAACACATTGTATTCCCGTCTACGTTGTACTAGCGTTGTGAACCAGAGTTCGCTCGGAACTACAGCTTACATATTTTAAACGAAGGCAGGTCAAAACAGTATTTTAGTGTCCCATAAAACAGTACCTCTACATAAACAAAATCAATTTGGTTTGGTAGTCATTTCTTTATGTGTCGAGTTTGTGCTTGTTATACTTCTTTCATTTAGTATTGAAAAGGAAAAATAAATGCAATTTTGTAAACAATGAAGTCTGTTTATAGGTTGTATATTTAATTAACTTCAATCGTTTTTTCAACGATTTTTGATCATAATTTAACAAATTTACATATTCAGAAAAACTAACGTTAATCAAATCTACATGTATATTTGTTGTAATTTTTTTTTTAATATTGTAGATTTTTTTAGCCCAATTGCGTATAAAATTAGTGAAGGACTTTAGTACAGCTGCAATTTATATAATAAACATGTTTATATTATATATTTTACATACAATTATGTCGTCTTCAAACATCACCAGACATCGAAATATAAACAAAGAGAGCAAACTTTGTAATGCAAACGTTTCCTTAAAACGTTTATTAAAATTGTTGTAGACAATTTTAATCGAGTTAACTTGTGAAGTAAATGAAGGAGTAAACTTTAGAACATTGTTTCTCTGTAACAGTTTGATTGAGTTCGCGTTGAAAAATCATGACATTGAATATTTATAAATCAACTTTCACGACTGTATCAATTGCGATACAATTGACTGGAATGCTTTTGAATGAAAAACGATTTGAATAATTGGAGAAAGTGTTCAAAATTCACATTACGGTGATATTTTCGTAAATATGATGAACTGAATGTTGCATCTGAGCGTAACATATTGTTTATACGGCTTCTAGTCCTGTAAATAACATTGAAACCCTGTTTTTTTGAAAATATTAAATATTTGTTTGTTAAGTAATGGAAGATAATTCATCGTAGTAAACCTGTTTCTATCCCCTGTTTCAAGGATTGGGTGAAATTTACCAATTTCGATTTTTTTTGTAAATACATTTATAGGGGATTGACGAAACATAACCATTGCTTTGAGCTATGTGCTTTAATATTTCAATTTCTCTGCTGATATTTACCGCTTCCATAGGAATGCTTAATGCTTTATCGACGAAGCAGCCATCTTGTGTGAATCTGGATTGTTTAAAGTTGCATGTATGTATGACAAGTCTGCGTGGGTTTTCTATAAATATTATATTGAAATTTGCTATTCTTTAGTGATAGTTAGTCCAGGTAATTTTGTCAGATTACATTTCTGATGTGAACATTAAGGCAGGGTGTTTGCTGTTCAAATAATTACTAAACAAGTTTACTTGTCATCAAAGCAGGTTTGCTACGATGAATTATTCTCCATTACTTAACAAACAATTATACAATATTTTCAAAACAAAAACAGGGTTTCAATGTTACTTACAGGACTAGCAGCCTAATAAACAATATGTACAGATGCCATGTTACTCTTGATAAGTTTTATAAAGTGGGATATACAAGTTGAATTGTAGTAGTTGTGATAAATACTACATTGGACAGGCAGGTAGAACGTTTAAGACATGCTATAAAGAACATTTACTTTATCACAGTCGCAACAATTCCAAATTCACTTTTGCAAAACATTTGATTAGCCATTGTCACACATACAGCAACATTGAACAACATCTTGAAATATTGTATAACATACCAAAAGGGATTGGCATGAATGTCATGGAGGAGTATGAAATTTATAAACATACCAAATTTCATCAACAAATTTTTTTCGAATGACCAATTATTGAGATATATACACTTTCAAAAGTCCCTTACCACACTTGGGAATAAACAAAATAACAAAAAACAAACTTTATTAGGGAACTGTCACCCCTATTGTTGATAGGTCAATGCACCTGAGATGTGGGGTAGAGAAACTGGTCACTTTAGTTGTAGAAAGTTTTAATTTAGTCTTTGAAGATTCCCTCTGAAGATGACAACGTTGTTGTTGTAATAGCTATAAGGAATTATAACGAATAAGCATTTTACTTTTGACAAAAAGTTTGTTTTTTGTTATTTTGTTTATTCACAAGTGTGGTAAGAGACTTTTGAAAGTATATATTATATATATATATATATATATATATATATATATAGGCCTATATATATATATATATATATATACATTGCCACCATAGTGCTCTCGTCTATAATTAATTGAGATATAGTTCACATGATTTATTCGACATAGTCAACAGTTTCAATATAACTTTGTTAACTACATCAGACACCATCATGTACTAAATAAATGAGTCTTCAGATAAGTTATTCCCAGCAGCCAGCAGGTTATGTATGTTATCTCTGTCTGACAACAGATCTTGAAATATTATGACAAATACTGTGTACTATAATAATAATTTGATGTGAGTGTTTTGTGTTTTACATATACGACAGCCTGTTGATGCCATTTGTATATGGCGAAACATGTAGCTTAGTTAGTGGTGAGTAATTTATCTACTATAGATTTTGTATTTCAAAATGTTAATTAAAAAAGCAGTTTGGTGGTCATTAGACACATCTAGCCGAAGTCATGAAAGTAAATGATATACACAATTAATTTTGAGGAACAGAAAACCTGTATTACAAATGTTTAAAAACAATTACGCTACTGGATGATGCAAGTACCAATGCATTTTAACATTTCCCACACGGTCCAAGAGACCAGCTTTTGGGCTTTAAGTTTTAAATCTCACCATACATTATATTTTACAATGGGTTGGGTAAGTATCATGATTGCGCCGATCAACTTTTTTACTTTTAGTAAAATTTTATGGGTTGCGCTTTGCGTTTGAACTATCGGTAACCGTAAACATAACACATTAAACGAATAAAGGAGCGATGATAGAAGTGTAGTAAAACAATAATACCAGAGTAAACAAACATATTAAAAACCGAATTTTACAAATTTGGGACTTATTCAATGACTTACAAATTATCCCAATGTTACTCTCTCCGTCTCTGAATAACTCTCTCTTTCTCTCTTAGGTGGTCAACATTAATTCTAACTAAACTAAAACACACGGCAATTATAAAGGTTATAATAAATAGTTTACTAAATCACCGTGTCGTTTATGGAACTCTGCCAGATTTCCATAAATTCATTAATAGCCGTATTCAATATGCAAAAGTCTCTCATTACATTGTATGACTGCCAATGGACTTGGGACTGATCTTTGATCAGTTTGTGCTAACAAACTACATTTATATGTTTGATATATGAATGTGAGAGATATAATTATGTTTGTATACTTTTAATAAAAATTTCAATAATTGGTTTCGTATTAAAAAATAATAATACTAATTTATTTTATTTTATGATTTGCATTTAATTTGTATTTTTTATATTTGTGAATAAATATTAAATTTTTTGTTTATTATTCATTGATATTTTATGTTATATTTTGGTTTTAGGTGAAAGTTGTTATTATGCTTTATATGATGTAGTTGTTTTGAAGGAGTTAAGTGAAAAAGAGGACGTTATGGTCCCAACTTCCCCCCAATATAAAGTCAAATATTCATTCATTTTCCCATCTCTAGTGTACTCATATTAATTGTATTCGTCATTGATTTCGTCTTTTAAATACTTCAACAACGGTAAAACGTATATTAAGTGAGACAATTTAATGTATAATTATATTGAATAACGCAATGTTATCCGTAGAAGTAGATACAAAGTTTGGTTAAAATCTTTATGTAGAAAGGTTCCACAGTGCTTACAAAGTTTACCACTTAACTCTAATGTTTTCAAATTGTTTTAGAGCCTAAAGAACTTTATTAAAAGTAATTCACTGAGGGTGTTTGAATGCAGAATTTGTAAATCTTGTTTTAAATAACTCCATTTACAATTTGATTTATATACTTTAATTGTATTATATAGAATAAAACTCAAACACAAGTTCTCACAAAAATTATCTTTACTTAATCAAACGTGTTTCAACGACAAAGTCGACATCCTCTGTTATACATGAGATACAATAACTAAACTATAACTAACTTTTTCCTTGAAACGAGGTTTAATTAAGTAAACGTAATTTTTTTGAGAATTTGTTCTCGAGTTTTATTCTATCCAATATTATCTCACAAGTCAAGCTCAACATTTAATTAAACGTATTATATAAATACAATAACATATTTATTTAATTGCTATTGATGTATATATAAAAATGTATTTATTCCAACACATTATTGCCATTTTAGGAATTATTTGACCACTTTACCCTGTGTTAAGGATAACAGAGGACGTAAATCATAATCTCAATTAGCTCCTTATTTAAATATATTTAATTAATTAATAATAATAACAATATAAGTGCGACCAAGTTACAGGTATAAGTTTCTTCACTGAACGACACAACAAAATAGCTGCAATTTTTACGAAGTCTAATGACATAAAAAATGTCGAGAACACAAATAGTACTTTTAAAATACACTCACATCTATATACATTTTTATTTATTGAAACGATTGAGCTTTCTGGCTTAAGTCCGAAGATATTATTTATTATTATTATTATTAAGTAACAATAATGGGAAACAGGTAGTGACTATAAAAGATTACTACATATTGGGAAGCACGCGCCTTATTTCTGTTATTGTTTTAAAAAGCGTTTATAAACACACATACACAAATCATGTTTACTCTCAACTTTCTAAAGTATCTCTGTGTCACACAATCCGACAGGAACCCTTTAAACTTATTTTAAACAATTTGATGCATTGTCTTGACCCTTTTCTGTTATAGTTTATCAAGAATATTTTGTCATGTCCTAGCACAGGTATTCTTATTCATAGGATGGCTCTCTCTGTCTCTTCTTTCCTTAGTACCTCCTAGTATAGAGCATCTCCAAGGCTCTGTTTCTGTGAAGTATCTGCTTTCCATGTTATGTAAGATTATTGATGTTCACTCTATAGGTACGTTAGGTAAAGTAATGCGCATGTCTCAAAATTACCTATTCATTATCATAATGCTTCTTCTTTATTATTTCCCACCATACACTTACCGGCTTACTTCAGTGAGTATGGTTTTGGCAATCCCGATGTAACTTAGCTGGATCTACACTGTTTTATGTATTCTAGAGTTAGATGACTCTATTTCATGTTTTATATCAGGTCTATCTTAATCAACAATTTTTATATTTCGACTCTGCCACTATTAGCGTAATAGATTGCTAGTGGTTCTTTATTTTATGTTCTTTCCTTCCTTTTTGTATGAGGCCATGATAGCCTACAAGTGTTTTGTTTTTAAATCACATGGGAATCTTTTTTTCTCCTTTATGGATGAATATTAAACCTATTTAAACCTAGTTCGACTGCATATACTAAGTTTTATACATTTGTTGCGCCTAGAATGTTTAACTTGATCCCAGATAATATTAAGCAAAGTGCAACACTTAAGACATTCCTAAATATGTTGAAAGTGTGGTTATTTACTTTGAATGATATAGAACAATTTAATGAGTATTTTAAAGTAATATTTGTATACTTTCTTCAGTAATATTAAGTAATATATATACATATATATATATATATATATATATATATATATATATATATATATATATATATGTATGAATGTTTGTTTATTTGGATGTGTATATATTTATATGTTTTTTGTATGTATGCGAATTTGTATTAAATGAGAGAATGTATTATTGTGTTGATTGTGGGTGGTATTTGCTCGCGTCGGTGATCCTTGTTGATCATTGATCGGCGGAGATCGTTGGCGTGGGTGGGGATCGCCTATGGTTGACATTGTGAAATTGATCCGTGGCTAAAATGATTGATTGTGTGTGACGGTGTGTGTGTGTTTATTTGTATGTAGAAATTCAAATTCTAATGGCAGCTACATTTTGATATTCAGTAAAAATATTCAGAATGAATGATTTTTTGAAAATTTCCCAAAAAAAAAGCCCGACAATTTATTTGGCTTTCCACGGTTTCTATTCTTTTCTTTTCTTTTAAAAGAGGTGTACCTCAAAACAGGCATAGCCTTTGAGGGTTTCATTTGGTAGAAAGACATATAGATATTCTTTTTTTGAATTTGTAAACTAAATATAAAGGACAATGATATTATTATAATTATTTTAATTATTATATATATATATATATATATATATATATATGTTCAATTTAATTTACTATTGTTTATATGCATTTATTTTTTTCTATAGAAGTAGTCTATAAATATGAAATGTAATTGTTTGTTTTTTCTGTGTGAGCTACCAACTGAAATTAAATAAATAAATAAATAAAAAATATTAAATCAAGGTATTTACAGGCTTAAAATATTACAAAAAAATTTAAATCAAGAACAATTTAATGTTGTAATTACTAATGTTAAATTGAAAATATTTTTATAACACTTTTGCTAGCGCTAGATTATTTACTTAATATTTGAATCACCATATACATAATATATGCACTATTAAAATACAAATAATACAATATGTACAATGCAGTGGATTATATGACTCTACTGTATAATTTATAACGCAAATAAATGGAATTTTATACTTTTAATATCCAGAGCGAAACATGAAGTGTCCATTAGTGGAATACATATTGTAAGCGAATATATTGACCTAGTGTTAGCAGGAGGAAACACTAACCGCTATAAGTGGGTCCATAATTTGATTGTTTATACGTGGATATTGATTTTAAATATAGCAAAGTTTCAGTGGTATTTATATTCACTATACTTTCACTCGTAATTATTAGAGATTTTGATGATTTTTATGAAATTATAAAATAGTGAATTATATTTTATATTGTGTGTTAAGTATAGACAAACGTATTAGATTACCATATAAAGTATTTTTATAACGATACATTTAAAACAGAAAAATGTTTCAATTATCTATCATCTCAATGAAATATCCCTATATACATGACTACTTTGTTTAAAAAAAATTGAATTAACATTATCAATAGAATCAACAGTAAATAATTTGATTAGTGGCAGAATGGTACATTACACAGCCCCATCATACAATAACATGTCATAAAATCTTCTACATCAAATACCTAAAAGTTGGTCTCTTGAGCATTGTAGGAAATATTGAATCGTGTTGTTAGATCAAGGAGACATATCCAGTATTGTAAGTTTGTTAAATCATATGTTACACAGGTTTTCTAATCTACGTAATTATGTATGTCACTTGTTTTTTAACGTCATAGATGTGTATATATTAAAATATCTACATTCTCTTCTCCAATCTCAATGACTCTGCCTTACTGGATCTAGTAATTATAGGAATATTACATTTTTGAGGATGTCAGTGTTCGAAATTACATTTGTTTTAAATAACTTAACTATTTGTTGTCGTAGAGAGTAGGGGTTGGTACCATTGCATCCAGAATTAAAATCGTCAATTTTCTATCTAATTTTACGTGTGATAAAATGTATGAACAAAACAATTTTTAATTTAGCCGCTATTTGGAAGGTATTAATTATGAATTTTAATAGTCTTATATGTGCAAACCAAATTTAGTGTTCTTATACTAATTTTGTCCCAACTATCCTGCTTTTGTTCAGGCGATTTCGAAGGCGTACTGACTGACTGCATTATAAAATACATTTTCGTCATACTGCTTCGAAAACAGCTGTTTTCAATACATGCATTGAGATGCTAAAGTTATTCTTTTAAGTCTTAGGACCTATAAACATCAGCTGAGATCAAGGTCATCAGTTGTTACTTCGTTTATAGGAATTAACTAACGATTGTAAAGCATCTATAAAAACAACAGATACTATCGATTGTAAATAACCGTTAAAACAGTTACTATTTGATTTGAAGGTAAATAGGTTATAACATTTTAGTTTTTGTGAAATTGTTTTCTTATATTATTTGCAGTATAAAGAAAGATATAGTTCATCACTTGGACTAAAAGAAGCTTTTCGATCCTCGCTTATTTTAGTTATTGTTTTAGCTATTATTTTAGTTTACTATGTCAATGAATTGTGAAGATCATTCAAAGCACTTAGATTAATCTTATTGGGTTTACTAAACTTAGCCTATAGTTCGTATAGTGGAAGACTAAAATGGATGCCTAAATCGCCTATATTATGTTTAACATAAACTAGTTTCACTAACGTTATGAAATATTTAGATACATGCTATATTTAAATATATTTCGAATAACAATGTATAATAAAATAATAATTTTAAAAAACCTACGGATTCTAAACTTATAACTAAAATTAACGTCTGTATTTAGATAGTTAAGGAAGACAGTCACTACAAACCTCCCTTATATTTCACCCTTAGCAAAGTCAGTCCATTTTAATTATCAGTTAATTTTACTACTTAACCTAGTTATAATAATTCTACCTTTAACTCTCTCCTCAACTTAAATAGAAGTTTTATTTTAAACACAATTAATATCTATGATTTTATGACATTTGGGCTTTAATAAAATACATAATATCTCAAAATAAATCTCAACCATTTTGGTGAAATATGAAAATTAATGACCCCAAACCTACTGCACAAAATAAGAATTAAAAAATATATATTATTGTTCAAAAATAATTATCAAAAAACAAATGACCTTGGGCAACGTTAAAATCGATTGTAATTAAATACTTTTTAAACTGAGGACGTGTTTATTGCACAAGCTAAGCACGATTGGGTCCTTATTTAATGTTTATTGCACAAGCAAAGAACGATTTAATCCTTATTTAATGTTTATTGCACAAGCTAAGAACGATTAAGTCCTTATTTAATGTTTAGGGGCCTATTGCACAAGCTAAGCACGGTTAAGTCCTTATTTAATGTTTATTGCACAAGATAAGCACGGTTAAGTCCTTATTTAATGTTTATTGCACAAGTTAAGCACGGTTAAGTCCTTATTTAATGTTTATTGCACAAGCTAAGCACGATTAAGTCCTTATTTAATGTTTATTGCACAAGCTAAGCACGATTAAGTCCTTATTTAATGTGTATTGCACAATCTAAGAACGATTAAGTCCTTATTTAATGTGTATTGCACAATCTAAGAACGATTAAGTCCTTATTTAATGTTTAGGGGCCTATTGCACAAACTATGCATGGTTAAGTCCTTATTTAATGTTTATTGCACAAGCACAGAACGATTTAATCCTTATTTAATGTTTATTGCACAAGCTAAGAACGATTAAGTCCTTATTTAATGTTTAGGGGCCTATTGCACAAGCTAAGCACGGTTAAGTCCTTATTTAATGTTTATTGCACAAGATAAGCACGGTTAAGTCCTTATTTAATGTTTATTGCACAAGCTAAGCACGATTAAGTCCTTATTTAATGTTTATTGCACAAGCTAAGCACGATTAAGTCCTTATTTAATGTGTATTGCACAATCTAAGAACGATTAAGTCCTTATTTAATGTGTATTGCACAAGCTCAACACGATTAAGTCCTTATTTAATGTTTATTGCACAAGCTAAGCACGATTAAGTCCTTATTTAATGTGTATTGCACAAGCTAAGCACGATTAAGTCCTTATTTAATGTTTATTGCACAAGCTAAGCACGATTAAGTCCTTATTTAATATTTATTGCACAAGCTAAGCACGATTAAGTCCCTATTTAATGTTTATTGCACAAGCTAAGCACGAATAAGTCCTTATTTAATGTTTATTGCACAAGCTAAGCACGATTAAATCCTTATTTAATGTGTATTGCACAAGCTAAGCACGATTAAGTCCTTATTTAATGTTTATTGCACAAGCTAAGCACGAATAAGTCCTTATTTAATGTTTATTGCACAAGCTAAGCACGATTAAGTCCTTATTTAATGTGTATTGCACAAGCCAAGCATGAGTATTTAATATTTATCGTTTTGTTAACAAAAATTAAAATGTCATATTTGGTGTCGATTCATTTGGTTCATTTTTATTTAATTTTGGGGATGTGTGAGTAAGAAAGTTTATCAGTGTTTTTCTACCGTTTAATGCAATAGTTACAATAAATCAGATTGAAATATAATGTAGCTATTAAAAAAAAACAACAACATAAATTCAAATTATTTGCTTAGGAATGTTGATATCAAATGTATTTTTATTTTGAAGAAGTGAGTGTAAATTTATACTTAATTTAGTAATGTGGGAATAAAATTTAAACTAATAAATTTGAAAACTGCCCTCCTTAATACATCGAAGTTGTTTTGCCCTCATAGGCTCACTTAATCCGGCGTGAGAATCCCGAGGTATGCAACCGAGATCAAGATCTTTCACGTAACCTTGGTTTAGATCCTTCTCTTTCGCCTCTCCTATCTTGGTCTCATACTACCGACACTCTATTTTAATATAGAAATATAACTAATTTTATTTCACATATTATTTTACAAAACCAGACTGTAGGCCTACGAGTGAAAAGTCAATGTTATC
Source organism: Aphrophora alni (assembly GCA_963513935.1). Lineage (NCBI taxonomy): Eukaryota > Metazoa > Arthropoda > Insecta > Hemiptera > Aphrophoridae > Aphrophora > Aphrophora alni. The sequence goes on from OY740768.1 coordinate 139,896,228, forward strand.
AATCAAAATTAACTTTATTATAACAATTACAAATCATTTTCATTACTTATTACACAAATCACAAACTTACAAGCAAAAGAAAATACAACATTTTAACAAACATCTCAGTATGTAAACTAAGTAAAAATAATTCAAAATTTACTTTCTCCAAGATCCCATTAGTCAACAAAATCAAAAAAAAAAAACACCTAAGAGCTGAAAATTGTCATGCAGATATTCTTGACTATAATAAAACGTTTTGTATTAGAGTCATCTTAATGCGGTTTTTAAATTCATTTTGATTTACCTTTTTTAAATCTATAGGTAGTTTATTAAACAATTTAATACCGATGTAATAAGGGTGTTTTTAAAAAGATAAAAAGCCGATGTTTTGGGTAGTTTAAATAACTAAGCACGTCCTTATTTCCAGTTGAATAGTTTAGGGCTAGGAGATTTTATTGAATGTCTTTTTTATATATTTCATAAGGAGATGAACGAAGTTTTCCCTTCAAACAACAAGAAAAACAAATCAAATATAAACGTATATTTTGTGATTATTTTCATTTATAAGGTGAGAAATGAATCCACAACTTATTAAAATATAAAAAGGATTGGATTCCCGCAATTATGATTTAGGTAAAGGGTAAAGATCACAATTTCTTGTCTGCGTGCCGCAATCAACGTCCTTTTGTAATTTCCTCTCTCTCTCTCTCTCACACACTCTCTCTCTCACACACTCTCTCTCTCTCTCTCTCTCTCTCTCTCTCTCTCTCTCTCTCTCTCTCTCTCTCTCTCTCTCTCTCTCTCTCTCTCTCTCTCTCTCTCTCTCTCTCTCTCTCTCTCTCTCTCTCTCTCTCTCTCTCTCTCTATCTCTCTCTCGACATTGTTTTTGTCCAGGAAATGGAAGCTGTAGATTCATGAAACACTTGCTTTCACAATGAAACATATATTTGTTTCAAAATTGTTTTGTCCTAAATATATATACCTACTTTTCTTGAAAACATACATTACTAGTCTTCTTATTGTATTATTTGTTTTCCGTTGCAAGTTTGCTTGGGCAGAAAACCGAAATATAAAACATATCCCCCCCTAATGTAATTTAAAGTGATGGACCGTTTATTGTTTAAACCTTTTCAGAACCGATGTCAATTTGACTTTATTTAATGGTTTTTCGGAAATAATCATAATTTCCTTATCTATTAGTTTATTTAAATATAGTTTTTACCTATTTCTTAGTAAAAATACAGTCTCTTTTTAATATATCTGAATACATAGAATTACATTACAAGTATTTTGTTAACTTTATATTTTGTTTTAATTTTTTTAAATTGTGTTAAAAGTGATATAACGAGACAACTTGTTTCAAACCAACCCAATCAACCTCCATACAAGCCAGCCAAATTTATTAATGGCCCTCCACCGCCAAACAACAGGTTGGAGTGAACCAAATGGCACGGAATAACCTCGTCACTTAGGTTGGATTCAAACCCACAAACCATCGGAGGCTCACTTATAGTCTGTACGGGCTTGCCAATCCCGAGGGAACCTAGCTGGATCTACAACTTTATTTGTGTATTTTTGGTTAGATCGCTCTCTTCGTTTCAGATATCTCTTCACAAACTCTTTTTCTTTTCTCACCCTCAGGTTATTTGATGGCTTCGGGTCTTATTTTATATTCTTTTCTTCCTATATTTAGAAGGCGACGGTGACAGAGAGGTTTTTACGTTTAAAAAAGAAAGACACAACATTCGGCATTAATTCTTAATCAAGTGATTGCTGCATTAAGCTGATGTGAGTAATGTAATCAAACTGCCTCTTCTACTCCATAGTTTCACTGACACCATCTAACATAAGTCGGTTCTCTGCTAAGAACACCCGCGCACTTGCATGCGTAATGATAATAATGTTTGACTATTTGCCATAAACAGTATTAGTATAATAAGAACTTTTATTACCATAACATACGTTTAAAAATACATTTAAAAACCATTGAATTCAAAGTCTAGTGTTTCAACCGCTGGTCCGTTTCGCTCATCTTATACCAGCATCTTTTCCGCCAGGTCAGTTTGTGATGTTTTACTACCATCGAATTAATGCACAGCTGGTCCGCAAAGGGTTAAGTAAACATCATAGTACTAAAAATTGATAGTTTATTTATCGTAGCTTTAGCTATTACAATAGAAGTTAAACAACTGAAAGTGTAATTAATTTAAATACTGTGCAAAAACCGTCAGTATGGATTACTAAGCAACGAACACTTTATGGAATATTAAAATTAATTAATTAAAATTACGAAAATAATATCTATACACAACAATCTTAAGTTATATTTTGTTTCAAAATAATGAGGTAATTTTTAAAATTTCAAACAATTTCTAAATGAATACTATACACAACAATTTCAACTTAATTTTTTTCATCTCATTATTTGAAACAAAATGTAACTTAAGATTGTTTTGTATAAATATTCATTTAGAAACTGTTTGAAATTATAAAAAATGAACTGATTATTTTGAAATAAAATATAGCTCATATTATTGTATGTAGATTTTCATTTAGAAATTGACTGAAATTTCAAAAAAAAATCTCATTGCTTAGAAACAAAACATTAAGATTGTTGTATGTAGATATTTATTTCCAAATTGCTTGAAATTGCAAAATTACCCTATTATTTTGAAACAAAATATAACTTAAGGTTGTTGTGTATAGATATTCATTTACAATTGTCATACAGCTTACGCTTCTAAACCACGTCTTTAACAATTGTTTTATAGTAGCTTAAGACCAATAAAAAATTGGTTAATTACTCTACCAATAAATGTTTTACAAGAATCTTCTCATTAGTATCAACTATTAAATATATTACTTAAAACTGTACACTCCTTTCTTCGTGTTTAAAAAACTGTATTACATTTAAAAAATCACACAATACTACAATTTATTAGAATAAACATAAAACTTTTATTGTGAGAACAAGCCTTACAGTTTAATAAATCCTTGATTCATTTAAATAAAGGAATCTAGTTAAACGCAATCTAATTGATCCACTACATATTTCATGTGTAGATTAAACAGATTTACGCTATTTGGTGTAAGGCAATAAATTTATCACGTTATTTACGTTCTGAATATTGGTTCACATATTCAGCAATTTAACGAAAATAATATATATATATATAACTGAAATAAAATAGTATTTTGAATTATTAATAATTAATTTGAATTATTATTTTATATTCATCAAATAAAAAAAGTAGTAAAACTAACGATGAAGAAATACGGTGATGAAAATTAATCAAGTATCAAGCATATAAATATATTTGCTACTTCAAAAATGCCTACATATTCCAGTCCAGAAAAAAAGTTTAAAAATCTTTTAATAAATAGAACAAAGTTAGAATTATGTATTTAATCATTAACAAATTGTATTTTATAGGAATTTATATTTCATATCTTTTGTTTGACGATAATAAGAATTAAATAAAAACTATAGTTTGTAAATCGCTTGCACAAGATCATATAAATCTTTGGAGTAAATGAGAGCTCTTTATTTGACTACTGTGTGAATAAGGATGAGACTCAAATAATGAAATGAGATAGAGAATCTTACGCTAGCGAATTACAAACTGTAAGTCTATTAATTATAATAACATCTTTGAAATGATATCAGGGAGTATGTAAACTACTTTGTCTTAGAAGATTAGTCTAATTTTCATAACATTTACAAAGCATATTAGACACTGTAAAGGCGAAACTAAATTTACAATTGATATGGAAAGATGATTATATTTTTAATTATCTCGTTGAACTTATTTATTAAGAATAAAAAAAACATGCATTTATGAAGATAGCAACTTGTATTATTTGTATGTTATAAGAAATATATTTACATTTTTATGCCTTATATTTGGAAACACATCACGTACACGATCGGAATGCCAAATATTCTCTAAGAGGAGACGATTTGTAAAGTAATAAAACTGGGGTCGAAATGGTTTGATATAACTATAGAAATATGTACAGTTGGAGAAGACCATAGGTATGCTTCGCAAAGTGTTGTCAGCGTTATAAACTATGAAAATAATATTTGAGATATAAGTGAATATTTATATAATTTATTAATGTACTTTAATAAAGAAACGTTTTGTTTGGATATAATGATAACTTAAGTTATAAATTGTTATATAAATTGTTAAATTGTTATATAAATTATTAAATTGTTATATACATTGTTATATTGTTATATAAATTGTTAAATTGTTAAGTTATATAAATTAAGTTATAAATTGTTAGATTAACAACAACACTTCATAAAAATACTTAGTGTTACCAAGCTCAAATCTTGTCAAGAACCATAATTGTTCTTTCTTATTTTCCAAATATACATAGTATATAGAAAGTTATGTGAAGGGTAAAAATATCTTCGAGATATACTGAGGACCTCTGAGTCCTACAAGGTGTTTTTTTTCTACATATCTGCCCTCGGTAGTATGTACAGCCCAAATGTGTGGATTTTTTATCTTATTTAATTATTACCTTACTTGTAAACTCTCGTCTCATCTCTCACGTAGTTTTATGCCTTAATACTCGACAGAAATATACCTTCTAAAGTGGTTGTAAAACATGTGACACTTCATTCATTATTCACAACTTTGGGAGTGGGGAGGTGGTGGGATGTATTGTAATGAAATTCATTATAACATTGTAAACACAATTCACAAATTATCATTGCAGTATCGAATTGAGGAACATGTTCTTTTTGCATTTTCTGTTTTCAAATCAGTGGATTTTTATTAGTAGAATTACTTTTGGGGTTAACAAGAACGTTTACCTGATAATTCAAACTACTTATAGAAAATGTGGTGGGATTGTAAGTATTTAAAAAGTAACAATAACAAGCTTATTTTTATTAAATAAATTTTAGTTAACTCAATCGCTATCTGAACACATTGCATAACGATTTTTAAAATTATTTATTTTAGAGTTATTACTTTTCGTGACGTAAGGTAACTTTCATTTCCAATGTAATTGTTGTAACATACTGTACAACCTGCTCATCAGCGTACAGGATAAATTACTTCCAGCCAACACATTATGAGTCAATGATAGTTGTTAAAGTGAGCATGATACCTTCAACTGTTGTCACTATTGTTGACATCTTGTAATAGAAATGAAAGTCGAGGGGTAGGAAATCACTTATAGCAATGACTACATAAATACTATAAGACAGGACATGGCCATGTTAAATATTCTACGCTTATTCTTGAGTTGTCCAATACCTGCTAGGTCGCTCTGCTAGAGAATCTGAAGTTGATGTGACTGGCGCTAGGTGGCTCTACGGTCAAACAATGTTTCAGGCGGGTAAGAGAAAACGCAACGCACTGATGCCACATATGGGACCAGAGATGCGAGGGAAGGTCGAGAATCGCTTATCTCAGCGCACGAACTGACAACACTGACTATGCTGACGGAAGTAAGTGAGAAGGTTTGTGATAGAGAGGTCAACAGTTGTACAGTCTCAACCAAGTGGGATGCGTACAGTCAAGCACCTGCTGCTAGCGCTTTCTGATAGCTGTGTGTCAAACTTGTGACGAACAGCACCCGTAAAGCGTAGACTATTTCCCTATCCTATGTCGTGTCTTATAGTATTTATGTAGTCATTGCTTATAGTGAGTAGTGGGTGTGGAAACCCCGAGGTATAAGGCTATATGTTCATCTTTGTGTATCTAGTATGTACATTTTCATACGGTAACATTGACTGAAAGTTTGTCACTTAAAACAACAATGTTACATCAAGCTATATGAATAACATGAGGGAAAGTAACAATAGACTTTCAATAAACATTTAATTACTTTAAACCCACAGTACTCAATTACTTATTATATATTTTTATTTTAAGATTTTATATTAGGAAATAATCAATGATTACCATTTAGAAACAATCTTCTAGGTAACGTAATAGCAAAAATAATATTGCTTTAATTGATTGTAATCATATTTAGACACATGTAAACGTTTTGAAGAATCATTGCAAGATTTGGATACAAAAATATTGTGTTTAAAACAAGAGAACATTGTTATCAGAAATCAAACTCAAGGTTTCCTTTATCTGTCTATGATTGAGACTGATAAGTCGATCATTTCCCAATAGGAAATCAAACATCCATTTGTCAGCAAGTCCTGCTGATGTCGGTCAACATTTGATTAATGATTTGACTAATGGATCACAACGCTATTGATTCCCGTCTTCTATCTTTTGATTTATTCACTTTTAAGCTAACCACAATATTATTTCAGACAAGTTTTATTCAGTTCATGGTCACATTAAACTTAGATATATTATACACTTTACTAACTAATTAAATGCATTTAGCTTTGAAACATAAAGCATTCACTTTGTCAAAAACTTTTCTGTATAGAAATTCTACCCATGCAAAACTTTAATTTATAATACTCGATTTGTGGTTTGTAATAGAGAGATTGGTGAACACCAATATTACAACATTTATTATAAATTTATTATATATACTTTATTAAAAATATAATTAACTCGAAACACCAACTTAAATACAGAAACAGGATGTGAGACAACACGCGCAAGGCATCTCGAATTTCACCTAACAGAAGCAGAGGCAGTGAACTTTACAAATAGCAAATTAAGCATTGAACAAGTGTTCTACGTGTGAAAGATTGCACATTAGGAAAATCAATGAGAACGACAAAAATTCAAAATTAACCAATGAGAAAGAAACACGAGCGATTCAAAAAAAAGAAGAGGGGAGAACAACGTGTGAAAAACAGGTAGTAAAAAATAAATCTTCAGAGGGGGAACAAGTAAAGAAATTCAATAACAAACTCAGTCCGTATTTAACCTGCTATAATAAAATTAATAACAAAATAATATCAACTAAATCTACACCAGTGAAGTGTTGTGAAAATTTGAAATAAATAAAATCAAAATAAAGTGTTTAGTGAAAGTGTGAAGAAAGGGTGGAGTGTAATGTAAGTAATCTTAAACTTTTATTAATGTAAATCAGATCTCAATTGGTTAAAACAATATTATCAAACGAAGTCATATACTGGGTTTTATTTCATTACTTTATAAGGTTAAGATATAAACTCATTAAAACAAATAAGGGAATAGGGACAATTTTGTACAATTTAAGTAAATAAATAATGATAATGATAATATTGTACATTTGTTAAGGCTTTATTTAGATGTAATATTATGGTGATAGAAATTTGTTATTGGCAGTCTAGAAAATGTTCAATAAATTTGTTAAGTTAATTTGTTCAATAAATTTTAATTAATTCGAGGAATGGCCAACTCGAATCTAAAAGTTTAATGTTTTTATAGAGATTTCATGTGAAAGGGTATTCATGAACATTTTAGATTTTATTAAACTTGTTCTAAATCAAAATCTGTATTTTTTTCCTATCCAGTTTCATTTTTTTAGAGTCAGCCCACAGCCAAGCGAAATTTGAATCAATAGTAGAGTCTAAGGAGAAACCCCCAGTAACTTATAAAATTGTCTAACATGGTGGAGGCGCCAAATTGAAAAGAAACAAAGAAAGGGGGGAAAAAATACAGAAATATAAAATTAGATGTGCATTTGTTTAGAGAATAAGTAATATATGATAATAAGTAATATAAAGATATATAGAGTATATGATTTCGTTTGAATGTTTTTTTTTTTAAGAGATGGTTCTAACTAATAATAAATGGATTTGGTTAACGCTGACATATATAAGTTTAAAAAAGAGGAAGCAATAATAATTTTAAAGGCATTTAAAATAGAAGGTAATGAAAATAAAACTCTTGATGAAATTAGGAAAATTTTAGCACTAATAAAAAAAATACACACTGAATTAACAGCAGACATAGAATACCAAAAAGCATATGATTATCTAATCGATTTCAACAAACTATCCCCACAACAAAGAAATAAATATCCACAGTTAGAAGAATTAGAAACTTTAAGAAACCCACAGAAATTTAAACCACTAATACACCCTACATACGACTCAGAGCAAAATAAAGAATTACCTTTAGCAACAAACACACACACATATGATCCAGTAGCTTTTGATAATGTGTATGTAAACGTAAAACAACCACAAGAGAACATTTACGACGAAGTCACTACACCACAGATACCAACAAAAACAGAAACAACCACTAAAATGAAAAGGAAAGAGAATATACCATTAGTTCAACCCTACCAATATCACGGTTTACCCTCAGAAGATATACATACTTTCATATCGAGATACGAAGTAGCTTCAAGAGCTAACGGGTGGTCGGACGAAACACAAATAAATCTATTACCAACATATCTGGCACAATCGGCTTTAGATTGGTATAACAGTTTTATTAAAAGGAACCAAGAGGTAGACATAACATGGGAAAATGCAAAAACAGAACTAATTAACCTATTTACTCCAATAGCCCAATGTCAAAACTTACAGACATTATTAGAAAATAAAGTTCAAAATGAATCGGAATCAGCAATAAGCTTTTATTTACAAATTCAGGCCCTTTGCAGACGAATGAACCCCAACATAGACGATAAACAGATAATATCACATGTTATACAGGGTTTAAAACCGGAAATTTGTGAATGTATAATAACAATGGAGAATAATACACTTACACAACTAGAGGAAAATTTAAGAAAAATAGAGCAACAACTACTCCAAAAAACACTAAACAAACAGAGATACCTTAGAAATAAGGGTAGCCAGAATGACAGAGAAAACAGACACTTTGAAACGATTAACACAATGTCGGAAAAGATAGAACAACTAACGGAAATCGTACACACGCTAGGTATAAATATACAACAAAGGGACCATGAAGTTAGATCATTCCAAAAATACGACCAAAGAACAAAACCACAATACCAAACCAACCAACAATTACAAAATAGGCAACATCAGATAATACCAAAATTTAGAAATGCATATTTTCCAACTAATGGACATAAGAGGACAAGTCAAGTATGCACAATTTGCAATAAAACAAATCATCCAACAAGCAGGTGTTTCTTCAAACAATACAACTGCAAAATATGTAAAATGGACAATCACACCACCGAACACTGCTTTTTCAATAAAAATACAAATACTTACCCCCAGAATACAACCCAAGATAGACCAAATGCCAAAAGAAATCAAGAATTTTGTAGAAAATGTAGTAAGAATGGACACTCAGTGCAAGAATGTTACTCAAATAACAACTTCAGACAAACTTACAACCAAAAAAACGGGCTAAATGGGGGGGCTATTATAAGAACAAATAGCTATTCAACCCCACAAGAAACAAGTACATGTTTCCATGCTAAATATCAACAACCACACATAAAAAATGTGCGGAAGCAGAATTCATGCATGCTCGACCAAAGCAAAATGAACGACAAACAATTCAAAGACAGTCAACGATATTCTAATAATAAATGTAAAATAAAATTCAACAAAAAACGAGCTAACGGTATAAGCTATACTACTCCAACATATTACACATGTCAAAATCATAACACATTTCAACCATCAGATACGCAAAACAAGACAACCTTAAATTTGGGTACACAACGACAAACCAAAAACACTGACGGACACTTAAACGACAGAAAACATTATTCCATGGCTTTAAGAAATCTTAAATTTAAACAAAGCAAGGGCGAGTCATATGAAGAAAGTGAAACTCCAAGGACCTATTTAGATGTAACAACACAATATTCACCCCAGGATTACAGCACCACGGATTCAGAAGTAGAAAACGAAATAACAATAACTACAAACAAAGTCGGATCACAATGTAAACAGAGTATCGTTACCAATGTTGACCTAGGTCGTGAAATAGGACATGGCGCTGTGACGCGTGATGAAGAGATAGTCGATGCAGCGAAATTAAACCAGGCCGTTCGAAAGCAATGTACATTAGATTCATACAGCATTTTCCACAAACAATACTTAAACAAAAATGGGGTATCCAAAGCAAGAAAATCGGAGAATGACGTAACATGGGATGTATACAATACACTGTTCATCAATAAAAACGAAAATTCTAGAGTATGCACAATTAAAGTGACATTCAACACATTAGACAGTCAGGATATAGAAACAATCTTAGATTCAGGGGCAAATGTTTCGATATGTCAATATGACCTAGTCAAACATAAAACAATAACAAATAACACAAAGACAATAATAAAATCGGCCACAGACAACAATTTAAAAATTCATGGAGAAATAAATTTACCTTTTGAAATAAATGGAATAAAATTCACAAATAAATTTTATGTAGCTTCAGGAATAAATGCTAAGATGATTCTAGGAAATAATTTTTTACTAGCTAATCAAGCAAAAATAGATTACGGTAAGAAACAAATAACTCTGCAGTCAAACAACCAAAAATGTATAATAGATATGAATGAATCATGGTTAGAGAATTTAAAAAACATACGTTTGATAATAAATAACAATATAATAAGCAACCCAGAAATACGATCACTCGATCAAATAAGAATTGCACCAGGACAGAGTTTAAGGGTACGAGAGATAGAAAATTATAACGAACAAATGGATTTTGAAACGGATAGACACTTAAGGGAGCAAAAACAAATTCATGCTTACATATCAAGACAAGATGATAAATACTATATTCACATATATAACGCATCAAAAACACCAAAAATAATAATGCCAAAAACACTTATTGGTCATATAAACAGAAATCAAGAGGAACCACGAATTTATGATACAATAAACAAAAAAATAGCACCTACACAAATAACACAACAAAGAAACTCCAACAAAGAACAGATTGCAGACAAAAATGGAGTACAATTCCAAATTTGCGAACAACTAACAGAAAAACAACACAGTCAAGTAGTAAAAATAATAAAAAAATATAAACATATATTCACTACGGAGGTCGGAGATCTCAGTCCAGCAAATATAAACCCAGTCAAAATACAAGTAGTTCAGGGTACATCAGGTATCATAGTACCGCCATATCGCCAAAGTAATCAGGAAAGACAGGTATTAAATAAAGAGCTAGAACACTTAGTACAAGCAGGAATTTTGGAAGAATGTCCAAACTTCACAGAATTTGCATCGCCAGCATTTATAGTTAAAAACCAAGATAACTCACATAGATTAGTAGCAGATTTTAGAAAGGTCAATGAACAGATAAAAAATGAAAATTTCCCAATACCGAGTTTGCAATTAATGTTTAGCTGTTTAAGCAATTCACAATATTTCACGAAATTAGACTTAAAAAACGCCTTTTTTCAACTAAAAGTACACGAGGAAAGTAAACCATTGCTAACAATCCGAACACAAGATAAAATGCTTAGATATACTAGATTACCACAAGGACTTAAAGTTTCAAGTGCAATATTCCAGAAAAACCTAAACAAAGTTCTAGCAAGTCACCTATTTTCAAAATGTTTAGCTTATTTAGACGATACCATTGTTTTTGCACCAAAATTTGAAGAAAAATTAGATAACTTAGAATCGGTTTTAAAAGAATTAGACAAAGCAAATTTGAAATTAAACACAAAAAAATGTAAATTTTTCTATACAGAAATAGAAATATTGGGGCATAAGGTCTCAACAGAAGGAATAGAGCCTTTAAAATCAAACATTCAACCAATATTGGATTTCAAGCAACCAAAAACATTACGTAACATAAGAGCTTTTCTAGGAGTTTCAGGATTTTTCAGAAAATTTATCAAAGATTATGCACAAATAACATACCCTTTAACAGAATTACTCAAAAATCAAGAACAAAAAAATTCAAAAATAATTTGGACTGAAAAATGTAACAAAGCTTTTGAACAAATAAAAACGATACTAACAAATCCACCATTGCTATCGCATTTTAAAGAAGACAGACATACAAGAGTTTACACAGACGCGTCAAATATAGGCATTGGGGCGGTTTTAACACAAGTTGACCCAAACAATAATCAAGAATATCCAATAGCATATTTGTCAAGAAAATTAAAATTACATGAAACACGATACTCAACTGTTGAAAAAGAGATGCTTGGATTAACATACGCCGTAGAATACTGGCGAGAATATTTATTAGGAAGAAAAATAACATGTTTTACAGACAACTCAGCATTACAATATTTTCAAACGTTTAAAAACCCTTCGAATAGACTTGGACGCTTAGCTACGAAATTAGTAGATTACAATTTAGACATACAGTATAAGAAAGGGAAAACAATGGGTCTCCCAGATTTCCTGTCTAGACAAGAAACAGGAGACGAAATTCCCCAAAATTTTGAAGATGTATTCTTAATCAATTCAAACACACCGGACATAGAATTGCTACAATCAAAAGATACATATTTGAAACAAATTAAACTTGCACTCTTAAATATAGAGACAGATAACAATAAAATTAACAGAGCATCCAGACATTACACTTTAGACGATGGAATATTATACTACAAAAAATTCAATGGTCAAGAAATAACAAAACTTTTAGCAATACCGTATGAACTAAGGTCAGATATATTAAAACAAGCTCACGACGACCCATTAACAGGAGGTCATTACTCATATTACAAGACAATGTCAAAAATCAATGACAGATACCACTGGCCAAATTTACATACAGACGTACAGAATTATACAAAAACATGTAACACTTGTCAAAAACGAAAAATACCAACCAGAAAACCCTATGGACTTCTGAAATCAATACTTCCGACACACAAACCGATGAGCAGATTAATTATTGATTTTATAGGGCCTGTAAACTCATCGTTTGGCTATAAATACATCTTAACGTGTACCGACGCAACAACCAAATACGCTTGGGCTTTTAAGTGCAAAACAGCTGACGCGAAAACTGTAGCGGAGAATTTAATGAAAATAATATTAAAATATGGAAAAATGAGAATATTACAGTCTGACAGGGGTACACATTTTAATAACGAAATATAAAGAAATTTAACTTCAACACTAGGAATTAACCAAATACTAAGTAGTGCATATTCACCCCAAACACAAGGGCTTACAGAAAAATTTAATGGAACATTGACCAATATGTTATCACACTACGTATACGAAAAACCAAATGAATGGTCAAAATACCTCGACAAAATTGTATACTGTTACAACTCAACAAAACAAACAAGTACGGGATTTACACCAAACAAGTTAATGTTCGCTTTTGAACCAAACAACCCTATGGACATAATACAAATTCTAGAAAACCCAAATTACGACATCAAACAACAAATAAAACAGATTCAAGAAATTAGACAAACCTTGCCAGAAATCATAAAAAGAGCTCAAGATAAACAAAAATTCTATTATGATAAGAAGAGGACAGATTTTGAATTTCAAGAAGGAGACGAGGTATTAATAAAAAGGGAATTTCATGGAAAAACACCCTCGAAATTTGATATGCAGTACACTGGCCCATACCCAATTATAAAAAAAATAAACAGACTAACATATTTGGTAGAGATATTAAAATATGGACGGCTCCAAGGTGAGCCAATACACATTTCTAGGATGAAAATGTATCACAGAAGGTCAATATAACTATAAATATATATATATATATATATATATATATATATATATATATATATATATATATCTATCTGTGTACCAGAAACCCATAATTTATTAGTTACGTGTAAATAAATAGAGTAATTGAGATCTGATAAAATTTTAGATTGTACAAATAGAATAGAAATAAGTATGTATTAGCTTTAAGCAATAAGACAACATTTAAAACATAGCTTCCATAAGTAAAAGTTTAACAGAAAAATAACCCGTTGGGATCTGATCAATAAACAGTAATGTAAACATTAAGAATGACAACAACAAAATAATAATAATAACGGTAGTAAACAACTGAAACTGCGAAATAAATATTCTAGGTAATTTAAGAGAAATGAGTGGACGTCCTTATTACTCTTAAACTTCTACAACAGCAATAGTCAATTTCGTTACAGTGAAAAGAAGGCACTGATCACGCCATAAATTTCAACGAGCGAAAGTGACAAACACAGCTGACACTTCTAGCGAATACATAGCATAAACATTTCAACTCACAAATATCAACACTGTACTATTGAAGTAAGCCTACACTTCAATGTGCATTTTGCTACCACAGCAAAAGTCGGGCAACACACATTACCGTGTAACAATAAAAATGGATAATGAGACATTCCACTTAGCCAGCAAATCTTCAAAGCTCAATGAACATTCCACTCAGCGATTCCACATAAACTATCAAACGTAAACAAGGCGTGACACTATTGATGTAATATATTGACAACTTCAAAATCTTAACTTCAACCAAGCAGAAAACGACCAAAGAAAATTGGTGGTACAATTTTAAAACTGGGAGGAGGAGTGTAATAGAGAGATTGGTGAACACCAATATTACAACATTTATTATAAATTTATTATATATACTTTATTAAAAATATAATTAACTCGAAACACCAACTTAAATACAGAAACAGGATGTGAGACAACACGCGCAAGGCATCTCGAATTTCACCTAACAGAAGCAGAGGCAGTGAACTTTACAAATAGCAAATTAAGCATTGAACAAGTGTTCTACGTGTGAAAGATTGCACATTAGGAAAATCAATGAGAACGACAAAAATTCAAAATTAACCAATGAGAAAGAAACACGAGCGATTCAAAAAAAGAAGAGGGGAGAACAACGCGTGAAAAACAGGTAGTAAAAAATAAATCTTCAGAGGGGGAACAAGTAAAGAAATTCAATAACAAACTCAGTCCGTATTTAACCTGCTATAATAAAATTAATAACAAAATAATATCAACTAAATCTACACCAGTGAAGTGTTGTGAAAATTTGAAATAAATAAAATCAAAATAAAGTGTTTAGTGAAAGTGTGAAGAAAGGGTGGAGTGTAATGTAAGTAATCTTAAACTTTTATTAATGTAAATCAGATCTCAATTGGTTAAAACAATATTATCAAACGAAGTCATATACTGGGTTTTATTTCATTACTTTATAAGGTTAAAATATAAACTCATTAAAACAAATAAGGGAATAGGGACAATTTTGTACAATTTAAGTAAATAAATAATGATAATGATAATATTGTACATTTGTTAAGGCTTTATTTAGATGTAATATTATGGTGATAGAAATTTGTTATTGGCAGTCTAGAAAATGTTCAATAAATTTGTTAAGTTAATTTGTTCAATAAATTTTAATTAATTCGAGGAATGGCCAACTCGAATCTAAAAGTTTAATGTTTTTATAGAGATTTCATGTGAAAGGGTATTCATGAACATTTTAGATTTTATTAAACTTGTTCTAAATCAAAATCTGTATTTTTTTCCTATCCAGTTTCATTTTTTTAGAGTCAGCCCACAGCCAAGCGAAATTTGAATCAATAGTAGAGTCTAAGGAGAAACCCCCAGTAACTTATAAAATTGTCTAACAGGTTATTATATATATTTATGAGAATGTAAAAAAGCAATATAATGGGCGCCATCATGGTAATTACCCAACTCCATGATGCAATTTAACACAAGCAGGTCTCATAAAGTTAATGCTCAAAAGTTGGTTTCTTGGGCCTTGTGGGAAAAGGTAAATTTCTATAAATAGATTAAGTGGTCTTTTAAAGTTTGTTTACACAAGAAGATATGTGAAGTTAGCACTATTTAACGCAGAATTCAAAAATGCAAACTTGTATCTCCTTTAGTGTTTTAAGCTGCATTGTGAATAACACAAAAGATGTGATGAATAAACTGTTTAAAATGGGGGAAAGTTTTACATGCATAAATCGATTTTACTGCGTTTCAATTGGGTTTTTTGCAGAAGACAACAAAATCGATAACGATGACGAACAGACGCGATATCGAAAATCACTTTTTCGGTTTCTTTGGGGCATCAAATATGGATATAAGTAAAAAAAACGGAAGTTCAATTATCATATTTTACAAAACGTACTCTATACTTCCCATACTGGTTAAGTAAACAAAATAATTATTATCGACAAGTACAAACAAAAGAAAACAATAAAGAGCTGAAGTAATATCCAAATATAATTTTTCGTATCTAATTGAAATAATTATATGGTTTCAAAACCTCGGAGACGCATTTAAAATCAGTATGGGTCTGATAATCCCAAAAACTGTGGCTCGCTTCACAATAAACAAATCACTAGAGCACTGTGGTGACTGTATATGAACAAGGAAAAACCCCAAACCACAAAATAACACAACTACACAAAACTGTATAATGCGTTTATATTACCTTATGTACATTGGATAGCTCTGCTATCATCTTAAGAGGTACACTAGATTGCTGATGAAGGATGAGATAGTGTACCTCTGAAGATTTTAGCAGAGCTATCGAAATGTACATAAAGTAATATAAACGCATTATACAGTTTTGTGTAGTTGTGTTATTTTGTGGTTTGGAGATTTTCCTTGTTCATATGTATTCACAATATTTATATCGTCCATTTGCAGGACAAGGAAGTAAGGAAATGAATGTTATAAAAAATGAAACCGAAAGTAAATTTACTATAAAACAAAAATAAACAATTTAAGTCACCATCATAATATTTATCCAAACTCATCTTAAAACGTAAAACAAGCAAAACCTCTAAGTATAATGCTCAAAACTTGATCTCATGGCCCTTGTAATGGAATATTAAATTACAGTAGGGTAAGTTAGTTTAAAACATTGTAAAATCACTTTTTTTTTCTTTTTTTTTTTTTATGAATGCTAGTCCCGACCGAAACTCGTAGATACCACGCAGACCTAACAATTTTTACAGTAATTTATCTAACATTGCAATGAAAAGAGTATTTACACTAATATGCATATTGATATACATAGTGATATACATCTTCAAATTATGATGGATGAAATAAATTCCATACATTCTATAAAAACGTGCAGTCAGTTGTTTTCTATTGAATATTTAGTCTTCATTAAAACATTTATGTTACACACTTTGTTACGGTAAACTTTATTTTAATTATATATCAGTTAATAATGTAATCTGGTAATTATAATAGTAGATACTTACTTATAACATATAAGTGGTTTCCTATTTACACTTGTCCTGAACAATGCAAGTGGGTTTTAGAGTACACAACACGTGTTACAGCAGGTAAATACACCAAATAACGGAGATTTAACATCTGCAAATAACATTCACAACTAATTATATATTATATTGTATTAGTTTATATGTATCTATATAAATGATCTTTTTCTTCATGTATTAATATTTCCAGATTAATTAATTTACACAGTTGAGTAATATTTTTTACAAAGGTGGGAAGGTATGTTTTGTCAGTAAAATCTAAAACTAAACATTTGTATCGTTAAATTCCCCTCTTAGCAAAAGTGTTTGCAATTATTTGTGTTATATTTGTTATACTTTAAAACAAATATATACCTGTATTCAGTTCAACGTAATATTATTTCAATGTAAGCAAATGTTGTATTTGCTAAATTAAAAAATGTTGGAAATACTAATATACAAATTTATCTTTGCATAAATTGTGTAACATTTAAATGATTAAATAAACATTTCATTTAATTTCTTAATGCTAATAAAAACATAATTGAAACAAAGTTTAAAAAATAACTATAAATAACGTGAATTCGATATACTGTAAATGACAGGAAAACCAGTGTCATTGAAACTCGGTAGACGACCAAAACCGTGTATAAAGTAATATGAATTTATAAGAGCATGTTCCAGTAGTGCTATGATTTATGCAGATTTGTTGTAGTATTAAACAGTTAAAAACCATGCCCATGAAAACTTTGTTAAGCAAAATTGAACATAGATTTGTCAACGAACAAAATTCTTAAGTTTATACAGTTAATTAAATAAAAAAAGTTTCAACAAAATTTGCGTCAGTTTTATAAGGGATAAATTGATAACTATTGTGTGATACATTTTTGTAGTCTTAATTGAAGTTTATTGCACGTTTCGTTAAAAAAAATTCCAAACTTTGAGTTGTTCAACTTTGTTAATACTTTCTGTATATATATATATATAATTAAACAATGCCATGTTTCAATATCTTTGACTCTGACTGACGTAATTTGGACGTAGTTAACAAAACCCATTCACAGAAATGACCAAATTATTTCACATTGAATCTGAGCGTGAATTGAATGTTTCCCTACAATGATACATAAAGATAGAAAACTTTAAATAGGTCTGTGATTGATGAACAAGAGACTGCGACCATTTCCCATTAGAAGGTTCTACGAAATTTGTGCAGGTTTTATTAAAATGACATGTTTATCCCAACTTTATTAGAATTTTGTCTCTCAAGGCTATTCAATGAGCTTGATATCTTGGGGTATTCATGAATTTAAGACACCTAACTTGATAGATGACATCATGGCTTCTTGCAGTGATGGATGAGTTGGGTTAAAGTAGAAACATTGGATACAAAAAGAAAATATTCAGTTTATACTAACTTTTTACAACATATCACATATCAGTTTTGACAGAATTTTTTTTTTTTTATATCAATACAAAATGTATTTTAAACATTCACAGTTCTTGTATAAGTAAAGTTATTCTCCGTCAAACCATCCTTTTTCATCTATTAGATACTGGTTCAGTGATATTCAGGTCATAGTCCACATTTGTCGATCTACGGTACATGTCTTACTTACCCATTTAGCAAGTAGTACAATAATGGTAAAAAATTCGTCTTCCGATTTTTGACTGATCTTCATGTTTCATTACCGCAGGACCCCGACACAGTTATTTTCGACAATTCGACCGCCCATCGTTGTTGTCTTTGTCTTTGTCGTTGTCGTTGTTGTTGTTGTCGTTGTCGTTGTTGTCTTTGTCGTTGTCGTTGTTGTCTTTGTCGTTGTAGTTGTCATTGTCGTTGTCGTTGTTGTCTTTGCCGATGTCATTGTTATTATCGTTGTTGTATTTTTGCTGTCGCTGTTGTCTTTGTAGTTGTAGTTGCCGTTGTCATTGTTGTTATCGTTGTTGCATTTGTCGTTGTCATTGTTGTTATCGTTGTTGTCTTAGTCGTTGTCGTTGTCGTTGTTGTCTTTGTCGTTGTAGTTGTCATTGTCGTTGTCGTTGTTGTCGTTGTTGTCTTTGCCGTTGTTATTGTTATTGCATTTTTCGTTGTCGTTGTTGTCTTAGCGTTGTAGTTTTCGTTGTCATTGTTGTGATCGTTGTTGTATTTTTCGTTATCTTTGTAGTTGTAGTTGCCGTTGTCATTGATGTTATCGTTGTTGTATTTGTCGTTGTCATTGTTGTTATCGTTGTTGTCTTAGTCGTTGTCGTGATCGTTGTTGTCTTTGTCGTTGTAGTTGTCATTGTCGTTGTTGTCTTTGCCGTTGGCATTGTTGTTACCATTGTTGTATTTTTCGTTGTCGTTGTTGTCTTTGTTGTTGTAGTTGTCGTTGTCATTGTTGTTGTCGTTATTGTCTTTGTCGTTGTAGTTCACAATGTCGTTATCTATGTCGTCTTTGTCGGTGTCGATGCCGTTGTCATTGTTGTTGTCGATGTTGTCTTTGTCGTTGTAGTTGTCATTGTTGTTGTCGATGTTGTCTTTTTCGTTGTCGTTGTCGTTGTACTTGTCGTTGTTGTCTTTGTCGTTGTCGTTGTTGTTGTCATTATTGTTGATGTCTGCACTGAAGCACGATAACGGACACAAATGTTATGCTAAGAACATGAAGTTTGGTATAGAGACTCGCATAGAACACCTATTAAAATGGCGACCATTTTTAAAATTGCTTTGTTCTTATGTCTCGTCTTATTAAACTAAATATAAGAATTAATAAATAAGATTAAAATGTGCATATTTCAATTCTGAATGCAATGGTACCAACCCCACCTCCCCCAATACAACAAATAACGAAGTTATTGTAATTTCAAACACTAATAAGAAAATGTTAATTTAAATAACTTCGACAGCCATTACACTGTCACGAGCGAAGCGAGTGGAGACTTTTTAATTTATACATATCTACGAGGCTCGCTAGGACGTAACCGACGTCAATAAAGTGATATACACAATTACAAGTTTCACAAAATCTGTGTAATAACTGTTTTAAACGAACTCACCCCTACTGGATTAGATATTGTATGATGGGTTGGATAAGTACAAAGATAGCGCCCATCAACTCATTTATTCCTGTGGGGAAAATGGTCTTTAGAAGACATCTTTAGATAATCTTGTGAGCATTGAAGTTGACGAGTACACCGTTTGATAAAACATTAGAGTTTTAGCTAATATAAATAAACTATTTTCTTTTTTTACTAATCAATTCAAACAACAAAGCAATAGTGCTGTTACTAATAAACTGGTTTAACTTCAAAATATTTCAAATATTGTACGAGAAATAAGTAATCAGATATTTGGAACTACATACCACGAGACCCTCAGGGCCTCGCTTATTCGGATACGGGCATCTCGATGGGACGTACCTAAATCTAGACTTTTTTTCGAATAGTCTTGGGGTAGATCACTCTCTTTCATCTTTTTTTTTTTACCAGGTCTTCGTTGACCAACTCTTGTCTCTTCAAACTCAGACTCTATTAGAGTATTCTTCAAGATCAAGAGGTATTTACTCTATATTTTTCTTTTTTACTGATAAGACATAAAGTGATAAAGATCGTGAGATTTTCGCGTTTATACAATAAATAAATGGACATCAGGAGTATACAGAAAGTATTGTATTGTTTGTTTTTTTCCTACGGCTTATTTTTATTTTGAACTTAACTATGTGCAAAATGTAAATTATAATTATATAACATAAAATTTTTCGTTTATCTCAGTTTCTTATTTCAAAAAATGCACTGCATTACAAACCTTCATTTTCAAAAATGAACACAATATTAAATTGTAAGTAATTGACTATCAGGAATCATAATCAATATATCAGCTGACAATCTAAGTAAAAAAGTTATTTGTATAATATATGTATCATCCAGCAGAAGGTAAATAAAATTGGTTTATGTTGTGTCTCTCAATAATACATTACATGTTTGATTTCATTTTGAATTATAGCCTATGAGTATATAATATAATAATAACTTATATTACACACACAAAAACACATAACACAAACATGTACGTCATTCCTTCTCAGTGTAAATAAAACAAAATATACAAAATTGCTGCTTACCCATACTAAAAATTAAAACTACAACTTGCATTATTAATATATAAAATTACATAGAATCAGTTTTACAAGAAAACATGTCATTGACTTAGCCCTGTGAGTGTTTACCACAAAACTAGATAACTCTTTACCCGCCAAACAAACTACCCTTCCTTTTTTTTACTAGAATTTATTTATAATACTTGAAATATAAACAAGGTCTTCCCTTCTTTATTTATACGCATATAAAATTTAACAATTAATGTATTTTTTCCAAATTTCAATGCACCAACTGTAAATTTCACCAATGTAACATAAACACAATTATTAGATAACAAAGCTTCCGTGCCCGTCTATGCATACTAAGCAGATACAAATGATAAACGATTATATTCATGTAACAAAATGAAATCTATTCCGTGTCAAGGTGGTATAAAAAGTAGAACAAATCTACAGAACCGGCTGGGGAATGAGAAATAGAAGAGTAAAGATTTTAAGTTATGGGTGCATTTGTTGATAAAGTTAAAGCAAGAAATGAATAACTCGTGCTTGTATTTGGACAAGCTAATATTTCACATCGTACAGAAAGTATGGATTTTAAATTGTGTAAATCTATAGAAATTTTTTAAAACCTTACAGAAGATTTCTTTTGGGAACTGCACAATTAATTACACTATTTTTTTTTTATATATATTTTCGTTAATTTTATGTTTGTTGAGCAGCTTTTAACGATGTTTTTCTACAAAAAAAAGTTTTAGCTTATAAATAAATGAACAATATAAAAGAGAGCAATTCTTTAAAAGTTTTACGAACTCTTTTAAAAAATTTTAAATTCGTTTTTTCTGTAGATATTTAAGAGAAATGTTTATAACGGATGAAATAAATTATATATTGAGTGCAATATTTTAAGTGACTACAAAAAGAAAGAGTGGTGTAAGGTAGAGATAGAGATAAATTTATTGTTTTTTTTATTATGACAAATTAGAACGATCTGTTCATATCAGTGGTTCACTATAGTGTGTGGCAATCCCGACAGAACATAACTGGATCTACACCATTGTCATGTAATGTTGTGTTATATTACTTTCTTTCTTCTTTACTATTAGGTCCCTCTTGACCAATTCTTGTTCTCTTCCGAACCTGACGCTATTTGATTATTCGAGGGCTGTGGGTAATTTATTTTATCTTCTTTTTTTATAATTTGATAACGAGAAAGATTTTTTTTACAAATAGAAAGAAGAAGAGGATCTGTGCACTATTTGTAAAAGAAATATTATTATATATTATTATATTTATATATTAATATTATATTATATTATATTATATTATATTATATTATATTATATTATATTATATTATATTATATTATATTATATTATATTAATATAATATTATATTATATAGAATATTATATATATATATATATATATATTAATATTATAATATATATAATATTATTATATATTTCCTTATATATTATTATATAAAAGTGATTTAGAAAATATATTGTAACTCTTATCTTTAACGTCATATTATTACATATTATGTTTAAAATATACAAACTAAATTGAGATCAAACTAATTAAAGTAAATCTCTGCTTTTCTGCTAATCCGTGTAAAATATATTTAAAGTAAATTTGTGATGTACAATCCAAAAAACAAAAATGTGCCTCAACAAATGTTATTTTTAATAGATATTTAAAATGACGAGCAATCCAGTATATGGAGGATATTTTGTGATTTGTGTAACATTATTATTTGATTCAAAGAAACACGAGTTTTCATGTAAGTGAAGCGACGTGTTAACCTAAACCCTTGACAACCTGTTCATGAGGACAATGTTGATACACATCTACGTATCTTGATCGTCTGAGAGCACTTCACTCCCAAAGATCAAGTGTGTATCTTACACTCAACTACAAACTGCTGAGGGTGTATCTTTAAACTTGTGTATTGATTTCACAAAGTCTGTGCAAATTTTAATATACTAAGTAACAACAGAACACTTACTCATTGCATTATACTCGTAATCTTTAAGGAAATTAAAGGAAACTTTAAGTTTTAACTGAAATTTGTGTAACATTTTAGTAGAAAATATTATTAATACGAATTAAATTAAGAGATATTTGTTCTTGAGAGAGAGAGAGAGAGAGAGAGAGAGAGAGAGAGAGAGAGAGAGAGAGAGAGAGAGAGAGAGAGAGAGAGAGAGAGAGAGAGAGAGAGAGAGAGAGAGAGAGAGAGAGAGAGAGAGAGAGAGAGAGAGAGAGAGGAGAGAGAGAGAGAGAGAGAGAGAGAGAGAGAGAGAGAGAGAGAGAGAGAGAGAGAGAGAGAGAGAGAGAGAGAGAGAGAGAGAGAGAGAGAGAGAGAGAGAGAGAGAGAGAGAGAGAGAGAGAGAGAGAGAGAGAGAGAAGAGAGAGAGAGAGAGAGAGAGAGAGAGCTTAACAAGCCCAATACTAATTGTAAATAATAAGGGCAATCACAAATAATTACACAAAATGTATATAAGTCTATTAATTGCACCAAGGTATTACAATATAATGTCAACCTTGTCTCACATTCAATAAGTTCAATTATTTGTTTGTTGAGGCCTACATTTACAGTTTATAGCTTCCAATATTGTTTCATATAAAACAACTAATCCTATTTCTTGGCTAATTTTTAGAAATCGCCTATTTCTATGGCTTAATTCAACCTAATTCAATTTCGCGAGATGTTTCAAAGATAAAGAAGAACGATTTCGCATTTCGTGGAAAAGTTCTCTACATTATCACTCAAATATTTATTCAACATCCACTTTAACAAAATTGATTCAATTCCTATAAACATTGTCTTTACATTCTGAACTACTTGCTTGATGTTAATGAATTTGCTTGTAATGTAAACACCTTGTGTGTAGGTGTAAGAAAAGATGGAAGTGATTGATCGTATTCTTTGTGTGTTTATGTGGCTATGTGCATTGATAACTGTTTGGTGGAGACGCCGTTTTATTATCGAGCGTCATTCGTACAAATAAAGCAATAGATAATTTAAGTAAAAATACACAATAGAGCAGTGACTATCCGGCCCACAATAACTTTTTGGGAAATAGTACTATCATTTTTATACACCCCCACCCCCTAGATGTTGCAGTTTCTACCGGTATATCGAACAGCGTATTAATAACAATGAATTAAGTTCACCATCGATAAAACAAAATTAGGATTTACTAGTGATAGTTTGTATAGTTTATAAATCAATATAAACCGATACCCAAAATTACGGTGGATGGATCTTCATGCTTGTTTGTGAGGAAAAAATTGTCATTTGTAATTTTTAAAATTAAATAAAAGTTATATATGGAAGTTAAATTTGAGTTTAAGTATATCCTTAGTACAAAGACGTTATTTACAAGTGTTTCTGAAAAAAAAAGTTCAATAAGACAACGTAGATTTCACAACAAGTTTACATTTAGATTTAATGTCGATAGAAACGTGAGTGACGTGAGTGGAACACTTTAAGAATTTCAGGGTCCTGGGTTTTACTTTAACAATAATGATTTCCCCGGAGATATCTTTGCAACAACAATGAAATTTCCTTTTCATATAAAGTATATTGAAACTGGATGTGACAAATAAGAGCATATTGTATTCCGTACAATATATATAGTAGGTTGAAGTCCGAGGTAGCTCGGAGTATTATATAAAACACATAATATATTTATATTTATACATAATAGGCAAAAAATATATTTCACGATAAATTATTGTACCTAGACATAATATATGATAATCTGAGAAAAGTAATATAATTTAAAAAGCAATTTCAATTTATTTTCATCCTTCAAAAACTATACTTTGCTGAAAGAAATTATAGAAAAATGTGTAGATTCATTTATAGTAGAATTAAATTTTTGGAGAAATAAATTTATTAATATTTTATTTTAAATGTAGCTTATTTTTACTTTAAAAATATTTCCAAATTTCTACTTCAGTAGACTTTCATGGTCAAACTCTGTTTTACATTGTAGTTTACTTCAGTCGAAATGTGTAGCAGTGATTTCTATCTTCAAAGTTTTCAAAATTAACTTCATTCAGGCTAAAAAGCTAACGGTGAAACTCCATTATTTGCAATTATAATGATATTGATCCCGTTAAGAAGGTCACTACCATACCACTTGTTCAGGCAAATGTAAACATGCACATAATATTTGAATACGAAACTATTAAATATGCGTGATTTTAAAATATTGCTGTTATTTCTGAATCAAATGAAACACTTCACATATTGTTTATCTATATTTGTGGGTAGTATACCTACTTACAGGCGATTGAAACACATCTACAGACCAACCAAAGTTATTTGAAAAATGA
This sequence comes from Aphrophora alni, assembly GCA_963513935.1. Classification (NCBI taxonomy): domain Eukaryota; kingdom Metazoa; phylum Arthropoda; class Insecta; order Hemiptera; family Aphrophoridae; genus Aphrophora; species Aphrophora alni. Next base: position 139,921,699 of record OY740768.1, read on the forward strand.
TTTTTTTATTCCTTAATTCATTACTCGTTATATCGGCTATTGAAGCTTATGAAAATTCAACTTTGTCAATTGGTAAGACCCGTCCTGAACAGTGGATCAGAGATAAGGACAGTAACCAAAGTGATGGTACTTAAGTTACTCATACATAATAAGCAATCATTGAGAAGAATATGCGGCAATGTGAAGGACACAGATCAGCGGAAAATATCTAAGTGCATGAATGACTGTAAAGAGAGATAAATATTCATAAACACATAGGACTGCTAAGTCTGCGCAACATGGGTTATGTGTTATGAATGGAAGACAGCGCTAATACTAAAGAATTGTAAAATTTTAACATCGAAGCCGATACACAATAGTAGAGTCAAACATGAAATAGTTGGATGGTGTGATCGGCGATGCCAGACTTATCCTCTTTTATTTTACTCTCCTTTTTAATTACCAAACTTACTATTTCCTTTATATTTAATAAACTCAATTCTAATTTTGGCTATGACAAAAAAAAACAGAGAGAGAGGGAGGGAGAGAGGGGGAGAGAGAGAGAGAGAGAGAGAGAGAGAGAGAGAGAGAGAGAGAGAGAGAGAGAGAGAGAGAGAGAGAGAGAGAGAGAGAGAGAGGGGGGAGAGAGAGAGAGAGAGAGAGAGAGAGAGAGAGAGAGAGAGAGACAGAGAGAGAGAGAGATACCTCGATAAATAAAAAAAATCGTCCACTATTTTTACTCCTTTAGATTAAACATAGGTAACATATAAATGAAAATATTTTATTACAAAATAATTTCTACTTTTTTAAAGATATTAACTAGTGTTTTTAGGTCCCTACAATATAAAGATAACTATGAAAATCCAATAAATTTTAAGAAATAAACTTTATATATTACAAAATTTGTTTTGTAGTATTAAATTTATACATAATCTGTAGCTGAATAAATCCCAGTGAGATTGAATAATGTTTTGAAAAGAAAAAAATCCAAGTTACCTCTTTTATAATAATAAATACATTGAAGAGAGATTAATTTATACAACTAGATTTATGACTGCCTCATTTGTATCTAAGCACAGATATCGGAGTTGTAATTGTTTTGTTTTATTTTCATTTTATTACTTCAGTAGGTAATAAACCATTATTTATTCACATTCAGTGGATGACAAAATCCTAGTATTTTAGTTTCCTATTATGAAATTGTTAATCCCATTTTATAAATATTTTTCTTAAAAATAAATAGGTCACTTGTCATTCAAAGAGTAAAACCACTATAGTTAAATAAATCATAACACGAAATGTATGTTTTTGTTGGGTGAAGTATAAATTGAATCTTTTTTGTACATTTTAATGTGCTTATACCGATTTTTTTTCTGTAAAATTTTCTTGCTTCAAAAATGAAATACCTACACGATCACGAAAAAATATAACAAACACTTATATTTACTAACACACTTAACACACTCATTTACAGTTGTATGGAGCATTAAACATACATAGTACTTCAACATTCCTATATCTAATCAACAGAGAAAATAAACTAATGGAATCTATCCTCAGAGTTGGGTATCATATCTGTGTGTTATTTAACTTAACACATTAAATTACATGAAAAGTTGCAGACTTCAATTCAATGTTGCCAACCTCACCTATCTAAAATGATGAAAAATAGCGATATAATTGTCAAAAATGTAATTTTTAATGGTGACCTCTAAAGTAATGTGATCTTTATAATTTTATGAGATCTTGCAGTATAGTGTCACCTTAGTGGCAGATTCATTAAATATGTACAGGTACGAGATCGACCAAAGCCTTGATACTGACACGAGTAAGACACATCTAGCCAACGTTTAAAAAGTAGTTATGTACAAAATAATGAGAGCAATACAATATATTTCATGTAGAGGATCTGCTTGTCTGCATTGTTGATGAGACTGGGTAAGTACCATGATTTAGTTTTTATATGTATTAAATATCCTATTTTTATGAGACGTATGTCTTTCTAAGTGTTGAGTTTTAATTTGTAATCGGTTTGTACTTATTTATTTCCAGGAAAACTTAAAAATGAAATTAAAGATTTCTTTTCATTTCTAGTTTTTTGTAAAATAACATTTATTTATATTTTGTGGTATTAGTTAAAATTTTAAATCTGTTTTCATTTAATGACAAAGTGATCGCATTTAAGTTTTTAAATGTATACAATTTTTTAACATTACTTCAACTGGTTTAAAAAATAACTTGTACACAAGATCTCACAAAAATTACGTTTACTTAATCAAACGCGTTTCAACAAAGTCGCCATCCTCAGTGATACATGAGCTACAATATGAGCCTTTTTACGAGGAGCGTAGCCTACTATAGCCTTGGTAGTGTAAAACAATAAGGCACGCCCCCTTCAGTTTGTATAAATATGGGGTTCGGCGTAACGTTATATTCAGTTATAGTTTGATTGGTGTAGCTCGTGTATCACTGAAGAGGACGACCTTGTCTTTGAAACGCGTCTGATACTTAGGCGTATTTTTTATGAGAATTGTGTTGCGTTTGTTTGTTATCCTGTATGAGCTTTCAAGTTATAGTTTTGTTATTGTAGCTCATGCATCACTGAGGATAGGGACTTTGTTTTTGAAACGCGTTTGATTAAGTTAACGTAATTTTTGTGAGATCTTGTATTCGAGCTTTTTTATCTAATATTATCTCACAAGTCAAACTCAACATTTGTTTATTAATTCAACTATAATTACGTACCGCAATCAATAATAATTGAGAGAACAAAAGTTCCTGAGAATTAGCATATCTTGGTTCCTTCCCGAAATTCACTGTGTTCAATAGAATTTATTCGTATCGTTTTTTAGCTTAACTGCAGTAATTCTACTGGTCTGTAGGTCAGTGCTTTATGTAACCCTCATACACAAGAGTCATGTAAATACTTATTTTAACAAGAAAGTTTCTACTGAAAGTCTTCTGTCTGCCTGAAAATAAGAGATATTATTTTATGGAGATATATTCCGGTTTATTTAGGATAGTAAATATTTCGTATTTACTAATTTTAGTTTCAATGGGGGTACAAATGATATTATTATCTTACAAAACCAACACTAATTTATTATTAAATAATAACGTCACTTTATGTTTTTATTTTCTCACTTAATACAAAGCATAGAAAAGTTAAGTTGGTGGTTGAAAAAATGTATGTAGTATACCCTTTTTTTTAAAACTAGTCCCCTTAATGCAAAAATATGATTTTGGAAATGATATCTGTCTGTCTCTTTACTTTCTGTCAATCATCTTTAGTAACTACAGCTCTCTGCAGTTCCAAACACGTGGCTCGATGTAATTAGTACTTCAGCGTATTTCGGATACAGCTCGGCATGTTTCAACTCAATTTCTTTGTTAATTCAAAGTTTTAGGATAGCTGTTATAATAAAAAGGAAAATTAATTGTGTAGCCTCTTAGAACACACACAAAACTCACTGAGTGCTGTCTGTAAAAAAAATACCTGTTCGTGAGGTAGTAATTAAATAAAATATATAAAATTGCATGACGCTGTTATAAAAAAAATTAATTTCATAAAATCGGTTGTACTAATTTCGTTAAAATTTTAATATTTTGTGAAGATTTTTCCAAAGCCGCGTGTAAAATCGCAAGGAAACAAATATTACGGTTCTAGAATAATTGACAAAAAACTTAAAATTAGCCTCGGCCGACGTCATTACAATAATGTATTCTAGAAATATTGTCTATATAAATTACGATCCTTATGATGTCGAAATCGTTTGAGGCGATTTTGTGTGTTAAACGTTTTAATACGATATCCACGGTTAATGTCAGATTTCATTACTTTAGAAAAAAAAATTTAGAAACAGTGACGAAATAGAAATATTTTGTTTAAGCTGTGATTCCAAGCGTAAGTTTATGTTAAAGGACATGCAATGTTTGATCAACTTCTTGTTTTACAGCACCTAACAATTAAGATAATTAATTGAATATTTTATTTCATCACTGTCTAAACAATAACATTTTTATTCAAGTTAAAGATATTAATTTTAATCTTCCATCACTTAAGAATTATACGAAATCAAGGTATGTTTGATAATCGCAAACAATTCCATCAATTTATTGACTAATCTTCACGTCTCATGGTCTCAGGAAACAGATCAAATTTTTTTTTCAACATACTGTTCGTCCGACAACGTTAATTTAGGACGGCCACACAAATTTGGAAAGGTACAAGAAATTGAGTATAAAGAATTTTATTTGCTCACATGCAAAACCTATTTTAAATTCAAAAAATCTAATTAATAATTCCAAAAAGCTTCATTTTAAACATTAAAAAAAAAAATTAGTTTATTATTCGCTTTATAACATACCAAATTCGATGCAATTTCAATTCTGCAAGTATTGGTACCAACCTCATTTATCTAAGATGAAAAAGGCGAAGTTATCATCACAAATGTAGTTTTAACAATGACTACATAAATACTATAAGACACGACATAGGATAGGGAAATAGTCTACGCTTTACGGGTGCTGTTCGTCACAAGTTTGACACACAGCTATCAGAAAGCGCTAGCAGCAGGTGCTTGACTGTACGCATCCCACTTGGTTGAGACTGTACAACTGTTGACCTCTCTCTCACAAACCTTCTCACTTACTTCCGTCAGCATAGTCAGTGTTGTCAGTTCGTGCGCTGAGATAAGCGATTCTCGACCTTCCCTCGCATCTCTGGTCCCATATGTGGCATCAGTGCGTTTTCTCTTACCCGCCTGAAACATTGTTTGACCGTAGAGCCACCTAGCGCCAGTCACATCAACTTCAGATTCTCTAGCAGAGCGACCTAGCGGGTATTGGTCAACTCAAGAATAAGCGTAGAATATTTAACATGGCCATGTCGTGTCTTATAGTATTTATGTAGTCATTGGTTTTAATCCATAATCTCTCAAGGTAACGTGATATTAGTATAAGTACGAGATCCCCAGCAAGGCAGAGTTAAACTCCTATCATACGCAGCTGCGAGGCCATCGTTGTCAATAAAGTAGTGATACACAACTACGACGTTAATAAAACCTGAATAACAACTGTTTTAAACAATCTTACCCTACTGGGTAAGACCTCTTGATCTACCAAAATAATTTAACGTTTCCTAAAGAACCAAGACATCAGCTTAGGGAATTATATTTTTGGCATATGCTTGTATTAAGTTGTATGATGGTGTACATTAACTTGTTTTGAGAAGGTAATCGATATTAAGGTAAATCGTATATTTTGTTTCAAGAAACCAGTAGTGTTTAGATGACCAAAGAGTGGATGAAGTTTAGCTGTATCCCCTTTGTAACGGATATTTTCATTTAACAAATTATTTAGACAGTAAAGAGTGGTTAGATAAGGGGTAGTTTATTTCCACGTATTTCTGTCTGGTTCATCATTTAAATACAACTTCAAGGTAGAGGGTGGCTTATTGTATAATATATAGTTACACAAACCAAAAGGTGGGAAGTAAATCAATCATAAAAATTAATTTATGATGAAATAATTATTGTTTTTTTTTTAACTAATATGTAGGTTAAGTAATTCATTTATTATCAATGTTATATCTTTCTATGAACTCTGTCTGGTCTCTTCTTTACAAAATTCACAACTTCGAGTAGGCGAGGGGATGGTTTTTCTTTATTAAAATTATACAAAATGGTTCTTTTAATCATAAGTTTCGAAAATGCTTAGTTTCCTGTCTATTCACCTTTGGAAATAGGTAAAGAAAGTGAGTAACACTTCCGCATTATAATTTGAATAAGTTATTACAACGTGGGCTAATGATATTCAACTAACAAGCTGCATTGTTATTACATTTACAGTTGTAGAGCGATCACTTGTTTTTGTAATCATTTGATCGCCTTGCAAAAAATGTAACAGTAATACAATGTCTTCTACATTCATAAGGTGAAGTTGGAACAAGTATTAAATTCAATAAGAAATACAGTAACTGATAGTTCTAAGTGTTGTAGACAATTGTAATGATTTCAACTTTTCTTGCATAGCTCGCTTATACGTTGTCCTACAGAAACAATTTTCTTAATCGTTAAAAGAGCAAACATCAATAAATTAGTTTTGTGAAACAATTAACATTAAATATTTTAACGGCCTTTATTTTAAATATGTATTATGTGATGTATTTTTTTTAGTAATTTTGTAAATTCTTACTATAAATCTGAATTCAATATTTTAATTTCAAATTTATAAAATTATTTAAAAACAAAACTAAATGGAGGATAAATATCAAACTAAGCATAATTTACAATTTATAGGAAATGTTTTCTTTATTTTAACAAAGAATCACCCCCTGAAGTTTGAAACGATAATTAAGCAACACTCTGTATCTAATACAGATTTCTGTAAACATTGGTTTCCGTTTTTTATTACCCAGTTTAGGAGTTAGTTAGGTTAGGTTAGGTTAAGTTAGGTTAGGTTAGATTAGATAAGGTTAGGTTAGGTTAAGTTAAGTTAGGTTAGGTTAGGTTAGGTTAGGTTAGGTTAGGTTAGGTTAGGTTAGGTTAGGTTAGGTTAGGTTAGGTTAGGTTAGGTTAGGTTAGGTTAAGTTAGGTTAGGTTAAGTTAGGTTAGGTTAGGTTAGGTTAGGTTAGCTTAGGTTAGGTTAAGTTAGGTTAAGTTAGGTTAGGTTAGGTTAGGTTAGGTTAGGTTAGGTTAGGTTAGGTTAGGTTAGGTTAAGTTAGGTTAGGTTAAGTTAGGTTAGTTATAGGGTCATTTAGGTAATCCTCAAAAATTACGAACTACGTTTTTTGACTGATCTGAACATTTCATGGCCTCTGGAAACCGAAAAATGATTTTCAACAAGCATTCTGTCCTTCGCCCTTTTCATTGTTATCGTCTCTACTTAACCACGATAGGTTAGGTTAGGTTAGGTTAGGTTAGGTTAGGTTAGGTTAGGTTAGGTTAGGTTAGGTTAGGTTAGGTTAGGTTAGGTTAGGTTAGGTTAGGTTAGGTTAGGTTAGGTTAGGTTAGGTTAGGTTAGGTTAGGTTAGGTTAGGTTAGGTTAGGTTAGGTGAGGTTAGGTTAGGTTAGGTTAGGTTAGGTTAGGTTAGGTAAGGTTGGGTTAGGTTAGGTTAGGTTAGGTTAGGTTAGGTTAGGTTAGGTTAGGTTAGGTTAGGTTAGGTTAGGTTAGGTTAGGTTAGGTTAGGTTAGGTTAGGTTAGGTTAGGTTAGGTTAGGTTAGGTTAGGTTAGGTTAAGTTAGGTTAAGTTAGGTTAGGTTAAGTTAGGTTAGGTTAAGTTAGGTTAGGTTAGGTTAAGTTAAGTTAGGTTAGGTTAGGTTAGGTTAGGTTAGGTTAGGTTAGGTTAGGTTATGTTAGGTTAGGTTAGGTTATGTTAGGTTAGGTTAGTTTAGATTAGTTATAGGGTCATTTTGGTAATCCTCAAAAATTACGAACTACTTTTTTGACTGATCTGAACATTTCATGGCCTCTGGAAACCGAAAAATGATTTTCAACAAGCATTCTGTCCTTCGCCCTTTTCATTGTTATCGTCTCTACTTAACCACGATAGAAGGTTAGGTTAGGTTAGGTTAGGTTAGGTTAGGTTAGGTTAGGTTAGGTTAGGTTAGGTTAAGTTAGGTTAAGTTAGGTTAGGTTAAGTTAGGTTAGGTTAGGTTAGGTTAAGTTAAGTTAGGTTAGGTTAGGTTAGGTTAGGTTAGGTTAGGTTAGGTTAGGTTAGGTTATGTTAGGTTGGGTTAGGTTATGTTAGGTTAGGTTAGTTTAGATTAGTTATAGGGTCATTTTGGTAATCCTCAAAAATTACGAACTACTTTTTTGACTGATCTGAACATTTCATGGCCTCTGGAAACCGAAAAATGATTTTCAACAAGCATTCTGTCCTTCGCCCTTTTCGTTGTTATCGTCTCTACTTAACCACGATAGAAGGTTAGGTTAGGTTAGGTTAGGTTAGGTTAGGTTAGGTTAGGTTAGGTTAGGTTAGGTTAAGTTAGGTTAAGTTAGGTTAGGTTAAGTTAGGTTAGGTTAAGTTAGGTTAGGTTAGGTTAGGTTAAGTTAAGTTAGGTTAGGTTAGGTTAGGTTAGGTTAGGTTAGGTTAGGTTAGGTTAGGTTATGTTAGGTTAGGTTAGGTTATGTTAGGTTAGGTTAGTTTAGATTAGTTATAGGGTCATTTTGGTAATCCTCAAAAATTACGAACTACTTTTTTGACTGATCTGAACATTTCATGGCCTCTGGAAACCGAAAAATGATTTTCAACAAGCATTCTGTCCTTCGCCCTTTTCGTTGTTATCGTCTCTACTTAACCACGATAGAAGGTTAGGTTAGGTTAGGTTAGGTTAGGTTAGGTTAGGTTAGGTTAGGTTAGGTTAGGTTAGTTTAGATTAGTTATAGGGTCATTTTGGTAATCCTCAAAAATTACGAACTACTTTTTTGACTGATCTGAACATTTCATGGCCTCTGGAAACCGAAAAATGATTTTCAACAAGCATTCTGTCCTTCGCCCTTTTCGTTGTTATCGTCTCTACTTAACCACGATAGAAGGTTAGGTTAGGTTAGGTTAGGTTAGGTTAGGTTAGGTTAGGTTATGTTAGGTTAGGTTAGTTTAGATTAGTTATAGGGTCATTTTGGTAATCCTCAAAAATTACGAACTACTTTTTTGACTGATCTGAACATTTCATGGCCTCTGGAAACCGAAAAATGATTTTCAACAAGCATTCTGTCCTTCTCCCTTTTCATTGTTATCGTCTCTACTTAACCACGATAGAAGCCACAAATATAAAGATAGAAACATGGAATTTGGTATAGAGACTATATTCTCGTATAGACACTTGATTGAAATTTTAAAAAAAATCTAATTAAAAAGACAAATAGCGGCCATTTTAAACAGATTTTTGTTCAAAATAATTTATAACCCTTAACTCCAAATGAAAATATGATATTCCTAGCATACCAGCAGGGTCAAATCACCCTTATCGTAGTAAGTGGAACCTCCACCACGTATTTCCAGCATCTAGGCCCTACAATGCTGAGACACTGACACGAGCGAAGCGAGTGAAGGTTCTTTAGTATACATCTACGAGTTTTAGAAAACATGTATAACAACGATGGTAAACAAATTTATATTACTGGATAAGACCTCTTCCTCTAACAATAATACTTAACATTTTCTACATGGTCCGACAAACCAACTCTGATCTGTTTTTATTACATTGTACGATAGGACAGGATGGCGTCCATTAACTTGTTTTCAGATTACATATTACATTAGATATTTAAAAGGAATTTAATTTTCCTAAATAAGTTTGTTAAAAAGTAGTCTACAGGCTACCAATCAGAGGCCATTCTTATTTTCCCTGTGACAGAGATTTCTGTCTAGTAAAAAGGAAATTGGGGAAACAAGACAGGTACTACACCGTAAAAGAAGTTGCATCCATGATTTTGTCCTCAACCAAACCAGGAAATTTATGGTTGATCTTGTTCATACAGAAGATATTTTGGATTTCCAAAAGTGGTGGCCCCAATTTTACAAAAAAACTACAGCTTCTGAAGAAAGAAAAGAAAGATAAAAAGGAGTTTTTTACTGTTTCAGTATACCATGAGTTTATCTTTGAAAAGTCAAGAAAAGGAGAAGTCTCAGCATCTGACTTCATTGATGGAATCCAGAGTAAAACGTTCAAGTTTATTCCCTGCAAATCAGATTTGGTCAGTTTACCAACGCAAAAAGCATACGAAGAAAAAAGACCAATCCGCGAAGAAAAGATTAATGATTTGAAAAAGGTTTTGCATTATGTACTAAGTGAACATAGCTGGTTTTACAAAGGAAATTTAAGTACCACAAAAAGTTGACTTTTATCTTTGTAGCAACTAAGTAATATTTGTATTGCTATTTTGACTGATACAAAATGTATATGTATTTCAAAGATAGTTTGTAGAGTAAATAAAACATGTTCTTTTTTAAATGTAAAATAACAATTTACTTTGAGAAAACCAACTGTATTATAATTTTGTTCACCATTGTTTATGAAAAGCCTCATGTCAACGACTTTCAAAAAATGAAAAAAAGGTTAAAATGTTAAGACAAAATTCCAAACAAAATAGCCAAGAGTTCTGATGATATCTAAAATTGAAGTAAAAATTTTAATTATATTTTTTAAAGATGTTTAAGAAATAAACAGTTTTTCTTTGTTTACCGAAAATTTATATTTTGTGACAAGAGGCCCTTCAAAAATAAGCGATTCATGTGTCACTATTAAGTAGCAACAATATGTCGTATTTGACGAAATCAAAATACATAAATATTTTCACAATTTAAAAGATATCGAAAGTGTCACCATATAAATGAAATATGACTCGTTCGACTGACCAAAAAAACTGAAATAATAAGGTAACTAAATTGACATTTATAGGACTCCATTAAGACGCAGACCCGGTGATGGTGATAACGTATTGTTAAATAAAAAATATGGAAGTGTTACCAACATTGCTTTTATTTATTGTTATTGGGTATTTAATTGACTTTTCGATAATAAATATTGAGTTTATATGACACCGTGTCAAAAGATAACGAGTGAAATGCGTAGTGGTGATGTAGGATTCAAGGGGTGCAATTTTTGGATTTAAGGTGTTTTAAACATTTACAAGTTCAGGCTATCTGAGATAAACTGGCGTACCCCAGGATGGTGACATCGGGTGGGTAAAGCTACACCAAATTCCATACCAACAGCATTATATATAATGTTTGACAGTTATAGTTTAACCATTCGTTTAAATAAATAGTACTTAAACATTGCACAAACTCTTTCTCACTCACACATCTCTGAAATTAACTTAAAATGAACTAAAATTAATCTCATCCAAAAATGTCAGTTCTTTAGTTGCCTGCAAAAAGTGAAAATCAACGACAGACATTGTATAGCCCTAGACTTGTTTGATTCTGCTTTAAATACATCCTCGGGATAAATATTATTCATTATAATCGAGCTCATGACGGTGGTCAAGCTGAATTTATCCAACAAATTATTCCTGAACCGTATTATGTTATACTTGATATTTTGTATAAAGCTTTGGGCCACCAATCTTCACTTTTCATGAATATTTGAAAAAAATAATCGGTAGAGATCATTTCGATATATTACGTTTTTTAAACAACTGAAAGGTAAAGTTTTAGTTTTTTATCGATATCTTTCCAACCTGCATTTTGTTAGAGATAGGGAATAATAAATATTATTTGAGCCATTAAAGGCTACACTTGACTAAAATTTAATTTTTCCAAATAAAATATTTGACTTAACATCTGATTATTTACAGAGAAAAATAAATATTATATTTTGAGGTCCAACGCCATTCACTCTAAATAGTATTCTGCTCTAAAAAAACAACAGAAACTATAATATATTGACAAATAATATCTTTTTCGCAACGCTTAAGTATTTATTGATCTCTTTGCTAAAGTCGTCCTACCTCTTCTTTATCACTAAAATTGGTTAAAAATCTTACATACTCCAGGTCCCCAGGTTGAGATAAAATTCTTAAGATAATTCAAAATAAGATTTAGTAATATCTCGAGAAACATGTTGATTATCACCATCATGGTACTACGTAATACAAGCAGATCCTTTAGATATCTCCAAAAGTTTATTTCGTGGACATTGTAGGGAATGTTAAATTCTATTGGTAGATCAAGGGGTTTTGTATAGTAGGGTAAGGTTAGGTCAGGTTATGTTAGGTTACGTTAGGTTAGGTTTTCTGAACCGTTTATCGTTTACATTGTGGGAATCTCAACTCGCTACGCTCGTATCCGGCGACTCTGCCCCATCGGATTTCGAATCTACACAAGTATCACATTTCCTTGGGAGATCAGTGTTCAAATTTACATATTTAACAACGACCTAATTATTTGTCATCGTAGAATTGTGGTATCAGTACCATTTATGCATAATTAATTGTAGTTTGCACGTTTGTACCTATTTTAGTGTGTTATAAATTTCATATACAAACGACATATGAATAAAAAACTGTTTAAAATATCAGCCATTTTGTTATTTTCTGAGTTACAATAAGGTTTTATAAGAGCACACTATAATTCGATACACCAAATATCAAGTTTCTAACTTATATTTTGTAGCCACGATCGTGCTTACGTACTAACAGCAACGGATGGACGACTTCCCGAGGGCGTAAACGTGACGATCAGTCAAAAAAACAGAGGTCGATAATGTTGACGATTACCAAGCTCAGCCTATACTTCCTACACTGGTTAACTAAATAATGTTTCACATTACATTCCTTTCACAAAATGTTCTGGACGCCTGCTCCTATGAGATGTGCTTAATCTCTGTAGTGGATTACGTAATTTAACTCCTGAAGCTTGAGCTAAAATACAATCATCGATGAAATCACGTTTCCATAATATGGTATACAAGCTCAGACTTCAATGAATATTTCATGCTAACGTTTTAAACTTCAGTACAGCTAACAATATTGCATCATCCCTTGTCGTCAATATGAGTAAAATATTTAAAGGCGGAAAATGTCTCTGTCATCATCGTCCTATAAAAGTAGCGTTAGGATCGGAAGATAACAGGAGTCGTTCAATGGAGACCTGTAGGAAAGGTTAAAGGAAGAAATCTAACTCAAGGCCATAGCTCCAGCTAGGGTCGCTGTATTGCCAAACTCTTACTCACTAAAACCTAGTCATATAACTAGACTTATGTTTTTAAACTATAAATTTCTCTCCTCCTCAATCACTTCTTTAAACAAATATTTTTCCAATAACTATTCTACCAAAATGCACCTAGGAGAAATATGTAAAACCAAAGCTTAAAATTGGATGGGTAGATATTGAATGGCAAAACCAACTAACCTACCTTGGGATTGAAATAGACCGAAAACTGAGTTTACATTTGCACTTCATCAAAGCGGCAGGCTGGTGAGGGGATAGAGAGAGTGGCGCACGACAGGCACGATTGATGCCAAATATTTACCGGACCAAGGGAACGCAGGAGTGAGGAGAAGACTCTTCTCTAGCGTAATCAGCACAAAAATACTCTACGCAACTCCTGTGTGGGATCATGCGTTGGATAAACACATTGCAGTAAAGAGCCTACAAGCGGCTCAGCGGCCAATTGCACTGAAGTTTCATCCGCTGTTTCAACTTGCGCACTTTTAGTGACAGGTAGACTACCACCAATGGACCTGATGGCAAGAGAGAGACAGAAAGTTTACTCCTCGAAGACAAGGCTTGAAGAAGACTAGCTTCAGTACGATCAGAAGCTAGACGAAGGCTGAAGATGCGATGGCGAGAGCGATGGGAGACGGAAATACTTGGGAGGAAGACAAATCGCCTAATTCCAACCATAAAAAGCCGGAGGAACAGGAATGACGGTGAAGTGGGATATTATCTAACCCCAGTTATGGTAACAGTTATGGTAACCCCAGTTATGGTATCTGTACACGAATGTTTTGGCAGTTACATTAAGCGGTATAAAGTCGCAAAATGTGAGGTATGCAACTATTGTAGCAATCAGTTTGATGATACTAAGCATACATTATTTGAATGCGAAGCTTGGGATGAGGAACAGTAGTAAGTGTCTGACACAGTAGAAGAGGAAATTACCCCAGATAATATGATAGGGCTAAACTTAGAGGGAACGTGGAGGACTATAGACAATTTCATAAATAGATGATTGAAGATAAATCATAAAGACGACATGAGAAGACCTTACAGACCGTGCTAATAATAGCGGATAGATAAGGAAGTAACAGCAAGGAATGGATGGAATCCAACAATGGACATGGAAAGCAAGGCTGTCTAAGATGATAATTGTCCACATGTGACTCAACGCTTAGAGTCTTATTTTGAACTAAATAACCAAAACAAGCGAAGCGCGATTGTAAATAAGTAAATCCACTAAGACTGCCTATAAAACTGAGCTACCGATATGAAAGTAATAAATAGAACATATCGTCAAAAATAAACATGTGTTACATTTATTTACCAATATCGATTTATCAAGCAGATTTTAGCATAACACTTTACTAGCAGATATATAAATCTAACTTTCTCTTTAAATGTAGTCTAGTCTTTCAGAGTAAAGTAATTCCACTCACTGAAGTGTCTAATGGCGCTTTCACATTCCTCTAGCTAGATAAACCATTCTAAAATCTAATTAAGTTAAAAGGAGAAGCATTTTTCCTGTCTGTCTTTCTTCGCATTCATTAAAGTTTTGTTTTATGAAGTAATTATGCAAATTCCGGAAATGAAATTACTTTTATCACTCGTTTAAAGAAAGATTGTGCTGGCACGTCAATTCTTGTATAATATCAAGAGGGTTTAGTGACATGTACGTGTGTTACTTTAGGTGTAACAGAAACTCTTGTGAAATGTTTGACTACAGTTTCTTCTCTCTTCTCCTTAGAACATTTTTTTGTTTAAAGGATAAAATCTCTGAGACATTATTTCCTTATAACAAAATTAAGGCAAGAAGATAAACTGTAAACCTCAACTCTTCGAGTACTGTAACATCGTTGCGGTCGGAAAAGATTAAGAGTTGGTCATGTGGGAATATAAAAGATAAGGATCTAAGGTAAGATTAGTATAAAAACAGTTTAGATCCAGCTCTATTAGCTCGGGATTGCCAAGCTTGTACTCACCGAGATGAGCTCCCGAGGGAAGTCATTTAAAATAAATTCGTTGCTACTAGGTGAAAGCGTGATATATAAAAATCTCGTTATTATTGAAATTGACGTTGAGGACGTTAAGGACAAAAGTTCATTTTTGTTTTTTATTTGATTACTTTCAGAAATATCATTTTTTTAAATAAATTTTGTTGGTCGGTTGTTATTTGGTTTTGGATATTGGAAGTGGTTAGGTTAAGTTAGATTAGGTTAATACAGATACAAACACTATTAACAATCTTGAATATCGTTTAATATAAACCTTAAAGAAGAATTTTGAAACATCTTTAAAAATCATAGAAAACAATTTATGAATACATTTATAGAGTGCATACGTTTACAAAATAATGTTATTTTAAACAATTGCCTTGATTTCATTTACGCGGTAACGTCATGTGATAATAATTTATTTTCATTATATTGTAGAAACAAAATGGCGTATAGTGAGGAAAAGGTTCATTAGCAAGTTGGCAAATATCCGCTACTATTCCTATTCACTTCAATAAAACTTTTCTTTGTTTTTCTTAAACTCAAGGTGTGGATTTTCATTGTTAGACTTTTAAATATATTTCTATGAAATACTTTGAGGTATGACTCAATTATAAATTTATTTTCAAATATATTCAGTTTAAAACTATAACATATAACTTACACGATTTTATATTAATTAAAAATAACAAATTTTAAATTGCAATTTCCAACAACTTATAATGATACCGTAATTCTGGTTGTTAATAAATTATCAACTCAGAGAAATATATAACACAAGACAATGACCACCACCAAAATAGACATGAGTACCAAACATTTCATCACATAGCCCATTTCCATTCATCTAACATTTCACAGATTAAACTTAATTGTATATAATCATTAATTGTAACGCATATACATTAAACACCCAGTGCATTTGTTTTGCTTATCAAAGTTCAGTGCAAATGAACAAAAAAAAAATGAAGAAAAAGAATATATAAAAAAAATGTTTCAAAGGGTTAGGAAAAAAGGAAAAGAGGCATTATTGTAGAATTATTGCAGAGTACAAGCTGGGGAGATCATAAAAAGGACTGTAAAATAAGCAATAACCAACCTGTTACCATAAACATTAAACCACAACCAAGTAATTATACAATGTAATTCAAGTAATTTAATTACTTTCTGTTATTTACATTGTTGTTCACACAAGTTACTCATCATCTCATATCTTCACCCATCAAGCCTGTAAGTTATCACCAAATATGTTGTTAATGTTAGGTATTTACTATTTATTTGAGTCAATTGATAATTATTACTCTTATTATTTGAGAATCCATGTACATAAAAACTAGCCGAGGCAATTCAAAGACAATACACAAGATTAAGAACTGATTTTTTATGGATAAAAATTATACATAATTAGATTGTAAAAACAATAATTGTTTTCATTAAAGAACAATTGTATCAATATAACGTTATTTAAATTTCAGATATACTTCTATAAAGATGCTAAGTTTTATCGTCCCTGTCCCTACCTTTCACTAGGCCCTATTTTTCTCTCACAACCTACACTACCTTCTTCTACTAATTTATTATGTGTGGCAAGTAACATTGTTTTGTCCTAAATATTTATAAATTGTTTAATATTTTACTTATTCTGTGTTTCACTGCTTCATATTTATTTAAAAGTTATTTCTTAATTTAACTTTCCATTTAGTAGGGTAAAATGTCTCCTTTGTAATATATTTTATTGGCCTGAATATCAACCACTAAACTTAACAGGTTGTATAGCTGCAAATTAGGTAGCGAAGGTAATTTCTCTACAGCGGTGTTCAAAGGGATTTTAATTAAAACTTTACAATACTTCATGACCAACTTACTACGCAGAAATGAGATTAAAATTTAACACTTTCTTGGAATAAATTGTGTAAAGTTAAGGGTTTAATTAGTTAAAAGAAGAGTTGAATGAAAGCGTTTTCATTTTTTTTTTTTTATATATATTTCATAAAAAACGTTGCTTGAATAATAATCAATATAACATATTATTACTTTTTAATAGTTAACTATAAAATACTGCTGATATCTTAATAACTGCAACAATCTTTTTACTTTCTATGGACAAACAAATCACTTATGTGTATTTGATTTTTAAAAAAGTAATATTAGCCATCATGGTACTCACTCAGCCAAATCATACGAAATAATTCTCTAATTGTAATTGTCAAAAGTTGTTCTCTTGGAGCTTCAAGTAAGAGATAAATTGTATTGGTAGTGGAAGCAGTCTTATCCAGTAACGTATGGTCTGTATTCACACAGGTTTTCTGTAACAGGTAATTGTGTATATCACTAATTTTGACATCTGCTAAGTCCTAAACATTTATATATTAAAAATTGTCCACTCACTTCCTTTGTTTTAATTTATTGTTCTATCTGGGTATCGAAGTTTGTGTGTGTGTGTTCGTGCGTTTTCTGTACACATCGTTCTTAATTAATGTGCTTACATATGATAACATTATCCTTATATCTAATAGATTATTAATATTTTAACACTACAATGTTAAGTTATTTCTTTTGTAACGTTTGAGTAGTGATATTTACACATCATATTAATTTTGTATTGTTTATTTTATTCAGTTACGTCGATTTTGGAAACAAGATTTAATAGTATAGAAAATTTTTAAAGTTGCGCTTATGTTCAATATATAAAAATAATAATGATTGCAATTTCTATACTCGAAATGAGAATATATATATTTGTATTAAAATTGCACGTTATTTGTTTGTTTTTAAACTGCTCAATTTTACTAAGTTACTTTCCTTTAATTTTTAATTTTTTAAATTTTTATTTAATAACATTAATTTACAAATTATTTATTTAATCAAAACAAAATCAAATCAATAAATCGAAATCAAGATGAATAAGATAAAATGTCGGAATTGACTGTCGGTGAAAAGTAATCTAGAAGAGTGCAAAGGTTGTTTCTTTAACCCACTTTTATAGGGGCGAGAATAGCCCTGCAAAGATAGCAGGGGAGTGAAATAGCTTTCAATTTAATAATTGAAAGCTGATGTTTTTTTTTTCAGTTTAGAGTTTGTAATAATTCCTAATAATTGTGTCGTGAGTTCTAGTAAGAATTACTACAGTTAATTAATACATTCAATGTATTATGTTATATAAATTTCGATGAACAATGTGGAAATATCTAATAAAGATTTGATTGAAGACTGTTTTTTTTTTTAATTTTACATTCAGGGGTGTCGTTGATTTCCAGGTGGGTATCAATCAATATAATTAAGTTAATCATTGGGACACTTGGCACTAGACAAGGCCGCACAGGCCTTCAAATAGTGTCAGACACAGAAATAATAATAAAAAAAATTACTCTTTTACCATCTTAGTATATTCAGGTACAACCCCCGGAGTACCTAACCTAATATTTCAGGACTTCTCTATTTGTAGAGACAGTCATGTTTGTTTGTTTTTATTTATTTACTTCTGTTTTGTTAATTTATCTACTCATTTATTTGTTATTTTAAATTATTTGTTTGTTTTATTATATTGTCTTAGTGTATGCTGTCTTATAAAATAATTTTATTTAAAATTTGATACTTTCTTTTTTGTCCCTATTTGTAAACGTTATTTTTAAGCAAAATAACGGGAAATAAAAATTAAACGTTTTGTGTATTTTTCAAATCATGTGCAATTATTAAAAAAAAAATTAAAAAATTAATCTAAAGTTATACCTATATTTCATTTTATGCATAAGAAACCAAATTATTATTATTGTTGCTCAGTATAGTTTTGATAGTTTTAATATTTTAACAATTCAATCTATGTATTTAATATTTTAATTTTCCACGTGTGTTAGTTTGATTACTTTTATTATTTTACTGAAATATATTTAACATAGCAACAATTATACAAAAAATACAAAAAATAAAGAACATCAAGTTGGAAGTAGAAATGTAGTTTATGATTTCCTAATTTAGTCAACCTCTGGCACAGAGGTTTTATAAATAAATAATCATGGATGTAAAAATCAGCAAATATAAATAATTAATTACTGTATATAAATTGGAGTGGCATTAAAATATTTGAATATAAAAATGTAGAGCTATATAACTAAATATACAATTACAATAAATTCAATTAAATGATTTTTTTTAAACAAATCATAAATTTATTAGAACTGGATTACTGTGTTTTCCTTGATTTCCCCTGGAAATTAAATGTTTAGTGAGATATGTATCACTGACTCAGCCAGGTAGCTCACCAGCAATTTTCCGTTAATGAATTACTAAAAGAGTTTTGACGATCACAGATCTATGTCGTTAATTGTTTTGTCACCTTGTACACCATAAGTATGAAATATGTTAGAGACAATTAAGTACAAGGGGAACACTTGTATGGTCAAATACAACTGTAGAGTAAATGGTACTATTGGAAGCCAGATAAAGTATAATTTAGGTTTATGGCACAACTAAAGTAATCTTGTACATTTTTCAAAACTTTTAGTAACTTTCAAAAACAGAAGATATCGGGACACGGATGTACCCAGTACCACCTTACCACCCTTAAGAAATACATTGGGACAAATCTGTAATAGGGTCCAACTACAATATTTTATATTTTCTTTCTTTGTAGTTTTAGGTAGTTACAATTGTTATTTTCGGTTAATTCTTTTTACTTCAAGTGGGTGAAGGTTACTCATTTTGAAATTTAAACACTACTTACACAATAATACAACTAAACATAAAACACAATAAAAACATTGCAATAACTTCAAACTATCATTCAGTGTTTTACATACCGCCAAACTCAGATTGCATTGAATTAACAACTATTAAGTGTCACTCTTACAGTTTACTTTATCTCATGAATGATAATCTTCTGTTAAAATGTACCATGTTTTTTAAACAGTTTAACGGCAACTACAAATGATTCTCGTTCATCAAAGGAAAATTAGACAAAAATTGAGTGGTAAGTATGTTTTACACAACAAATAAACAATCCAAAATATCGGCCCCCTGCCGTTTTGTCATCGAAAACACTGGATCGTTTTAACTGTTATTTAATCAGCCGATATATCTGCCAGTGTTCTTAAAAGAGTTAAATCCATTTCTGATGATGAAATAACAGGTCAAACACGTTTAACTAACCATATGTTTTAAAATTTAATATATGATTTTTATAGGTAAATAATATATAAATACGATTTGGGGGGGGCAAGAAATAAGTAAAGCCATATTTAAATGTTATTGTTTTTCAGACTAGTAAAGAGATTCGATTGGTGTATTGTTGTAAACACGGAATATATTTTTATTCATGTCAAACCTATTAAAATTTAAAACGTTAATATTATTTGGTTTATTATGAAACTAAAAATCAAATCTAACCGAACATATTGAAATGGTTATTGAAGTAATATGAAGCTAAAAACATTATCAAGGAGCGAGAGAGACTCATTAAATTTGGCAAGACTTGATTATTTATATCATCTGAATATTGTGCGATTTACAAGAGGGTACATTACGATGAGAGTTAGTTTGAAGTTGTATGATACCGTGTTAAGGCATAGAAAGGCATACCGTGTTAGGGCATCTTTTAGTTGAAACGAATTTCCCAATTCTTTAAAACTAAGACCATGAGGTAATGAGTAATTATTTCAAGATAATAATCAATATTGATTTTTAAACAAAACATTTTATCTATCATATTCATTACGCTTTTCGTAATACCTTTCGTTTCTCTTGACAACTTTCAAGTTCGTTGAGATAAGTAAACTCTGTTTTCTGCAAGTTTATATCACTTTTAAAACACATGTTTCCAAAAAAATCGTTTAGTTCGGTAAACATATTATATCTACTGGTAGACAGGGAACTGGATGATCAAACATTTCCAAATAAATTTGTCGATCAATTGTTGTTTTCACCAACATTATTATATATTACATTAGGTGGCTATCTATAGCCTACCAAATAATAATCAGCATTATTTATTACAATTGATCGCAATCCATTCAATTCACACAAAGGCAAAAAGTAAAAATGATTCTCAGTTAAATTGAAAACACTTTAATATAGTGGTAACTTTTTAGTAACATAGTGTATCAATTTTCCCTTAGGGGTCAAGAATGTTTTTGTCTCTACTCTGCAGCTGAAGAACTCCTTATCTTTGTTTAAAGAACGTGCAGACTCTAGGCGGTTAGTATTTGTGCAACTATACAGTCCTATACTCTTATCTATTCATTAGCCTAGCATCTGTTTGTCATCCCAAAACCCACTTTGATTACGTAACAGCTGGCTGACTTGACCCTAATTCAAGACTTGCAAAACCTTTCAAACCAAGAGGTTTTACGTTGGCAGGCAATTTAGATATTCCTCAGCAACTAATCCGTTTCAATTTCCTTTCCTTCTTCCCGCTTATGAATCCAATCTGTACTTATTTTATAACCTACTCTACTAGAATCCTTCACAACTAATTATTTTACCGACACACCATATCTGGAATTAGGATCTGACCAAAGCTATAGACGTTTATATGAAGAGAGAGGGGAGGGGACATTTATTTTCATAAATAACTAAATAATGTGAAAAATTACCTTGATGAAATTTTGCATAAACACTCTGTAGGAATAGTAGTATAATATTTTATAAACACCATATCTGGAATTTGGTTCTGACTAGAGCTATAGACGTTTATATGAAGAGGGAGGGGAGGGGACGTTTATTTTCATAAATAACTAAATAATTTGAAAAATCACCTTGATGAAATTTTGCATAAACACTCTGTAGGAATAGTAGTATAATATTTTATAAACACCATATCTGGACTTAGGTTCTGACCAGAGCTATAGACGTTTATATGAAGAGGGAGGAGAGGGGGCGTATATTTTCATAAATAACTAAATAATTTGAAAAATCACCTTGATGAAATTTTGCAAAAACACTCTGTAGGAATAGTAGTATAATATTTTATAAACACCATATCCGGAATTATGGTCTGACCAGAGCTATAGTCGTTTATATGAAGAGGGAGGGAAGGGGTAATTTATTTTCATAAATAACTAATTAATTTGAAAAATCACTTTGATGCAATTTTTCATAAACACTCTGTAGGAATAGTAGTATAATAATTTTTAAACACCATATCTGGAATTAGGTTCTGACTAGAGCTATAGACGTTTATATGAAAAGAGAGGGGAGGGGGACATTTATTTTCATCAATAACTAAATAATTACAAAAATCACCTTGATAAAATTTTGCTTAAACACTTTGTAGGAATAGTAGTACTGTATAATATTTTATAAACACCATATCTGGAATTAGGGTCTGACCAGAGCTATAGACGTGTAAGGGAAGGGGTCAAGGGCGTACCCAGGATCAAAACTAGGGGGGGGGGGCAAGCCATGGTTATTAAATATAGAATTGATTATAAAAATAGTTATTTCAATAATTGTATTAAATTCCAGCAACAAAATGTATAATAAAGATTAATACAGGGGGCAGCTGCCCCCCTGCCTCTCGCTGGGTACGCCCATGGAAGGGGTTATTATTTCCACAAAGTTTTAGTAAAATATTAATTTGCTATGCAACTAATAATTATTTTGTTTATGTATTCACCCAAGTGATTGTCACAACCTACTACACTATACAAAGAGTTTTTTTTTCCAGTAAAATTTTGTAAGTACAGTATCTCTATTTTGCCGACTTTTCGTTCAAAATTCATCCATAGGCATTGTATTTCAAATGGGGGATTTAGCGCTACTACACTGAGTAAATACATCAATTGCGCTGTCAAGAGGTTTTGCATGACAGGAAGACAAGTGCACGGATGTAGACTGACTCCCCTCCCTCTACTTCCCCTGTCCTTGGACCAATTCAACTGCAAACTGTTTATTTTTTCCGGTAAAGCCTAAATTGTAACACCACTTCAACAGGATGTTATATCTTGTCACACAAAAAAGTACATCACCTGACCCAGACAAATCCAAAATGGCCGCCTATCCCTTCCTTCTTCAACTACTAGCACCAACAAACTTTATTATCAAGGTATACCAAATATTTCCAATTTATAAAAGTAATATTGCCCCCCCTCCCGAAAAAACTATAAATCATCTATTTATAATATAAAGAAATAAAAGTACATACAATAAAATCTCCTAAATGCGAATTTTTTACTTGTTGTTTAAAGGCACAAAACTTCTCGGTCATCATCCCCATATAAAAAAAGGAAGAAAATAACATAAATTAAAGACGAACACCCTAATGGGTTGCAAGACCCATGATTTGATAAAGATACCAGATATGAATGAAGAAAGAGAGTGATCTCACCCAAGGTTACATGAAAATGTTGTAGATCCAGCTATGTCCTTCGGAATTGTTACGCCTGTAGTCACTAAATTGACCCCCTGATGGCTCCTAGTCCTCGAGTACTCTAATAGCGTCAGGGGCGGAAGAGAACAAGAGCTGGTAAAGAGAGACCAGATAGGAAAGATAAGAGTGACAATCCAAGAGTGACGATTACATGAAAGAGGTGTAGATCCTTCGGAATTGTCACGCCCGTACTCAGTAGATTATTTAATCTTTTTTTTTTTTTTTAAATAAAAATGTTGTTTTCTATCGGTAATAAATGTTTTTATTAGATCATGTACATTAATACTCATAGAATGTTCACATATCATGTTACCTAGTACTACGTTTTCTTTGTTTGTATATTTAGATTGGTATATGTCTAGGCTGTACAATTTAAGAAATTTCACCATGTATTTTTTTCTTGATTTTCAAAGGCGAAAAACCTCTTGGTCATCAACAAAAGAAGAAAAGAAGGGAAAATGAAGACCCCTAGCCCTGAATACTCTTTAGAGTGTTAAGGTCGGAAGGATTGGTCAAGACGGGTCTGATATGAAAGATGAAAGAGAGGGAACTAACACAAGACTCCATGAAAAAGATGTGGATCCAGTGAGGTTCCATTACACCCGTTCTCACTATAGGTGACCCACTGAAGATAAGATGAAAGAAAGTGATCTGACCCAAGACTACATGGAAAAGGTGTAGATTTCCTGTTTTGGTAGTTTATCATGCTTACGTACAGACAACAATGAATAAAGACGGACAGTGTAGGTCATGGAACGTAGGTTCTCTAGGGGTTGCCACACCGGACTCACGCCTAAATATTGTTTTGGTAACTCATACTAATTACATAATTTCTCTCAGGGGTTCACTATAGTGAGTCCGGGTATGGCAATCCCGAGATGCCTAGCTGGATCCACACGATTATCATTCAATCATGGGGTGGATCCTCTCAGGTCTAACTTGACCAACTTTTGTTCTCCTTCGACTCCAACGCTACTAGACTATTCGAGACTTATATTTTCTTCTTCCTTTTAAGGGTATGATATACGAGAAATTGTTAGCCTTTAACAAGAAAAATCAAAAATATTGAAAAAAGTAAAATATTACATTTTCAATGCTCCGATTAGATCTTCTACGGGGAAAGGAAGAACAAGGAAAATCAAACTTTGTTTATTACACTTTCATTTCAATAACATTTTCTTTGTGAGATAACCGTACTAAAAAAATTTATCTCAAATGGTCGCCATTTTTAAACTATTATTTGGAAAATTATACAATTTTCTAGTTACTTGTAAACTGATAGTATTTAAATTTGAAGGGGAAATAGAGACGATAAAACTGTGTACAATTCTTGCATTAACTTTCCAAGTACAACATGTACAAAACCAAAGCAACCTTCAGGGATATAGTAAGTATAGGTTTAGGTTTGACAATCCCTAGAGTACTAGCTGGATCTACACCTTTATATATATAGTCTTGGGTTAGATCCCTCTCTTTCATCTTTCCTATCAGGTCTTTCTTGACCAATTCTTATTTTCTTCTCTGACTATTCGAAGGTTAGGAATACAAAGCGATGTTGACAGACTGTTTTTCGCTCTTTAAACAACAGAGCAAAAATGTGAAGTATTTTTTTACATTTCATTTAAATATGGTCGAAATCGTTTATGATAATTTTGAAATATACCATCTATTTTTTAGGACGGCGGACTTGGTTCCTTTTTACAGTTGGTAAAACCTGCAGAATTGAAAAATAATACATTGCAATCGATATGTATTGGAGCAAAATTTGACAGAAACCGTAAAAATATATTAAAAATAAACAATTTCATAATAAACTCATAATATAAACCACATTTTTGGAGTTGATAACTTCATAACAGTTAACTATTGAAATAAGTATTAAATGACCAAGTGAAGCGTATTCTAGTAAATTACCAAACATAATAATTTATAGTTTTTAAACGAAATCTCGGTTATCTTTCAACATATTGCTCATACAATACAAGGCCAACAATGTTGTATCTTGTCAATATTTTCTAAAACCAAAGCTTTTACGAGAAAATTTTTAATGAACATCATTTTAAAACGGTTACGTCATAAATAGTAAAAAAAAAAAAAAAAAAAAAACATTCTGAAAAATTTGATACCAATATTTTAAATTGTTGGATTTATATCTGATTTTTGACAAAAATATAAAAAGAGGGAAACAAAGCACTTTTGAACAAATGTTTAAACGAATTTTTTGATTTCCAGAATAACTATCCAAAGTTTAGCACCTTGCTTATTGAACACTTTTTATATTCAAAATAAAGCAAAACGTTCATGTACAGAGTGCCCCGAAAAAGATGAACTGGCTACTCATTTTCGGATTACATACATCAAAACCAACATGACAAATACTATGTGTCCCAAAAGTCCCCCCTCCTATTATTATTATTTTTTTTTTTTTAATTAATGGAAATAGACAGATTTGCTTTGGGGAAAGTTTAGATAACCAAAGGAGGAGTTTTTGAAGTATCAAAATTTTCAACCCTTACCCCCAAAATGGGGTAGTAAGTCAAGAATTTTAAATAGCAACCCCTATTGAGTGATACCTCATTTTAAAGGTATTTTAAAAATAAGAATAATGGCGCAAACTAGAGGTCTCTAAGGTCATCTTACCCAACATAGCGACCAATCGAATTGTGAATTTTACGTTAATAATTACACCGGAAATGTTACGAAATGTACAACATGCTTTGGAGTCCAGAATCTATTTCTGCCCAGAAGTAAATAAATGGTAGCCATTTCGAGAACTTAATCTGAGCTAAAAAAACAAGGTAAGGCTCTTAACATCATTTTACCAACATAGAGCAGTTTGTAATGTAATAAAAACAACAGGAGTTTGTAGGTTAACATTGCTATTTATAATTCTTGACTTACCCTCAAACTACCCCATTTTGGGGTTAAGGGTTGAAAATGTCGATACTTAAAAAAACTCCTCCTTTGATTGTCTAAACTTTCCCCAAAGCAAATCTGTCTATTTAAATTAATAAAAAATAATAATAATAGGGGGGGTGGGACTTTTGGGACACTTGGTATAGTCGAATTCCGCTTCATTATCCATCTATACGCCATTTTGTTCTTTTACAAAAAACTGTTTTAACTCCAAAAATAGATAAGGTATTAAGTGAGATAAGAACAAAATGACGGATAGACGGGTAATGAAACAGAATTCGACTATATTTGTTATTTAACATTTGTTTGTTTTGATGAACATAACCCGAACATAAATAGTCAGTTCATATTTTTCGGGGCATCCGGTATATATTTTTTTCTTTATTTGATAAAAGTGAAAAACCTGTCGGTCTTTTAAAAAATGGAAGAAAAGCATGGAAGAAAAAGAGCACAAAATAAAAACCCCTAGCTCTCGAATACCCTAATAGTGTCAAGGTAGGAAAAGATCAAAAGTTGGTCAAGAAACACCTGCTAGGAGGAAAGGGATCTAACCCAAGACTACATGGAAAAATGTGTAGATCCAGTGAGGTTCCACTACACCCGTTCTCACTATAGGTGAGCCACTGAAGATAAGATGAAAGAAAGGGATCTAACCCAGCTAGGGGGCACTTGAAATTGCATGTTTTGTGGTCGTTTATCATACTTACATACAGACAACAATGAAGAAAAACGGACAGCAAGGTGAAAATAAATTTTTCAGTTTTCTGGAGTCATGAAACGTGCAAATCAGTCAAAAAGAAGTCGACATTTTTAGTAATTTCCAAACTAATCTGAGTGAGTAAATATTGATTAAAATCCAAGATGGTGGTAATATTACGGTTCAGAAAAAATATTGACAAAAAAGAAGAAAATTAAAATTCACCGCCGTCAAGGAAACTCGATTTTAATACAATTTATGCCCACAGTAAATTTTTACAGAAGCAAAGAATCGTACTCTACTTTTAATACATTGTGGTGTAATATAGAATTGTTATTAAAAGAGAAACATATTTCATATTTTGTGTGTATGGTTTTACATACACAAGTTAATGGTTTTCACTATATCCAGCCCTAAAGGTCTCAATACAATGAGTACGGGGGTAACAATACCGAAAAAGGGCTTGATCTACACCTTTTTTTTATCTTTGATCATCTTTTTCATCACATCTTTCTTGACCAACTGTTGTTCCTTAATGACCCTAACGTATTCGAGGTCTTTACGTCATGCTCTACCTTTATAAAATTATGATGATCGTGAGATTTTTTTGCCAAGGAGGAGAAGGAGGGGTGAGATTATGATAGCTGATATAGCCTACTTACTAGAAAATTTACCAATACAGAATCATGAAAGTGGGGAAATTAACCCCCCCCCCCGACATATATGTTTTCTAACTACAAGTATGAAGGAGTATAAAGTTGAGGGAGGGGGTGACTAACCTTGCTATCTACTTCAAGCCTACTCTGTACTCTCAGCCTCTCACAGTTTAACACTAGCTGGTGCATATTCAGTTGTAACAGGGAGAGTTATGTACTCTTGCAGGGTGTAAATTTAAATATATATTATACAGAAAGAATGTAAAAGTATTTGCGAGTGTAGTGTAGAGTGTTTTGAGTGTTTCTTTAGTGTTCAGTGATAAAATCGTATAGAAAAAATTGTGTAATATGTAACTAATATTCTCAAAAATTAAAAATTGTGTAGGTTTACTACAAAATACGTTTTTTGGAAAAAGGTAACATTAGTTTGGAAACATTTTGAAAGGTAACAGATCAATTATATTGTAAACATTTTGAACATCCACCATTTTGAAACTTGTGAATGGAAATCGTTTCAGTTGATAATGAACTTAGATCTTAAAGATAGTTTTTATAAAGTTTGGAAAATATAAAAAAAACTTGGAGGAAACGTAAATAAATTTAAAATTCAACTAATATTATTTCCATTCTTGTCACAAATAACCTACTATAGTATTGTAGTTGCTCTATTTTCTGTCAACAGTGAGATTACTGTAGTTTATTTTCTGCATTTAAAATGAGCTAATTATTATTAAACAACAATCACTAATCTTAAAAATGTGTACATATACCTACAGAGGTCCATGAAGTGTTAAAAGTGTAGAAATATACTTTTTCCAAACCAAAAATTTTGACAATTTTTTTTGTTAACATTATACCAATATTTTTAGTCGAAATTTGTATATTTTCATAAGGTATTGAAAACAAATTCAATTCCTATACACACTTCATAGACTAAAGTTTTAAAACCAAAATTTAACATAAAAGTTTAATCTAATAGAAAAAAATGTTGGAAAATGGGGGGGAGGGGTCTAGTTTGAAAAAGCGTTGAACAATTTAAAACAAAACTATTAGCAGAAATAATTAACTACATGTACGCCTATAAGTTATTTATACATACTTAAACCAAATTAGAACTTTCAACATTCATAGAAATTATAACCTAAATTTGGACACAAACTTAATCCATTTTGTCAAATAAATCAAAATGTAATGTTGTTAATTTGTATCACATAAGCTACATGTCTACAAATTAACTAACAAATGGGTTAATTTTGTCCATAAATAAACCATACACATAAAATACTTTTAAGGTTATTCCTGGAGTCACAAACTGTGACTAGTAGAGATTTAAATGAATTGGGTAAAATCTAAAGTATTGAAAACTATTACCAGGCAATTTATTTTAAACATTTTTTTATCTTGTAAACAATACATTTTAAAACTGCCTAATTTTACAATACAAATTAGATAACTGATAGCCCTAGGAAATAATAAATCTAAAGAAATTTGTAACCCACCATGTTGTTAACGAAAATAACTGTTTGACAACTAAACAAAATATTGGTACATACAAATTTGAATATTTTAAAATAACTCTTTTTTTTCAATTGAAAACAAATGCTTACCATAATTCACAGTCTCGCAATTAAAAAAAAAAAAAAAACTTAAAATCGGTATAGGTTTACACACTGCATGATATGTAAAGAAACATATGTTTTGTGATGTTATAATGTTACTGCTTATTGAATTGTCCACTCGGAAATTAATAATAACTACTGAATCATGAAAGGAGATTTCGATTTGGTTTTTCATACTATTAAGCCTGTGGTAAAACGACAATTTATTAGTATAATAATAATTTTATATCTAAACCAATAATTAAACATCCCTATACGATTCAGATTAAAAAAATATATATATATATATATATATATGCATATAAAAGTTGTTTTTCAATAAAATAAATTCAACAATTATTTGATGGTTTATTAATCGTTCGCATATAGTGTTTTGAACAATAAAAATAATTAAATTTTTGTTTGTTTAAAATAAGAATAAAGAAAACTAAAAAATTAAATATATATATATATATATATATATATATATATATATATATGATCTCAATATTTTTGCGACCGGAAGCCAAAGGTTTAACATATGTTTCTTCTTCTTCAACAACTGTTTCCTGTAAGAGGAATTTTCCATTCTGTTCACTGGCCACTCTTCATAACGGCGTCATGGAGTTTAGATGTGTTTTTTATAGTTTCCAATATTAGGCGCATTTCGTTTAAGAACTTTCGAAATTTTGGTAAAATTTGAGGATCCCGAGCTACTTTACAGTGTCAACTTACAGGAAACTTCTGATTTTACCAAAATTGTGAGTTTTTACGTGTACTTAAATCAGAAAAATTTGTTAGCTTCCTGCCAGCCAGATTTCATAAAAGGTGAGTTAACAAAAATCAATTTTTAAACGTACCGTACTAACTCTCTGGTAATCTAAAGAAAATGTTTTAACTTTTTAAATTTTTGATTGGACTGCTTTTAATTACGTTTATTTTAAATAATTTAAATGTGTATTTTTGTTTTGCTAGTCAAATATATTTTAGTAGGTCTATGACCTTGAAGGAATAAATTTGTGTCGGCCATTTTAGTTAATGTCATAGGAAAACTTCTACAGTTTATTTATTTTGATTTATCAGTGGAATTGATCTAGTTAGTGTTTATTAGTAACAGATTTAGTATAATTTATTTCATATAAATATAACTGTAATATTAGGACATGGTCTTTGTTCATCTGGTCTTTTTTGTTTATCTAATATTATGTATGAGCATTTAGGTAGATTTTTTTATTAGAAAAAGTATAATGAGTTTTATACCATCTATAAGTTTATTAATAAGTTCTTTTTTGTTCATTTAATATATCATTTAAATAAAAATACATTTAAGGTAAAGTGTAGGTAGTTAAAACTAGGCCATAAAGACATTTGTTTAGTTTTTGAAACAGGAACAAGATAGTCTATTTTCATCTTTTCTAATTTTTAGATATTTTACAAGTAGGCCCTAATACCAAATATTAGATTTACTACATCAAAATATAATGTCTACAAAAGTTCAGGTTCAACTAGGAATGACATGAATTGCTTAGATTAGCCATGAAATTCCATATTAAGGTAAAAATAACTATCAGGAAATTTCACATAAAAGAAATTTTATTTGTGACCCTTGCTTTTAAGGTTATTTTGCCTTTAGATAGTTTTTTTACTCTCAACTACTAAAAGGTCATTTTTTTTTTGTTACTACTATTATTTTTCTTATATGTGGGACACTAGAACAATCTAAATGCAAAGTTTGAAATATATAGGACTTATTGTCTTGTGTCTGTGTAGACTGGTTGCGACTAACAGACAGACAAGCACAATTATTAAGCAGACCCTAAATATAATTAATCATAATATAGATGAAATTCAGTCCCTAAGAGAGTAGTTATTGATACCTTAAATAAAGGGGTTCTGTGCCAAAGTTTGTATAAGATTACTGTCCTTCTAAGATTTTGTTAGGGGTTCGAGGTTAGGCTATGGTTTGACCTGTTGGGGACTAACTTATAAGTCAACTATCAGACTGATTATTATAATACAAAAGCACAAACATCTGTAGTCAGCAGATTACTCATTAATGGCCTTTATTTTTAGACCAGAATCTGCCTCCAACTCAATTTATGTGTATAAGATATTGCGTCTTTTCTACAATAGGAGTAATTCGGAAAACTTTACAAAATGTTACTCTATTAAAAATATCAAAGTTCCAGTCCCTTATTAACTTTAGATCAACATTTCTACTCTAGTAGAACCCCAAGATTAAAGGTGGACGTAAAGCAATTAAAAATAATAATATAGATTTGTTTTAAAATATTTAAAGAAACATTTTTTTGAAAGGGTAAATGTGCAATTCTAAATATTTTTTTAATGACAAGGTGGGGTTTTCAAATGATTTGGGAGACTGCAAGTTGCTTTATTTTAATTATTTTTGTGTTCGCTCGCCTATGCTTGAGACCTGTGGATTTGGGATTGTGGGAATTGGTTTCAGAATTTGGAAATATGGATGTGAATATATGGAAGTGTGTGTCTATCCTGGTAATTTTGTGAATGGTTGTATTTGAATAAATGTATAGTATTGTATTAAAGTTTGTTCCTAATAAGAATAAGATAGGCCTATATTTAGATTATATGTTAATTATTTTTGTTTAGTTACTAAGTTAATTTGTTTTCTTTTTCCTATATGTTAGTGTATTTATAATTTTATTTTTGACAAGATATATATTTTAATATGTAATTTTATTTGATTATTAGTTAATTGAGCAGGCTGTTCTATTTGTATTTCTTCAGTTTTAGTATTTTATTTTTTTACATTGAAAATCTCTAAATGGGTATTTGTAACTAGGGACTCCTATTATTTCACATAAAGTTAACTTATTCTTTTATTGTAAGATTTTGTTTGTAGTGGAATACAAATTTATTATTATTTTATATTCCTACAATTTTTAATTAATTTTTAGGTGCAAGTGATTGTGAGAGTTTTTATGCTAGCTTACAATGATTTTATAATATATGAAGTGATACATTTTTTACTATAGTAAACTTGTAAGTAAATAAACTAGGCCTTGTGGACTCCTAAACCTGTTTTTTTTCCCCCCCTTCTTTTCTCTCTTCTCCCAAAGTTGAAATGTTTTTCGTAATATTAATTTTATAAAACATTTTAAAAACTTTTGGTCACATTTTGAGTTCTTATAAATTTTTTTAAAATATAGTAGGCTCATGTATAGGATATTTTTTAATATGTGTACATGCATCAGTTTGTTTAATTAATTTGGTTTTGTATTTCCTAAAAAACTTCTTTTTTTTAGCCTATTATTTTTTGGTAAACCTAATTTAACTGTAAAATCAATCAACAAACATTATTATTGTTTTGTTTGTCTTTTATTTTCTAAAAAAAATATATTAATTTCTTTTTAAATAAAATTTGTAGACACAATAATTCTAATAATGGTTGATTCCAATCTGAATTGACCCTCATATATTCACTCGTAATGACTACAGGCATGACAATCCTGAAGGCTCCAAGGTGGATCTACACATTTTTTTTGTTTAGTCTTGGGTTAGATCCCTTTCTTTCATCTTTTACTAACTCACGTCTCTTAATTAACCAAACATTGTTCTTTTTTAAACTGATGCTATTTGAGTATTCAAGGTTAGGGGTCTTTATTTTATGTTTTTAAAATCCTTTTTATGTAAAATCAAGGATAATTACATTTCACGTGCATCTCTAATTTGATGGACAGTCTATACACCTGTCTTTAAGTAGGAACCAGCCTACACAGACAAGCTGATAAATCCTAAATATTTGCATTTAAATTCTTTGTATTGTGCCACATATAGGAAAAATATAGTGGTAACACAAAATAAAACTTTGGGAAATTATAGTGTTTAATTTTTTGAAATATGTGTGGGTTAATAAATAAAACTAGATTATTTTCTGATTATGAATATGTATGTTTATTTAATGAAAAATGAATATGTTGGTGCTAGGCCAAATTTAAAATGCAGGGTATCATGCTGCCACCCCAACTTGAACATTGCATAACCTACAAATCTGAAAAAAAAATGGATTTTAAATTAAATTGCTGTTTGAAATCATATATTATTGTTTTTTGTATGAATACAAATTCTTTTAACCACACAATGAGAAATTCGTAGTATATAAATTTTAAAAACAGTTTTTATGACATGTGAGACAAGCATTTTATTAATCATTAAAGATGGATTGCATTTTCATTGATTTCTCTTTATTATGGTCTGTAGTTAAAACCAATGATCTTTATAATTTTATTTATCTGTCTGTACAATGTAAAACTGTCACCTATGAATGACTTCGACTTTAATAAAAATAATTTTCCTTATATCCCTAAGTTGCGTGGATTTAGCACACCTTTGACCCTTTTATTTAAAAGGTGATGATGACCTAAATGTGATTTACCTTTTAAAACAACAATAATAATTTTATAAAATCTGCCTGATTGCTCCATAGCTTATTATTTAATTTAAGTTAAACAATATTGAACTTGATTCTGATGGATATTCAGGTGTTGCGACCATTTATACATGTTTATTTGTTCAGGCATTGCGGCCGGGTAAAGGAAACACATTTTGCCATACTCACACAATGTATGAGCAAGGACTAAAGCCACATTACAGTCCACCAATGAAGTCAAAGTACTCGAACAATAAGTAATATAGGTATGTATAGCTTTAGTATTATTGGTTTAATTTTTTTTTTTTTTTTGTGATATCAGTGTATAGAGTGTGTGACCGAGATTAAATAGCATTAGTAACTTTTCCATACTACTGTATACAGGTGCTAATTTAAAGCTCTGAAGCGATAGAACTGAAGTAATTGTTACAATGATACTTTACTTAAATTGCAATATTTTTACTTACTCAGAGTATCTGTAGATGGAGTAAGTGTGATAATCGTAAAAGCATTGAACTTCTGTTACTGTCAATATTTCATTGTCTAAAGAAAAAGTAATCTTCGTCATTCTTGTTATGCGACCTTCAGGGGCTCACTGTAGCGAGTAGCAAACTTGAGGGATCCTAGCTGGATCTACACTTTTTTTTTTTTTTTTTTTTTTTTTTTTTTTTTTTTTTTTTTTTTTTTTTTTTTTTTTCTCCATGTAATCTTGGGATAGATCCTTCTCTTGACGAAACTCTTGTTCTCTTGCGACGCAAACGCTATTAGAGTATTTTATGACAAAGGATCTCTATTTTTAATTCATTTTTTAAAATTTTTATAAGGTGATGATGACAGAGAGGTGTTTCGGCTTTAAGCAACAAAGTAAAAAGGTGTGTATCATGAAATTTGTACAATACCTCCAAGATGTTTTTATACACATTATGTTGTAGGGTGACAATTCCTTCAGTAACGAAGGAGAAAAAAAAGTTACAGATACACATCTTAACATTATTTATACAACTCTTCTTTACAGCATGTAAAATCTTCAGAAAATCGATATCAAGTAAAATTCAATGACAAAATGTATGTTTTAGTTAGTTTGAACTATCCTGAAAAATTGACTAGAATTGGTTGAGTGGTCTCTGAGGAAATGTTCCTTTAGTGTGAAAAAATAAAAACTTCGGGGAAAAAGAAACTATCTCTTACGCTCCCTATGTTAATTTAAATGTACTGTACCTCTACTAAAATACTATTAAAAATACAGAAGTCATTGGGTAAAATAAATCTTTTTTTTTTAATAGCAATAGAGTATTAAGTGCATTAAATAAAATAAAATTTTGTACACTAAATATTAATACACATTTTTTTTTCAGGGGTATTGAGTTTGTACAAAACTTGTTTTAAAATCATGTAAGGAACATTTTACACAAATTTGAAATGTCTAGGTGAAGAATTCCTAAAAAAGGTACATTATGGATTTTTCAGTATTTTCCAGAAGCCAATTATTGCTGCTTTACAATCTTGAGCTTCTAATATTCTTCCAAACAACTTGATTTTTTGTAACTTTTCTACTTTGTATGATTTTTAAATGATTTATTTTAGACATAATAATTACAACGTCAACAATGCAGCAATTCTATAGGTCTTTTTATACTTACTTGGAATTGCCGTCTTCAGCCCCTGAAAGAATTTAGATAAATTGTTTCATGTTTTAAAATGAAAAACCTCTCGATTATCATCGCTTTAAAAAAAAAAGAAAAAGAAAAGAAAAATAAAGACGACATTAACCTGTAAATACTATAATAGCATCAAATTTGGAAGAGAACCAGAGTTAAGCAAAAGAGATCTGATAAGAAAGATGAAAGAGAGGGATCTAACCCAAGAGAACTTGTAAAAGGGTATAGGTTAGGTTATGTAAGAGTCCAATGAGGACTCCTCATTAGTCTTATTGCCTATTCTACCTCATGGCAAAAATGAACCTTTTAAACAAGTTTCGATATTTGTCATTCAAGTAATGTGCATTCTTGAAGTTGTATTCGATGAACACACACACACACACACACACACACACACACACACACATATATATATATATTACTATGTATTACGTAATTATTAGACTTGACTAGTTATTAAATTACAAAACATTAAGCTTAAGCATACGGTATCTAATGTTTTTGTTTAGTTTCAGAATCAAATGATTTATGAAACAATGGCTAACAAAAGGACTTATACACTCTTACAATACTTGAGTGTTCACACACACATAGACTACATGACGCATAGAGTTCCTTGCTTCAGCTGATAGCTGTAAGTAGAAATTGTGATTGTATATTATAACTTAGGCTAGCCTACACTTCCCCCTCCATCTATTGTTTATAACCCTAGAGCAGGCACCTGGTGGTTTTCCACAGTTAATTTAGTTTAATAAGTAGCAGTGTCAGAAAAATAACAGTTCTGTTAGAAAATCATGTAATAATTTCAATAACTATTATTTGTTTGATTGTTGGTGCAAGTGCAAAGCTGATAATCTGTTCCTCATTTTATACTTCTATGTTTGTTGAACAGATAAGTTCACAAATCTTGCAAGCTGAAATAACCCACTGATTTCTCAATGGGCAACAATTTTTGTTTCTATGCTTTGTGTAATGATTTCTATAGTTAACGTTTACAAAGTTTCTTATTCATTCTTATTATTTAAAAAAATAATAATAAAATAAAATAAAATAAAATGTAGCTTATTGTATTTAAAAAAATATATTAACATTTTATATGAACAGTGGCGATTGTTTTTATATCAAAGATGGGTCGTGTTTGCTTGATCTGCATCAACATATAAAAATAAGAATTTTTAACATTACTTATATTTTATGTCTAATTCGTACATAGAAATTTGCTATTAAAACTATTTGTTTTTGGAAACTACATTTACAAATGCTTCTTCTTTGTACATTTTGGATATTTGATGTCTTAATTGTAACTCTTGAGCTGTTTGACAGTTAGATAATTTAAAAAAACAGTTAAAATGTCTAATTATTTTGTTACACTTAGTTTGCATATATATTTATATACAAAATGGGTTTAAGGATTTGTGTAAATTTGGCAATGAGGGCCAAATGATTGTATATTAATGCCAAATATTTAATTGTGTAAAAAATAATTAACTATACGAAATTGAATAATTAATAAAATAATTGTGATTAAGTAAGTAAATTGCTTGTGGAGAACCATTCAATTATGCAGAAATTGACAACTGTAAAATTTGTAAATGCAATTTAAATCAAGTAGAGAGAAATCATCATGTTGGTTGATTGTGCATTACCTTGAAAGATAGAGTCTGGGGTGTCTCCTCTAGGGGAAATGATGTTCACTGCACTGAACACTCAAATTAAGTCTGTTAAGTTCTGCTAGCTAGCATTTTAAAACACATAATTGTATACACAAACAATATTAACATAAATGAATAATTTTATACAAATTAAACACTGGCACAGGTTATATCGAGTCATACGTTATAAGTGTTAGGTAGAGTTATGTATAAGAAAGGTTGTCAAAGTGTAGTTTGTCTAATAGAGAAATGATTGTATATGTTCATAAAGAGTTCAAATATTGCGACTTTAAAAATGATTGTGTTTGTGAGTGCGAATTCCGTGAAAAACGGCACTTGAATAAATTAGCACTGTGATCTAATGTACAGCATGATTGAGTATAACACTTGTTTGTGTTGACTGTTAAGATTGCGGCTGTAAGAATGATTTCGTTTGTGTATGCGAATTCCATGAAAAACAGCACTTGAATAAATTCATGTTGTCTTCTAATAAACACTGTGCTAAAGATACTAGTATAAAATTAGCGGATGAGTATTACACTCTCGTGCATCACCTTTCAGTACGATAACTAGCATTGCAATGTGGGCACAAGCTTACGAGGAAGAAAGCGTCTCTTTCAGAAGAATTTTGGTGGTGGTGGTGTGATCTGAAAGAGTCCTATCAGAAAACTTCTTCTTTATTAAATTTGAATGTAGCTGGCTGTTACCAGAAAACTGTTAAATATGAACGATTCAGATTGACAATCACTAACTACCTGCTTACGTGCAGTATTGCGTTTAAGCTTTTCCAGTGAAATTAGAATATTGAGGGAAACTCTCATCCCCTTGAGTTCTGTACTAAACAAAATGTTATCCTAAAACTTATTTTTTTTATTACTTTTTGAAATAATGCAAGTGAAAAGCTTAAAAACAGGCTGCTACTACAGGGGAAACTGCATTCCAGCTCTAGAGCTTAAAATAGAAAAGAGCATAAAATATATAACACTAGCCCTAGAATACTAGTCAAAAGAATAACAGTTGATCAGGAGAAATTTGACAGCTAAGATGAAAGAGAGGGATTTAATCCAATATTATATAAAGAAAGGGGATAATCCCTTGGGCTTGCCACACCTCTACTCATTATAATTGGACACCTGAGGGTAATCTTAGATATATTGAGCACATGTGAGAAGTTGCACATGGGATGAAGAGGAAGTTGACTGCCAAATTTACAGAGAAATTATATGGGTAGAATAGAATACCCACTAACTTACGTTTTGTAACATTCATAAATTACTTATCGAATACCAGAGACGTTTGTATATTTAAAATGCAAGTTGTTTTATTTTAAAGTGGTTCTCACTGTATTGATTTTTTGTTTAAAATCTCTGTCATGTGTTGTCAGTGATTAGTAACAAACCTACCCTACTTTGTTCAAGACGCCTTGATGTAACAATACAATTTATCATTTCCTACAAGGATCTAAGAAAGAAACTTTTGGATATTAAATTTATAGGATCCATTGTATTATTTTGTGATGTGGCTGGATAAGTTACCAAAGTGGCGCTCATTAATTTGTTTTTAAATTCATTATCCAATACCAGATTGGAAACACATTATCCAATACCAGAGAACATTGCCACTACAGGGAGATGGAGGCCCATTTGTACAATTTTAATCTGTTTATTAATAAACATGGAACATGTAGATTGGTTAAAAAATGAGGTTTGAATGTTAGTAAACTTACCTTATACTTTGTAAATAAAAAACAAAATAATATTAACCTTATACTTCGTAAATAAAAAACAAAAGAATATTATAATCGTCTTGAAATCCGGATTTAATCCTTTTCATATAGGGACATTTTAAGAACATACTTTAAGAAAATTCACAACCTCTTTGATATCAGAAGGTTACAATTTTATATAGGCGTATAATTGTACGGTACGCAATTCATTTAATTTTGTGACAATTAATTGTAGTTATGTTCTGGATATTTTATAATGGTTTTATTTAATCAATGTTTCTTGAAATCTCTGCAATATATTTTCTTGCCTTTATAAATGATTATATATTTTATAACTGAATATATTATGAAATTGTTTGTATTAGGAATACAATGATCTTCTTTCATCATCAACAACAACCAGATGATCCATCATTTTCAACAGTATCCAGAAAATTCACCATTAGCAACATATAGAACATCAGTCATCACAGCAGCATCTAGAACATCCCATCAATATCAACATAATTACAGATTTTGATCTACAACTGGTAAGGTAAGTTACTGAATTTGGGGTCCGAGGGTAAACAGCATCTTGTCAGTCGCTACAACACAAATGGATCTTTTGTAACTACCCTACTAATTATGTTTTAATTCCAGCCAAGATTTAAGCTTCCTATGAATTTTAAAATGATTCTGGGTGACATTGTCATCTCTGCAGCCATGGGGAAAGGAAGTGCCGAGGTAAACTAGTCTTTTGTAGGTTAGAGATTCACATTCACACAATCAGTGTTCGGCTGTGTCTTTATGTGTCAGGCAGAAGCGGTGTGAATCCACTTCTCCATTTCCCTTATATTTTTGGGTTGGGAGTCTTCTGATGATTCCTCCATTGACCCATATCTCTTGGAAAGAGCTATATCTTCAGTAAATTTCATGACGAAGACAGCCGAAGCCGTCCTGGCATTGTTGAGATTTATTGAAGGCATTTTACTTCTTCACATCTGGAACTTGGTTTGTCCCCTGATGTGGGAGTGTTCAACTTCAATGTCTTCTGTAATAATCTATTCCATTCGCCTCCATCTGGCAAGTCCTCTTTCCTAGAGCTTTTCTTTGGGTTGATGATGGCCCCTTAGGTTTTTGTACCTTTTGAAGGAAGGAACTGCTAGACGCTGTACCCCCACCCCTACTCTTCAGACATACCGGCCAAGGCTGTAATAGCCTCCTGCCAGCATGACTTTGGAGAGAGCTTTAGCCTCCGACACAGCAACAGCTGTCTTATCCTTGCTTTGTGGTGAAGAACTAGGCTGACTAGAAGTTTTAGCTCTCTTATTAACCTTTTTGCCAATGGTTAAATCTAAGTGATTCAGATTTGTGCAATTGTTTATTGTAAGTGCTAGCATGAAGCGCTTACATTCACATTGAAGCTGGTTTAAGTGTTTCTTTTATTTCTTATACTTTTTTTTACATATACACGTAGTTTAGAGAATGTTACTTTGTGAGTTATAAAAACAATGCAGAGTTTTTCATGAACATATCCTTTTTGAGGTTCTTGGAGCCCATAACTGTAGTTTTTTTTTGTAAATTATGTCTGACGAATGTGAAAATTTAGTCAGTCATTGTATTTCTTATGGAAATCTCTTTTTTTTAATCCCCACATTTTTACAAATGGGTACAACATAGAAATTCTTACTTTTGTTATTAACCCTTTGCACTCGTCTGGCCAGCACTGCTGGCCAAATAGTTATCTGAGTTTACC
Organism: Aphrophora alni; assembly: GCA_963513935.1. Lineage (NCBI taxonomy): Eukaryota > Metazoa > Arthropoda > Insecta > Hemiptera > Aphrophoridae > Aphrophora > Aphrophora alni. The sequence continues at coordinate 139,961,746 of OY740768.1, forward strand.
CGCCATTGTTTACGATGTCGCCGTGCGCACAGCTCGGGTGGCCAGCAGTGCTGGCCACGTAACTTTTCTGGCTAGGTCCGCAGCCACATTGACTGTTCTGTCGCACCAGCTCGGAATTAATTTTAGACCATTCACCACAATTGGTACATAGGATGAAAGAATGACAAACGAAAGCATATTTTATTTCTATATAGTTTTAATAAATGAACTTAAACACATTTTTGCAGTTTTTATATTTAAAAAAAATATTTGATATACTTTTATTATAAAAACAAAATTGCATGAACTGTTGCTACAATGTGAGTCACAAACTACTTTTTAAAACTACTACATCCGTAAGCCATTGTTGACGATAATGGTTACAAAAATTAAGATAACGACAATATAAAAATATGGCAGCAAATTTAACATTTATTATTACATTTTTTTAAATGTTTGTAATTTGTATACCAAATGTCGTTATTTGATATACAAAGTACAAACATAGCAATTCTAAAAAAAAAGTGTTCTCAAAAAGTGGAATCGAATTTAAAAAAAAAATATCTACAGTTTATTTTTTTCAATTTTAGAACGTACTTTTAAATACATAATTTTTGTGTTATTTGCAAAAAAAATTGTTGCGGTTAATAATAAATATCGCGATTTTTCGTTTCATTTGTAAATGGTAAGAACGCCGTTGTGTTCAATATAAAAATAAACAAATGAAAATAGTAGGTAATCAAATTCTCTTTAATATTTAGCATCAGGATAATTTAAGATTGGCGAAATATTTTCCGATTTATCAAAGGAAAACGTATAGATCTCCAGAAAACCGCGATTTTACATTAAGAAGTTTTAATATTTTTCATGATCTGAAAGTATCGTACAGTCGCCCCCAAAAAAACCCATGTACTTTCTAAACAATTAGCGATTATAGCAAACATTTTTTCTTTGAAAAACGTTTATACAAATTGGACCCATTCTTGGTCATTTTTTAAAAATATAAACGATTTATAAGAAATTGTACATTTTATGCTATACAAAAATGGTGTCTTAATTATTTTAAATTAGATTCGTATTATGCGAACGTATACAAAGTTCTCAATTTATTTAACTGATATAATTTATTTAACAATCTATTTAACTGATATAACTACACAATAGAACTCAATTGAGATCAACAAATAACCTCACGACGGCGATGCTCAAACAGAAACATGTGATCTTTATTTGGCGCTCTTTTTACATGTTTATTTAGATCACTTTCCACTTCATAGGTTGCAGCAGATACCAGACACTGTATCTATTATGTGTATATAGCTGCAAATAAAAAAATATATTTTTAAAATGCTGTTTATTTTCGTGGCCAGCACTAGTGACCTCCCGAGCGTTAGAGTAATTTCATGTTGGCCAGCACTGCTGGCCATCCTAGCTACGCGTGCCTACGCAAGTAATTAATTCTGACTTGAAGCGTAAATGGCTGCGGCCAGCAGTGCTGGCCACCCGATCTGTGCGTTCAACTTATAGTAATGGTTACCGAGCGCAAAGGGTTAAAATTACTTATTAACTAAGCATACAAATTGATATCTTAACCTAGGCATTTTTATTAAACCACGTGAATAAAAGTTATTCAAAGATAGTCCGACTTTAAATGTTTCCAATTAGGATTATTTTTTATAACATGAATACTTATTACAACCTTACTCACGTGATAAAAAAACCTTTCACTCTAATTGTAAATACAAAACTTTCCTTTACTGTCAAATAACTACACCTTTTAGAGTACGGTATACGCCTTTTTATTTGAAACGTTCCATCTTTAACGCAGTTCAGTCCTTGCGTCCTACTTTCCAGACAAACACAGCTAGACTGTTCTAAGCTCTGCTTTTTCACTTACTGACCAAGTAACGCCAACACCATTGCATCATGGGATGTTCACGTGATTTTTCCGTTTCGAAAGGATCCGTAGTTTTAAAGCAACTTCTGCGCCTATCTCAATTCCATCCTAAGGGGTCTCACTTTATATAATTGGACGTGCGTATTATGATTTTGTTATTTTGGTTAGAGTATTCATGTTCAAAGTCTTTTAAGTAATCTACGGTTCTGAATATTTCTTACTTCCTATTTTTAATACAGTTTTTTAATTAATTATATAATCAAACATCATTATATTTATATTCATTTAATTTTTTTTATAATTTTTTTTTTATTGTTTGGAGGATGTCCCATGATTACAGATCTTTGTATATAACTTTACAAAAAGTTGATAGCATTCCTATATCCACTATCTCCTAGTAGAAATACTTGAGAGAAAAATCACTAATAAAGATTTCAGTTTTCTTCTGTAGACATTTTCGGACAGAAGTGATGAATAATATATATTTGGTTTGATGACATGTGTTTAACTATGAATATACTCCCAAACGATGCACCTCGTCCTAGGTAAAAGTAAAACTTTTATGCCTAAGCATGCACAGGGTCTAACTGCCTGTTAGAGGGATGTAAGCAATCGAACTACTGGAAATAATGAGATGATTATTTAATTCCACAAAACAGCTTTAATTGTGACATATGTTTCGCCGTTAGGCATTTTCAAGCAACTAAATTGAAAACAAAACAAGTCTAAACTAAAAATGTGAGACAAAAGGAAAGGATAGAAGAGTAAAGGGGTTGAGAAACGACAAAAGAAAGGTCAATGATCCAACCTGTGGGATGGAAGTGGGGTGTTTTAGAAAACAAAGGTTACATAATAGGTCTCAATAGTGGTGATGAGTTAAGATGTATTTGTTCATTTACATCATGTATTACATCATGTACCGACTGTTGTAACATTAAATTATAATCAAACTACTTATTCTTTCTGTTTCCCTGCTAAGCTACCCGAGTCAGTTCATCTAGATAACCTACTAGGTTCTACTGTGTTCCCACATAAAGAAACATTGATATGTATTTTTCCAGCTCATAAATGAGTAAACTACCAACTAGGTAACGAATGACCATCTATAAGGCTCTACATTGTTTGAACCCTTACATATTTGTTTATCTCCTAATATGTTCTAATAAGTGAATTATTGCTGTGTACTTTTTGTAGTTTTTCCTCTTTTTTATTGAATAAAAGACACATTGAGACTGTTTCTGAGATCCAACAATATAACAATTAACTTATTTTTTGTAAGTTACCATTTTTGTGCACAAAATCCATATCAAGCGCATATCTTGAGAACCACTGAATGATTTAATGAAACTTGGTATAAAATTTAGTTTGACTTATCTCATATAATTTTTATTTTGTTTAAAAAAAAAGTTTCAATGATAATGTCACCAACCTCAGTGATACATTTGTTGTTCGAAAAGTATTTGACAATAAATATTTAGTAGACTCAAATTTTCTCTTCCAATTGGTTTTTAAACTTTATTTTTTGTCTGTTCCAGGTTTAATATCTTTGAACAATTGAAGTAGATGACATGTCAGAGACATGAGTGAGTACTAGTTGTGTAAAATAGTTGTAAAACATATGTCAGCTAAACTTGTATCCATCATACTTTTGAAAACCTATGTTTTTAGGTTGGAGAAGCCCACTAGGTTAGATTAGTTTTAAGCTGTAGGAAATAGTATTAGATTAAGTTATTACCGTTATGTATTATATGGTATGTGTTTGTATGTTAGAAATATTTTCAAAAGCATGATGGAGCGTAAATTATTGTATATTTTTTCCCTAGAGAAGCAAGAACATTGTGTGTGCGTATTTAATGATTAAATAATACAAGTCATTACATATATATACTAACTAGTTTAGCTGACATATTTATTTGATAAGTTGTTTAATCCATTACAGCCTCAAGAATGAAGATTAGATCTGCATCATCTATGAACTTCAACAGGATTACCCTCCATCAAATCTTGTAGATTGCCCTCCCTTATGAATTAAATAGAAATAAATTCTGTTTTTTTAGGTGAAAATTTAAAATTAAAATTTTTTAAATATTAAAAAATGAATATATCATATCCTTAGATAAATTTTTTATTTTACATTTTATTTTCAGCATTGAATCTTTTTGAATAATATCAGTCATCATACTTAACTCCTTTTTAAAATATTTAATTTTCTTGGATTATTTTTCTTATTTTCTTTCAGTTTTGAATTTTAAAAAAATTTAGGATTTAGAAAACAATATTTATCTTTATAAAATTTAGGTCCTTTATCTTAGTTCAGCTTCTTAGACTATTTTTTATTTTATTTTTTTCAATTTTGGTTTCAGCTTCCTATCATTCTACGTAATATAACTAATCCATGTGTATTTATTTCAGGCCAATTACACACCCGACCAACAAAAGGGTGAGTATAATCTTTTGTTGAGTCCATCGCACTTTACAACACCTAGACTTAACAAAATGTTAACGTCTAGTTACAACAAAGATCACACACTTGTACAAATTGTCCAAGTGTACACCACTTTTGTTACACTTCTTCAGGCATAAGTCCTCGACACATTAGAGGCAGCATTAGATTTGGTAGGAAATTGAGATAGTTTGTAAGAATATTTCGGTATTCCGCGGTCCCTGTTAGGTTTTTCAGTTTTATGGGTGTTTTAGTTTGTCAGGTTTTATTATGTGTTGTGTATATTTGTTAATGTTTTTCATATATTTTCAGCTTGTATTTTATGTCTTTTTATATTGTATTGTTTCTATATAAATAATATTCATGTATGTATATCAAAAAAGTTTTTTATTTCTATGTATTTTCAGGTGTGGGCTCTTTTAGTTTAGTATAAATATTTTGTTTGTTGATTTAATTTACAGCAAAGAAATTCTACATTTTTTATTTTGTTGTTATCTAAAGAAGTTCTGCTTTTGAATTGCCGATCACCATCTTATGAAGGTAAGCTAATTTCATTTCAATTCAATTTTTTTTTTATATATATAATGTAAAATATCAATCTAATTGTACTTGGAAACTTGTTAGTAGGTATTCGTTTGAGTTTTCGTCAGAATCATAACTGTGTTCTTCTAAAGCATGTTGATCTACTAGAACATACAAAGTAAACGTTTAGATTTTGAGCACCAAGAACTTCTCGCAAATCATCCTGGATCAAGAGATTTACATACATGACATGAACATAGAGAAATGAAGTAAGATATGTAGATTCTTATAGGCAAACCATTTGAAATGTGCTTGTTAATTTGTAGTAACTGAAAACTGATACTGTGAATTTTCATACTTGTGACTTAGAACTGTTATATATTAAATGGATTTTCATCACTTTATTAAACTGATCCGTTAATATAGCATAAACTTGAGTAAATTTGTGCTCTAACTAAGAGAGCTGTTTGGAAAATAACTTCCTTTTTGTTATAAAAACCAATACACTTAGATGTTTCTTTATTATACACAAATTATTTACAACTCTTACCTATTTCCCCACATTACCACTTATTATATCAGTGAACTAGGTTTTTTTATAATTATCCTCATCAGACACCTGTTAGTTACAAGACATGAGATAATACTGTCCTTCAAATCCTCATTGTTTTCAAACCGCTGTTACCCTAGATATTTTTTCACGTTAGAAAGTGATAATCACTAGAAGTCAAATCAGCGCTGTAAGTCATGTGAAACTGTCCAGTATTGTGTGTGTGTGTGAGAGTATGTAAATGACAATAATTGTCACTAATTATGCCATACCATTTGTTCTGAATGGTTTTTAACTTCCTTAACGTGTCTCGGTAACTGCAGAGTTTATTTTAGTGGTTCATTCCACTGATCTTACCAAAAGTATTTCTCAAAAGACAGTTGGCATGAGTTTTCTTGTAGAGGATGTTTCCAAGTACTTTTGAACTTTAAGAGCCGTAGTCCTACTCTATCTACTGATTTTAGTCTCCATGTAGACATACAACAGCCAAGTATCACCATCTGTCATAATATAATTGAGTTAAAGTTCCGTAATTTTCAGTAATTTTGGAACCAGTTTTTTTCAGAATTTAATGTTTGCCTTTTCAACAAGTTCAACTGTCACAACAGATGGTCGACTATTGCTTTATTCTTCATGGGTATTAGCCATCCATCTTTGAATATCCTGCACTTGTTCATAATAATTTTTTCATACACTTCATAAAGTTTGTGATGAATGTCTACTGTCGTACAGTTCTTTGAACACAGGAAACTAATAACATCTCGTACATCATAGTCGGTGGTATTTTCAATGGTAACAACTATTTTTGAAAGACAGTATTAGCACAAGAAACATAATGAAGTATGTTTTAAAATTTAAAAAAAATATACGACTATCTAATTTGTATTTGATTGTTTATGTCTAAATAAATAAAGCCTTGTCTGGTTTTGTCATAGTTGAAAAAACTATCAGCAATTAAAACAAACAACTCTACTCTAATTAATAAATAAGGGTTGAAAAAAAAACCTGTCCAGGGGGTTTAGAATATTAAAATGCATGCTTAAGTTCGTGTGAATAAGTAACAAGTTCCTCAGGGCCTCACTATAGTGAGTATGGGCTTTGGTAGTCCTGAGGGTCCCTAGCTAGATTTACACATTTTTCAACTAGTCCTGCCTGGGTTTAGACCTGTTTCTTTCATCTTTCCTATAACGTATTTCTTGATCAACGCTTTTTCTTTTTCTGGCCTAGCTATACTCTAATAGCTCTGGCCGGAAGGTCTTTATTTTTAAGTTCTTTTCTTTTTTTTAATAAGACGTTTGAAAATCCTAGAATTTTTTCTGTTTAAGCAATAAGGTGAAAAGTAGAAACAAATACAGAAATGGTACATGGAATGTGTAACTATATCCAAAAACATTGGATAAGCTTCCTCATTAACAAATCCCCCAAAACCAAACAAAACTATTCTTGACAGAAAATGTCAGTTTGATAGTTGTCAGTCATAAATTAATAATGAAACATGCAGTCTTTGAAAAAAACAATTATAAGTGTAAATAGGGCTTAAAATGCTTCATTTGTGTCTATACCGTGTTCTGAACAAAATCTTATTTGATTAAAATGCTGGCAATCTAGGTTCATATTTGTTTATTGGAAAATATTTTTGAACCGTAATCATTTTTTTACTTCCAATTTTGCACACAGGTTTAGATAATATTATACATTTTACTACCTGAGTCAGTAGAGCTGATTTTCAGATAATCGTTATTTTTATTTTTTCTTGTGACGATTCAAAGAAATACTCGAAAAGAATATTATAATCATCTTGAAATACGGATTTAATCCTTTTCATATAGGAAGATTTTAAGAAAATAGTTCAAGAAAATTCAATAACTTCTTCGATATCAAAAGGCTACAATTTTATTAAGGTATATAATTGTACACAATTCATTTAATTTTGTGACAATTAATTGTAGTTATGTTCTGGATATTTTTATATTGTTTTATTTAATCAATGTTTCTTGAAATCTCTGCATTCTATTTTCATGCTTTTATAAATGATTATATATTTTTTAACTGAATATATTATGAAATTGTTTGTATTAGGAATACAATGATCTTCATTCATCATCAACAACAAACAGATGATCCATCATTTTCAACAGTATCCAGAAAATTCACCATCAGCAACATATAGAACATCAGTCATCACAGCAGCATCTAGAACATCCCATCAATATCAACATAATTACAGATTTTGATCTACAACTGGTAAGGTAAGTTATACTAGTTATTGAATTTGGGGTCAGAGGGTATACAGCCTCTTGCCAGTCACTACAATACAATGGATCCTGTGTAACTACCCTATTAATTATGTTTTAATCCCAGCCAAGATTTAAGCTTCCTAAGAATTTTAAAATGATTCTGGGTGACATTGTCATCTCTGCAGCCACGGGGAAAGGAAGTGCTGAGGTAAAGTAGTCTTTTGTGGGTTAGAGATTCACATTCACACAATCAGTGTTCCGCTGTCTCTTTATGTGTCAGGCAGAAGCGGTATGAATCCACTTTTCCATTTCCTTTATATTTTTGGAGTTATATGGATCTTTGCATATAACTTTACAAAAAGTTATACCATTCATATATCCACTATCTCCTACTAGAAATACTTGAGAGGAAAAAATGAGTAATAAAGATTTTAGTTTTTCTCCTGTAGACATTTTCGGACAGAAGTGACGAATATTATATTTGGTTTGATGACATGATTGTGTTAACTGAATAAATCTCAAAAGATTTCACCTAGTCCTAGGTAAAAGTAAACATTGTATGCCTAAGCATGCACAGGGTCAAACTGCCTGCTTAGAGGGATGTAAGTAATCGAACTACTTATTCTTTCTGTTTCCCTGCTAAGCTACCCGAGTCAGTTCATCTAGATAACCTACTAGGTTCTACTGTGTTCGCACATAAAGAAACATTGATGTATTTTTCCAGCTCATGAATGAGTAAACTACCAACTAGGTAACATATGACCATCTATAAGGCTCTACATTGTTTGAACCCTTACATATTTGTTTATCTCCTAACATGTTCTAATAAGTGAATTATTGCTGTGTACTTTTTGTAGTTTTTCCTCTTTTTTATTGAATAAAAGACACATTGAGACTGTTTCTGAGATCCAACAATATAACAATTAACTTATTTTTTGTAAGTTACCATTTTTGTGCACAAAATCCATATCAAGTGCATATCTTGAGAAGCACTGAATGATTTAATGAAACTTTGTATAAAATTTAGTTTGACTTATCTCATATAATTTTTAATTTGTTTAAAAAAAAGTTTCCATGATAATGTCACCATCGTCAGTGATACATTTGTTGTTCGAAAAATATTTAACAATAAATATTTAGTAGACTAAAATTTTCTCTTCCAATTGGTTTTTAAACTTTATTTTTTTGTCTGTTCCAGGTTTAATATCTTTGAACAATTGAAGTAGATGACATGTCAGAGACATGAGTGAGTACTAGTTGTGTAAAATAGTTGTAAACATATGTCAGCTAAACTTGTATCCATCATACTTTTGAAAACCTATGTTTTTAGGTTGGAGAAGCCCACTAGGTTAGATTAGTTTTAAGCTGTAGGTAATAGTATTAGATTAAGTTATTACTGTTATGTATTATATGGTATGTGTTTGTATGTTAGAAATATTTTCAAAAGCATGATGGAGCGTAAATTATTGTATATTTTTTCCCTAGAGAAGCAAGAACATTGTTTGTGCATATTTAATGATTAAATAATACAAGTCATTACATATATATACTAACTAGTTTAGCTGACATATTTATTTGATAAGTTGTTTAATCCATTACAGTCTCAAGAATGAAGATTAGATCTGCATCATCTATGAACTTCAACAGGATTACCCTCCATCAAATCCTGTAGATTGCCCTCCCTTATGAATTAAACAGAAATAAATTCAGTTTTTTTTGGTGAAAATTTAAAATTAAAATTTTTTAAATATTAAAAAATGAATATATCATATTCTTAGATAAATTTTTTATTTTACATTTTATTTTCAGCATTGAATCTTTTTGAATAATATCAGTCATCGTACTTAAGTCCTTTTTAAAATATTAAATTTTCTTGGATTATTTTTCTTATTTTCTTTCAGTTTTGAATTTAAAAAAAAAACTATTTTAACTTTAGGATTTAGAAAACAATATTTATCTTTATAAAATTTAGGTCCTTTATCTTAGTTCAGCTTCTTAGACTATTTTTTATTTTATTTTTTTCAATTTTGGTTTCAGCTTCCTATCATTCTACGTAATATAACTAATCCATGTGTATTTATTTCAGGCCAATTACACACCCGACCAACAAAAGGGTGAGTATAATCTTTTGTTGAGTCCATCGCACTTTACAACACCTAGACTTAACAAAATGTTAACGTCTAGTTACAACAAAGATCACACACTTGTACAAATTGTCCAAGTGTACACCACTTGTGTTACACTTCTTCAGGCATAAGTCCTCGACACATTAGAGGCAGCATTAGATTTGGTAGGAAATTGAGATAGTTTGTAAGAATATTTCGGTATTCCGCGGTCCCTGTTAGGTTTTTTAGTTTTATGGGTGTTTTAGTTTGTCAGGTTTTATTATGTGTTGTGTATATTTGTTAATGTTTTTCATATATTTTCAGTTTGTATTTTATGTCTTTTTATATTGTACTGTTTCTATATAAATAGTATTCATGTATGTATATCAAAAAAGTTTTTTATTTCTATGTATTTTCAGGTGTGGGCTCTTTTAGTTTAGTATAAATATTTTGTTTGTTGATTTAATTTACAGCAAAGAAATTCTACATTTTTTATTTTGTTGTTATCTAAAGAAGTTCTGCTTTTGAATTGCCGATCACCATCTTATGAAGGTAAGCTAATTTCATTTCAATTCAATTTTTTTTATATATATAATGTAAAATATCAATCTAATTGTACTTGGAAACTTGTTAGTAGGTATTCATTTGGGTTTTCGTCAGAATCATAACTGTGTTCTTCTAAAACATGTTGATCTACTAGAACATACAAAGTAAACGTTTAGATTTTGAGCACCAAGAACTTCTCGCAAATCATCCTGGATCAAGAGATTTACGTACATGACATGAACATAGAGAAATGAAGTAAGATATGTAGATTCTTATAGGCAAACCATTTGAAACGTGCTTGTTAATTTGTAGTAACTGAAAACTGATACTGTGAATTTTCATACCTGTGACTTAGAACTGTTATATATTAAATGGATTTTCATCACTTTATTAAACTGATCCGTTAATATAGCATAAACTTGAGTAAATTTGTGCTCTAACTAGGAGAGCTGTTTGGAAAATAACTTCCTTTTTGTTATAAAAACCAATACAATTAGATGTTTCTTTATTATACACAAATTAGTTACAACTCTTACCTATTTCCCCACATTACCACTTATTATATCAGTGAACTAGGTTTTTTTATAATTATCCTCATCAGACACCTGTTAGTTACAAGACATGAGATAATACTGTCCTTCAAATCCTCATTGTTTTCAAACCGCTGTTACCCTAGATATTTTTTCAGTTAGGAAGTGATAATCACTAGAAGTCAAATCAGGGCTGTAAGTCATGTGGAACTGTCCAGTATTGTGTGTGTGTGAGAGTATGTAAATGACAATAATTGTCACAATTATGCCATACCATTTGTTCTGAATGGTTTTTAACTTCCTTAACGTGTCTCGGTAACTGCAGAGTTTATTTTAGTGGTTCATTCCACTGATCTTACCAAAAGTATTTCTCAAAAGACAGTTGGCATGAGTTTTCTTGTAGAGGATGTTTCCAAGTACTTTTGAACTTTAAGAGCCGTAGTCCTACTCTATCTACTGATTTTAGTCTCCACGTAGACATACAACAGCCAAGTATCACCATCTGTCATAATATAATTGAGTTAAAGTTCCGTAATTTTCAGTAATTTTGAAACTTCAGTTTTTTTCCGATTTTATCGTTTGCCTTTTCAACAAGTTCAACTGTCACAACAGATGGTCGTCTATTTCTTTATTCTTCATGGGTATTAGCCATCCATCTTTGAATATCCTGCACTTGTTCATAATATTTTTTTCATACACTTCATAAAGTTTGTGATGAATGTCTACTGTCGTACAGTTCTTTGAACACAGGAAACTAATAACATCTCGTACATCATAGTCGGTGGTATTTTCAATGGTAACAACTATTTTTGAAAGACAGTATTAGCACAAGAAACATAATGAAGTATGTTTTAAAATTTTTAAAAAATATACGACTATCTAATTTGTATTTGATTGTTTATGTCTAAATAAATAAAGCCTTGTCTGGTTTTGTCATAGTTGAAAAAACTATCAGCAATTAACAAACAACTCTACTCTAATTAATAAATGAGGGTTGGAAAAAAAACCTGTCCAGGGGGTTTAGAATATTAAAATGCATGCTTAAGTTCGTGTGAATAAGTAACAAGTTCCTCAGGGCCACACTATAGTGAGTATGGGCTTTGGCAGTCCTGAGGGTCCCTAGCTAGATTTACACATTTTTCAACTAGTCCTGCCTGGGTTTAGACCTATTTCTTTCATCTTTCCTATAACGTATTTCTTGATCAACGCTTTTTCTTTTTCTGGCCTAGCTATACTCTAATAGCTCTGGCCGGAAGGTCTTTATTTTTAAGTTCTTTTCTTTTTTTTAATAAGACGTTTGAAAATCCTAGAATTTTTTCTGTTTAAGCAATAAGGGAAAAAGTAGAAACAAATACAGAAATGGTACATGGAATGTGTAACTATATCTAAAAACATTGGATGAGCTTCCTCATTCAAATCCCCCAAAACCGAACAAAACTATTCTTCACAGAAAATGTCAGTTTGATAGTTGTCAGTCATAAATTAATAATGAAACATGCAGTCTTTGAAAAAAAAAATTATAAGTGTAAATAGTGCTTAAAATGCTTCATTTGTCGTGTTCATAACGTGTTCTGAACAAAATCTTATTTGATTAAAATTCTGGCAATCTAGGTTCATATTTGTTTATTGGAAAATATTTTTGAACCATAATCATTTTTTTACTTCCAATTTTGCACACAGGTTTAGATAATATTATACATTTTACTACCCGAGTCAGTAGAGCTGATTTTCAGAAAATCGTTATTTTTATTTTTTCTTGTGACGATTCAAAGAAATACTCGAAAAGAATATTATAATCATCTTGAAATACGGATTTAATCCTTTTCATATAGGAAGATTTTAAGAAAATAGTTCAAGAAAATTCAATAACTTCTTCGATATCAAAAGGCTACATTTTTATTAAGGTATATAATTGTACACAATTCATTTAATTTTGTGACAATTAATTGTAGTTATGTTCTGGATATTTTTATATTGTTTTATTTAATCAATGTTTCTTGAAATCTCTGCATTATATTTTCTTGCCTTTATAAATGATTATATATTTTATAGCTGAATATATTATGAAATTGTTTGTATTAGGAATACAATGATCTTCATTCATCATCAACAACAACCAGATGATCCATCATTTTCAACAGCATCTAGAAAATTCACCAACAGCAACATATAGAACATGAGTCATCACAGCAGCATCTAGAACATCCCATCAATATCAACATAATTACAGATTTTGATCTACAACTGGTAAGGTAAGTTTAGTGAATTTGGGGTCCGAGGGTATACAGCCTCTTGCCAGTCACTACAACACAAATGGATCCTGTGTAACTACCCTATTAATTATGTTTTAATCCCAGCCAAGATCTAAGCTTCCTAAGAATTTTAAAATGATTCTGGGTGACATTGTCAACTCTGCAGCCAAGGGGAAAGGAAGTGCTGAGGTAAAGTAGTCTTTTGTGGGTTAGAGATTCACATTCACACAATCAGTGTTCCGCTGTCTCTTTATGTGTCAGGCAGAAGCGGTATGAATCCACTTTTCCATTTCCTTTATATTTTTGGAGTTATATGGATCTTTGCATATAACTTTACAAAAAGTTATACCATTCGTATATCCACTATCTCCTACTAGAAATACTTGAGAGGAAAAAATGAGTAATAAAGATTTTAGTTTTTCTCCTGTAGACATTTTCGGACAGAAGTGACGAATATTATATTTTGTTTGATGACATGATTGTGTTAACTGAATATATTCCCAAAAGATTTCACCTAGTCCTAGGTAAAAGTAAACATTGTATGCCTAAGCATGCACAGGGTCAAACTGCTTGCTTAGAGGGATGTAAGTAATAGAACTACTTATTCTTTCTGTTTCCCTGCTAAGCTACCCGAGTCAGTTTATCTAGATAACCTACTAGGTTCTACTGTGTTCCCACATAAAGAAACATTGATGTATTTTTCCAGCTCATGAATGAGTAAACTACCAACTAGGTAACCTATGACCAACTATAAGGCTCTACATTGTTTAAACCCTTACATATTTGTTTATCTCCTAACCTCTTCTAATAAGTGAATTATTGCTATGTACTTTTTGTAGTTTTTTCTCTTTTTTATTGAATAAAAGAGACATTGAGACTGTTTCTGAGATCCAACAATATAACAATTAACTTATTTTTTGTACGTTACCAGTTTTGTGCACAAAATCCATATCAAGCGCATATCTTGAGAACCACTGAATGATTTAATGAAACTTGGTTTAAAATTTAGTTTGACTTATCTCATATAATTTTTATTTTGTTTAAAAAAAAGTTTCAATGATAATGTCACCATCCTCAGTGATACATTTGTTGTTCGAAAAGTATTTAACAATAAATATTTAGTAGACTCAAATTTTCTCTTCCAATTGGTTTTTAAACTTTATTTTTTTGTCTGTTCCAGGTTTAATATCTTTGAACAATTGAAGTAGATGACATGTCAGAGACATGAGTGAGTACTAGTTGTGTAAAATAGTTGTAAACATATGTCAGCTAAACTTGTATCCATCATACCTTTGAAAACCTATGTTTTTAGGTTGGAGAAGCCCACTAGGTTAGATTAGTTTTAAGCTGTAGGTAATAGTATTAGATTAAGTTATTACCGTTATGTATTATATGGTATGTGTTTGTATGTTAGAAATATTTTCAAAAGCATGATGGAGTGTAAATTATTGTATATTTTTTCCCTAGAGAAGCAAGAACATTGTTTGTGCATATTTAATGATTAAATAATACAAGTCATTACATATATATACTAACTAGTTTAGCTGACATATTTATTTGATAAGTTGTTTAATCCATTACAGTCTCAAGAATGAAGATTAGATCTGCATCATCTATGAACTTCAACAGGATTACCCTCCATCAAATCCTGTAGATTGCCCTCCCTTATGAATTAAACAGAAATAAATTCAGTTTTTTTTGGTGAAAATTTAAAATTAAAATTTTTTAAATATTAAAAAATGAATATATCATATTCTTAGATAAATTTTTTATTTTACATTTTATTTTCAGCATTGAATCTTTTTGAATAATATCAGTCATCGTACTTAAGTCCTTTTTAAAATATTAAATTTTCTTGGATTATTTTTCTTATTTTCTTTCAGTTTTGAATTTAAAAAAAAACTATTTTAACTTTAGGATTTAGAAAACAATATTTATCTTTATAAAATTTAGGTCCTTTATCTTAGTTCAGCTTCTTAGACTATTTTTTATTTTATTTTTTTCAATTTTGGTTTCAGCTTCCTATCATTCTACGTAATATAACTAATCCATGTGTATTTATTTCAGGCCAATTACACACCCGACCAACAAAAGGGTGAGTATAATCTTTTGTTGAGTCCATCGCACTTTACAACACCTAGACTTAACAAAATGTTAACGTCTAGTTACAACAAAGATCACACACTTGTACAAATTGTCCAAGTGTACACCACTTTTGTTACACTTCTTCAGGCATAAGTCCTCGACACATTAGAGGCAGCATTAGATTTGGTAGGAAATTGAGATAGTTTGTAAGAAAATTTCGGTATTCCGCGGTCCCTGTTAGGTTTTTTAGTTTTATGGGTGTTTTAGTTTGTCAGGTTTTATTATGTGTTGTGTATATTTGTTAATGTTTTTCATATATTTTCAGCTTGTATTTTATGTCTTTTTATATTGTATTGTTTCTATATAAATAATATTCATGTATGTATATCAAAAAAGTTTTTTATTTCTATGTATTTTCAGGTGTGGGCTCTTTTAGTTTAGTATGTATATTTTGTTTGTTGGTTTAATTTACAGCAAAGAAATTCTACATTTTTTATTTTGCTGTTATCTAAAGAAGTTCTGCTTTTGAATTGCCGATCACCATCTTATGAAGGTAAGCTAATTTCATTTCAATTCATTTTTTTTTTTTATATATAATGTAAAATATCAATCTAATTGTACTTGGAAACTTGTTAGTAGGTATTCGTTTGGGTTTTCGTCAGAATCATAACTGTGTTCTTCTAAAACATGTTGATCTACTAGAACATACAAAGTAAACGTTTAGATTTTGAGCACCAAGAACTTCTCGCAAATCATCCTGGATCAAGAGATTTACGTACATGACATGAACATAGAGAAATGAAGTAAGATATGTAGATTCTTATAGGCAAACCATTTGAAACGTGCTTGTTAATTTGTAGTAACTGAAAACTTATACTGTGAATTTTCATACTTGTGACTTAGAACTGTTATAATATTAAAAAGGATTTTCATCACTTTATTAAACTAATCCGTTAATATAGCATAAACTTGAGTAAAACTGTGTTCTAACTAAGAGAGCGTTTTGGAAAAAGAGTTCCTTTTTGTTATAAATACCAATACAATTTGACGTTTTTTTTATTATACACAAATTAGTTACAACTCTTACCTATTTCCCCACATTACCACTTATTATATCAGTAAACTAGGTTTTTTTTATAATTATCCTCATCAGACACCTGTTATTTACAAGACATGAGATAATACTGTCCTTCAAATCCTCATTGTTTTCAAACCGCTGTTACCCTAGATATTTTTTCACGTTAGAAAGTGATAATCACTAGAGGTCAAATCAGGGCTGTAAGTCATTTGAAACTGTCCAGTATTGTGTGTGTGCGGGAGTATGTAAATGACAATAATTGTCACTAATTATGCCATACCATTTTTTTGTTCTGAATGGTTTTTAACTTCCTTAACGTGTCTCGGTAACTGCAGAGTTTATTGTAGTCAGGAGTATTTCTCAAAAGACAGTTGGCATGAGTTTTCTTGTAGAGGATGTTTCCAAGTACTTTTGAACTTTAAGAGCCGTAGTCCTACTCTATCTACTGATTTTAGTCTCCACGTAGACATACAACAGCCAAGTATCACCATCTGTCATAATATAATTGAGTTAAAGTTCCGTAATTTTCAGTAATTTTGAAACTTCAGTTTTTTTCCGATTTTATCGTTTGCCTTTTCAACAAGTTCAACTGTCACAACAGATGGTCGTCTATTTCTTTATTCTTCATGGGTATTAGCCATCCATCTTTGAATATCCTGCACTTGTTCATAATATTTTTTCCACACACTTCATAAAGTTTGTGATGAATGTCTACTGTCGTACAGTTCTTTGAACACAGGAAACTAATAACATTATGTACATGACAGTCTGTGGTATTTTCAATGGTAACGACTATTGTTGAACAACAGTATTAGCACAAGAAACTTAATGAAGTATGTTTTAAAATTTAAAAAAATATACGACTATCTAATTTGTATTTGATTGTTTATGTCTAAATAAATAAAGCCTTGTCTGGTTTTGTCATAGTTGAAAAAACTATCAGCAAATAACAAACAACTCTACTATAATTAATAAATAATGGTGAAAAAAAACCTGTCCAGGGGGTTTGGAATATTAAAATGCATCCTTACGTTCGTGTGAATAAGTAACAAGTTCCTCAGGGCCTCACAATAGTGAGTATGGGCTTTGGCAGTCCTGAGGGTCCCTAGCTAGATTTACACATTTTTCAACTAGTCCTGGGTTTAGACCTGTTTCTTTCATTTTTACTATCACGTATTTCTTGATCAACGCTTTTTCTTTTTCTGGCCTAGCTATACTCTAATAGCTCTGGCCGGAAGGTCTTTATTTTTAAGTTCTTTTTTTTTTTTTAATAAGACGTTTGAAAATCCTAGAATTTTTTTCTGTTTAAGCAATAAGGTGAAAAGTAGAAACAAATACAGAAATGATACATGGAATGTGTAACTATATCCAAAAACACTGGATAAGCTTCCTCATTAACAAATCCCCCAAAACCAAACAAAACTATTCTTCACAGAAAATGTCAGTTTGATAGTTGTCAGTCATAAATTAATAATGAAACATGCAGTCTTTGAAAAAAACAATTATAAGTGTAAATAGGGCTTAAAATGCTTCATTTGTGTCTATAACGTGTTCTGAACAAAATCTTATTTGATTAAAATGCTGGCAATCTAGGTTCATATTTGTTTATTGGAAAATATTTTTGAACCGTAATAATTTTTTTACTTCCAATTTTACACACAGGTTTAGATAATATTATACATTTTACTACCCGAGTCAGTAGATCTGATTTTCAGAAAATCGTTATTTTTATTTTTTCTTGTGACGATTCAAAGAAATACTCGAAAAGAATATTATAATCATCTTGAAATACGGATTTAATCCTTTTCATATAGGAAGATTTTAAGAAAATAGTTCAAGAAAATTCAATAACTTCTTCGATTTCAAAAGGCTACAATTTTATTAAGGTATATAATTGTACACAATTCATTTAATTTTGTGACAATTAATTGTTGTCATGTTCTGGATGTTCTTTTCATAATTTTATTTAATCAATGTTTCTTGAAATCTCTGCATTCTATTTTCATGCTTTTATAAATGATTATATATTTTTTAACTGAATATATTATGAAATTGTTTGTATTAGGAATACAATGATCTTCATTCATCATCAACAACAAACAGATGATCCATCATTTTCAACAGTATCCAGAAAATTCACCATCAGCAACATATAGAACATGAGTCATCACAGCAGCATCTAGAACATCCCATCAATATCAACATAATTACAGATTTTGATCTACAACTGGTAAGGTAAGTTATACTAGTTATTGAATTTGGGGTCAGAGGGTATACAGCCTCTTGCCAGTCACTACAATACAATGGATCCTGTGTAACTACCCTATTAATTATGTTTTAATCCCAGCCAAGATCTAAGCTTCCTATGAATTTTAAAATGTGTCTGGGTGAAATTGTCATCTCTGCAGACATGGGGAAAGGAAGTGCTGAGGTAAAGTAGTCTTTTGTGGCTTAGAGATTCACATTCACACAATCGGTGTTCCGCTGTCTCTTTATGTGTCAGGCAGAAGCGGTATGAATCCACTTTTCCATTTCCTTTATATTTTTGGAGCTATAGGATCTTTGTATATAACTTTACAAAAAGTTATACCGGTACCATTCCTACATCCACTATCTCCTACTAGAAATACTTGAGAGGAAAAAATGAGTAATAAAGATTTTAGTTTTTCTACTGTAGACATTTTTGGACAGAAGTGACGAATATTATATTTTGTTTGATGACATGATTGTGTTAACTGAATAAATTCCCAAAAGATTTCACCTAGTCCTAGGTAAAAGTAAACATTGTATGCCTAAGCATGCACAGGGTCAAACTGCCTGCTTAGAGGGATGTAAGTAATCAAACTACTTATTCTTTCTGTTTCCCTGCTAAGCTACCCGAGTCAGTTCATCTAGATAACCTACTAGGTTCTACTGTGTTCCCACATAAAGAAACATTGATGTATTTTTCCAGCTCATAAATGAGTAAACTACCAACTAGGTAACGTATGACCAACTTTAAGGCTCTACATTGTTTGAACCCTTCCACATTTTTTTTGTAATCTCCTAACCTCTTCTAATAAGTGAATTATTGCTGTGTACTTTTTGTAGTTTTTCCTCTTTTTTATTGAATAAAAGACACATTGAGACTGTTTCTGAGATCCAACAATATAACAATTAACTTATTTTTTGTAAGTTACCATTTTTGTGCACAAAATCCATATCAAGTGCATATCTTGAGAACCACCGAATGATTTAATGAAACTTGGTATAAAATTTAGTTTGACTTATCTCAGTATAAAATTTAGTTTGACTTATCTCATATAATTTTTATTTTGTTTAAAAAAAAAGTTTCAATGATAATGTCACCATCCTCAGTGATGCATTTGTTGTTCGAAAAGTATTTGACAATAAATATTTAGTAGACTCAAATTTTCTCTTCCAATTGGTTTTTAAACTTTATTTTTTGTCTGTTCCAGGTTTAATATCTTTGAACAATTGAAGTAGATGACATGTCAGAGACATGAGTGAGTACTAGTTGTGTAAAATAGTTGTAAACATATGTCAGCTAAACTTGTATCCATCATACTTTTGAAAACCTATGTTTTTAGGTTGGAGAAGCCCACTAGGTTAGATTAGTTTTAAGCTGTAGGAAATAGTATATTATTAAGTTATTAGATTAATTTGGTTATTATCGTTATGTATTTTATGGTATGTGTTTATGTGTTAGAAATACTTTCAAAAGCATGATGGAATATAAATTATTGTTTTTGTTTTTTTCCTAAATAAGCAAGAACATTGTTTGTGCATATTTATTGATTAAATAATACAAGTCATTACATATATATACTAACTAGTTTAGCTGACATATTTATTTGATAAGTTGTTTAATCCATTACAGCCTCAAGAATGAAGATTAGATCTGCATCATCTATGAACTTCATCAGGGTTGCCCTCCCTTATGAATTAAACAGAAATAAATTCAGTTTTTTTAGGTGAAAATTTAAAATTAATTATTTTTAAATATTAAAATATGAATATATCATATTCTTAGATAATTTTTTTATTTTACATTTATTTTCAGCATTGAATCTTTTTGAATAATATCAGTCATCATACTTAAGTCCTTTTTAAAATATTAAATTTTCTTGGATTATTTTTCTTATTTTCTTTCAGTTTTGAATTTAAAAAAAAAAATTTTAACTTTAGGATTTAGAAAACAATATTTATCTTTATAAAATTTAGGTCCTTTATCTTAGTTCAGCTTCTTAGACTATTTTTTATTTTATTTTTTCAATTTTGGTTTCAGCTTCCTATCATTCTACGTAATATAACTAATCCATGTGTATTTATTTCAGGCCAATTACACACCCGACCAACAAAAGGGTGAGTATAATCTTTTGTTGAGTCCATCGCACTTTACAACACCTAGACTTAACAAAATGTTAACGTCTAGTTACAACAAAGATCACACACTTGTACAAATTGTCCAAGTGTACACCACTTTTGTTACACTTCTTCAGGCATAAGTCCTCGACACATTAGAGGCAGCATTAGATTTGGTAGGAAATTGAGATAGTTTGTAAGAATATTTCGGTATTCCGCGGTCCCTGTTAGGTTTTTTAGTTTTATGGGTGTTTTAGTTTGTCAGGTTTTATTATGTGTTGTGTATATTTGTTAATGTTTTTCATATATTTTCAGCTTGTATTTTATGTCTTTTTATATTGAATTTTTTCGATATAAATAATATTCATGTATGTATATCAAAGTAGTGTTTTATTTCTATGTATTTTCAGGTGTGGGCTCTTTTAGTTTAGTATGAATATTTTGTTTGTTGATTTAATTTACAGCAAAGAAATTCTACATTTTTTATTTTGCTGTTATCTAAAGAATTTCTGCTTTTGAATTGCCAATCACCATCTTATGAAGGTAAGCTAATTTCATTTCAATTCAAATTTTTTTTTTTATATATATAATGTAAAATATCAATCTAATTGTACTTGGAAACTTGTTAGTAGGTATTCATTTGGGTTTTCGTCAGAATCATAACTGTGTTCTTCTAAAGCATGTTGATCTACTAGAACATATAAAGTGATCGTTTAGATTTTGAGCACCAAGAACTTCTCGCAAATCATCCTGGATCAAGAGATTTACGTACATGACATGAACATAGAGAAATGAAGTAAGATATGTAGATTCTTATAGGCAAACCATTTGAAACGTGCTTGTTAATTTGTAGTAACTGAAAACTGATAAGGTGAATTTTCATACCTGTGACTTAGAACTGTTATATATTAAATGGATTTTCATCACTTTATTAAACTGATCCGTTAATATAGCATAAACTTGAGTAAATTTGTGCTCTAACTAAGAGAGCTGTTTGGAAAATAACTTCCTTTTTGTTATAAAAACCAATACACTTAGATGTTTCTTTATTATACACAAATTAGTTACAACTCTTACCTATTTCCCCACATTACCACTTATTATATCAGTGAACTAGGTTTTTTTTTTAATTATCCTCATCAGACACCTGTTAGTTACAAGATATGAGATAATACTGTCCTTCAAATCCTCATTGTTTTCAAACCGCTGTTACCCTAGATATTTTTTTTACGTTAGAAAGTGATAATCACTAGAAGTCAAATCAGGGCTGTATGTCATTTGAAACTGTCCAGTATTGTGTGTGTGCGGGAGTATGTAAATGACAATTGTCACTAATTATGCCATACCATTTGTTCTGAATGCTTTTTAACTTCCTTAACGTGTCTCGGTAACTGCAGAGTTTATTGTAGTGGTTCATTCCACAAATCTTACCAGGAGTATTTCTCAAAAGACAGTTGGCATGAGTTTTCTTGTAGAGGATGTTTCCAAGTACTTTTGAACTTTAAGAGCCGTAGTCCTACTCTATCTACTGATTTTAGTCTCCACGTAGACATACAACATCCAAGTATCACCATCTGTCATAATATAATTGAGTTAAAGTTCTGTAATTTTCAGTAATTTTGAAACTTCAGTGTTTTTCAGAATTTATCGTTTGCCTTTTCAACAAGTTCAACTCTCACAACAGATGGTCGTCTATTTCTTTATTCTTCATGGGTATTAGCCATCCATCCTTGAATAAACTGCACTTGCTCATAATATTTTTTCCATACACTTCATAAAGTTTGTGATGAATGTCTACTGTCGTACAGTTCTTTAAACAGAGGAAACTAATAACATCTCGTACATCATATTCGGTGGTATTTTCAATAGTAACGACTATTTTTGAACGACAGTATTAGCACAAGAAACATAATGAAGTGTGTTTTAAAATTAAAAAAATATATGACTAACTACTTTGTATTTGATTGTTTATGTCTAAATAAATAAAGCCATGTCTGTTTTGTCATAGTGGAAAAAACTATCAGCAATTAAGTAACTACTCTATTCTAATTAATAAATAATTGTGAAAAAAAAAACCTGTCCAGGGGGTTTAGAATATTAAAATGTATGCAGGGGGTTTTAATACAACCCTTATTGTGTTTGTGTGAATAAGTAACAAATTCCTCAGGGCCTCACTATAGTGAGTATGGGATTTGGCAGTCCTGTGGGCACCTAGCTGGATCTACACATTTTTTCATCTTGTCCTGGGTTTAGACTTGTTTCTTTCATCTTTCCTATCACGTATCTTTTGATCAACTCTTTTTCTTTTCTGGCCTAGCTATACTCTAATAGTTCTGGCCGGAAGGTCTTTATTTTTATGTTCTTTTCTTCTACTTCTTTTTATTTATTTATTTATAATTTTTTTTTTGATAAGACGTTTGAAACCCTAGAATTTTTTCTGTTTAAGCAATAAGGGAAAAAGTAGAAACAAATACAAAAATGGTACATGGAATGTGTAACTATATCCAAAAACACTGGATAAGCTTCCTCATTAACAAATCCCCCAAAACCAAACAAAAATATTCTTCACAGAAAATGTCAGTTTGATAGTTGTCAGTCATAAATTATTAATGAAACATGCAGTCTTTGAAAAAAATATTTATAAGTGTAAATAGGGCTTAAAATGCTTCATTTGTGTCTATAACGTGTTCTGAACAAAATCTTATTTGATTAAAATGCTGGCAATCTAGGTTCATTTTTGTTTATTGGAAAATATTTTTGAACCGTAATCATTTTTTTACTTCCAATTTTGCACATAGGTTTAGATAATATTATACATTTTACTACCCGAGTCAGTAGAGCTGATTTTCAGAAAATCGTAATTTTGATTTTTTCTTGTGACGATTCTCCAAAGTTTTGGTTATAGAAACAAATGTTATAAAAAATGACTGAAATAAGGCCAATGTGATTAAAATCAGTGCACTTTTTTGTACTCTGGTTCACTATGCAGAACACAAGCTAAACAGATAGAACATCACCCCAAAAACCACTTTTGAATTTTTTGACCAATCAAAATTTTGATACTATGTTTTTATGTGAAAATGAAACTATTAACTACAACATTTTGATGACTAATCTAACTTAATTTTTTACAGCTTCCGAATTCAGCTCCTCAGCTCTACAACTAAAGAACATGACAGGATGGAATGCTTGAAATTTGAAATATGTAAGTTCATTATTATTTTACAGTTTATTTAATTTGGTTTTTATTTAAGTTCACTCTTCTAATCTGTAAAAATGGAAAGTGAGCCTTAAAAATGTTAAGTGCTACAAAAATGATTTTACTCTGGTTTGACTAGGTTTTGTGATTTTAGAGATTGTTAAATTTTTTACAGCTTGAGCCAAAGAAACATGTGATTTTAAAAATGGAATAATTTGGTATTGATACATTTAAAAAGGAACTGGTATTAGAAATTGACAGGATACTTAATAACCATATAATTGTATCCTAAAACATTTTAAGATCTTAGCATTAATGTTAAATTTCTAGACTGTTATATCCGAATATTTGTGGGTGGTATTGGATATGTGTGGTCAGGGAGTTTATCGGGAAGCAATATCAAGAACATATCCAAGCTTTGAATAAACATCCATCAAACTCGCTGTATGGTGACCACATATCCAACACCACCCACAAATATTCAGATGTAACACAGTCTGGAAATTTTGCGCATATGTAGGAAGGGCAAAAAAAAATGGATAGATTGGTAGAAGTTGAGATTTATAATAGTTTAGAAAATGAGCCTTTAAACATCCTTAACTCACAAATAAATTTCACAGAGTTTTTACAATACGATTATTCATAAAATAGCTGTTAACGATAGAAAAAAAAAACAAAAGCATTATACATGTGTAAATCCCTGTAACGAATTGTAGCAACTGCATGATGATGGTCAGAGCAAATTACGGCTATCTAGCAAAGCAACTCTTGTGATGTCAGTGCTTTCAGACTTACATATTTTCCTTTGTACAGCATTAGCTTCTTTTTCTAAGCTGAACCACTTGCTTCAAAATTCCGTACCAAAGTTTTATGCAATCTGCTGATGGCACCACATAATTCCTATGGATAATAAAAAGGCGTTAAAACAGCACATAACTGTCAAAATTAAGGTAGAACACCTTAACCGCAAACATATCCAGTTCACTTGTCCATTGCTTCTTCTCAAGTACATGATACATAAGGAAGAAACTGTTGTTATCGTTTATACCTGACATATCTATTACTGGACAATATGTAGATATATGCTATTGTGTTGACTGTCAAATAGTAAAGATCTTTTTTAAATGTTTAAATAAAAAAATTATTCAATTGTTAGAATCATCTATTTCATTGGCTTGCACTGTTAAAACAATAGAATAGTTGGTAATATTATTAAATGTATTAAGTGCAAGTTGACATTTATTTGTCTAAGTTATAATCCACGCATTGTCACCAGTTAATTTTTTTACTAGACTGATTTATATATTTGTTATTTACCATTCTTGAAACATACAACTTAGCCAACTTAGTTTATTTGCTTCATTTGTATCCCTTTCTAGATTGAGAACATAAACTGTGTCATTTTCCAAAAGCAGCAATTTTATCACAAGGCCAAAATCATTTAAAAATAGGCCATACTTTAAAATTGTACCTCGTATTTCACATTGTAGGATCTACAAAAATTTATTCATAGAAAAACAATTTTTGAAATTTGGATCAGTGGTTTACCATTTTGAAATTTACTAATAATTTTATAAAATTCATTTGAGCAAAATTGAACCAAGTTAGAGCATTTACTATCATGAATATATACAAGGGCCATTCAGAAAGTAACCTCTGTTTGAGTATAAATAAATCGGAGACGTAGATACAGAAATTTCATTTTATACATCTTAAAACTACAGCTTTCCTCTGCTTTTATACATATTTTCCATTTAAACTTAGGCATTTATCATTTCAATTGACATGTTTGGAAATCCCTTCTTCATAAAATTCTGCCGCTTGGTATTTTAGTCAACCTGTACAAAATCTTGAAGTTTATTGTTGTCATGAAACCACTGGTACTCAAACCATTTTTCCATGTGCTTGAATAGGTGAAAAATCATTAGGAGTCATATCCTGACCATATTCATTTGAATTGATGCAACATAATATGTTTTGTTTGCCGAGCAATGTGATGGTGAGCTTTGTCAGGCAAACAGGAAACCAGATGTCTGCAAATGTAAGCATTTGTTCTGGATGGCCTTTTATAGTTTTTTTTTTAAAGTCTCACATAGACATTAGAGTTTATAGTTGTTCCGATTCCTAAACTCTACGATAGTTTTTCACAAAATTCAAAGATTGCAAACAGCGATTTTCAAAGACATTTTCATGAATTTTCTGAAGCGTTTCATCACTGACTACAGATTGATCCTCCTTTCTCATCATGAATGTTTGTTCTCTCACTTTTCAACAAACACTGACGCACAACATATTGTGGGTTAAATAGGTATCTCTCAATCATAGGTGTACTAAGCATGAGGAAAACAACTGAACATTTTCTTACACTCTACATGGAATGACGTAGAACAAGGCTTGAAAGACTCAGGATGGACTTGTTGGGTGTTAAGGTCTTCCAAGATGTCAACCTCCCTGTTTGGTAAGGTATATTGAAAGATCATGTGTTTTTGGTAAAGGGTAAGATGGTTTCGAGGTAGTGTAGAAGGGCTCATTATGAAGACATAATGACCTACTTTTTGCAGAATAAAATACTTGGAATTTGTAATTAAAAATAATTAACTCTAGAATCATAAGCTTTCATCTGTCAGACTACACACTTTTTTGGATTCCAGGATATCTGGTAGATTTGTAATATTGAGAATGTTCTCATTCCAGTAGTGTATTCTTCCACCATATTGTACCAGTAGTAGTAGTCTTATCTTTGTTACTGGTCAGTAAATTTAATTATTTTGTTCTATAAATGACAAATAAAGAAAGGTCTGTCGTCTGATAGAGGTGTTTATGATAAGTAAAAGTTATAAAATTGTTATTATTACTGTAGATATTTTAGTTTCAAGTGTTTTTTGGGTATTTGTTTGTTGTGGACATTTATAACATTTAGAGTAAAGTATAAAACTTAGCATAATTAGTCGTGCAATTTTCTTTTGGTGATAGACAAAGAAATATCATCTAACAACTCCTACACAATTCCTTGTATTGGTCTTCAAGGAAAACATTACTGAAAAAAAAAATACAAAACATGTAGCGTATGAAATTATGTTAACTAGACTAATAAAAAGAAATATGTTTTAATAGGAAAAACTTGAATTTTGTACGTTTTTTTTTCCTTTTTCTTTTTTTTCCACTTTATTAGTCTGAAAGTTTATGAATAGGACTTTGAGTAGGCTTATGATTTAAGAATTAACATCCACTTGTCAACTCAACAGTATTATAAATTAATAATGTTACATGTTTGTAATGTATTGTAGCATTCAGATAATGTAGAATTAGTGTTTAATTGTTTGTTTTATTTTTTTAGAGATCCTTACCACATCCTGAAGCTTAATTCCTTTATCTGTCCTGTAAGAAACCACTCCTCCATTGGTATTTATGTTTCTAAATGTTATTGTCTTTAATATTAGTTTGTATTTTATTTGAACACATTTTTTTAAAAAATGCAACCCATGAAAAAAAGAATTTATTTTTACAGACTTGATACAATAATTTAGTATTTGGAGGTTTGTAGTCCAACTAAAACTAATTCATTTAACACTCAGCTGATATGATTTTTTGTGATAATAATAATAGTTAATATTTGTAACATATTAAGTTAACTTAATTTATGTAAATTTTGGACAGACTTGACTAACATTGGGCGCCATTTTGTAACACAACTCTTATTTTATTTCATCTAATATTTATTAAAAGCAAGGTTCTGACTCTCTGTACTTACCAAGCCGGCTATCTGTGAAGCGTTAAATGGAAGGATGTACTCTAATAAATGTTTAACTACGCATTCTGTTTTTTAAAGTATAAATTTTTATTAAAAATACAAATCAATAATGTTATTGTTATTTAACCTTAAATCTAAATCCTAATTATAATATCTGTCCAAAGTTTTTCAAGAAAATCTTTTAATTGTTCATAGTAATCATTAAAAACTGATTAAGTTTTACAAATATAATTTTCCCTTTGTTAAAGACTTAAGAGTCTCTGTCACTTACCGATTGAAGCATTCATATTTCAAGATTAGGTGCTCCGGAGTGCTCTGCCTAATAAAATAGGGCATCCTATTTAACAAACTCTATGATCTTCTTTATATTGCCTCTATTTTACCGAGAGAAGGTCTGATGTAATTTGCTTAGAGAAAGCACAATGTCAGAGTTTGCTGATTCTTATATCTGAGATACTTCTCCATCTCCTCTCAAGCTCTCTCTGACTCAGAGTGGCTGCCATGGAAAAGTTCAAGTTCTACAAGCTGACATTTTGTTAGCCAGCACTTCTGTACATACATTCTCACTTATCCTAGCATATCCATACACTCAGAAAAGTCTATATTGTTAATAAGCCCCTCCTACCAGGCTTTCAAAGCAACCTGACTGCCTGCACAGTTATATATCCTTATCTTTGTATACAAGATTCCTTGGACCCATTTCATTAAAACCTAAAGGGCAAGCATTGGGATTGCTAAAACTTTTAGAGATATAACAAACTTTTTATAGGACATACTTTTAAAAATTTGTTTTTACGGTGTCTAAGAATAGAACACATAATTTTAAGGTTATTATTTGTGGGTATTTTTTTGTTCTCTACAAACTCAATAGTTTGTTCAGAATCTATGGCTAATTGAAAGATTGAAAATTTATCATTCACTTGATTTTTTTTTTTTTTTTTTTTAAGAATTGTTTTAATTATTTGTTTACTGTAATTTGAGGTTAAATATAATTTCCTACAGAATATAAGACAGGCAGGTTATTTGTATGTGTGCTAGTGTATTTGATTAAATTATTTTAATTCTAGGTCCTACTAAGAGTTGTATTGGTCTAATTAAAACTACTGTTAATTTCAGTCCTTGATGAATACTCACCGGGGTATAATAGATACAACTGTTTTTAGGTAGAATTTGGAAAGAAATAATTTAATAAAATACACTGCCACACATTCAAATAACCTGTGTGTCTTATATTCTGTAGGAATTTTTTATTTATTTTTTTTCAAAATTTAAAATAAAGTATAATTCAAAGCACCTAAAAAATCGAGTAATTTTCTAACTTCCATAAGCCGTAGATTCTAAATAACTGAGTTTATAAAAAAAAATATCATGAACGAAAGTCTTATCCAAGAACATGAAACATGTTCTATCCAAATACACAATAAAAACTTATGATGCTGCTTTAAGAAAATGAAGTTGATGCCATATTGGTAAATGGTTACATTTTCAAAATTTGGTTAACATATTTATAAATCTATTTTATCTTATAGCTTTAGAGATCATAGTAGTGTATATCTTGAGTTGATCACTCTGTATATATATATATATATATATATAAAGTTTTGTTGTAGTTATCTAATGTGTATTGTGGTAGTATTTAATCAAAGTTGTGTACAATTTGATAGTGTAATTTTTAGAACTTTAGAATAATTATGTTTTTATCGTGATATTTCCTCAATTAGTTATAAACTAAAATATATATAGTATATAATTAGTTATAAACTCTGAAGAGTTATAGATGATATAGTAGTAGTCCTAACACAAGTGTAAATGGATATCAGAGTTATTTAGTGATCAATGGCATAACAGAAAAACCAGTGTTGATTTTAAAATGACTGTTCTGCAGTTGTAAGGTTAAATAAACATTATTGATCAAAAATATTTTGAGCCTTCAACACTACATGAGAGTCATCCAGATTTAAAAACTGTTCGGACTCTCGTTTGACACCAACTTTTTTTTACTAATTCTCTTTGTTTTTTGGAGAGTGAGGATATACCAATTTTGACTAACATGCTAAAAGTTAGCTTAACCAATTGGAGAAACCCATACTAGAGACACTAGGTAGGCAGGATGACTCAGGGTCTATTTAGTGGTTCTGTTATGTATTTACTTAGTCTCGTAGCTCTAAAACCACTGCATATATTTTACAAAATTTTTCGTAGTTTTTGGAGGTTATGAAATTTATTTTCATGACATTTGTTTGGAAGTTTAAAAAAATATCTGGTAAAATATGGATATTTTTGTTTTTAACTTTAAAAAAACCCACAAAAATTCAACAATGTGATGTGAACAATGAACTAACCTCACAAACAACGATGCACTAACTGGAGTAGAGTCAAGCCACTAGCTTCAGCCAGTTGATCGTTGTTGCATTGTAATATAAAGAGTCACCTAGTCGTGTATTTTACTTCATTCCCACACATAAATTCGAAAGTTTGTAATATTTTTAAAAACAAATCTTCACCTATGGTCAGTAATATAATATATCTGATAGAAATTAATACGATATATCGGAAGTTAATCTCCAAAGTTTAACAAAAATAATAATACGATAGGTTTAACCAAGACTATCACAACCTAATTTGTAATTTTTCATTAACTATTCTCTTCTTTGAACATTAGGACTAAGACTTAATCCCAACTACCTGCTTTTTCAGTGTAATGGTTTCAGATTTCCATTAGTCTAGTCTGCACTAAACGTCTAGTAGATGTTTCATGTTTTTACGTTTTTCAGGGGGTGTGGTGTTGGGCGCCTCCAAGTTGGTGCACCCTGGGTAATGCAGAACGTCCAACGATATGCACAATCTTATGGAAGTAAATGTAAGTAACGTAACTATTTCATTTCATTTCATTTATTACAGCCTAGTACAAAACTACATTTAATTTTTATGGCCGTATTCACTTTTCATCAGTAAAATAATATTAATTAAAAAATTCAATACTAAAACTGTTCAATAAATTTTTATTAAAAATAAACATTAATCTAAAGCAATAGAATAACACAAAAAATTAAAAATACTAATTAAATTAACAAATAATTACAAGTTGAATTAAAACGTTTAACTAATAATGGACTGCATTGAGCGATTGAAGGATTTATTATGACATAAATGGCTACTACATTCAATCACAGAGTAGAAGGACTTGGACAATAAAATCTGTCTTATGAGTTCTGGAAGTTTGTTAAATAAATGTTACATCAGACTGTAAGGGAAGCTTTCTGTAAACATTTAGTCTGAGGGTGATTCTGTAACAAGTTTGTTTATCTGGTGTTAAAATCATGAAAATCTTATTTATAAACTGGTTTAGATTTGATCCAATTATATATAATCGTTTTGAAAATGTATAGACTTGAAAAAATTAATATGTCCAACTCATTAAAAGTTTTCCTGCGGGATTCCTTTAAAAAAAACAAAAAAAAAAAACAAGTCAACCAAAAATGCTTTTTTGCGAAGACTCTTTGTGACTTAATGAGTCGCCCCCACGTTGAAACAGTGCAATGTTTGGTTTCACCCTTTTATTACTTCTTTTTGACGTTATTCACAACAGAAGGTTGTAAATGGGAAATTGAACTTATTGCTTTGCAATTCCAATAAACCCTTAATTTTATTCAAGTCCCACCTTTGGGAACTGCTTGATAAATTATTTATTAACGTCCTTATTAGGCCAAACAACACAATGTCCAAGAATAAAATACTGTCTTTAGTATTTATTCTTATATATTAGGAATCACTTTAAAATTCCTTTAATACTTTTATTATTTAATCAAAACTAGCTCTTTTTTCTCTTATTGCTATAACTTTAAAACTCACTCTCAGGGAGTGTCATTTGAAAGAGTTATTTTGCAGAATCTATTTAAAATTGTGAAATTTATGAGAGCACAAATTATTTTAAAAAACACTCTTAACTTTAAGCTGAAAACAACATAGGGTTAGTTTAAAATCCACACAACACAATGTTACCCAGAAATAAAATTTATATTTTAATTAAAAATTCCTTTTTAATTCTTTATATTAATCAAGATTTTAATTTATAAAATTTCTTAACTTGATTTAACTATAACTTTTCTTAGCTTTAAAACATCTTGCAAGAATTCAACATAAATATCAATGACTATTATCTCTCTAATTATTATTAAAATGAATATATCTTTACTAAATATTAAAATCAAACTTACTTTAAAATTAAAAACACATTGACTTTAAAAAGTACATATTATATATAAAATAAAAAAGAATTTAAATTTGATAATTTCCCCCAGAAAGTTTTAAAATTATTTTTTTATTTCAAAGCGAATATTTATTCAAAATCGTAACTGTGGTACCTTGTAAACATATTTATAGCTGTTTTCGGCTCCTGTAAGGCAATGCTGATTACAGTTGTTTTGGTGAAGGTTGAAGTCTAGTTGATGTGAGCTAGCAGTCCTCAGTTACGTTGAAATCAGTTATACTGTTGTTAAAAGTTGAATGGTTGCAGATTGAAGATCTTGTAGTCGAAAAGTTTAAAGATGAAGTCCAAGTTTGAATCAGTGTGGCTGTCTGTTGTATCTTGCTATACCATTTGAAGTACCAGGTCGCTTCCAATAAAACAATCGGTATAGCCTAGTGCTGATCACATAAAGACGATTGTAGATGACTCTCTCCTCCTGGTGGTAGTTAGAGTTGTTCTCCTACTAGGAGCTTGATCAAGACTTGTTCTCCTTCCAGGAGCTGTATCAAGACTGAAGAAAAGTTCTGTTGAAATGGACCTCCAAAACATTTTCCCTGTTCCATGGTACCAATTTCTATGAACATTTCCCTTTCATTTATGACGTTTAAAGTTGATTAATTTGGTTTATTTATTCAAGATTTCACTTTAGTTAGTTTTTATTATAACCCTTTTGGTTATTTTATTGTTTGTTTTACTTTAATTAGTTGTTGATTAACTAATTATTATTTAGTTTATTTGTAAATAGGTTGCCAGCACTGTGTTTGCAAAATCCAAACACTTGACTCCTCCCCTATTGTGTGGTAGGGGTTGCTGCAGGTTGATTCCTGTACTGTCTGACTTTCTGGAATTTAATTTGTACATTTTCTTGAAAATTCCCATATCTCTGGTTCTAACAAGAATTCTGGAAATCTGTAAATGTCATTTTGTTCCTCTTGATTTCTGGATTCCATACAACTTTGATTTAAAGTTGTAGGATGATAACTTTCTAAGATATACCCTTTTTCGTTTTTCATGATTTTTTCTTTGACCAACTTTTGATCGGTTCGTAATTTCTTAATTCTTCTTTTTGGTTTTTGTAGCCTCTTCCTTAGAAATGAAGGAGTTCTTTACTTTTTCATTTATTTTCATTTTCTGATAAATTGTTCGTTGTTGAACTTTGTCGATTTTTAGATGGTCAAAAACCCCCCTAAAATTAATTATATATGTACTTATTTTGGTATCATTATATTATGTCACATATCCTTAACCTATTTCCATTATAAAAATTTTAACTTTTATAGACAAAATTTTAGTTTTTTGTCTATGCATGTTTTTTGCAATAACTATTAAACTATTCGAGTTAATAAACATTTTCTTGTATTTTCTATGCTAACTAGTTATTCTTTATCATAATATGTTTTTATATTCAAAATTTAAACAATTTAAAATTTAACATAGGAAATTGCATGTGAATTATTTTTGTAACAAAGTTGAATCATATTATTTAATCCAGTCTGGACTTGTAATGTCACGTGATCAACCGAGCTATTGTTCTCAGTTGACCTGTCCGCTCATGTTAGGTAGCTGTCTCTCACCCCACTTCCCTTATGCTTTGAATGTTTCATTTATTATTGAAATTGACAAAAATTTTATAATTTTACTTTTCTTCATATTAAACTAATTTTTCCTGTACACATTATTAATTATTTATGGATATTACCATTTATTTATGTATTCTTGCTATTTATTATATTTTAACTAAAATTTTATGTATTACAAAATTTTGTTTTTGGAACGATTTTGGTGAAAAACCCCAAACCGTTTCAACGTGATTACTCCATACTTCAGATAAAAGTAGATAAATCTATAATAAGACATTAGAAGTGTTTGGTTAGTGAAATTATTTAACATTATTTAAGGTTTTGTAAAGAACAAAAATTTCATTGCAAATTACAATATCGATATGGTTATTCTATATTAGACCACTGACCTATCATTAAAATTAAAAATTTGGTGCCTTTCACCTGTTTCACTGCTCCAACTTGTCACAATAAAAACAAAAAACCATCACTTTGTGTATTGTACCGCAAAAGGAACATTTACACCGCACCCATCCTTTTGTTTTGTTTTAATCAATGAGAAGTTTATGCACCGAACATGCACAAAACTTTGTGCAAAACTGTGTGTGTTACCTTGTGGATAAATTCAATAAATCTATAATTTTGAAATGCCAGTTTCCAGCGTTTTATAACAATGAAAATAATTTCTTTACCTACAGAAAACTAATAACAACATGTGTTTCACAATCTGTGGGATTTTCAATGGTAGTGACTATTTCGAACAACAGTGTTGATGCGAGAATAGGCTGAATAATCTTCCTACTATCATTATCTAACTTATGCTGAGGTCGGGCTTCACAGTTGTGGAAAGATCATGTTACTATCCTGACTCATCCAGTCAAAAG
The DNA here is from genome assembly GCA_963513935.1 of Aphrophora alni. Lineage (NCBI taxonomy): Eukaryota > Metazoa > Arthropoda > Insecta > Hemiptera > Aphrophoridae > Aphrophora > Aphrophora alni. The sequence continues at coordinate 139,995,977 of OY740768.1, forward strand.
ACAGAAACATAAGTTACTTTCCGAACTGTGCTCGTATTTACTACTAATTTCATCCTAATGCATATTATAACACAGTTGCAATAACATCATCACGTGAAACATGTTTATTAATATTCTTGTGTGTGTATGATAGTTTTAGTATTATTTACTGTTACTTTTTAGTTTATGAATATTATTGTCATGTTGGATGCTAGACAGTAGACACATTTGGTTTGCAAGAACAATGTATATAAACTTCTGAGAAGTGAGATAACTCTCCACAAAACCATTATCTATGTTTATGTTCAGTTGTAAATTAAATGATATTACTCTACTTATAAAGTTATTTGATTGTTTTTAACATTTAATATCAATGTTTGAACAAGTTCAATCTATTATTTCACTATGTTGCTTGTGTTAGAGAATTAACATTTCTATGATTTTTTTTCCCAGGTAACAGAATCTACAAGAACCTGTGAACAATTTTTTGATGAAATGATAGAATCAAGTGAAGAATTGACTGGAATCAAACATGATGCTTCAGTTGTTACAATGTGAAATATTATCAACATTGGACTCACATTCAGGAAGTTGAAATCCTCAGAACAGCCATTCCGAGATAGGTTTCTGTGGTTTCCTATCTCCAAGGGTGAATGCCGGAATGGATAACTAGGCCACAGCCGACTATTGAAATTATAAAATTTGTATACCCAAGTATATTTATATTTTGTATCATATACACAATGGTATAGCATGGTAATGTTTTGATTAAACAATATTGAATTAAGAAAACTGTTATTATTGATTTATGGTATGTTATATCATCCCTTTGCCCTCAATTACAATAAACTGTAAAAACAAGAATTTTACAGGTGTTGCAATCCCGAAGGACCTACCTAGATCTACACCTTTTTTATGTAGTCTTGGGTTAGAACATCTTAAGTCTTTTTTACCAACTTTTATCATCTTTTGAGCTTGTATTCAAGGGCTAGGGGTCTTTATTTTATGTTCTTTATTTCTTTTTTTTTAATAAGGGATCATAATGACTTAGAGGTTTTTAATTTTTAAACAACAAGGCAAAAATAGGGATATCTGCCTAAGTGAAAATTGTCCAAACACAGTGACTACCAATAGATTTTGTTTGTACTCTGAGGGCTTTACTTGTTCTTTTAATGCTGAATATGTAATGTTCAAAACTTGGGTTCTTGACCGTTGTAGGAAGTGTTAAGTAACTCATGAACTGGTCATAATCTGACATTTCCGATTCTCCAGGATTTCGATTGTAATAATTCTCAGAATCAGATGAATAATCTGGTTGACCCTAATCATCACAATCATCTGGGAAATCTCCCACTACCTGATCATCCTCATAATAAGTCTGATATATTCAAAAGATTTGAGCAATGACTTGTGGATAACCTATTCTCCTTAAAATCATTCTCTGAATCTGACAGACTAGGGTTATACAAGTTCCCTCAAGTCATCAGATGCAATATCTCTCAAATATTTTTGTTAGAATGTCATTATTTATAATAACAATAGAAAGCACAATTTCACAATAGCTCAAAAAAAAAAAATATATATGAACAAAAAAAATATTTAAAAAATGGCATAATCTTCAGTGAAGTCTACATCTTTATTTCGTATTTTACGATGTCTTTTGACTGTATTCTCAAGCTCAAAGATGCGCTAGTGTGTGATATGCGAACACATTAAAACACTTACTCTGAATCAAGCGTGTGAGACACGCTGGGAAGCATGACTAAATGATCAGTTCAAGCTATCAGGTATCAATATATTCAGGTTTCCTGATTCATTGGTAGAGCTGTGTGACAGATTGGATGCTCCAAACAGTGTCTATAATTGAAATTTTGCATCCTGGGTGATTAATCTCAAAATAATTGGTTATTACAAAATTATCATGTTTAAAAACTCGTAATCATTTCAATTACAGTAGATGACTATAACTATAAATAATAAATAAATGTTATTAAATTGACTATAAATGTTTAATTAAATTACAAAATAAGTTTAAATACAAAATATAAAAAAATTCTCAACCAAGTTTCGAACCCCAGAACTCCTGACTTGTGGACTACCTCCAAGAGAGCTTGTAGTTTGCAATGTATTACTAAACATTTGAAAATATTTTCTCATAAAATTTAATAAATTTTAAAGTGCAGCCACAAAAGTATTAATAATTTAAATCTATTGAATAAAATTCAAACATTTATTAAATGAAAAATTCCTAGCATAAACTGACAAAACATTTGTTTCAAACGTTTATTTTAGCTATCAATGTTTCCCTATTAGAGACCAACATACTGTCTGATATCTAATAATTATGAGAAGTTACCAACGAATAAAAAGTTAGGTGCCCTAAGGATAATAATGGGACTATTTTACAGATATTAAAATTAGATCAATGATTTTTATAAAGCAGAAATAAAATAAAATTGAACGTTAAAAATTATTAGTTAATTTTTATATAATAAATAATTCTTTAAAATGAAACCGTCCCACTTATTATAGTCCAAATTTACTTAATAATAACCTCATTATGTGTAAAGGCAGTCAAGTGGCATTAAGTAGTTCATTTTGTTAAATAATTCTTGGTTTATTTATATGCTAAAGTCCTTAACCAACCCATGTAGAGGAAGTTGGATAAGTTCCTACATGGGAAGTTTATTGTTCCCTTAAACTTCCACTTAAATTTACCTTACTGATCTTTACTGACCTTATATATATACCTTATATTATATATGTAATAATAGTTTGCGTAATATGTTGCGTTAATACGTAATATTAATAATATAATATAATATATTTATATATAAGGTGAAAGTAAAGGTACCGGTAAGTAAGGTAAATTTAAAGTGGAAGTTTAAGGGAACAATAAATTATCCAACTTCCTTTACATAAGTTGGTCAAGGACTTTAGCATATAAATAAACCAAGAATTATTTAACAAAATAAACTACTTGATGACACTTGATTACACATAATAAGGTTATTATTAAGTAAATTTGGACTATAATAAGTGGGACGTTTTCATTTTAAAGAATTATTTATTATATAAAAATTAACTAATAATTTTTAACTTTCAATTTTATTTTATTTCTGCTTTATAAAAATCATTGATCTAGAGAATATATTACCACTTTATTATAAGTTCACTTCAGTTTCGATTTGTGATAAAGTTATTTTAGAGTTTAGATAGTAATTTATTAAGTTAATCCATCCTCTGTTTATTATTCAATTGCAGATTAATGTAGGGATGGCTAAACTGAGAAGGGGAGGTAAGGGTTTGATAAATTATACCTCATTAACAATGTCTGATGTTCTGTTGTATTTTAAACAAGACTTAGAAATTTTCATTTATGATGGCATGGTAAATATGAGCAAGCAGGTATTACTTTTCACATAACCCTCGTTTGGGTATAATAGATTTGCGTTATCCTACATCTGTAGATGTTTGTGCTTTCGTTTCTGCGTAATTGTTGAAATGAGAGTGTAGTTATTGTTTGTAAGTGTGTTGTTAGAAAGGGCTTATTTTCTCATGGACGTATGTGGTTCAGTAATCCAAAACAATTGGTTATTTTTATCTGTCAAAATCAATTAAAAAACAAAGTAGTCTTGTGAAGCATTTGTTTTAAAGTATCCGTTCTTATCTCTATGTCAATTATAGAGAAATAATTTATTAAAATTAACATTAAAGGTAGGCTACTACATTATATTTGTCTTTAAAATAATAGGGACAAAAGTAATCTTTCAGACCACACCTTTCTCATTAATAGAATTGAGGCAACACTAAGGGGGAGAAGACTTGAGATGAGATGCCATTGTTCTTTCATTCCTTAATTACAGATGGATGTTCTTTCGTGGCTGGTGATACAGACATTTAATTTCTTCCTTTCATTGGTTGTATTACAAAGTAAAGTCACTCATTAAGGAAATGAAATATTTTACATTAAACAAAGAAGCTTTCTAAATCTCGAGAAATATCGTAGATTATTTTATGTATTTAATAATTAGTAACTTAAAATAAAAATGATTGTTAATAGTTAAATAAACAGTAAATAAAAGAAAAAAATCATACATTTCAACTTTTAGTATACAATACGTTTAAATTAAAAATTTTGTATTTACATGTAGAGTTTTTATTTTTGTTTGTCATGTCCTTTGAACTTTGTTACTCAGTAAATAGTTGGTTTTTCTTTTTCAATAGAAGGAAAGATAACATAATTTTACATTTTTTATGATGAAATATGTTTCTCTTATGACCTACATAATTAATATCAGTGCATTCTTCTATCTCTCCTCTCATTGACTGAACTATTGCTGATATATTTGAAAAAACCTCAAAATAAAATTAAAATAACAATATATTATACCTGAACAACTAATAGAAAGTGAGTTTTTTTAATAAGATTTATATATTTTTTAAACTAATAGAGTTTCATGTTATTTTCTTAAAGTTATGTTTTTTAGTTTTTCATTTTTCATAATGAATATCATCGAACTCATTATCCATGCTTTTTAGAAACTTGATTAAAAATGTGATAACTTATATAAATTAGGGGTTATATGTGTTTTTTTTTAAACTTATGTCTGTAATAATTGATATTAGCCTTTTTTTGTCTCATTATTTCTGGGGGCAGAGGTCTTTTTCTTTCTTTTTTTTACTACACATCAGAGATTTTGAACGAAGAATGCAGTCATAGTTTCTAGTTTTATATATCTGTACATATATTTTTATACTTAGTTTAAATATCATATTTTAATACAGGTTGTTACAAGCAGGGACAACTTTTGTTAGACATGTAATATCAGAAGATGAAATAATTTTTTTTTCTAATAACGTATATTTCTAATTGTTAAAGGTGACAAAACTTTAAATTCTCACCATTATTATGTATATTGAAGAGTGTGAGTGATATAAATATTACTAAATTATTATTCACTCTAACACAGAAGTGTTTCCTCTCCACAGGTTATAGCTCTTGATAAGAACCTAACTTAATATATAATTATAATCAAGCAATCAGGAATGTTTCATAATTATTTTAACAATTATTATAAATCTGAATAAAATGTGTTACAACAAGAGATTTTAAAATAGAATGACATGTGCAAAAACCATTTTAAATTGTAATCATTTAAATCTTGCAATATTTTAACTCTCATGAAAGCTATAATTAATGTCAGCTTCCACTAAAAAAAAAAAAAAGAGGAATTTCCTGCTTACAGTTACTATTTATTTACAATGTTTTCGAAGTAGTAGATGATGAATTTGCACAGCATTTAGTCGAGAAATGTTTGCAAATGTAGTTGGGAAATAAATTGTTCTCATATCAAAATTGCAATTTTCTCGTTTTTATTTTTTTTAAAGAGTACCTTTTTAACAACATTAAATATTTTTACAACACATAAACATTAAAACACAAACACAACACACAAACAACATATACATTGAATTTAATTAATTTATAGGGCACATTCATGGTTTTCAGTGTGAGAGCCGGATCAGAACTGCAGATAAGGATCTCATCTTATGGTCGAAGACATTCCTCTCTCCCTCGTAAAATAATTTAATATCTTCAAGTCTGTTACAAATATTATATTACAATTAAACGATAATTTATCATTTAAGATATTATGTGGTTCCATTTTTATTGCCTCGTAAATCTTAAATTCCTTGAATACACTCGTGCATCTACTCTTTTAAGCAAAACTTGTAACACCTTCATGTTGGTCTTTAGATCTGTGTATTTATGATCGAAATAAAAAAGGTTTGCAGCAAAATTTGATTTTATATTGTTATATTTTTATTTTGGCAAATGTTCCTTAAATCTTTTACCAAATGAATGTCCTGTCTGTCCTATCTAGTAACTAGCGCAGTCATTACAAATCAATTTGTAGACTCCAGTATGCTCAAATAAGTCCTTGTTTTTATTTTTGTAAACATTCTGTTATAATTTTGTCTGTAATTTATTGTTTGTGCTGTAAGTTATGGTGATATTGTTTTTTGCCAATTCGTTTTGCAAGGTGGCCAAAAAAAGTTGTCTAAAATTTCCAAACTCTGTGGAGACGAACTTTTTCTTTGGATTACTAAGCAGTGGGAGAATTTCTATTTGGTTTTTGTTCTTATGCTTTCGAACTATGATATCAATTATAGATCTTCTATAACTATTTGACAATGCTGTTATATGTTTCAATATTAATACTGCCTTATTGAAATCTTCTGCGGAAAATGGATTGAATAGAAAACAAAATTGTTTTTTAAATGTTCAACTTAACTTTTTTTTATCAAAAATCTTTCAACAAGGGTATATAATAATTTTTAAAATATAAATTTAGTCATTTTTTGTGGTTGTACAAAATATTCTTCTAGATAACTTTACCCAATGTAATGTTTTCTATATATTGATATGCTGACACGGTGTTATATACAGAGTGTTTCACGAAGTTTTACCTACACTTTCTTATGTCATTCTACAGGCCAAAAGAAAGATAACACTTCACATAAATATATTTCCTAAAACGCTTTGGTAACTAGTTACGGCTAGCGAAAGATTTTGTTCTGGTTTCTAATCCTACGGTAAAATTCAGTATTGCTGAAATCCCTGGGACCCAAATTATGGAAGAAATTTGGTGATTTTTTTTCCTGAAAACTGTATAAAAGTAGGTTTTAGAACTTTGGGAATACTTGAATTGAAGTAGAACATTAAAAAAAAATTAATCATTATAACATTTGCTGACTTAATTGACCAGGCACTTAAATATCAGTTAATAGATTTTTAGTTTCATTATAACTTTTGGCATTTTTCAGTACACTTTGATATGTTTTGTTTAAATTAAAAAAGAATATTTTTCGATATTATATTTTATAAAATTTATTCAGAATTAAATTCTATACAAGTTTTGTTGAAAACTTTTACGCGTTTTAACCATTTAACAAAGTTATTTCATAGCGAACTTAAAAAAGTATGTTTTCGACCCCTATTATTTGTGTTTTACCCAGTTTTCTCATAAACTACTGAATAAACAGTTCTGAAATCTACTTTTTATATTTTTTACAGGTCAAATTGCACATAAAACCGCCAAATTTGCTACTTGCTTTGGGTCCCAAGGATTTCAGCAAGACTGAATTTACCAAAGGATTAAGAATCAGGGCGAACTCTTTTGCTAGCTGTAACTAGCTAAAAGGGCGTTTTATGACATGTTTATATTAAGTTGTTTTTTTTCTATAGGCCTCACAGAATGAGCTCAGAAAGCGTTGGTAAAACTTCATGAATCATCCTGTATAACAGATATTTTACAACAGTTTAAAATAGCTGTACAAGTATTCAAAACACACTGTTTTTTTAATTGTTCCTAATTTTATGCTTATAACAATAATGATAAATAACAAATTAAAATAACATCCTAACAGATGAAATTCTGATTAAAAATCATATCCCTAGAAACTACTTGTAAATTTACAAGTGAAATATCCTTCAAAATACGTTAAAAACTTGACAGGCTGCCGCATTTTCAGCGAAGGGTAATTTATAAATTCTTTCACAGTAGCAACAACTAAACAAAACAAAAGAAAATGGTCTTTTAACATGATAAAATATGAATAAATTAAAACAAAACAAAAACTGTTGTAAAAAAACTTAAGAGGAGATAAAATATACTGTAGGAAGCGTAGAAGCTTTTCCTTTAAATGAAATATTGAGCAAGGTATTTTTACATTATTAAATTTTCTGCCTTTCTCTAACCGACAATGATTTAATGATAAATATTTTTCTAAGTTTAAACAATTTCAAAACGACAATGAGTAATATTAAATATCTATCATTTCATAATTCAACTCCAGTAAGATGAAGCACTAAGCTATGAGGTAATTTAACATGAAAATTATTTAATTAATTGTTCGCTATAAATAGTATTCTTGGATCTGTTATACCTACATTACAGGTCCTATGTTCCCAGAACACATTTTATAATTAAAATTGATTATATATATTTGAAGCATTTATACTTATAACAGAACAACTTATTAATTATATCCAAGTAATGGTATACAATTTTCATAAATAATAAAAGAGATATACGTAATTTTTTATTAAATCATTGTTGAAATTACAGATATTTTTTTATGTATTAAAATAATGAAACCAACAATTCGATGCACCACGGAAATTCCTTTAAAACATTAATGATTTAACACATTAGCTGTTGTAATATATAATTAGATATAGATACAACAATATAAAAGAATTATGTTTTTACGTAAATAATTTAAAATGGAGTTCATCCGAAACTTGTGGTAGAAGTGAAGACAATGCTGGCAATTATTGGAGAAGAATATACTCAAATTAAAGTATAAAGTTGTTTATTCAGAATTGTTTGTAAGTAAAATAAACTAAGGTCTCTAAGTGGTTTTACTAACTGTAAGTGCTTTCCTTCACTTGCAGTTTTAAACATTTCCTATATGAGGTATAATCATTTATTTATATTGACTAAAAAATTATAAATTAATAAAGCAAACCATTAATTTCAAAATTGAGTTTACTGATATTCTAAATTCTCAATCTAGCTGTAGTAATATTTACCCTTCTTCAAAACACCTATTTATTGGTGTAGAATGAAATTTAGATGTTCTGTCTTCGTACTTTCTCACATATATTTACCATAAAATTTTTATTTCAACGGGCAAAAAATTTTAGCAGATATAATATTAGTGTGAAACTTGATTCCCAAAAAAGTATTGGGGAAGATGTCTGTGTCATATGTTCAGTCCAAACTTTTTGATTGGTATGTGTATATTAGCAACGGCGGGACTTTTTTTCTTTCTAATAATAAGAAATTTGGAAGTAGTTGAATTATATATTAAGAAAGGAAAAAAGTTTCGTCATTGTTAATATACACATACCAATCAAAAAGTTTAATTAGTTCGATAAAATTCAAGTGAAAAATATATCACACAGATTGTGAATTGAACCCAAGACCTTTAGCTTTACGTGAAAATGCTCTTCCGACTGATCAATCCTTAGTTGCTTCCCAGCATAAGGCGTACACTTCTCACTTGAATTTGTTTTTTGGTGCAATTTTCGAGTTATAAAATTCATTTCCTCATTTGAAACGAAATTGAAATTAATGTTTTTACTCAACTTGCAGCTTTTACGTATGTATTTATTGATTTTAACGCTTATACGTTTTTACCAGCTATTATTGGTAAATTATATATTATTTCAACTGAAAAATATATGCCCTAGACTGGGAAATTGAACCAAGGATCTTTGACTTTATGCGCCAATGCTCCAAGAACAATGCTCTCCGTTGGTAGATCATTCTCACCTAAATCCAAGGATCCTGGATTCAATTTTCCCGGATTAGGTCCATCGTTTAGCACTCGAAATATTGTTGAATTAACAATACTAGCAGATGAAAATGTATAAGCTTTAAAATTAATAAATTTAATTTTTAATTAAAAACATATGATGTTTTCGAAATTGGTTGAAACTATTTTGATCACACTTAGCTGAAGTATCGAAACAAAATATATTGTTTGCCATCTCTCAAAAAATAACGGTGAATGGAATTTTAAAAATCAGTCATTGACTTTTATAAAACTGATTTTAGTAAAATGTGGAAAATAACATCTAAAATCTGTGTGTAAAATTTGTAAGTAAAACAATAATCGTTTCGCGAATAATTGGACAACATGGGTCTTCCCCACCTCGTTCAAAGCTTGATTTTAAATAAATACACTTTACATTGAGGATATATTTATGCCACAAACACAACAGTTTATGCCTTAATGTAGTTATATCTATAAAGATTATATCAAAGATATTTTCTATGATTCCCTTTCACTTTTTCACGGACACGTAATGTACTTACATTTTAGTTGAATATTAGTTGAGGTTGGTTTTTGTTTGGGATGATAGGTGAGCGAGAACGGTTGTGCAATGTTTTTACACTGTCTATTTACAGTTTTAAATATATTTTGATTTACAAAGCATTTAAATAGCATTTTCTAACTATTTGTAAAATGTTAACTTTAATAAAATGTATTAGTTCAACAAATTAGATTGATAGTATTAATCACAGAGTTATAAAGTTTGTACTGATAACAGTTCCATACTTGGGATATACTCGACAGTTCTTCTCACAAAGGTATAACTGTGACAAGCCAAAGCTAACAGAATGTTGTATATTGTGCATCTCCAAATACTTGTAACAGTTTCATATTAGGGTTTCATTCGACAATTCTTCTCAAAAATATATGTCCCTGACAAACCAAAGCTGAAGGAATGTTGTATATTGTGCATCTCCAAATACTTGTAGCAGTTCCATATTAGGGTTTCATTTGACAATTCTTCTCAAAAATATATGTCCTTGACAAGCCAAAGCTGAGGGAATGTTTTATATTGTGTAACTCCAAGTACTAGTAACAGTTCCACATTTGGGAGACACTTGACAGTTCTTTTCACAAACCTTACCTAGTTGCAATAGCTTTCCTTCACAGAATGAACGTTTTCGGCTTTAAAAATAAACATATTTTATTCCTGATTTCAAAGTGCAACATTCATGATCAGTAAACATTTTTTTAATACTTGTGAGTTGTTACCTTAAATCTTTTACGAAAATTTCAAGTGCTTCATTTTGACAAATCACAGTTTGGAAAGGGATAAACATCGTTTCATAGGTGGGATTTGGACCCACGATCTCAGGTGTCACTCTTAATCCGAGACTGATGCCTTTAACTACTGACCTACCAGAACAATATTAGGAATAGTTATTTTTGAACTATATTTGAAGAGTAAAATTTCTATTCAAATAAAGCAGTAATTTATGTATAATCTTATTCTATTCCTGACTTAGTAGTGTCTGAATCAGTTTACATTTCTACCATACTTGTGAGGGGTTACCTCAGATCTCTTAATTTCCTGTCTAATTATCGTGTATGAAATTGGTTTCGAGACATCCTTCATCGAGGCATAAGAAATGGCAGGTATTTGTTAAGACCGTGCATAAATCCTGTACATCACGTTTTCGAGTTTCAGGTAGAAAAATATTTCATTCTCATTTCTTCTTCCAGAGTAAATTAAAACCCATACCATAACTCTTGGTATACCAAGAAATGAATTGAACACAATCACTTAATCATTAAGGGATAAAAATAAAATAGATGGTAATTACGAAGGAAATCAAATAACACACACCTGCCATCCTCGGGATTTATTGCTGCAGTTTGATTATTGCTAATGGCAGGTCGTAAAGTGTGACTTCCTTTATTTAACAAGTAAGCACTTTCAACATAAAATAATACTAATTTTATTAATTTTCTCTGAGATAGATTGTTGATATATTATATTTTATCTTATTTTTACTTTCTCGCTTATATGAAATATAGCAAAGTATCTAAAGGGTGAAAAAAACTATTTCTGGTTTTTACGGTTATATCCTATTAAATTTGGGTTCTCTGAGTTAAATAATTTCTGGAAAGATCTCCGTCTGTCTGGCGTCTGTTGTTACGCTACAGATCAACTGATTTTAATCAAATTTGGTATTTTGATCAAGCTCATGATTTTTTTTTCTTCATTTTTCCATAACTTATAATTTTGGTGTATTACCATAAGAAAAAACAAAAATGAATACAAATTCATTGCAATCACATCTAACAATTTTGATTAAAATTTGCTTAAGTGTAATTCTATTATGACCTATACAAAACTTATTAATCACCATTTCTCCAAAAATACAGGTTTCACTGTTTTAGGTAAAACAATTTAAAAATCAGTCATGGGGTTGTTTTAACACTTTTTTTTTGCAAATAACCTCTACCGATTTTATTCAAATTTTATTGAGATATAAAGAATAATGACCCAAATATGTGTGAAAATTGGAAGTAAAAGAATATAACTTTACCAATGGAGGGGGGGGGATGAATAATGATATGCGTCTTTAAAAACAAAACTCGCTATAATCATGATAATTAATAGAGATTTTTTTGTCTTTAATTTATTTTTAAATATATTTTTATCTTCTAAAAACATATTGAAGCATCATTTCTATTTTAAAATATACCCTATACTTTATCTTAATAATTACCTCTCATTTTGAAATCTAGTCCTGTTTCGTTAAATATATGATTATATATATATATATATATATATATATATATATATATATATATATATATATATATATATATATATATTAAATAAAAGCCATAGCGTGTCATAATACTAATTGTGTAACTAAATTCAATTGAAATATTTTCAATGCATCTATACTAATTAAATGCACACCGATTATATCGTCAGAAGAAACAATATAGACTTCACATTAATACTAATTAAAAACTAATAAATTAATGAAGTTGTAACATTTTAAAATCATTTAAAGATGAATTTACCTTTCAGAAACACAATAAAATTATTAAAACATTTTACACTCTTAGCAGTGACTATAATTTTAGGCAACAAAATAGTTTTTGACGTTAAATTATATCCATATTCTGCTGACAATGTGTTCTCGAGAAATGAGACTACTGAAGCAGAGAAGATAATAAAGTGAAATTTATGTGAGTTATACATTGAAGACGGCTGCAAGTTCAATGAATGATAAACGAATGAACATTTTGTTGATTAACACGTTGCTGATAATAAAAAAGGATATCGAACTACAGCATAAAATGAATTAACTATCAGAGAGTTACATGATAATATACAGAATGATTAAAAATTGCACGACACTATTGATTTTGGATGATACACGTTTTTCTGAAAAATGGTTACTTCATTTTTTTACATCTAACATACTCCAAAACCGTTTCAAATTTTTTTAAATTATTACATAGATGATTTCTATGCATCTTTCTGAGAAAAATGATGTCTTATAAGTTAGGTTTTGTATAAAAATTATATTAATTTTTTTATGAATTTTTTAAGAAAACAAAACCTTTAACATGTGCCAGTTGCTGGGTATTTAGACGTAATGTTAGATTAATAGTTTAGTTTAGCTATTGAATGAGATATATTTCTATTTGTTTATTTAACACACAGATTTCAGTATTTCAAATCTCAAACTACAAAATCTGAAATGGCTAAACCTGTGCAAAATTTAGAGCCATTTAGTAAATGTAGATGATAACAATATATTTAAATACGAATATGTTAAATAAAAAGGACAACATATCCATCCAATGAACTGAAGGTAACTTAGGTTTTTTAAATGTTTTTTACGAAGGGAGAAAATTTATTTTGGAAAAAAGTCACAATTAGTTTATTCACTGATTGAAAATTACAATTTTGTATTGTCAACAATGCTCATCAACAATTTATGCAGTGATTTTAAATATTAATGTAAATTCAATTTTGTTTATAATAATGATACAAAATTATTTTAAATGCCACCATTTTGAAATAGTTTTAAATTAATAGTAAATCATTACTATTACCTAAAATGTTTCATAATTATATAAAAGAAAAATATTATAATGGACTAAGAAATAAATCATTAAAACTGATGATCGTATTTTACGTTAATTTAAATTTATTAACATGTATCAAAATATCTTGTGAGATACTGTTAATTTATATACTAGTAAAAATTAAATATTAAATCTATATACATTGATATTATTTAATTCATATTGTTTTTACTTTCAAAATAAGTATTAGATCACTTTGTTACTTAATAAACATGATTTAAATATTGATCAACAATGCTGAGTTATGTGTGCATTCGTTTAATGTCCAAATAATAGTCATTATTTTTAGTTTAATAGTCATACATTAAATTAAAAATAATTAGTTTGGATAACTAATAATAAACAGTATTACGAATTGACCAAAACAAGACATGTTTCAGATTATAATTACTACACTATAATGTAAGTTATATAAAAGTGTTATCCCTTTGCACTCGTCTGGCCAGCACTGCTGGCCAAATAGATATCCGAGTTTACCCGACATTGTTTACGATGTCGCCGTGCGCACAGCTCGGGTGGCCAGCAGTGCTGGCCACGTAACTTTTCTGGCTAGGTCGGCAGCCATATTGACTGTTCTGTCGCACCAGCTTGGAATTAATTTTAGACTATTCACCACAATTGGTACATAGGATGAAAGAATGACAAACGAAAGCATATTTTATTTCTATATAGTTTTAATAAATGAACTTAAACACATTTTTGCAGTTTTTATATTTAAAAAAAAATATTTGATATACTTTTAACATTTAGAAAAGGAATTTGATAAAACTTAATGGTTACATTATTTAGAACTTAATTTAAAACATACACCTGTATTTTTAACATTTGATCCCCTTTCAAATGAAATATTAGATGTTCTTTATTTTGAAATAAATTATATAAAAGTACATAATAATACAAAGTTTTATTTATTAATATGGTAGAATATGTATCAAATCAAATAACAATAAGAAATAACTGGTATCATAAAATTCTGGATGTTGTTCACAATTACAAAGAATTTTTTTATTTTTATTTTTTAACAATAACTTGGCTGTCTTTTGACATACAGAATTTTGTTAAAGTTTTATTTGTCGTTAAAAGGGTAATTTTTTTGTCTGTGAAGTTAAATAGATTTTTTTGATATTCAACATTAATTGATTGCTATTTTAAAATTGAATAAAATAAAGTGTTTGTTTTTGTTACACAACAAAATAGGTGATAGGTGGGGAAACTAGTGTTTAGAGAAAACATGTCTTTAATAAATAAACACAATAAATCACCCCCGTGAAGTTGGGAATATAATTAAGAAAGTCCCTGTATACATTAAATCTGTCTAGCACACAATTGCACATATAAAGCAAATCACCACATAGCTCTACAAACAATATACACTTAAATATACAGAAATATATATAATTGAGCAATGAAACTACTATTATTAATTATTAATTTGTTATCTATTATGTTTTGTTATTTGGAACAGAAGTAATTCACTTGTTTATTTTGTTTGTTGGTTTTTTCTCCAAATGAAACAATTCGTAGTTATTCCTTTTGTCTTACATGTATAGAAAAAGTTATGCAACGAGTCAAAAAAATTATATTGAAATTACATGGATATATTAAAATATTTGAGGTCTGTTGAGTAAAAAAAAGTGGACTATCAAAGTTTGACCGTCTATTGTCTGTTAAGTGCTTTAGATCCCAAATGTAATAAATTTTGTAAATAGGATATTACAGTCATATTTTGGGTACTTTTTCTTTAATAAACTCAAAATTTTTGTTTAACTGTATAAGAAAATAAAGACAAAATAACGAATTTCCCAAATTTGGCTCTATCGATTTTAATCAAATTTTGATCAAATGTAGCCTATACGGATTCAAACAAAACTTATTGATTGCCATCTCTCCAATTATGCTGGCTTGTGTGGTATTTGTAAAAAAAAACGAAAAATCGGTCATAAAGCTGTTAAAAAGATGAAGTTTCTCGAAATATTCTTACCCGTTTTGTTCGAATTTTAGTAAAATGGAAAATTATTAACCGAAACAAGTGTGCTTAATTAGGAATAATAGAATATAACAGTAAAAGAATAATTTTAAAAAGTAACTAAACAAATATTGATTTCATCTTATAATATTTATGCAAGTTTATGACAAAAGCAAAGCAATTTTAGACCTTATTTAAGATTAAAAAGTTACTAACAATTGAAAAATTACAATGGCCACCTTTTTTAAAAATTTTTATTATAAAAACAAAATTGTATGAACTGTTGCTACAATGTGAGTCACAAACTACTTTTTTAGTTTTTAAAGTTTTTTTTTCGAGTGATATAATTCAAAGCACATACCAATATGTAGTCCTGGATTGGCTGAACAGGTTTTACAATAGAATTTGCTTCTTTTTCTTTGCTGTCCAGGCCTACGATCGCTGCACACAGCACAATCTTTCGTTTTTCTATCTTTAAGAGGGTATGGCAAATACATTTGCCATTGAGTCTTTCTTCTTCTACTATATCTGGTTGCCGTCCTCTTTTTCTAGAATTTCGTATATTTCCAACGAGTTGCTTCACTAAAATTTTTCTAAATTCTCTTTGACGTAATTGTTTTTGGTTGGTAACCTTATTGAACAAAAGAAATGCGTTCACCATGGCAGTTTCTAGTAGCCAAAAAAAGACTTTTCTCCACCATTTGATGGATTTTCTCGTGAAAGAATAGCTAGATATATATTGATCAGCCACATCCACGCCACCCATGAATTTATTATATTTGCAGACCACCTTAGGCTTTATTACCTCATCTTCCTTAGCCCCCTTTTGTATACGTCTAATCGTTTTTGTGGATCCATCAGCATATAGAGTACTTAGCATTGCTACTAAGTTGGTATCTTTCCACAACAACAGGGATACCTCATTATGTTTTCTATACGTTTTAATATCGCCTTTTTTCAATTTAGGCTTATTAATCTTTAGATTTGTGTTTTTTCTTTGTGGCCTTACATGGTCAGGGAGCCCTTTCCTGGTTAGCATTATGGTCCCAGTTATATGAACTTGCCAGTTTAGGAGTGCTTTCGCCAGGTCCAAATTTGTGTAAAACCTGTCGGTAAACACATGGAGCCCTTTAATATCTCCATAGGCGTCTTTGAGCTTTCCCACAAGATGAAGTACTACACGACTAGTGGAGCCCAAATCAGGTCTGTCCATACGGTCAGTGGTTGTTTTACCAAAATAGGGTTCAATCGCACAAATGTATCCAGATTTTGATTCACTCAACACAAAGATTTTTATGCCCCATCTTATTGGCTTGTCTTTGTTGTAGACTTTGAACTGGATTTTCCCCTTGAATCCCACTGTGCTCTCATCTACACTTACTTGTTTGTCAGGAATATAATGTTCCCTGAATTTATTGTCGAGATAGAGGACAACATTCCGAACTTTTCCAGACCGAGTTAGTGTGCCGTGTATTGGTCCAGAAGGGGGTGGACCAACATGAAGGTTCCAAAATATTTGGGAAAACCTCTCTTTACTAAAAATGTCCTTAAAAAAAGGTTGTTGATCGATCCAATTTGTTGAGAAGTAGTCGTCTATTTCAGGTTTTTCGTTCATCCCCATGTTTATAATTGTTCCCATAAATGCTTTCAACTCTTCTAGACTGACGTCTACCCAAGACCACCACATCAATTTTTTTAGAAGGGGTGTATTTTTTTGTATTTTTTCACGAGCATACCTATTGGTTTCATTGGTTATTTCAGTCAATAAAATATCAGTGAAGAATAATTGAAAGAATTGTAAAGGGGTTTGTGGAATTTCATCAATTGGTGGCTTAAATTGACTTACTTGTGACCATGTATACTTATGGAAGTTTTGATCGCCTTTCTTCCATTCTCTCCAATCAGAACTACAATCATTGATGTTAGCGTTGATTGTCTCTACTTGCTCCACTTCATCTTCAGCAGTTTCGTCTTGAGATACATTTTCAAACATCTCAGATATATATGATTGTACATCACTATCATGCTCAGAACTAATACTAAGAGTACTATTAACATTATTGACATAAATATCTTCATCACTGTCTGATGCACACAATAGCTCTCTCACAGTATCAGATGGTAGGTCAAAATTGCTATTCATGTTTAGGTTATAATATTTACAATAACAAATCTTTACTTACATATTTAAATAACTGATATATATATATATATATACATGTATGCACAAAAACAACCAACTTCAATTCTTCAACAATATATTTATACTAATAACAAAACCACAATCTATTTAACTGATATAACTACACAATAGAACTCAATTGAGACCAACAAATAACCTCACGACGGCGATGCTCAAACAGAAACATGTGATCTTTATTTGGCGCAATTTTTACATGTTTATTTAGATCACTTTCCACTTCATAGGTTGCAGCACATACCAGACACTGTACCTATTATGTGTATATAGCTGCAATTAAATAAATATATTTTTAAAATGCTGTTTATTTTCGTGGCCAGCATTAGTGGCCTCCCGAGCGTTCGAGTAATTTCATGTTGGCCAGCACTGCTGGCCATCCGAGCTACGCGTGCCTACGCAAGTAATTAATTCCGACTTGAAGCGTAAATGGCTGCGGCCAGCAGTGCTGGCCACCTGATCTGTGCGTTCAACTTATAGTAATGGTTACCGAGCGCAAAGGGTTAAAATTCTTCAGGTATTAATACCTGTGCAAAAAATATTCTATTCAGATATTGTGTGTAAAAGATCCTCACAAAAGAATATTTAAAAAAAAAACTTTTCTGCACTAGTGTCAAGAATTTTATAATTTCAATTTTTTGCTTCATTAAACTGGATCTCTGTAACAAGTTAGTTTTTATAATAATCCAAGAGGCATTCATTAACCCATATTGATATCAGCTGTAAGATGAGGCGATTGAAGCGGAACAATTACTGGAGGCATAAAGGGACAATGGAGAAGCCAGCGAACGCCATATTACGTATAACTTGTAATCCTATCAAAGTAAAGTTACAGACAATGTAATACATATTGGAAGCCTTAATTGTAACCTATAACATTAGTGCTCAACAAGGCTTAATGAAATTAAAATTACGTAATCACAGTGATGAATGTTTATTGGGATTTAGTGTAGGAATTGGAGGTTATAGTTCATTTTCCTTCGTATAGAACAATTCTCGATAATCTATAAATAAATGCCAAACTAAAATCGTAACTCACAAAGTCTGAGTTAAAGTTATTATTGTATAATACTAAAAATAATATGACTATATTTGAGTAATATCTTTTTGTTCATATTTTTTAAATTATTTATTAAATTTAAGTGTCAGATATACATTAGTAAATTTATGTTAGACCAACTAATTAAGAAATTGATTTAAAAACAAAAAAATGATAAGGTTTGTAACATTCCCTATTATAAAGACCTGCTTCTATATTGGGGGATTCATGAAGATATGCAGAAACTTCGGAAGCTCATTCTACATGTAAAAGTAAAGAAAAAAAATTATATAAGCATAGGTCCGGAAATGCTACGTTAGGGAGTTACTGATAGCGATAGATTTTGCCCAGCATTTTTTACCCTGGGTTAAATAAGGGCCTGGGAAGGTAAATTATAAGGCAAATTCAATTTTTTCAAATGGCCTTTGACCTGACTAATTTAATAAAACGGGTCCCAGAACTGTAAGTTTAGTAGTTTTTGAGAAAACCAGTGTATAATTCAAAAATTGGAGTAAAAAACACATTTTCTTACCTTTGGCCAACAATAACTTTGTTATTTTACCAATAAACAGATCAAATTTTACAACGAAAATTGTAGAAAATTTAATTCTGAACAAAACGGTGCAAATCAGGTATACAGAAAGTGAATAGATGTTCGATTAAATTAATTTTTATTTAAACAGTGCAAAGTAAAATAAAACAGAAAACCCTATTCTAAACCTATTCAATAAAATTACGGTAAATTCTTAAAAGTGTCTCAATCAACTTCAATGCATTTTATGCTTGTTTAAGTATTGCTCTTGTTGCTTTTCGTAGTTCAAAAGGGGTTTACCTTTCACTTCGTAAAAGCTTCATTAATATTTGCCCCCATCCCTTCTGTTTATATTCAAGTACACAAATCGTTACTCTGATGACACGTTACCCATACTAATCGCGTAATTGCTAACAATGAACAATATACGGCTATAATTTATGGCCATCCTTCCGCAGCTCTTATCCGCCTGTGAAATTGTTTAACATAAATAATATGGCAATGGAACAGTACATAATACAATTGATGTAAAAACTTTTGATTACCCTATAGAAAGTCAAATAAATGTCGATTGAGTTTTTAACTGATTTTCACGTTTCATGGCCACAGGTTTAAATTTACAGATTACATATTAGATACAAATTTAGAGATTTAAATTATTCATGTGATGCACACAACTCCACCTCTTTATTTTGACAAATGACAAAGTCAAATATGTCGTTTCGAATCATGAGCCTTCAAATAAATGTGTTATTCGTGTAGTTACAAGATCCGGCAGCGTAGAATCACAGACAAGAGCGAAGCGAGTTTAGATTTTCTCACATAAGTACAGCTTCAAGGCCCACTAAGCAATACATAAACATTTAGCTAGTGTAAATTGTATGATCTAAACGACTGTGAAGTTAGAAAACTTGTGGAATAGTTAATTGTTTTAAACAATCATTTATTGTGCTATGTAATCTGTGTAAGAACCCTTAATCTTCAAGGCTTATGAGACCATCTTTTGAGCATTTCATTTAGAGAGTTTGCTTTTATTACATTATACGATGGGGCTGAGTAAGGACCATGATGACCACGCCAACTTGATGCCCTTGAATACAATAATCTTGATAATTTGACATTTTTAGGTATAAATCTCTATGTAAAATAAAAATAACACCCTTCGGAATAACAAAAGATAGGACTCAATAATGTACAGAATATTATATACAGTATTTATGTATTATTGTTATTTTTTCAATATGGTTGTAATAAACGAACCTTGCTTTATATTGGGAATGTTCATTTTAGCATAAAGTTCTACAACGGCAATATCGTTTATGAATTAGTTAAATACAAATTTTGAAGATGAGATGGCATTAATTTCAGAATTTAACTGAAAATTGGGAAAACAATATGTCAACTTTTAAACATACTATCGTAATAAACCATTTACGTATAATTCACGTATTTGATATAGGGTGTTGTTATTCTCTGTTTCTTATTTTCAAGTCCGAACATAGCCATGTTTAGGCGAGTGTGTGGCATGGAAAGGGCGTGGCGCTATGTTTTGGGATTACATATTTCTAAACTTTAATGTAATAGCAGATATTTCTTGTTGAAACTCCATTATCAAGGATAAAATAAAGCAAAAGCTTAAAGTTTCAAATATTTAATAGTATAAATGCAGCAAGGCGAAACAATTGTAGCTCATTTATACTATTAAATATTTGAAACTTTAAGCTTTTGCTTTATTTTATCCTTTACATATTTCTGTTATTTTGAAGGTTTGTGTATACAAATTGTATATAAATTGTGTATACAAGTTACAATATGTGTTTTTTTTCTAAATTTTATATTTTTGAGTGAATTTCTAGTTTGTGAATGGTTTATATTTGGCATAATCTAGAGGTATGTTGTAAACATAGGCCTATATGCAAATTTTCTTATATTGAGTGTTTTATTTGATTATATAAGTGAATATGTGTTTTATTCTTTGTAAAGTTTATTGTTTTAGTGAAATCTAGTGATTTTGTCTTAGGCCTAGCTTTAGAAAGTTACTACAGTAATTACGCCTAAATTGTCGAGCTTTCAAACCTAACCTCACTTGTCAAAGTTACCTTTTTAAAGGAAAACGTTATTTTTATTTTGAAAATGTAACAATTTTTTATTTATTATTTACTAAATATATTCACAAATATATTACAAATCTCCAGTAATCGTTGAAAAAATTCAAAAAAATCTATTTGTATGATGTACATTACCAATTCTGTGAAATTATTCTCTCCGTTACTCTCCGATTTTTTGGTATTTGACCAAAAAACTCCAAATGTTTTACACACCTAAATTCTATGCACCTTTCTGAATATAATGATTTATAGAAGTTGTGTATAAAATATGTTTTACTATTTTTGGTGAATTTTTGAAAGAAAAAAAAGATCATTTTACCTTTTTTATTTTACAATAATGATCAATATGACTTTACAATTAAAAGGAATATAGTCCATAATTGGTTTTAAATTAAAATTATTTTACTAATGATTTTTAAGAAGATACGTTTAATAACTCAACAAAATTATTGTTCTTAAATATATATATATATATATATACTAATCTATGAAATTACTTTCTACTCATTCATAACACAATTTATTAAATTAAACGTAAATCTGAAACAAATACTGAAATATTCACTGGTAATAATTTGAATTGACTCCCCTTTGAACCATATATCAAGACAAAGCCAAGTCAAGGGTGGTGAGTGCAAGGGCTCTGTAGAGACCAGGGTTGTGACAATGAAATACTGTTATTGCTTGTGTCTGAATCAATTTCAACACCATATTCCGTTTTATTCCAATTGAATATTACACCTTGAAAAGCTAGTTTAAATTTTTTTAAAGTATAATGATCATTTTAGTCATATCTGTACACAACTTTAAATACCGGGTATTCAAATTTTATATTTTTTTAAAGTCATATTTTGCTTGAATCTTCAGCGCCTTTGAAAAATATATACAAGTACATAAATAAGTTTTTAAACTTGTGTCGTTTTTGCCATAAACATGTCCTAAACGAAAGTTTTAATTGATCATTTAAAATTGATGTCCCCATTAGATGGTAGTTAAAGATCATTTTGATTATTGTCATATTTTTCCTTAAACAGCAATAATTTGTCTACGAAGTTCCATGATTTTGATCCCGGGTTTGGAATATTATTATTTAAACTAAATATTATTATTGGAATAAAATTTAAACTATATCGGTAGTACTGATTTAAGAAAATAATAATTTTAGGTTTTTTATGGCAGCTTCCCCAAAACATATAGGAAAGAAAATTGAATGTCTCGAGATGTGGATAAAATATATAATGTATAGCCTACTAAATTTAATTAAAATGGGTTCTCACGTTTGGGCTGTAAAATCAGGTTTATTGATTAGATTATCTCAAAATGAATTTATTTTATGTAGAACATCAACTTTTAAAATATTAAATTACTAGTAGAAATATTTTTAAAAAATCCCTCTTGCTTAACATCACCTAATAAAATAAATAATTAAGTCTAGTTCTCACATACTGTAATAAAGTCTAGGTGAACAGAAGTTAGTCAAGAGAGACCAGATAAGAAAGACGACAGAGAGTGGTCTAACCCAAGACTATGAAAAAAATATTATATTCAGTTAAGGTCCCACGGTAAGTGTTCGAAAAAAAAGTAACTTAACATGGATTTCCATCGAATTTTAAACTTTACTCTTTAATTGAGCACAACCCAGACATGTTATGAACGGAATTGATTTGCAAGTTTTATTTCTTAGAACTTATATTGAAGCACCCCTCCCCTCCCTACCACTCCTATTAGGTTCTCATTCAAAATGAGTACAGGCTTAGACATTTTGTATAATCTAGAGTTAATATTTCCTATTATCTTGACCAATACTTGCTCTCTTTCGACTCTGTCACTATTTGAGTATTACAGGGTTAGGAATCGTTATTTTTTACGATATTTTTCCTTTTTTTTATAAGGAGATAATTACAGAGAAGTTTTTCGATTTTATACAACAAAACAAAATTTAAACATTTAGATGATAAAAAATAATAAATGATAATTTTGAAGACCTTGTTATAAATGAAGTACAGTAATAACAATAATTTACATTATCCATAATAATTGAACAAAAATAATATTATGTAATACTTAGTGTATTTCATTTCATATCTCAGTACCAACGCAGATTTCTTCCTCTGTTTCAATTAGCACTGACATCTGTCTCTGTCGAGTGACATTTGGACATTTGTTTATTCATGTTTCCTACCTTTTTTTCCTGTAAATAATGAATGTTTCCGTACAGCCAAGAAAGATTCCATATTTTTTTTTACAAATTTTAGTCGTTAATAACTAACATTTACTTGAAGAATAAATGGTTTATTTCATTATCTGTTCAAAACTGCATTAAAATAACGTGTTGTGTTTAAAACGGAAATCATATAGTAGTTCGAGAAGATACGGGGAAACTTTCAGGACACTGGTAAAAAAAAAAGGAATAACATTCATATAAACTTAGGTCCGGAAACGATTTGTTTTCCGTCCATACGCCATTTTGTTTGTTTGCAAAAATGTTATAATTCCGGATATATATATGATTTAATTTTGCAGATTTTTAAAATGGCCCCTTTTAAAATAATGAACCTGGAATATCTTGAAAACTGTTCACTTTATAGAAATTCTACGGAGGATTATTTTGATAAATAGTAATGGTCTAACTTATATATATAATTATATAATAAAGCACTTTAAAACTTCATACATTTATTTCTTTACTTATAGAAGCCCCTAGTATATATGATAGACGGTTACTAAACGTTTTTGCAAGTATGTTCATATACATTTTATTTCTATAAATAGAACAAGTCCTACTTAATGTCCCGTTTCTTTGTGAAACGCTCTGTATTATATTTATTTCATCGTATACTTATTCAGTTAAAATTTTAAAAATCTTTTTTTCAGTTCCTTATATTTTATCAAATATTCATTTCTGTGATTACTAAAAAAACTTATCTACCAATCTTAAAATTATAAGTTTTTACTTTCTGAATTTATTACCTCTGAGCAAATTATATGTTACTATATATTTTTTGTTTATTTAAACTCCTAGTAAATGAAAGTTTTATTTTGAAGTAATCATTTAATTTTAATATTATAACAAGCATTTAACTATACACCCGTTAGTCTAACGGGGAGTAGGTTAAACTCGGAAAAACTCAATCACCAACTGGGCTCGATCCCGTGGTACAATTTGACATCCGAATTGCAGCGAGAAAAGCGCTCACAAAAATCAAGTCAAACCTAAGTACTGTATTTGTTTCTCTTCTTATATGAAACATTAAATTTCCCCCAATATAGGCAAGTTTTAAATATATTTAAACTTACATCGTATATTATTGAAATATTTCCATTTCTGAATATATAAATTCTTAAAATCGCTTGCTCCCACTTTCAATCAAGAATTTATGTAAAATATTCTCCGATTGATCAACATCGCAAAACTACGCTCCTTCAAAGAAGACAAATTGATCTTTGTGTTATGGCAAACTGGAGGAATGCTGTCGAATACTCGTAGGAAAATATCCTATCAGTAAATTGAATCTTAGAGCAGCAAGCTGTAGTAAAAATAAATATACTTTGTCCATATGTTTAGGAAATACAAATTTTTACTAATTTATTGGAAATTTTGAAACTAAATTATAGGTGATGTTTCTTTAAATAAAATATGTATTGCAGTAATTGTTCCGGTTTAGATATATGATACAGTTATCGAAGGATCATGTTTAAGATAAGTTTATTTATAAGTTTACAGTATTATATTCATTTTATTTCATCAACTGTTTTATAAGTTGATAAAAATGTAATATTATTTATAAATACTAATAAAACTACTGTTTTAATTGTAATATCTCTAACTCATTAGCAGAACAATTTCTTGTGATAATATAAAATTGTTTGTGTATATAAATATATACTATCGATATTAAAGTATCTTAAAGCTGTAATTTTACAACTCCTGTTCCACATAAAAATTCCGGCGAACAGTCATTTTAAAGGTATCTACCTAAGTTATATACAGTGTGTAAAAAATGTATTTTGAGGGTACTTACAGTGTTCCAAAAATATAAAAATAATGTTTTTTTTCTTAAATTTTCAAATGTTGGGGTATGTTTATTATTTAGTATTCTAATTCACTATACCATGTGTCCCAAAGTCACAGTCACTGGTTCAAGGATTTGAAAACAAAAAGAAAGATAGAAAAAAGATATTTTGTATGTGTCTTCTGGTAATAAAAACTACTTTTTTTGGCAAATGAGACGGTTTTTACCTGTTCCTCAAAAATGGGGGTTTTGTGGGGCAACTCAATAATCTTAAATGGAAACCCCCCAACGAGTCACTCCTCATGTTAAAATGTTTATTTAGTAAAATACAACTGTAGAAACTAGAGGTCGACATCTTGCTCCTATCTAAAAAAAAAAAGTAATAGCCGTTTCAAACATTTAAACAGCTCCCATTTTAGATAGTAGTAAGATATCGACTTCTAGTTTGCGTAGTTGCAATTTACTAAGAAAGCTCTTTAACATTAGGGATCACTCGATGGGGGTTTCCATTTAAGATTATTATGTTGCCCTTTAAAACCCCCATTCTCGGGAAACAGGTAAAAATTCTCATTTCCAAAAAAAAATTTTAATATCACCAGAATGCACATATAAAATATATATTTTTTCTATCTTTTTTAGTTTTCAAGTTATTGAATCGGTCTGAGGCTTTTGAGACACACGGTATATGTGTACATTAAAGTTGTTAAATTAGAGAAGGACGTTACTTGATATTTTTACTATTTGTCACTCTTCATTACATTTATATTTGCATTACAAAAATAATTACAATATTTTTTAAAATATAAAACACGGTCAGCTTTAATATCAAAACATAGATTTTATATAATAAAATTATTAATTATTACTGCACTCGGCTATACCTATTATTTACGTACTTTGCAGAACTGAGTAAGAATTTGACATCGTTACGACAAACTCGGTCTCCAGATCTTTCATAATCCGAATGTAACATTTCAATATTAAAGTAACATTGTTGGTTTAATATACTGAATGATCTTGACAAAATTGCATATATTGTTTTTTTAAGGAGTATAATTTAAATTAACCATTATTTTCTAAGAAAATAATTTAAAATATGCATTGTTACTCTTTAATTATTTAATTTGTGTTTGTACAAAGTGTATCAGTACAAGGACATAATCACTTGAACATTAAGAAAAACTAATTATAAAATGCCTTCTTATTAAACATAATTACTAATTTTGAAACTCATAAATAATTTTACTTTGTGTTGCTTAAGGAAGAAAAAAAAATGTAACTCTTCGTTAAAAAAATAACATATTAGAAAGCCCTGGAATAATCTAATAACGTGTCAAAGCCAAGAGTCTAGATTCCACACCCACACCTGCTATAGGTGAGATCCTCAGTGGCTTATAAATAACACCTTGTACATAGTAAAGAAAAATGAGTTGGTTAAGAGAGACCTGATAAGAAAGATGAAGTAGTGTAGATCCAGATAGACTTCTTGGGATTGCCACACCCTGACAGGTCATAAATAAACCTTCTATGCCATAAATTTTCAAAAAACAAAAATTTTTATTGGATTATTCAAAACTTATAATTTATCTCATAATAATACCTGTTCTTTTAAATCTACAGCAGTAAATTTGACACAGTTATATTATTTTTGTAATATAAAGTGTTCAACTTATAGAATACTATGAAGATGTTACAAAAGCTGGAGCGTTGCAATTTATCGATCCCCAAGGAGAGCCTTAAACAAGAAGTGAATAAGGACCCTCTTCATTGAGCAAATATTTACTCTGTCCTATCTTCCATCTTTATGTTCTTAATACTTTCATTTACTATTCATTATATCATCTAGAGTGACTTTCATCACCATCTCTTTCACTAATATTTCTTCTTTATTTTTAAAATAATCAACAGTTCAAAATACTTTACCATTAGAAAACCGATAAAACGTATACTTTCAAGAAAAATAACAAAAAACACACACTTACGGCACAACCTTTCGATAGCGCATTTTACCCTGTTTTATTACTATCGTGATTTTTTCGTTATTGCAACTTTGATTGCTTATAACTAAACAACGAAGGTATTTATCAAAAAAACTGCTTTCACCATCGTTTTCCTTGTCAAATTTTACATGAAAATCATGTACCACATGTCCACTTTCCAATTTAAAAAAATAAATAATTAGATTCAACATGGCAGACATAACTTCCAAACTTACGAAAAAGTATAATTTATTAAACTATGTAGATCCGCATTTGTTACTGTCTTCAAGTACTTCCCAGTTTTGCAGTATAAAGCCGTTTCCATACTTAACAATCACCCTGTGCATTGAACGAATTTACTTGAATTGTGCAATATTTACGTAGAAATTAATTTAACTTTTTGGGACGTACATTACTTCTTGATATTTAATCTAGAATACCATCGCCTTATAAAAGAATTAAAAAGGTATTTACTGTCAAAGTAAGTAACCTCGTGAGGGGAACTTGTTTTTTTGTGAAATATGTTGGAATTTATCCAAGTTGTAGACTATTGGATTTATGTTTTTCTTGATGTTTGAATATTTGGTCTAAACAAATTTTAGATTTGAGCTCTAAAATTTGGTATTGTTTACTAATTCTGTTTGTAACCATTATTATACTGACACCCCCACACACACGAATACAAATATATTTAATAATTTTACAATCAGAGTTGTAAATATGTTAACTAAACGCAAATGATTTATCCCCTCAATGTAGCTATAGCGATTAAGGGCTATATTTTGTAGTTATTCGTTAAATCCCTGTGTTTCAAACTTTCTTAGCAGGTCTTTTTTGACCAATTCATAACCCTTTTCAACTCTGGCGCCATTAGAGTATTCCGAGGTCTAGGAGTCTTTGATTTAGGTCATTTTATTCCCTTTTATAAAGCGATGAGGAGAAGAGGTTTTTTGCCTTTAATTGGTGAGTAACAAACAAAACACAATCTCTCATTATAAATAATATTAGAGCTTACAAATAATAACCTCAATTATTATTTCTATGTAGAGAGTTTTATAATTAATAAGTACAAAACATTATTAAAATTATTGTTAACACTTTTCTACAAATTTTATATTAAAAGAAGATAGTTAGTTTATCGCAAAGCCCAAATTAGATTTTATTCAGTTTTGTGTGCAAATATAATATCTTGTTTAAAACTGAAATTACAAATCACATCTTTAGTATTAAAATAAAATTCTGTTTAAATACATTTTACAATTTTTTTTTTCCCAAAATATACAAGTACCTATTGTTTCTTCTTCCATTTTCTGTGTATTATTCATTGTTTGGCAAAACCCAAAATGAACCTTTATTGCCGACATTAATAAAGTATGTTTGACGTTAAGGACAAGTTTATGGTATAATCTTAGGATATTTAGCCCCATATTTAACAATATTAACGTTTCTTTTTTAAAAATAGGATGTTCATTTTCATTTTTTTAATTGTCAACTATCGAAATGACATTTTGGTTGACAATTAGTTTTATTTGGTTCGAGAGAAAGTTTGAACATTGTATTTACACAGTTTATTTAATTTGCTGTTAAAATGAATTGCAAATTATAAATTACAGAAAATGCATTGTTACTTTAAGAAATGTTTCGTAGTCGTTCTTTAATTGAGCACTACACACACATTCGTAACACATTAAAAAGAAAATATTTACTAAGCATAATGTAAGAATTCCCATCATATGCTTCATGATTATATTTTATAGGCTCTTACCTTTGTAAGGGAAATAAGACGAGTTCCACAAAGGAAATTGGCGAAGGGATATTTTACGCTCTGACTTTTAAAGTCCTGTGGGATTATGACGTTTAAATCATTTTAGTATCTGGAAGTTCACAAAGATTTCAAAAGAAAATGTTATCTCAGATTAAATTTATAACTGTTGTGATTTACATTATTTAAAGCGGTTTGCATTTTACCACTAGTTTTGTATAACACCAACAAAAAATTTTAAACCTACATTTCTAAAACAAAGAAAGAAAGATAATTTTTATTTTTTTTAACACTTAAATACAAAGTACTAATTCAAATTTAAATTCTAAAGTAAAGTGTGGGCGCTTAGTTTTTTAAATTAAGTGTTGACGCTCCTAAAATTTATAATTATAATATTTTTTTCAACTCTTTATATATAAACAAATTATTTTAGAAAAGTGGGTTTGAAAAAATTATTTTTATTTTCTACTTTTTAGTTATAAACAATATTTTTATCTATCAATTTGTTTAGCAAATAGGATGGCTTTGTTTCGGCAAATGTCAACGTTGCAACTTGGCTGTGATATCATCACTTCGTACTAATTTCACAGATTTTGTCACAAAATTTGTTGATCGCATTTACGAACGCTGCCAGACTAGGATTTCGCCCTTGCCGCTGTTGTTGATCACGTTCTAAGCAAACTTGATGTTCTTCAAGGGTTTCCATAGCATGGCATTGCGATTTGTGTTGACGATTACATTGTAAATAATGTGCTTCGCGTTCTTCTTGGTTCTTATTTGAATGATGATAAACTACTGTGCAATTGTACTACCCACTTATGTACTGCGCATGTGTATTTATTACTACCTGCTTGCTGCATATGTATACTACACATACGCGCCTAATGCGCAATTCTGCCTGCTCCGAATATGTTTTCTCCACCATAAAAATATGTGTATAGCAATTAATTATTGTATTGTCATCCAAGATCAACATCAAAAAATTTTATCAACAAGTAGTGTCTCAAATAGAGCTTCCTAGAATTGATGACTAAAGATAAGTGCGTAAAAATACGATTATTAGGGGTTATTGAGCAATATTTGATCAAAATTGCATTTTTATGTTGATTTCTTACGGCATTTGCCCCACATTTTTAGTTATCAAAACGATTGCCCATAAATATGCTCACATTTCAAACTTTAAACTGTACATGCGTTTAGGTTGTAGAAAGTTTTACAGACAATAAACTAAGGGCAGACATACATCATTCCAAAACCCCTTTTTGAATTCATTGAACCTCAAAACAGACATAATAACACCAAACTATAGATTCATATTTTACACATTTTAACATTCACTAAAATACATACAAGTGAGAGAGTAAAAGCAATTTGCTTGGGTTATACAATAATATATTACTCATAATTTAATAAAATCATTAACTGGATAGTACATGTTTGTTTAATTATAAACTTTAAAATATTTCATGTTAATGATTTACCAGATCATAGTGTCAGAGACTTATGACGTACAAATAGTGTAGTGTTGTGTTTCTCTTTAATCTTTCTACGAGGACTCTCTGAGTCATTTCAAGTTATTCTCCAACGCTGACAACTTTTACTATTTACTTTTACCAACTCCAACTATTAGACATTTCAAGGGCTAGTAAGTAATCTTTATTTTATGTCCATTTCTTCCTTTTTTATCATAACGGAAATGTTTTTCGCTTTAAACAACAAGAAATACCTGAATAAAAATAACCTCAAATAAAATAAAAAGTCAAGGATAAAAATAATGATACAAAAGTTTAAATACTTCAACATCTAAATATTACAGTTAAGTAATGACGACTGTTCTGATCTCTTCTTGCAGTTTAATATGTGTGTTTTATTAGAAAAATAAAATGTAATTAATCATATAATATGTATAAAATTTAATGACGATTTTAATAAACTTAACATATTTTAAAAGGCAGAGTTTACAAATGGTGAAAATTTTAGTAATAATTGTTCTACCACATATACTTACAGCCTGATCTTTTTTTAAAAAGTGAAGACATGAAAATACATTTTTAAAGATTTTGTAAATTATTGTAAATTGTTCTTGTTCTGATAAAACAACTCAAAAAACAAAACCAAAACAACACACAAAAAATAAAAAAACTTTTAATGTTGCCTTTGGTAGTTTCAAGCCTGCAAAACAAGCTTTAAATGCGAAACTCAGAGGAAGTTTTTTTATATTTACGAGTATAAATATTCCTTACTTTTCAATAATATAGTCGAATTTGGACTTATTTTTTTCAATCTAATTTCATGTACATGCCGATAATATAATCGTAACTAAACAATTCTAATATTTGTAAAAAATCGTAGTAGCATACTCGGCGATTCGCCATGAGTGACAGGTAGCTCGCCCAGCCATTGTCTGGCTGGTCTATCCTTGTACGTGTGAGAGCGAAAGGTCTACTGATCTTATACATGCCATCCGACACTGGCCAGACTGTATACACATACCCTTACATACACATCCCACATCTACATTTGTGTACAAACATACAAACATTTCTAACTAATCAGGGTTTACACGTATTGAGAAATGGAGTAGCACTCCCAATCTAAGTAGTTAAATTTATTTATTTTTTTTTTTGTATTCTGAAGAAATCGTTACAGCCGATTTTGTGAAAATCAAAATATTGGTATTTTCTTTTATAACACGAAATGTTTCCACGTAACATCGGTATTATTATAATCAGTTTAGGCTAAAGGGTTGTAGAACACTGCATAAACGATAAGCATCATTCCAAAAACTAGTTTTTACAAAGAATCCTCTAAACCTTGACTTTTGAATACTTTGACCCATCACATAACTTTCTATATACTACGTATAGCTGAGAAAATAAAAACTTTAACTACTGACTTTTAACTATTAGCTTTATGTAAAGGGTCTGGATTAGTTGTGTTTTCTATAAAATTATTTATGATGTATTGTAAAAAAATTTTTATTATTACAAAAATAAAAATAATCACTTTATTTTAACTATTACTTTTTTTTGAACTTTTCGTGTGAGTAAATTATTGACAATATCAGTTAATAGGCATTAAATTTTTTTAGAGCCACAGGACAAGAGGGAGAAATCTCACAGAATTAGTTTCCTTCGAGACCCTTTCGTAATGCAAACTCTGCCATAGTGTCAATTCTCTTGTTTGAATTATTTATTACTTCTGCATTGCGGGTCTCTTTGGAGATAGGGTTCACCTCTAAACTACAGTCCCTTAAATTGT
This sequence comes from Aphrophora alni, assembly GCA_963513935.1. NCBI lineage: Eukaryota > Metazoa > Arthropoda > Insecta > Hemiptera > Aphrophoridae > Aphrophora > Aphrophora alni. Next base: position 140,028,304 of record OY740768.1, read on the forward strand.
CAATGCAGCTACTTTGTGTACTTTAAATTTGTTGTAAACCACAGTCATTGTCCTTTACAAATAATATGAGTCACATAAAGTTGGTGAATATTACAAATTGTAATAATATTTAATGAGACAAAATCCAGGGTATGAAATAACAATACACGTTATGATGTTAAAACAAACAAGTTGTTGTGAGTTGTTATGATTAGTTTTTGTGGTACAAGGCTATTTTTAGCCTCTTGTCACTGTGACCCAAATTGAGTTTTCGAAATCATTCTAGATTATCTTTTTAGAAATATTGATTAACTGTTTGGCCAGGAGGTACACATTCTTTATGTGAACAACGCCTTTGAAATCGAAGACACATAAGCATGTATTTCACTTTTGACTTCAACCTACCCAACTTTTTTTGGTCTAGGTGATGCCTTTGATGTTTTGTATCAGGATCGTATTGGAAGAACCAACTTTCATTACCAGTGATAACACGGATCAATAAATCCGAGTTGATTTACACTTGTTCTAAAAAGTAGCTCCAACATTTTGTGTGCTTCTCACTGTTCCTTTGGCAGATTTTTTAGACCATTTTTTGTACAAAAGTTCTCACCTATAGATCTTAAGTTAGTATTTGGCGAAGAGTTTTCTCATTGATGTTGGCTTCTTTTGCAATCAATTTCACGGAGAGTTTTCGATCGTATCGTACGATTTCACGTACCCTTGCTATATTGACGTCTGTCCGTGAGGTTGATGGTCGTCCACTGGGGGCTTCATCTTCATCATTCGTTCTGACTTCAAAAAATTTATGTCATGGAAAAACTTCAGCTCTTGACAAAACCTCATCTCCAAAAACCTTCTGAAGCTTACCTTAAGTTGTCATCGCATTTTTACCCAGTTTGACAACAAAATAAATGGCATACCGTTGTACAATATTTCGCGATTCCATATCCGTAACGAGAGATATGCAGCTTACTCTTTTTTTGTGCAGATGTTTACTTTTTACAGCACAATTCCAATTTGTTTTTTAACGGTTGCAATTATTTGGTTGCAATTATTTACCGCTTGGACTAAAATTAGTATGACGATCAAGATCTAAAATGGAGTACCTACGCAAGCTGCAGGGTTGCTAAGGGTTGGTTAAAAAAAAACAGTCTCATTACTTTATTGTCGCACTTCGTATGTATGTATAGTATTAAATTTCCACTCACTTCACTCCTATTAGTTTCTCGTCCCTAGCGAAACTCGATGATGTACAAATGCAAAGAAACCTCTATTCTCTGTTTTTTTTGGAACCTCGGCTCTGCCAGATCTCGATACTACACGAATTTTAAATCAAATTTTATGTGTTATAAATTGAATAACACATGAGTTATAAACACACTGTTTAAAATGGCAGCCATTTTGGCTTTTCAATACAACTTTTCTGTTTTAATATAGAACTCTCCAGTTCTATATAAACACATTATAGTCTTGTATGCCAATTTTAAAGCCGCCTTTTAGCTTACATACAGATGATAACGAAGAGCGGTCGGTAGGTCTGAAATAACTTTTCGGTGTCCTGCGACCTTGAAACCTGAAGAATGAACAAAAACGGAGATCTACATGGATTACCAAACTTACAAAGTGATAAAGATTGGTTCGTAATTGTATACAAATTCAATATTACCATTACCATCTGAAACTTATTCTCAATAATACTCATTTATTATTATTATTATTATTACTATAATTTTTAAAACAAAGATGGAAGTATTTCAAAATCTCACCGACAACTACGACAGAATGCGTACTATTTTGGTTTGGCTTGCACTTCATGTATATTGACGGGACGTGACTTTCATACCAATATTAACTTTGTGTCTGACTGTAAATTTACCTTGTGCCAAACTGTTTTCCACTTGAGTTATTCGCCATTTTGACAATATCATAATGTGTGCCTCTCAAACGACCATATTTGTAGTTAAAATGTGTATTTTATTAAGGGAGGCATACATAATTATGCGAGTTTTCATTACAGGTTATTCTGTTCCCAAAGAAATATAGCAGTTTCAACCTCACAGTTCATGGTGTAAACAAATATTTAATTTTGATCGATATATATATATATATATATATATATTTGAAAATTTTATTATTCTCTAAAATTAAAATTTTCAACACATCATACTTATATTAATCACAATAGATGGTAACAATAAATGCATATGTACACAATATTTCAATACTTTGATTTTGCATGAAATGATATTTTCGTATTAAACAAAATTAAATAATAAATTTACTAATATTAAAGAAAAGTTTTTTTTAATTCTCAAGACAATGAACATTAAAACTGAAGAACTTTGCTCTCGACTTTCCACAGGAAATGAATTGCAGTGCCATTGTTTTTAGTGACAATAACGGGGTCGTCATAGATATAAATTTTTGCTGTTCCACTTTTCCCCATTTTCTACGATTTGTTTATATTTCACCACAACCATGATGTATAAATTGTGAATTTATTTTTAAAAAATACTAGATTGTTCGGTTGGAAATTTGTGTGTACAACTTATTTGTATTTGTATGATTAACATTTTGACAGTTTTTATGCTTGATTACCAAATTTATTGTTCATGATGACAGACTTTACATTTATAAATATATAACTTTAATTTACGTTCTAGATAAACGTACACATACATCCCCTAATTATACTCGGTATATATATACTGGGTATTTTTTTAAACATTCATCTTAAATTATTTAAAAACTAAAAAAAAAAAACATGTATGTGCGTTTTTTTGGGAAAATCAACACACCTAAGGGAAATTGTTTCGTGGAATCTACGTATTCCATCTAAGGTTTCTAAGGTTTCCTCCCGCTCAACCATACTCCCCCCCCCTTGCAACATCCAACTTAAATATTTCGATAGCTTTAATTAAACGGGATGAAAAAAGATAATTTTCGATGTAATAAGTAATGAAATTGGATCATTCTTTCTCGTAATATTGCACGATCTTCAATTTATACGTACACATTATTGCTAATACGATGACGTATTATTATGGTTTTTGATATATTTAAGGACTATATTGTTTGAAACTTAAAACAATCACCTCTTATTATAACGTTTGATTATCATAAATAAATGTTATTTATACTTCAATTTGAAATAAATTGCATATAAATAGAATATACTGTAATATCTTCTTTCCTCATAAGGTGGAGCACGTATTAAATCCAATAATAATTGAAAATAAGTGATTTTATTAAGTTCGGGTGTATTAGACAATTACCGAGATATTATTTTTTATAATTTATATCGATAACTCTGTTAACCTTCACCTACACAACACAAAATTTAAAGTTTTGTTAGTTGTAGAAAGAGGAACAATTTGTTCTTGTATAAGTTAAAAAATTTAATGTTTTCAACATATTTAACACTAAAGTTTTATAAAGGTGGTCATTTATAAAATATACTAAATGAAGTTTTGTTTGTAAAACTTAACGTAAACAATGCGTAAACCAAATTTTCACTCATTATCTTATACAGAACCAAAATTGCATTTTTTAAACGGAATGTTAAGCGTTTTCTGTCGTATGTTTTTAGGAAACATTCTGTTGATTTTTACCCAAGAAATCACCCCATTAAGTTTGTTATCATGTTAAACAACATCCTGTATAGCACACATATACACATATATTTTATCAAAACTATATTCTGGGTTTGATTGCACTAAAACGAGAACTTAAACCTTTTTCCATGATTAACTAACAAATTGGGTTTTAGTTGATAATGCCCACCAAGTAGGAAGGGAATGAAACTTTTTTTTTATTTTATTTTATTTATTTTTTTTATATATGTAATGGAAATAGATATTTATATCTATGTTATAAATTATTGCATAAAATATCAACTGGTGAGAAACCAATTGGGGGGAGAGGGATTTGTGAAAGAAGCGTAAAACTATGATATATTATTACTTAACAGTTAAGTGCTCTCTGCGTGATATTCAATAATTGAGCTGTCATTATTACGCAGACTACGATAGTATAGCGTGTTTTAGTCAAATAATTCATTTATGTCTGCTTAATAAATAAAACCATTTCATGGTTAAAAGTAAATATTGCACAATCATAGTAAATACTCGAATTTACAATCGAAAACTAAGCAAACAAAATTATTTGTCACTATAATGTAAGATTGGTAGTTATTAGTAAAAAGGAAACACGAGAATTGGACGCTGGCTTTGGATAAATAGATATTTAAATAGGATTGAAACTTACTTCGCTCATAAGATAAACGTGTCTTCAAAGTAATCATTTTTGGTAAAAATCAAGTGTTTAATGACGGTTTCAAAGTTGAATTTAGTGACAATTATTCCGGAACTGTAATGTATTATATTATATAATTTTCAGTAGATACGATTAAAGAAATTGCATATTTTAAACTGCATCATGGCCGATATTTTTCACTGTAATTCAAGAACCAATATTTTGTGGGAGTTGGCGACCGGTACGTTTTGTTTGCGATCTTAAAGGACACGATACATATTTAATCAAAATCATAGTTTTGTATTCATTATTATGACAGCCACCACGAAATTTTGAGTTATTAAAAATATGGGAAAAAAAGATCCAAGAAAACATACTCATTCATTTTTATTAAAAATTACCCACTCGTTTGGACTGCAGAGCCCATATTTTCACTAATCAAAGAACTTTTGTATGTGTGTCAAAGTAAAACTACCATGACAGCAAGACAAATAAATCTAATTGCTCTTCTGTTTCGTCCATAAACTGAGTGGAAATAGTTATGTTGTAATGAGAATAATAGAGATGTGTTCAACAAAACCATGGACAATATTTTTTTGGTTTCAAAAATCACGTTTTTTATTGGTGGTGTTTTATTAACAAAAATTACTTTTATTATTATAAGTTTAAAATTAATTTTTAACAATTAAATTGAAAAATTGTTATTGAATTTACCACTTGACAAAAAACAAAGAACAATGTAATATATTGTTTGAGTATTACAGATAACAACAATTTACTTACACTTAGTTCAGAGAATGCCAATGTGACAATTCGAAAAGTTGATGCAAATTGTTTTGCTAACTTATCCATTATGAGAATTTTAATAAAATCAGTCCAAAAGAGTACTTTTGGAATGATATCTGCCATACAGTCTATGCAGTTCTCTACGTTCTACTTGTTATGCGGAAATATTTTAGCCACATCTAAAGACATTTCTCAGTTATTGGATAAATAAAACTGTATACTTACTTTTCTAAAAAAAAACTAATTTATATATATTTAAAAGCTCAATTTTAACCAAATACCATTTATTACACTGTATTCACCTTTGAGGCATAAGCAAAGCAAGTTTATGCCCTGATTCATATATATGTATATATATATATATATATACGTATATAATACGTATAATTATAAACGTACTTTTTATTCTTTTATATTTTTCTAGGGTTTTTTGTATTTTTCACTTTTTTTACAACTACTACAGAACATAAAATTTTTTGGAACAATTAGCATATTTTTTGTTATTATTTCAATTGTGTGAAAAGGTTGGTTTCATTTAGTAATTATAATTGTTGTCTATCAACTTCTTCAATTATTATGATTATCATAATTATTGTTTCATTCCTTAATACAACTAATTAAAGTAAACCTGTTACACAATATTTGTAAACGGGAAATGATAAATTCATTTCTACAATTACAATAGGTTACATTTTATTTACAGTAATGATCTTGTGTTTAATTTAAACCTTGCCTATAAAATATGAGCGTCGAGTCAGGTAATATAAAAGCCACTTTACATAATATAATACAGTGCTGCATAAAGACATAACACAGCGGGTGTTGAGATGAAATAGAGCTCTGCATACAATTGTTTATCAAGCTAAGCAATTCATCTAACATTCCTCAAATCAATAACAAGCCACAAACTTCCGCATACGTGAGGGAATTACTGATTTAAAATGTTATTATTTTTAATATTAAAATGTTTAAAAATTAATAGCAATATCAATCGATAATGTATAAAACAAGATTGTTAAAAAGGAAAAGTATTTTAAGTATCGATATTTAATCACGCTAATGTAATACTTTTTAAGAAACAAATATTTAAATATCTGAAAATGATTTTGTTTTCATTATTACAGTTTTTGTTAGTAACATGAAAAGACATTTATTTATAAATTACACCAAACTCTAGAAATAACTCTTTATTTATTTTTATAAAAAATCTATAGCAAGTCAATTATTATTTCTGATTTCAATCAAATTTAAATTAATGATGACATAAAATTTAATATAAAAAAGTTTTTTAATATTTATTTTACCTAGAAAACAATACATCATAAAATAAATAACAAATGATTTATTATTATGTACAAATCGTTTCATAGGTAAACAAATCAATACTTTGCAAATTAGATCAGTTTTATAAAGCAACAAAGTATTTTAAAAATATATATTTTATTTTACTGCGTTAAAGATGTACGCAGTAACATCTATTAAGTAGGATGGAATTTACAGAAATACAAAAACATTGGTCTCCAACAGTTATACGGGTAACCTGGGATACTGTTCAAAATAAAAAAGCAAAGACTAAAGTGATATAAAATTATCTTAAGCATTTCGTCAACTAATCACTCTTTTATAAACTTTCTTGGAATTAAGGCTGTTTCAGCCGCATTGGCCCATCATTAGATCCAATAATAAAAACATTTTATTTAACTAGTACACAAAGTACAGGGTAATTCTGGTCATCACAAAAAAATCGACTTTCGTTTTTAACTGTTTTTTAAATTTCATAACCTCAAAAAACCTAAAAAGTTATATTCGACATCTTGTCTTCTGTTATCGTTAGCGATTTTTGGCATTGTCGCATCTACAATAGTGGCCACAAAACTTATGATGGAAACATGAAATATGGTTTAGCGACTTCTAGTATACTCATATATTATAGAACCCTATAAAATACCTATATAAACCATAAAACCCATAAATATAAAAATGGCGGCCATTTTAAGCAGTTTTTTGTTCATATCTCTTGTGTTATTCTACTTTTATGACAATAAAATTTGGTACATATTTGCAGATTTCAATTCTGGAAGTAATGGTATCAGCCCAACCCCATTTAGCAAAGTTATTATCAAAAATAAATTTCGTTTTTATGACCTCTCAAGAAAACGTGATAATTATAGTTATGAGATGGCTAAGTCACCCCCATGAGCCTAATAAGTGGGAGACATATATATAGCTTCCATGTGTGAGACATAAACAAAACTAGTGGAGACTTATTGTTATTGTACAGAGTATAGAAATTTGGTGTACATATTTTTATACATAACCTTTTACTCCTGCTATTTATTAATGTCAAATATCTCTAAAACGGCTAACTTTATAAACAAATTTCAGGAAACAAAAAAATATTTAAAAAAACAACTTTTTTCCCATACCTCCCAAAAGACCTTTTCGGCTAAAAACTAAAAACATAATTTCTTTGTAGTTTTCTATAACACACAAATTATAAACAAAGTACAGTCATGCTATTTATAAACAAACTAAAGGAATTGTTCAAAGTTATGGCCTCTATTTAGCGCCTCCTCATAGATATCCTCACTCTTTGGAAAACTCCAAGCATTTTCCTTCCATTTTCTATACGTTGTCCGAGATTTAGAATCGTAGTTACTGGAGATAAATACACTATGCTCTAGAGGCATATTATGTATATATACCTTATTGGGCATTGCATTTAGAGGACTTGACGGTATTACATTATATGATGGAACTGGGTAAGTACTATAATGTCCCCCATGAACTAGTTTACAGTATTATAAAAACTTCAGATTATAAAATTGTTCAATCCAAATGGAGGTCATTGAAGGTTTAAATCATTATTAACCCATAAAGAAAGAAAAAAATGCGAAAGTAAAAACATAGAAACATGTACATGAGATCCACTCTTGGCTGACTGGTTGAGAGTGACTGAGATCCAATTTTGCATTGGCCTTGATCTCGGAAGAAAAAAATCGGAAACGTAATATCTCTATAATCGTTCTACCAATTTCGTTAAAATTTTAGCAAAATGTGCAACTTAATTACCCAAAATAACCAGTGAAAAATTATTAGCATTTAGGAATATTTGGCAAATATAAAAAGTAAGCCCTGAAAACTTAACCTAAATTAATACGGTTTACTCTGAGGACGTTTTTATGGAAAAGAGAAATCAGTTTAGAAACTATTTAAACAAATAAATAATAAATAAATTTTCAAGGCCGCTAGTCATAGTGACAACTACGAACTGACTTGTTTAGTGACCTTTTTATTTTGTTTTGAAAATGGGCGAGTAAAGAAGTTTCTGAAATGTTGTAGCACCAGTTTGGTTTTTTTGTGTGTCACATAGACATTCTTGCCAAAATAAAAAATCGTAAACATATTTCCAGATATTCATTTTATTTATCCAAATTTACAAAAAAGTTTGACAAATGACGTTCTTTATTTGGCTGTCTGTCAACCTGTCCGAGGAGTGTCATGTCATTTATTTTACTGAAGTGAAATTTTGTAAACAGTTCCAATTTGTGATTCCTCCGGAAATAATTATTCATATATAAATGTTGGAAAAAATACAGTCCTTAGTCCAAAACAACAAATGGAACTGTTATTAACATTTTGTTATTTATTCGGTGATATTGTTTCATGTTACGATTGCTACCTAATTATATATCCTTTCTAATATTAGAGAAGTTAGGATATATTGTACTTAGGAGCAGACTTTTAATTCACTAAAGGACTGATAATTTCGTCTCTTTAATTTTCTTTTTGGTAAACCACGAAGGATTGCGGCGTTAATTGTCATTTAAAACTGTTCTGCTTCACTTTGTGAGTTTAATTGTGTTTTGTTATCTTTTCTTAATAATATTGTAATATTATTTCGTCAGTTCAGTGTCAAGTTTTTAAATATTAATATTAGTACAAGATATGTAACTATTAATTAAAAAAAATTAACCCTTTTTTATTATATAAATTTTTAACCATTTTTCTAGTTGTTTTTTGCCTCATAGTTACTTCGAAACATTTAATTCGATACATTATTATGTACAAATTGGAAATCTGTTCAGAATCCCCAAATTTAAGAATAACACATTTGTATTTTACATTTTATATACGGTAATGATCTTGTGTTTAATTTTAAACCTTGCCTGTAAAATATGAGTGTCGAGTCAGATAATATAAAAGTCACTTTACATAATATAATACAGTGCTGCATAAAGACATAAAACAGAGACGGTGTTGAGATGAGATAGAGCTCTGCATACAATTGTTTATTAAAGTAGAGGTTATAAAGCTACACAATTCATCTACCATTCCTCAAATCAATAACAAGTTTTCGCATCCATGAGAGAATTGATGATTTAAAATGTTATTATTATTTAATAGTATTTTTATATCGTTTTGTATTAAAGCTACAAACAAATGTTTAAAATGAAGTATACAGCCCTAATTTATTATTACAGAGGAATAGATTTTTTTCGTGTTAATCTTGCAGTTACTGGTAGTAATATTTTGTAGTCAATTACCTCGTTTTAAAATAGGTGTCTATTTGAAGTTGGAAATCTGTTTTGGGATCGAAATGTAAGAGAGACGTATTTACTTTTTGTCAAAGAATAATATTTACCGAAAATTAATCAAATAAATAATTGCTTAAAAATTATTTATTACATTTACACATTGTGAAAGACCTCTAGTCCTCGACTACTCTAAAAGTGTCACTGTCAAGAGAACTAGAGTTTGTCAAAAGAGATTTGATAGGAAAGATAAATGAGAACAATACAACCCAAGATTCCACAAGAATAAGAGATCCAGCTAGGATTTTTCTAAAATGCCAAGACTTACTTCTTACTTCTTCATACGAGCTTCCGGCCTCAGGTAATGCCGACGACTCGATGACCATGATATGCCGCAGCCGCCAACGCCCAATACCTCTTGTTCCGCAGTGCGTCTTCCAATTTGTTTTGGCTGTCCTTTAAAGCTTCTCTGAGAGAATCTCTCATTCTGTTCTCCGAGGTGCACTCCAGCAGTATGTGACCCATGGTCTCCTCTTCGACGCCGCACCTCTCGCAGCTGTCAGTTTCCCTCAGTCGAAATCTTCTCAGGTAGCTGTTTGTCACCGCGTGTCCCATTCGAGCTCTTGCTATAAACGTAGCAACGCTGCGAGAGACCTCTATACCAGTTTGGTGCGGTAGGTGTTTCCTGGATTTTAAACAGAGACCGTCCAACAGTTTCCTGCTTCCATCTCTCAGTCCATTTCTCCATTACAAATCTTTCAATCTTCCTTTTGCATTTGCTGAGAGAGAATTTTGTGGGTGGGACCGGGTGCATCTCAGCCGCACTTTTAGCTATTTGGTCCGCCAGTTCATTTCCCTGCAATCCACAGTGCGATGGAATCCACTGGAAGACTATGGTTTTTCGAGTTTCCTGTAGGGCTCCTAAAAGGCTCTTTATTTCACTCGTCCGGAAGTAGTAGTCGTCAGGTGTGTTTTTTTGAATTGCCTCAATGGCCGACTTAGAGTCCGTAAGAATACATATCCTTGAGTCCGGCACCTGCCCGCATCCCACCAGCGCCGCATTGAGGGCCAACAATTCTGCATCCATGCTCGATGCCGAGTTTGCAGCTAGGATTTTTCTAAAATGCCAAGACAATATGTATTATAATGAGTCCGCGAAGGGAACCCCCATGAAATGTTTACACTATAGTGTAGTATAAATTATAAATATAATAGTATTATAGTATTTCTACTTACTGTACTGCCACAATTCTTTTTCCCTTAAATTATCTAACGAGTTTCGACACTTCGTGTCGCCATCTTCAGAGTTATCATCAATCCATCTTTTTTGATGTCGTCGACACTTCAAAATAGTAAACACTTTACAATCATACATATGGAGTCTTGTGATACAACAGATAGACAGAGGACCATGGATACATGTACAATATTTTTTTTGTATTTATATGTTTTAGTGAATGTTTAATTATGTTTGTTATATGTAAAATGTATACTATTTTGAAGTGTCTAATGACAACTAAAAAGATGGATTGATGGCAACTCTGAAGATGGCACGAAGTGTCGAAACGCGTTAGATAATTAAGTGAAAAAGGATTGTGATAAAACAGTAAGTAGAAATACTAAAAATTTATTAAACAATCCAGGAGGCTAAACAAAAAAGAATGTTGATAAATTATAAAACTTGGGGGCAGGAATTTAACACTGAATACTAGCTATTATTCTATATTTCGGGACAGTCTGCTCTCTCATTTATGTTTCAAGGCTGAAGAAGTTACGAAATTGAAACAATTAATAATATTTCATTAAATATTTAATTCTTAATTGGTAATTTCTTTTAATCAATTAAACATACTATTTTTGTAGAGTTCTTTTCTAATTTTGTTTTCCCTATAAAATAAAATAAATTACAATTTGTTTGGTTGTGATTTGAATAGATTTTATATTACAAGATGTTCTAATAATACTTAATCGAAACTCAATTGAGAAAGGACATAGATTAGTATGTAAATGCACCCCAACAGCAGTAAAATAAATGGAACTGCATTACGGCATTGAGAATCAGTAAAAACCGAGCACCAATAAATGTGGTAATGTTTCCACAATATCGTGTAACGTACTTATGAGCTTAGTCTGCGGCTAATGGAAACTCTTGTTATACATTTTGTGATTGTTTATGGAAATCTATTAAAATGGGATCAAATATTTATTAAAATCAATCAGAATCGGTGTATTTATATATATACACTTTTTTATCATTACTGCGTCCATACAAAAAACAGTCATGTTACGTCCACAAGTAATAGTGGACTAAATCATTTTATTACTGTAGTATATATAGGTTATTATAGTCGATAATTATGGTTATTACATTAGTTTTTGATATACATAACACAATAAAAAGTCATAGAAAATTTCTAACCTCTATCATTGATGCATCCATTCAAAATCCTTCATTACAACGTCCAGTGTGTAAAATTAACCAAACTCATGCATTATTGCTTCCTATGGTAGTATATTACTACCCGAAATCAGCTAAAGCTGCGTCCTGCGACGTTGCCGTTTATTTCATACCTGACCAGGGGGTAGGGGGTAGACCCTAACCAAACTCATTTATTGTTCAGTTTCTTCAAAGTTTAAAAATATCTAACGAAAATAAAGAAAACGTCAACTAAGCTTTGGTCGGTATAGCAGTAAACTTTACGAGTTTTGTTTCGAAAATGGGATAAACACAATAAATTATAATTATTTAGTAGAACTCTATTATATTAATGAAATAAAATAGAACAAATTTAAAAAAAAAAACCAAATATATATTGTGGATAAAGTTGATTTATAATATTTAACTAAATCTATAGATAATCTTATATTTTGTTTATAAACTTTAATCTATATCACTTTGTTGACCTATAAACCTTTTGCGAAACCTTAATATAGCGGCAAACTTCGTGGTGTTATCGGATTTTTTTAGAAAAAGCACAGAAATGGTTATTTAGAGTTTCACTCTGTAAAACATAGCACTTTTTTGACATTCGACTAAGCTTTAATATAGCGGCAAACATCATGGTGTGGTTCCATTTTGTTTAGGAAAAGCGCATTGCCAATTCAGAAATTGTTATTTAGAGCGTCAATCTGTAAACACTTTATTTACATTTCACAGAGATTGCTTATAGGATATTATTTAACGGTTCTGAGGAAGGTGTAGCCTAGAGAAGTTGTTATTATGAATCAATATTTTTAACAAATATTTTAACAATCTTCAAAATATTATATTTTTGTAAACTTTAAAATCGATTAAGTGAATCAACATGGAAGGAAAGTAAGGTGAAAAAAAACACTGTACAGTTAGTAAATCCTTCACAAATAGTGAAATAGATTGTTTAATTATTTATACTTAAGACCGTTGGTACTTGGTCATTCATTATGTATAATAAAATGAAACAATAGAAGTTGTATTTAAACAAATTTTCATATTTTGTGGAATTGAAAAATTTGTGGAAATACAACTTCTATTTTTTCATTTCATTATAAATAGATCTTTAGCTACAAAATATTTTGTCTAACACCCTGTTTCACAGAATGACACAAGTGACTGTACCTAGGTGTAGGCCTTATTGTACCTAGTATATAGTTCAATAAATATATTTTTATTTTTAAATAAATGCTCTAAGATGTTCATACTTAAGAAATATTATTTTTATTAAAAAACTGTGTATTATCATATAAATTGAGCGTAATTTTTATTTTTCTCTGCAATTTTGTTTTTGTGACTCTTAAATGAACCATCAGTCAGTTGCAATATTTTAATAACTTTAAAAAACATCAATTTCTTCCATTTTTAGCACAAAGACGCAAAACGAGACAAAATGCAAATGCAAACTGCAGAGACACAAAACGCAAACGGCGAAGAGCGTTTCAAGCTGTCTTCACTGCGCGACAGCTCCCGGACGATTAAAAATCGTCTAGTGTGAAAGTGTGCATAAGGTCACGTAGGCCACTGAGCCGCAGGACGACCCGCCCCGCGGCACTAGACGGCTGCAACACGACTAAAAACCGTACCCGGGTTGAAACCGTGCAATGTGAAAGGCCTCGTACTCTTTATCAGTCGACTGAAAAAAATTAACCGTCCAATTTTTTCAAGGTCGGATGAAATTGTATAGTGTAAAAAGCTTATTACTATGGTAAGTAACTTATTTTGAAGATGTATAAATATGTATAAGACTGTAAAAGTATTGCTACACAAAGTAGGTTTTATGTAATTTTGTATTTTCTGACACTAATATATATATTTTATATTCTGGCAATTATATATTATTACCTCATTTTAGTTTTTTTTTTCTTCTGACATTTATTACTCATTCTTAACAATTTTAAACGAATAGGCCTGAGATGAAAAGAAAACAAATAAAAGGTTAACTGTAACTGTGTGAAATGGACTGAAGCGATTTACTACTTTGGATGTCAGGTACGGAACATGTTTATTTTCATTGTTTTTATTTTCTAAAAAAAAAAAAAAAAAAAAAAAATTATAACTGTTTACATTATAAACGTAAAGAAGAGAGTGAATAGCCGCTCTCGACGCACTGACTTTCAAGATTTAATGTTTAATAAGTTATTAGATTTGTAATTTTTATTTGGTTTATTTTAGAAAATAAAAATTTAGAACAAGTGTTCCTTTCAGTATTTTGGTTAAAGTTTGAAAATAAAATACATGGATTTACAAAATTGGAGAAAGTCGGAAATTTATTGACATATTTTGAAACATTGTGGAGATAATATAAAAAAGAAAATTTCAAATTTGAAGTAGAAAACATTATTCCAAAGCCAATATTATGTCAATGCAGAATTCATGTTATGCTTTTGACAAACATTTTTTAAACAATAATTATTTAATTCTAAGTTGTGTGTTGAACAAACAGAATACTGTACATCATTTGCTCGTAATAGTTTATTAGTAGCAAGCAAATCACTATATATATAAACGGCTTTGTCCTGACTGACTGAATGAATGACTGACAGAGAATCAACGTAGAGCAAAAACCAACAAAGATATTGATACCAAAATTTAAAGGCATATTTGTATGAGGTCATAGACGCTCACTAAGAAAGGATTTTGCGAAATTTTAATTTTAAAGGGTATTAAATACAAAAAATAAAAAAGTCAATTTCATTCATTTAATTTTAAACGTCAACATACACGCGCCTAGCGGCAAAAAGATAAGACTCGAATCAAAACAAATTCTAAATCTAATATTTTCCGACCCAATTATAACTAATCCAGAAAATTGTCAATCTAAAACAAATCAAAACCTATATTAAAATTGCGCCTAAGAATTTGATTAATCCATAAAAAATAACAACACACAGTTAAAGACAAGAAAACTTAAATAATTTGTTTTTATCTAGACGTGAAAGGTCAACTTGGAAAATAACCGAATTGAAAATATAACTCCGATCTTTCGCCGATTATAAAAATACAGAAGACCTAGAGACAAAATGAGATATACAGAAATACGAAGTAGATATTTCTAAGTATAAAACATCACCTGAGTTCATATAAATATTTAATAACAAAGACATAATCTGTCGAAATATGAACGAAAATCTGGAATTAAGATGGCGACCATTAGAAGCAAGACGTTAGTTATAAAATACACGCCCACAGAAGTTTGTGATTGGAGAAGAATATCGCGGGACTTTCTTTGCTGATACAAATAGAAATTATACATATATCAATATAAGATAATTTTCTTTATCCTTTGAGAGAATTTATTTAACCCTTTTCAACATTCTAAATTTTAATTGAATAATATAAAATCATATTTAAATATTATAAACTATTAACAGTTTCTTTAATAAGTAGGATCATAATTACATTTCATCTTTCCCCCAAAAAATAAACAAGATTGCATAAGAACAATGAACTTATAAAAACAATCTCTCTGTATGACTTTGTTGAAAAAGAAAAACAATTGAATAATTTTGTCAGTGTATATTTAGAAGCCATTAAGACTATATGGATGCTTTTTGGACTGTTCAGTTTTCCTAAATAATAGTATTAAAATTTATTAAATAGAACATCAGAAGATTTTAAATTAAGGCTCTAATACTTAATCATCAATAAAAAGTGTTATTTAGTGCTACATCTCTTGAAATGAACTTATATTAAGTCAAATATGGTGTTATTTTTAAAAGAAACGTCTAAAAAAAGTGTTTTATACATATTACTGGGCAGCTAGGCCTAATAAACTAAAGTTTTATTTTAACAGCTGATCGTTGGAACATTGTTGCAAGACAACTCTTGATTTTGTTTATTTAAAAAAGGTTGTTTCTCTGAGGTCACGATATACATAATAAGGTGATATTTTAACATATTTGTGAATCAGTGAAAAAGTTATTCAGTGTATTTACAATTTGAATCGTATTCAACCAAAATATTTGTTACATATTACTTATTCATGAATATATTGAATTTTCTACATTGACAAAAGTAAAAAAAATAATTTTTTAATTAATTTTTTAACAAAACTTAATTTTTATTTACTACAATAACTAGCTTTTATTAAACAACAAATCTCTGTTAGACAAATACATTATTCAATACTGATTATCGTTTAATTATATATTGAAACTTTATATAAAATATGACTGTCGACTGTTTAAATATTAATGGTAATAATGTAATGCACTCCGTAATTCCAATTATTGGAGATGGTGCGTGTTTATTTCGATCTCTGTCGTATATTGTGAATAATAATCAAGAAGGATGTTGCCTTATTCGCCAAAGAGTTGTATCGCATGTAATAGAAAATTGGGATAGATTATCAGCGTTTTCCGAAAATAATTATGGTGATAATTATCCTGATATCGAGAGTTATTGCACTCACATGTCTCAGCATTCAAGTTATGCTGGAATAATCGAACTAACAGCAGCTGGAGAAATATTTCCTTATCACTTTGAAGTATACCGCAATAGTGCACTTTATGAAGTTTTTGGAAATAGTATCAATCCTACTAGACGATTGCGCTTTACTGGCACATTGTCTAAAGGTCACTTCGAAGTATATGAAATTTTAAGTGCTACACCTTCTGTAAGTAATAATGAAATTTTAACAACATTATCCTACGAAGACAATCAAATTCTAACAACCCTACCTTCCGTAGACAATGGAATTTTAACAACTTTACCTTCCATAGACAAAAAGTCAGTTAAAAAGCGACGAGCAAGATATAGTGGCGCAACACGAAAACAGCAACTAAAATCGGCTAAGAAAACTTTTCTATTAAACAATCCTGAAGCATGTCACTTTGCTAATACCAAATACCAGCAAAATCGTCCTGAGGCTCATAGAATAGCAGCAGCAAAATATCAACAGCAACATCCTGATGTTCACAGAAAAGCAGCAGCTGCATATCAGCAACAAAATCCTGAAGTCCACAGGGTAGCAGCAGCTGCATATCAGCAGCAACATCCTGAGGTACATAGGGTAGCAGAAGCTGCATATCAGCAGCAACATCCTGAGGTACATAGGGTAGCAGCAGCCGCATATCAGCAGAAAAATCCTGAGGTCCATAGAGTGGCAGCATCTGCATACCAGGAACAACACCCTCAGATTCATAGAGCAGCTCAAAGTTGCTATGAAGCAAATACACCTGGAGTTCGAGAAGAGAGAAGAAAACGTCCATGGACGAAAAAAATACGTTCAGCAATGGAGTATAATGTAGAAATAAATTATGACACAGATCCATATGTAAGTATAGGTTTAATGAATTCTGAATGCCAAAACTGTGGGGCTCTTAAGTGGAAAAATGAAACACCAGGAATGTGCTGCAATGGTGGAAAAGTACAATTATTAACAATTCAACCCCCACCGGAGCCTCTTTATAGTTTTTTAAATGATAGCCATCCCGAGCATTCTCATTTTATTAGCTCGATTCGTAAATATAATGGTTGCTTTCAAATGACGTCATTTGGTGCGAATAAGATTATAGAAGATAGATATATGCCGACTTTTAAAGTTCTTGGACAAGTATATCACTTAGTAGGAAGTGTGCTGCCCATACCAGATAAAGAAGCTCAGTTTCTCCAAATCTACTTCGTAGGTGAAGATGAAAGAGAAACAAAATTAAGATGCAGTCATTATCCAGGAGTCAAACCTGGAGTAGTAAAGCAATTGCAGCATATGCTCCATGAACATAATACTTATGTTAAAGATTTCAAAACTGCCTTAGAAAAACTTCCGAATGATTGTGATAAGTTTGAAGTAGTTATTCATGCTGATAGGAAACCTGCTGGTTCTCATACAGGCCGATATAATGAGGCAACATCATCTGAAATAGCTTTGGTAATTAGCGGACAGCAATTTGAAAATCGAGATATTGTTCTTCAAAGCCATGATGAGAATTTACATCGCATAAGTGAAATTCATCGTTCTTATGATTCTTTACAATATCCTCTTTTATTTTGTAGGGGTGAAGATGGCTACAGTATTAAAATGCCATATCGTGATCCTACTACAAAGTTACCACTTCCTCGAGGAAAAATAACAGCTTCCGATTTTTATGCACATCGTATTATGGTGAGATATAATGACTTCAATTTTCTTCTTCATATGGGTGCACTTTTCAGTCAATTTTTAGTTGATATGTTTGCAAAAATTGAAACTGAAAGATTAAATTATATTAGGCATAATCAAAGCAAGCTTAGAGTTGAAGAATACATTCACTTAAAAGATGCAATTGGAAGAAGGGATGTAAATGGGGATCAACTAGGAATATTAGTTGTGCTTCCATCATCTTTCACAGGAGGACCACGCTATATGCATGAACGAGCTCAAGATGCAATGACATATGTTCGTTGCAAAGGTCGACCTGATCTATTCATAACTTTTACATGTAATCCGAAATGGACAGAGTTCAAAGGTGTATTATTTCGTGGTCAGAAATCTCAAGATCGGCATGACATTATAGCCAGGGTATTCCACCTTAAACTGAAAGCTATGAAAGATCTATTAGTAAAAGGCAGTGTTTTCGGTGAGGTTGAGTGCTTCATGTACACAGTTGAGTGGCAAAAACGTGGATTACCTCACGCACATATTTTGCTCTGGTTAAAAGATCGCCTGGTTCCAAGTTTAACTGATAAAGTGGTCTCTGCAGAAATACCTGATATCAATAAAGATCCTCTTTTGCACGAAATTGTTAAGACTAATATGATTCACGGTCCATGTGGTACTTTGAAAATGAATTCTCCTTGCATGAAAGATGGGCGATGCAGCAAAAAGTATCCGCGACCCTTTTTGAAAGAAACACAAACTGGAGAAGATGGTTACCCAAAATATAGAAGGTTATCTCCAGAGGAAGGTGGATTTACTGTGAAAATAAAAGATATGGATATAGATAACAGTTGGGTTGTACCTTACAACCCAGTTTTATCTCGCACTTTCAATGCCCATATTAACATTGAAATTTGTAATTCTGTAAAATCTATTAAATACATATGTAAATATATTAATAAAGGAACAGATCAAGCAGTCTTTGAATTACAAAATAAAAGTAATGAAATAAATGAAGTTAGTCAATATGAAAGTGGCCGTTATATCAGCAGCTCTGAAGCAGTTTGGCGAATACTTGGTTTCCCAATTCATGAGCGATATCCTACCGTTGTTCACCTTGCTGTACATTTAGAAAATGGTCAAAGAGTCTATTTCACTTCAGATAATTTAGCTCAAAGACTTAATAATCCACCTCAAACCACACTTTTAGCCTTTTTTGAGTTGTGCCAAAAAGACGAATTTGCCAAGACCCTGCTTTATTCAGAAGTTCCATCTTATTACGTTTGGAAAAAAAATAAAGTTTTTGAAAGGAGAAAAAGGGGCGTAAACGTTGAAAATTGGCCAGGGATAAAAAAGGACACAGCACTAGGAAGAGTATATACGGTGCATCCAAATAATGTCGAATGCTACCATCTAAGGTTATTGCTGCACGTAGTTAGAGGTCCAACATCTTTTGAATACCTTAAAACAGTCGACGGCATCATTCATCCAACATTTCAGTCTGCGTGCAAAGCTTTAGGTTTATTAGAAAGTGACGAACAATGGAATGACACATTACAAGAAGCAGCTTTGTGTGATTCACCGTATAAAATGCGACAAGTGTTTGTTGTGATGTTGGTGTTTTGTCACATATCTGACCCTTTAAATCTTTGGGAAAAGCATAAAGATAGTTTAAGCGAAGATTTCAAACGTGAAATAGAAAGAGCAGTTCAAGATAGAGTACAAGGTTTTATGAAAGAAGTATATAATAAATGCTTATTATCAATCGAGGATGGTGTGATGGCGTTAGGAGCAAGTGGTTTAAAACAATATGGTTTGCCACAGCCTACCAGAAGTGAGGAATTCTTTAACAATTTTGATTATTTAACAGAAATGAACTACAATTCAGAAGAATTGGGAAAAGTAGTAAGGAATAACGAGGAATTATTAACTCCAGAACAACGAAATGTATATCAGGAAATTGTGAATAGCATAGAATCCTCCGAGGGGAAAACATATTTTTTAGATTCACCAGGTGGTACTGGAAAGACATTTTTAATAAATTTATTATTAGCAAAAGTGAGAAGTAATAAAAAAATTGCTTTAGCTACAGCGTCTTCTGGGATTGCTGCCACTCTTCTAGAAGGAGGCAAAACTGCTCATAGCGCTTTTAAATTGCCTTTAAATTTGAATTATGCGGGAACTCCTAAATGCGGAATTTCTAAACAAAGTAATAGGGCCAAAGTATTAAAAGACTGTCACCTTATAGTTTGGGATGAGAGCCCCATGATGGATAAGGGAGGTTTTGAAGCTTTGGATGCAACACTCCAAGACTTAAGAAACAACAAATTATTAATGGGCGGAGTTACTGTTTTACTAGCTGGAGATTTTAGGCAAACGTTGCCTGTTGTACAAAGAGGAACACGCGCTGATGAAGTGAAAGCATGTATCAAGTCATCGCGTTTATGGCCTCGAATAAAGAAATTATCTCTAAAAACAAATATGAGAGTTCATTTAAAAAATGACTCTTCAGCAGGTGCTTTTTCTGAACTCCTGCTTAAAATAGGAAATGGACAATATCCAGAAGAAACAGGAAAGGTTGTAATACCAGAAACTTTAGGAAAAGTAGTTAATAACTTAAATCAGCTTATAAATGCCGTTTATCCTGATATTTATAGAATTAAGGAAAAAACGATGGAATGGTTCAGTGAGCGTGCAATTTTATGTCCAAAAAATGACAGAGCTGCTGAAATTAATGATAAATTACTTGACTTATTCCAAGGGGAAATAGTAGAATACAAATCAGTTGATAAAGTGATAGAAACAGATGAAGCAGTTAATTATCCAGTAGAATTTCTTAATTCGCTTAATCCACCTGGATTTCCAGCACATAAACTTCGTCTTAAAGTAGGAACGCCAGTGATGTTATTACGAAATTTAAACCCTCCAAAACTATGCAATGGAACTAGACTACAGGTAACTGCTTTAAAGAAAATTTTTATAGAAGCTACAATATTTACTGGTTGTGCTCGAGGTGAATCTGTTTTTATACCTAGAATACCACTAATCCCGTCCGAGTACCCTTTCCAGTTTAAAAGACTTCAATTTCCTCTGAAGATATGCTTTGCTATGTCTATTAATAAATCTCAAGGACAAACATTAAAATTTGCAGGAGTTGATTTAAGAGAAGACTGTTTTTCTCATGGTCAATTGTACGTTGGTGCTTCTAGGGTCAGTTCTTCTAATAATTTAGTGATTTTAGCACCTAAAGGGAAGACAACAAATGTAGTTTACAAAGAGGTCCTAAATACTAAATAAGTACATTTTTAGTTCAATTTTTTTATTTTAATTGTAAAATAATTAAATTTTTCTTTAGTATTTTATAATATTAATTCTTAAATAGAATAAAATAATTAATCTATAACTAGAATAATTACGAATTTTTGTTGTTGTTTACTTTGCCTTTTGATATTTTTCAACTTTAGTAACTTTAAGTTATTGATGAATAAACATGAAGAAAATAACAGATTTAGAAAAAAATATTCTTTTTCTGAAATTACTCTATCATTCAATTCACAAATTCTGTATTCTTAAATATTACACACTACATTAAAATTAGCCGGATTAAAGTAATATTAAACTTTTTTATCAAAACATGCGATTTAATAAATGTATAGATTACAACTTGAATGATTCGCGGACAAAGCCGAAACGGGAGATGCTAGTATTATATAAACGGCTTTGTCCTGACTGACTGACTGAATGAATGACTGACAGAGAATCAACGTAGAGCAAAAACCAACAAAGATATTGATACCAAAATTTAAAGGCATATTTGTATGAGGTCATAGACGCTCACTAAGAAAGGATTTTGCGAAATTTTAATTTTAAAGGGTATTAAATACAAAAAGAAAAAAAAGTCAATTTCATTCATTTAATTTTAAACGTCAACATACACGCGCCTAGCGGCAAAAAAATAAGACTCGAATCAAAACAAATTCTAAATCTAATACTTTCTGACCCAATTATAACTAATCCAGAAAATTGTCAATCTAAAACAAATCAAAACCTATATTAAAATTGCGCCTAAGAATTTGATTAATCCATAAAAAATAACAACTCACAGTTAAAGACAAGAAAACTTAAATAATTTGTTTTTATCTAGACGTGAAAGGTCAACTTGGAAAATAACCGAATTGAAAATATAACTCCGATCTTTCGCCGATTATAAAAATACAGAAGACCTAGAGACAAAATGAGATATACAGAAATACGAAGTAGATATTTCTAAATATAAAACATCACCTGAGTTCATATAAATATTTAATAACAAAGACATAATCTGTGGAAATATGAACGAAAATCTGGAATTAAGATGGCGACCACTCGAAGCAAGACGCTAATTATAATATACACGCCCACAGAAGTTTGTGATTGGAGAAGAATATCGCGGGACTTTCTTCGCCGATATGAATAGAAATTGTATATATATATAAATAATAACTTTTTTAAAACAGGTTATTGTACACAATGTTATTTTCTCGGGAATATTAATTAGGACAGAGATTTTGTATTGTTATAAATAAAAGAGGCAATTTTCAATTTATAAAATATATCATTTACCATATATAAATTGGCCTACTATTAAATTCTAATATGTCTTTTTTTTTAAATTAGATTGTAACATATTGTTTTCTTAATTTTAAATATCTTAACGCAAGCTTTTATTGGTTTGTGTGTGTTGAAACATGTGTTGGTTCAATCTAGGCCTAACTTAAAAATATTATTTGTACTAGCTGGACATCCGAATCAACTGTTTCATCAGTTATTTTATTAAATTGGCTGCTATGGTAATGAATGCAAATAGGTACATTCAAGAAATATGTATTGGTTCATCTTTCTAGGCCTAACCTAAAATTATATTTAATTTATTTTACCTACCTTAATGGCAACATACACACATAATTTATGTTGTTGTGCACATCTTTGGCATAGTACGTTTCTATTGATATTTATAAATTTCATCTTTCAATAGTAATTTTTTAGTTTTTCATAATGTTGTTTATTTATTGATACTACAGCTGCTAGACACTGGGTTTAATGCCCAAAGATTTTTTTACGATTTTCAAAATAAATTTACAAATAATATGGAATATAAAAAATGTTTTTATCAAAATGAATCCTACTCTATGTTACTCTGGGATAGTGTAGCTTTTTATTTAAAAAAATGTTTCAATTGGTCCCATATTTCCAACATAAAAATGTTCAAGTATTTCCCAATATTCAAACCAATTATAAGAATTGCGATTGGCTGAGTGAACGAGTTATTCTTGCCTCCAAGAAAAAAGACATCTACGAACTAAATAATATTATTCAGACTAAAATTCAAAGTGAGGTAGTCACATACAAGTCCGTCGACACTGTTGTAGAAGCAAATGAAGCAAATAATTACCCAACAGAATTTTTAAATTCACTCTATCTGCTAGGGATGCCACCACACTTAATGCAATTGAAAATCGGTGTGCCGATAATCATCTTGCGAAATATCAACCAGCCAAAGCTTTGCAACGGCACAAGACTTGCAGTGAAACAATTAATAAACAACGTCATAGAAGCAACAATCATGACAGTACCTTACAAAAATGATGATGTCCTCATTCCTCGCATTCCTTTAATTCCAACAGACATGCGATTTAAATTTAAGAGATTGCAGTTCCCAATTCGATTGGCATTTGCAATTACCATTAACAAAGCTCAGGGCCAAAATTTAGAATTGTGTGGCTTAGATCTAGAAACGGATTGCTACGTTAACCAGATAATCTGTATATATACACAAACAATGGAACTACAAAAAATATTGTGTACCCACAAGCATTGTTTAAATAAACATATTTTAATTTATGTCTTTATTTATGTCTTTTATTTATTTTCCATTTAACCAGATGAGCCACAGCAATGCGTGGCCGGGTACAGCTAGTATCTTATATTTGTGTATTAATATGGGTTAAAATAAAAATTCAAAATTAGGTTATGCAAACCTAAGTTGTACGTTACGTTAAAACATAAATGAGTCTGTAGTAACATTAGGTATAAACAAAGTCCCAAAGTATTGTTTTGGCCGAAAATCGTTTTAGTAAATACGTAAATAACCTTATAAAGGATAACTAGAACTCATACATTTTGTAAAAGAACAATAATGAACAACATTTTTTTTATATTAATAAAATGTTAGTTCTAGTATTTTATATTGAGCTTATCTGTGAGATGGTGCCTTTAGAATAATAATAGCCTAGACTTAAAAAACTCACAAATATATGTATAATAAAATTAGTAAACGTGTTCCAGCGACAAATGTTAGTTGTTTAAATTATTATAAATAGTTATGATTTGGAATTGTCGACATGGAAAATCTTGTTTAAACATATAAAATTACTTTTTATTTAGAGTATTATTATTGACACAAAATGAGACTTAGTAACATATTTATATTACCTATTTACCCTGCATCCAATGCTAGATAGGGTATAGATTAAAAATAACACAGTTATTAAGTCATATATAGGATTAAAGCAATAAATTCTTCACCATGGATGAAAATATTTTCATCTTTTTAACATATGAAATTTGGATTTTTACAATTTTACCAGTTTTTCCTTAATTGAAATTTTAATTGTATACAAATTAAATTCCAAAACTACAGTGAAGTCGGCTACTATTCTCATTTGTCATAAAATATAATAAAACTACATTTTATAAATAGTAAATCAGAACAATACCATTAACTCTGCCGCTATGTATAGGCGTGCCGTGACACCCACAACCTCCTCAGAAGAACACCAAAAAATATTACTATTTAAAAATTCATGAAAAACAAAAAAAACCGTATATGGATATTTTATTTTATAGCATATTAGCAGTTGATATTCATTAATTTAATTAATACAATGGTCAAAATTCATGAAAAACAAAAATGTTGAAACTGTCGACGGAAAAACGTTTTAGTACCACACATGGTTTTCAAATATCAATTTCCTTTTAAAAAATTCGCAATATGCCGATATTGACTGAATATACATTGTATTGCAGGCAAATTAAAAAAGGGCCCAAGTCGCCTAGGCGCTCACACGTGAAAATCCTGCACACGCGTTTGCCGCTATTCTCAGGCGTCAATAAACGTAAATTAAGGGAAATGGTTTGCATTTTGTAAACAATAAATAATATTGGGGGCGTATTAATCCGAACCATACCATATAGACTACCGGTACATTCAGGCGATATTAAATGTAAATAGAGCGGCAAGTTATACTGTTTATAAGCAGCAAATAAGAGTTTAAACATTTAGGGTGTAGGCCCATTTCAATATAGATCCGAACCACAGCATGATGTCGGCAACTATAATTAGGCTCCACTAAATGTAAATAAAGGGACATCATTTGGATAAATTTTAAACAGAAAATAAAAATACCTATATTTGGGGCGTAGCCCCTATTGCAAATAAATCCGAATCTTACCATGTAGGCTATCAGTTAATTCAGGATTCATAAAATGTAAATAGAGCATAGCGCCTATTTTATGTTAGTATATAATATAAGCACACGAGTTTACAGAATATATATTGTTAACAATATTTTGGGCGTAGTCCTAAACAAATAAAATTCAAACCATATAACGAATATTGCAGTTTTATTTAGACATCATAAAGATAAATAAAGCGCCTTAGTTTACAGCATATAGCCTATGCCGTTAAAAATATTTGGTGCGTACCCCTACACGAAATAATTTCAAACCATATAAAGAATAATATATACATCATGACATGTAAATAAAGCCCTGCTGTAGTTTATAAACACTAAATAACAATTTGTAATTTGGAGTGTAGGTCTTTCCATATTACGTTTTAATAAATCACGGAATAGAAAAAGATTGTATCATGTAAAAGCTACGGAATGGAGAAAACTACAAGTCAATACTTAAACATTGTTGCCAAATTGATGGACGCAACAGTACACTACTTTAGTTATTCTGTATATTAATGAAAATATACAACGTCGATTGCGGCGACTCTGTCGGAAGAACACGGAACTATGAAACGTATATAATTTACTAATTTGCTATCATTTACGCGTCCACCAAAATAGTTTCTACATGTTATATAGTCCGAAAAAATAATTAGAAATAAGATATGATATTTTGCTAAGCTACCTTATAACCTATAGGACAAACGTACTTAATAAAATATCACATTAGTTCACGACATAATTATTTAACATGGGGTTGTAAAGCTGCGTCCTTATACGGACGCAACTTTACAACCGGACGCAACTTTAAATGTAAAATCCTTTAACATGGACGCACCAATGATATAAAAGTGTATATATATTGGTAAACGCGAGAATTGTTTCCTATATATATAAATATATATATATATATATATATATATATATATATATATATATTAGCTTCTTTATTAGCATTTTTATCATATGAGTATATTTATTTATAAATATGTTACTTACATCGTCTCATACACACTGATTATTGTCTCCAACCGGTTTCGCTGCTTCAATTAGTCAGCATCATCAGGGTTTATCTGCTACTGCTTCGTCATTAACATAAAAACACTACACATTAGTTAAACATTAAAAACATAGGACAAACTGTTAATTTTAAAAAAAAGGTATAAACAACATATGGCTGCAATAAAATTGGATCAACCAGAAAAATCAAATTTCGCGAAGCATATTCTAGATAACATGCACTCGTATGACACAATGGAAAGCACAATGAATATTTTAAAACAATGCGAAAAGGGATATAATATGAACGCTTAGGAGCAGTTTTATATATTTGTTGAAAACCAAACCAGCAAAACAAAAATAATAAATGAACAAATAAAGTTTGAATCCGACGGTATTTACTCTGCATATTTGAACAATGATAAAAAAATACTAGATACAGATTCAGTACGGGACTGGCCGGCCACCTGACAGGACATAAAGTGTACGCATGTGTGTCTGTAATGTGTTTTGTGTAGTGTTTTTATGTTAATGACGAAGCAGTAGCAGATAAACCCTGATGATGATGACTAATTGTAGCAGCGAAACCGGTTGGAGACAATAATCAGTGTGTATGAGACGACGTAAGTAACATATTTTCGGAGTAAAAATAATAAAAAACCTGTATATAAACATATCTCAGAAAAGACTTCACTTTCGGGTTACGCCTAGCCAATATTTTTCTCTGATTTCCCATCCACGAATGAAATGAATCCTTGGGATTCACATTTGATAAAACCTATTACAGTTTATTTTTATTAAATAGTAATTTTATATATTTTCTCATCAGAACTACCCCCAAATTTACAAACAAAAATAATAAAATAAATAAAAAGTCACGTGATATGTAGCAATTTAGAATCAAATCTGTCTAAGGGTTTGGGCTCCAGAGTACTGGACTACGGTAATCGACAGAGAGATATTATTTCACAACATTTTTGCCTCATTTTACCTTAAAACATATATATGTCCAGATAACTAAACATCGATTTTTAATGTCATCACACAACCTTCTCTATACTACTTATTTATAAAAAATTATAAATTGTAAAATCCACGTAATATTTGCTATCTATTTCGTCCTTATTACACTGGATTCCCTTGTCTTTTGTTAACAAATTAAATAAGTTTAAATCATTCTTATTAAAATGATTTTTAAAAACATTACTTTTCATAAAATAAATCTCTAATATATTTTTATTTTTATTTAAAGTACCTTTAATTTTCATACACAAGTTTTAACACTTTTTTACAAGTAAAAATGAGTACATGAAGATATAAAGATAAGATGGAAAGAAGACGCATAAATTGGGTTCGAAGTGACGCTTTCAAAATAACTTTCCATATCATAATGCATTCAAGAAATGAGAGAGATTCTACATTTTCATAAAATTGACAATGTTCCATTACAATATTTTACACTTATATTATCAGTTGATTTTGAGAAATTATCATTTATTTCAAGATAGTGTTTTTTCGAATATAAATATACTTCCACCAAATTTTAGAGAATAGATTTTACTATTTGTTCATGTAAATTTTCTGAGTTTGTGATTTTTAATATTATTATTCTTAGACAATAATATTTGGCTGTAAATTTTTAGTAAACAAATTTGAAAAACAATAAATAGAAAAAAAATACAAAAAAGGTATGTGCTTTTATTTAAAAATTAAATAATAGGAAAACTCGAAATGATATCTGTAATACTCATTTGGATGTATATAAAGTGGTTGGAAATGTCAGAAGTACTTAATTAATTATCCACATAAATTATTTTAAAAAAAATCAATTAATTTTTTCGTGTGTGTGAAATTGAATATATTTTAATAGACTCTCTTTCTCTGTGAGATTGAGAGGAGAGCCGCACACAGTTCCAACGGTCTTGTAAAACCACTGAAAAGTGATGGTAGACTCGCTGGGACAAGAGCGTAGTTGGGAATTAGTTTTCTTAGACCTAACTTTGGGTTCAAATTAAATTTAAATATCCATTTATTATAAATAAGACATATTTATTTAAGATAAAGCGATTAATGGCTACATGAAATACATAATATAGCAGTCAGTGGTTCAGTTTCTTTATAATTCTAAGAAACAGATTTTTGATATTTAGTCCCCTTTATTATAAACTATATCAAATAGTCCCAAGACAGAGCAAGCGGAATATTATTGTAAATTATTCAAAAATTCAAATGAGTCTACTTTTTTGTATCTCTTTTATTTAAGAATACACTGTCGGGTTGTTCACCTTTATTTCTGTAAGTACCAGCTACCGTGTTTTTAACCGTAATGTTCTCAAAGCTGATTTTAATGAATCCTGGTGATATTTTTGACTAATGCTCTTAGTCAATCGACGAGCAGAACTTCTGGCTATCAACGTTCAATTATGTCAACAAACCCCCCTTTTTATGTCATGGTGGGTTTTTTTACCTTACTAAGTTAATGTACTATGTATTTTGCCTAAGGTCAACTATTGCGACACTTCTTGATATATTTCACATCAGTATTCTCACCTCTGTGGGACTTACTATAAAAATTATATTTGATAGTTTTTATAATTTAACCTAACAAATATTCTTAAAAATTATTCCTAACAGTGTCAATGTAAGGAGTGCTAAATTGATCAAGATGTACTAATAATATTTAAGAGGAAGTCAATTGAGAAAGTGCATAGATTATGATCCAAATACACTCCAACAGCAGTCAAACAAATGGAACTGCATTACGCCATTGAGAACCAATAAAATCCAAGCAATAATAAATATGGTAATCTTTCCACAACATCGTTCAGTGTACTTTTATGAGCTTAGCCTGTGGTTAATGGAAACTCTTATTTAATATTTATTGGTTGTTTAGATCCACTTTTGTAAAGTGGAATCAGTAAATGCTTTATGTCCGAGAATTGTTCAATATATATTAATATACAGAGAGCGATTCATAATTGCATGGCAATATTTCAGGAATGGATTTTAGAGGTGAATAAAGAGAAGCCTTAAACATAAGTCAGAAAATGCTTCTTATTGGAGTATCAACTAGAAAATATTTCGCCCTTATTTCTGCTCCACACTAGTAAATAGGTGTTTTACTGTTTTGATTACCGAATTCAACCCTTACATTACTTACGGTGCGATGAGTTGCCTATCTTTGGGTGCAAGGATGTGCAATGTACAGAGTAGTAACTTGTGTTTCATTCTGTGAGGGTTTTATTATGGGAATTTGTACTAAATTTTTGTGAAGGGTCGAACGATTCTTTGTAGTCTGGACATCGCACTCCGTAATTATTAAATTAATTTGTAGTAGTGATACCAAATGGGCCGATTAGGTTTGTGGTCTAACCACTTGTGTAATCCCAGTTCGTCTTTATATATTCCGTACAAGTCTAAGTTATTAACATTAAATTAAGTTGTTTAGTGAAAAATTAAGTAAATTTAGGATTCATTAAAAATGGTTGGTCAGGTGAGATAAACTCGCGATATAGGAGCGGGATTCTGCATGCCAAGCTTAGAGGTTGAAAATGGGAATATTGTCGACCACGGACCACTTAAACAACATAAAGTCAAACTAATTACAGTCCCTATGTAGCTAAGTCGAAACAAAGCTTTTGTTTTTCGGTTACAGATTGTAGCTTTATGTTGAGTGGTTTTATATTTTTACTTTATCCTGAAAACTTAATAAAAATTGTGTTAGACCTGCATCTCAAATAATTTCTTAGAAAAAGTTTATAAAACACGAAGATTAGAGTAGAATATTATACTTTATGGTGTAATGTAAATTTGTTAAATGGCTAATAAAAGCACAAAACGTTTTGAACAATAGTTGTCAGAATAAATTCTGAGAAAACGTATCTAAATAAAGCCAATAGAAAACCATTTCAAGTTGCAGAAATTCAACTTTTATTAAATTCAAAACTGATTAAAATGTGGTTAAAAACATGTTATAAATTTCACACAAAACAATAAACATATAAGACCACTTATTTTTTTCCAATTGTTATCGCAAAACCTAAAAGAGACTGTACTTTTATCTCGACTCCAATTTTTGTGTTTTCAGCTGTTTTGTAACAAATGACTTGCTATACGGCTATAGTTTTATGTTATTTATTTTTCATATCAAAAAGATATAAAAACAATACGAGATATTTCACTAGCCGTAACGATGCGTTCTCGGAGTTATGTTTATTGAAAGTTTGTCTTATACCAATTGATTCAGAACCCAAAAAAATTCTAATACATTTGAGTCACTCTGTATATATTATTTTTGAATTTTAAAAAATTGAGTATATATTTGAAAATTCTTTCCACAATATAAATTTTTACGTTCGATAAATCGTCAATTCGGTCTGGTGAATTGTAGTGCAATATAAGGCAAGACAACAATGTCTCCCTGTGTATATTAATACCTAATCCTATTTGATTGCATTTAATAATTCTTGGGACCCCATTTAACTAAGAATAGTGTGGGTTAAATAGTATTTTTATCTGAAAAATCGAACAAAAAAGTTTTGAGATATGTATCTCAAGTAATTTCTGCAATAAATGGTAAACAGAAGGTTGGAATTCATTATGAAACTTCTTTTTTTTGGTTTAGGATCAAATAAATTTGTAATTGGATTGTACACACGATACATTTGAACAAATGTGTGGTAGAGCAAGTAATTGTAGAGTTAAAGTGTATGTAAATATAGTAAATAGAAAATAATTCCGAGTTACATAAATTCAACAACTATCAAAAACAAAGCTGACCAAAATGCTTCGCGAAAAAAATTTAGGAACTTTTAAACAGAACGATAATCATATAAAACTAACTTTTTATTTTATAAAACAAAATATTCTCAACAAAACAAAAATTCGTAGGTCGTAAATCGAAAATGATACGTTTTTATAAAATTGTTTGTACGAAGATTTTTCTTACTTCCCAACAATCAGTCTCCGAAATATTGCATGATGTGACATACATAACATAAAATTATTTAGTGAATCATGTTTACTTTCTAATAAAGTAAATCTAAATCATTTAGCTTTATATTTATATAAAATACCTGTAAGATTATGACTTAAGTTTTACAATTTATATTCTAAGTAATGATTTGTGAAATATGGAGATAAGAGGAGAAGAATACTCATAAACTGTGCTCCAAGAGAAGTTTACGTATAAACTTTCCATATTAAATTCCTGAGCTCCTTTACATACAAGACTGAGAGAGATATCCTTCATTTTCATAAAATTGACAATGGTGTTGTCACAATATTTTTACTTCAGTTAATTTTTTTGTGAAAAAAATTGATTGATGTTATTTTGAAAATTTACATTTATTTTATTATTCTCACATTTATTTTTAGTATTCTTTAATGAATGCAGTTTAAAAAGTTTATAGTCTTTAAACTATTGGGTTTATTGTTTAGGATATCACATTTACCTCTAAAAGTATAATGAATATAAACCAAAAATAATTAATGAAATCAATCTGACTTGGTATCTGGTAGTACTGTCTAGGATTAATATGGGGTGGGTGAAAAAATTCGTGTCCTGAATTACTGATAGGGTAATAATTAAAAATAATGATCAGATATAAATATCAGGATATAAAATGAGCTCTCCGATAGTGTCATTGCAGTGGATATTAAGTCATTCCAACTTCAACTTAATAATGTCGAATGTACACTACTATTTTTGTCACAGTAAATCTATAGAGATAACGATTTCATATTAAAACATGTATTTGTTAAGAGAAAATTGACCCCTACAGGTCAGTTTGACACCCAAAGGTCATTATGACCCCTAAAGGTCATTTAAATAATTGTCCCTGTTATAACTTGATCTTTGATCTCATAGTAAATATTACATATTTTTAGTGACTTTTTCCGCTTTGTAGATATCTTTTGGCAAAAATAGAAGTTTCCTAGAGTACTGCACGTGTGACGGACGACACAAAGACACCAAACCAAAAACTACACTTTTGCACTTAGCAGACCTGAAAACGGATATTCCGTAAGGGATACATACATATTAGACAATTTTTAGACCCTCCACATAACTTTCTCCTTTATGAGGATGTAATTTAACTTTTATGTGACTGTTTTAGTTTTTAAATCACAAACTGAAAATAAATTTGTTTTATAGTGTTTGTACTAGAGTTTATTATTATTATTTTTTAAAATTCGCAACACTTTTTATTAAAATGAAAACAAGGTAAAGATTCAGCAAATAAATATGGGGAAAACTATATATTTTGCAAATTAAATCCACTTATAACTAAATTTGAAACAACAAATATGTAGGACAGATAGAAATAAAAGGTTTTCACATTAGAGAGATATTTTATATAACATATTTTAGCACAGCTTTCCATAGGATATTGGTTGTTATGTTATGTCCACAGAAATAAATAGGATTTGATTAGAAACTGACTTGGCAAAAAATTATAATTTTTTTTTTAAATACGTAAAAGCTATGGTGAGGTACAGCGTGTATTTAATATTGTTTTTATTGAAAGCTAATATTGTGACCTTGGAGAGGATTAACTTTATAATTATGCATTCCTATAGTAATAATTCAATTTATATATTTAAATTTTAACGAAGTTATGTAATATTTTTATTTTACTTTTAATTTTTCATATTATATATATGGCAGTCCTCAAATTTTGAGTTGTACAGAACAATATTCAGTTTGTATACACATCTTTAATCACCACCATTTCCGAAAGTACGGCTTTTCCTTTGTTTTATGGTGTTGCAGAATAATTTCACATTACTTAACGCATCACCATCCAGCCAACATTAAGCCTGGAGGTTCCTATTGTTTTGAAGCTTTCTTGTTCTGAATACCAAGAAGAAAATTATGACACCCATGAAACTGAAATAAAAACAAACAAATGTATGGGCGCCATCATAGTACTTACTCAATCCAAGAGTTTATCCATATTGATATGTACTGTATTTAAAAAATTATTATTTTGAAAAGAATACCAATAAAATCATCAAAAATTAAGTTATTCAAATATGTTATTTTAAAACACCAGCCAAGTCCAAACTCGTAAATTACGTCTTTGGTTTTTCAACTACAATAAAAATGTCTGCATAAGTTATGTAATGAAACTTTTATAACAATTTTGCCTACTTCAGCATAGCCCAATGTAATAAAACACCTAGTTAGAGTAATTTGTAAGTTTAAAGCAAATGACTGTGGCAACCCATTAATACAGAATTATGAATAAAATCAGTTCAAATGGCCGCCATTTTGACATTTAAAATTCTATTTTTATGCGGATATCTTTCTTCTATTTAGACAAGAAATATAACATTAGTGGAGGGGCAGATGTTTAAAATTACTTTATCGGATTCAATGTGTAGCTCAATCAATGTGAAACTCAATCAAAAAGCGGATGTCAAATTATTTTGAAATTACCAAACATACTCTGTACTACGTCTTCTGGGGCAGGAAAACATATTACTCCCTATTTAATATAGTTCTCTATAACCTTTTCCCTCCAAACACAAAACCATTTTATAAAATAAACAGTTCTTGATAAATAACTTCGGGTGGAAAGAAATTGATTATGAATTATTATTAATGATGGATTATTCATATTAATAATATGGTTTAATCTGACGTTTACCATTATTGTCTATTTCAAAAACCATGTACTAGTTTTTCTGCAGAATAAATAAACTCCGTTAACAATGATACACCTAGAGTATGTACAAAAAATTTAAAAACCACCAACATAGCTTAGGTCAATATTTGAAACTAAAACTGAACATAGAATATATTGAAACTAGGCCTAAGCAATGAAAATTAAGATTAAATTCAAACGTGGTCAGAAAAAAACCACCTGACACAGGACCTAGGTTTATCCCTTGATAACGACAGTTGATTTGTCTTCTCGAAACATCGTGCAACAGTTTTTATATACACAAACGATAGCAAATGATTGATTAAACATTATTATTGATTTAAAACTTGCTGAATGTTAAATTAATAACAATTGGATAGTTATTATTAGCAATTAACATTATATTGGCAACTATAGATAAACAATTGGATTTTTAAATCGGTCAACATTGTAACTAATTGTTTCATGGAGGAAATATCATATGTTATTCTATTTGGGATAAATTTGATATATGCACTTCATGTATCTCGGTAAGATAATGAGAACAGTATTTACTTACCCACTGTAAGTATAGGGTGCCTTAACTAGTCACAAAAAATTAGCAAAAGTGATATTAGATATTCCATTCATCCTCGTGGAAAATTTCAAAATGGCGGCCATTTTAAGGTGTTTTTTATTCATATCTCATGAAATATACAACTAATAACGCACTTTAATAGTAACAGATAGAAATTTTGTAAATTTCAATTCTGCATTTAATGGTTCGGACCCCATATCTCTACTATGACAATAAGAGAAGTTATAGACAAAAAATATAGGGTAATTTCAAACTTTGACCTCCCAAGAAAATGTGATATTCGAATAATTTCGAGATTTGGAAGGACTGAGATACTGAAAATAAGCGAGTAAAACAGTTTTATATACATATGCCAGGCACGTTAGAGTGTAACCGACGCCAAGAAGTAGGGATATACATAATTACAATTTTCATAAAAAACATGTGTAACAACTGTTTAAACAAAATTACCCTACTGGATAAAATTCCTTGATGTACCAATATAATTTGATATTTTCTACAAGGTCCAGTAGGATTTAGAGGATCTACTTGTATTTCATTGTAAATGGGCTAGGTAAGTACTATAATTGCACTAACAACTTTTTATGTAATAAATGAGCTCAATACAACAATGTGTAAAACAATCAGAATAAAACCGTTTTTATTATAAGTTACACACTTCAGTGTCTCGTGAAATTGTACTTTATGAGTCTAACACTTTATAATAATTTATTTCATTCTGACGTGTATAATTTAGCCAGACTGAATATTAAATTTTAGAATATTATGAAGCATTCTGAAATTTAATCAAGTCTCAGGTGTCAGAAATGATTTTAATGAAAACTCGGAGAAGATAACAACGTTGGCTTAATCCTGGGAGGGTTAGTTTCAATCATATGTAATAACGTAGCTTGGCTGTAAGGTAGTTTAAATGTAGGGAATAAATTTATTAAACAATACATAGGATAGAATGTTACATTCCGACAGTTATTATACGATGAAGTAGTCACACGTACTTTTACTGTAACGTAGTATAGTGAATGTTATGTGATGGGTACAAGAATCAATCAAGTTTTTGGCGTGGATTGTTGATCAGGTTTGTTGATAATAAAAAATTGTTTTGTTGAATAATGTCTGTCAGCTGCCATAAGTGCACTGCTCTACAAACAAAACATAAAAACACACATACCGATATTAATGAAATTTGGAATGTGAGCATATTTTGACCTTATTATTATTATTTATGTTTTTTTTTCATTTTCAAAAGATAACAATTTAAAATTACTATGTTTATTACAAAGGTCAATTTGATAACTCGAAAATTACAGCAAAAAGAAAGTCAAGTGTGAAGTATACACCATACGGTGGGAAGTGACCACGGATAGCTCAGTTCATAGAGAATTTGTGCGTAAAGCCAAAAATCCTGGGTTCAATTCTCAGGCTAGGCCGTATATTTTAAACTTGAAATATATATTTTTAATTTAACAATACTAACTGGTAAAAACGTATAAGCGTTAAAAATCAATAAATTAAAATCTATATTTAAAAAAAAAATTTTATTAATATAAATATTCAATTGTCTACATAACATCATGTCAAAAACCTAATTTATATTCTATACAATATTTAAGTTTATATATAAAGTGTGTGAGGATACATTCTAATACAATCTAAAAAGACTGTGGACAAATTATCTTTTATTTTTATTTTTCATAAAATAGATTAGTTGTGTAATTTAAATTATAATTTTTACTGACAATGATAGTATTTTTTTCCAATATAACGCATGATTTCAATTAATTTTATTCCTTTATTGAATAATCCTCACAGATCAACTCAGTCGGCAGGATTCTGTAATTCAATTTAATACTGACTTGACAATAGTTGCGCCATCTGTTTATATTTTAAACACATAATATATTACTTTCGCATTAGCTACAACATAATATATCTAAATTCTCTCTTGCCGTGTTTATTAAATATTTAATACTTTGCTTAATACATAACTTTACTGGAGTGTGGTTGGAGAATTATGATTCAAAGTATTTTTTTTTAACACTGATATAGTCCGAGTCGTATTCAGTTAAACTAATGGAAACTATTTATCTCTAGTATTGTAAAATAAAGAAGTATTGCAATATTGAAATTTATAAATGTGATTTAATCGGTTATCGATTGTGTAAATAACAACCAACACACCAAGTTTCGAGGGTGAAAAGTGAA
The DNA here is from genome assembly GCA_963513935.1 of Aphrophora alni. NCBI lineage: Eukaryota > Metazoa > Arthropoda > Insecta > Hemiptera > Aphrophoridae > Aphrophora > Aphrophora alni. The sequence goes on from OY740768.1 coordinate 140,065,333, forward strand.
AAGCAATAACATAGTCGGGTAACCTGGGTCAATGTAGGAAACTAAGTTAAATATTTAACCTAACAATAAGTAAATACAAATATAATCGTAAAATAAAAAAGTGTTTTTCACTTTTATGTTTTTGGTTTATTACTTGATATCAGTAGTTGAATAATACTCTCGAAATGTCTTGGATACATGTTATAAATGCAAATATCATGGATAAGTTGTTATCAATACAAATGTCTCGGATAAGTTGTTATCAATACAAATATCTTGGATAAGTTGTTATCAATACAAAGGTCTTTGATAAGTTGTTATCAATACAAATGTCTTGGATAAGTTGTTATCAATACAAATATATTGTATAAGTTGTTATCAATACAAATATCTGGGATATGTGTTATCAATGCAAATATCTTGGATTAGTTGTTATCAATACGAATATCTTGGATAAGTTGTTATCAATACAAATGTCTTCGATAAGTTGTTATCAATACAAATAAATTGGATAAGTTGTTATCAATACAAATATCTTGGATGCGTGTCATCAATGCAAATATCTTGGATTAGTTGTTATCAATACGAATATCTTGGATAAGTTATCAATACAAATGTCTTCGATAAGTTGTTATCAATACAAATATCTTGGATAAGTTGTTATCAATACAAAGGTCTTGGATAAGTTGTTATCAATACAAAGGTCTTGGAAAAGTTGTTATCAATACAAATGTCTTGGATAAGTTGTTATCAATACAAATATCTTGGATAAGTTGTTATCAATACAAAGGTCTTGGTTAAGTTGTTATCAATACAAAGGTCTTGGATAAGTTGTTATCAATACAAATGTCTTCGATAAGTCGTTATCAATACAAATGTCTTTTATAAGTTGTTATCAATGCAACGGTTTTAGATAAGTTGTTACCAATACAAATGTCTTGGATATGTTGTTATCAATGCAAATGTTTTCGATAAGTTGCTATGAATGCAAATGTCTTATGTAAGTTGTTATCAATACAAAGGTCTTGGATAAGTTGTTATCAATACAAATGTCTTGGATAAGTTGCTATCAATGCAAATGTCTTGGATAAGTTGTTATCAATACAAATGATAAAAGTTTGATTAAACTATATTAGTAATGTGGACAATTTACCATTAACAAATAATCTTACACTATAATATCGGTAATATTATAAATAAATATGAGTTATAAAGTGTACAAATTATTAATAAATATTTAAAAAAACCATAAATGTATTTTATTTGTTTTTCCTTTGAGTAATACCATTGCAAAGCCAGAAAAGATACTGCTCTGTGAAGAAAAAAAAAAAAAAAAAAAAAAAGAAAAATGACGTTCACTGGAATGGAATATTTTACTATAAATTAAAACTTTCATGGAAACGCTAAATAATAATAAAAAATGTTAGAGTCTAAACTGTAAAAGCACTTATCTTTGTTATATCTTTGAATATAAAATAGGCAATGTATGTGTGTGTGTGGAATAAAGAAACAGACATTATGAATAAAACATCATAGAGTTATGATGATTTAATAAAATTACAAGTTGTTTACAAATCACCATGGAAAGCTTGCATCCGTTTTCTACAAAAAATATTTGAATCAAAGACGATATCCAATCAGTCTGACTTACTCGACATATCAAGAAAGTTTATTTTATTTTATTTTTATTTTTGTTCTTAAAAACAGGAACACAAGATCTCACAAAAATTACGTTTACTTAATCAAACGCGTTCAACGACAAAGTCGCCATCCTCAGTGATACTTGAGGTACAATAACTAAACTATATCTATCGACGAAAGTGTAAAAGGGAAGTGTAGTTATAGTTTAGTTATTGTAGCTCATGTATCACTGAGGATGGTGACTCTCTCGTTGAAACGCGTTAATTACGTAAACGTAATTTTTGTGAAATTTTGTGTTCGAGTTTAATTCTAATATTATCTCACAAGTCAACCTCAATATTTAAGAGAATAAACGTTAAAGCTGGTAGCCTTTGGCCATTTTAGTAATTAAAACTAAATCTACAACCTAAGAAAAGTACCCAGGAAAAAGCTAAACATGAACAACCAAAACTAAAGGATTAAATAAAGCATAAAAGCTAAAGTTTCAAAATTATTATAATAATATAAACAAGCTACAATTGTTTTGCTTTGCGGCATCATCGGGCAAACATATTGAGCCGTAAGGCGAGAAAAATTTAGCTCATTTTTATTATTAAAATAATTTTGAAATTTTAGCTTTATTGTTTTGTTTAATCCTTTAAAATGGAGTTTCAACAAAAATATCTGCTGTTACATTAAATATAACCAAAAGTAAGACTATTTCAGACAATTAGAATAGATTTATGCTATCGAAATGACGTGTAAGTGTTTTTATAGTGACTAAAAATGTCCGATTTAACTCCATTACTCATATGAACCATCAATCATTTTCAAATAATTAAAAAATCTGAATGTTGTAAATAAACTGTACAAATTATTAATAAACATACAAAATCTATAAATGTCTTTTACTTGTTTTGCCTTTGAGTAATACCATTGCAAACTTAGAAACGAAATTGTTCTGTGAACAAACAATGACGTTCACCGGAACGAGACATGTTGCAATAAATTAAAACTTTCTTGGAAAACTCTCGAAAATAATAGAAAAGTTAGAATTCTAACTGTAAAAGTACTTATCTCTGTTATATCTTTGAATATAAAATGTGCAAGCGTATGCATGTCGTGGAATAAAGAAACATAATTTATGAATAAAACAACATTATGTTGATTTAATAAAATGTAATAGTTCTATCATTACCATGAAAACTTCCGGTCGTTCGATATACGATCAGCGCATTTATATGAAGTAAAGAAACTGTTCAATTGGTCTGAATATTCTTAACATACACCGTAAAAATAATTTTAATTTTTACTTTTTATTTATTTTATTTTTCAATACAAAATTAGTAAGAAATTTATTGAACATTATTTTGTACTTAAAACAAGAAACACAATAATTTATAATTTGTACCTTAATAATAATACAGTTTAATACAGTATTTTAAATTATTTATGTATATAAAAGCGACGTTTCGAGAATACAAATCATTTCCATTTATCAAGTGATAAACCGAGAAGATGAACAAATTGGAAAACACCAATATAGACTACAAACTTAGGATCATATTGGAAACCAACAGTTGGCAATCATACAGTCATAACAATGACTCAATATGGACGTAATGGACTAGCAATTATGTAAGTTATGATAAGATTATGCACTAAACTTTTGTTAAATAAATATGAATTAACAAAATATTTTCTGTTTCATATCAATATTTTTTAAACAATGAATATAACATTACAATCTGCATGTCAAATCTGCATGTCAATCTGCACGTGAAAGCGTCTTGCATAACCTTCTCAAGTAGTGATTTACATAATTACGAAGATCAGAACAATTGAGTAACAATTATTTTAAACAAACTTACTCTAAGCTAAGATATCTTGAGATACCTATACAATTTAATGTTTCTTAAAATTCCTAAGAGACAAAGTTTGGGTCATTATATTCGATCTGCTTGTATTACCTTCTTGTATGATGGGGTTGGGCAAGTAGCATGATGGTTCTGAACACTTTTAATTTTTGCTAAAGCCTGAGTTGTTTCAAACGATAATGAACTTTTGCAACTATACAGTAATTGTGAAAACTTATTATTTAGATATTATTTTCAATAAGCAAATTTAAATAAGACATCTTTGAACACAAAACGAACAGAATGAAATTCTATATTTGCTTTAGGTTGATATGACAATTCGTAATAATTGAAAAGGGAAATTAGGAAGGTAAAGATTTACATACAAATAAGTTTAAAGGTAGTAAGAGTGTTTGTAAAAAGAGAGAAATGTTGTAAGGGTGAGTAGAAGTACACAGAGAGAAAAAGAGTGATTTTAAATGGAATGACCCACCCTGCAAGTACTTATGCTGGAGAATGGTGGCTATAAGGAAAGTGGAAAAGCACACCTGATCTTCCTCCAGGATACGAATTACAATACTTATTGTTATTCCGAACTGTGCACGGTGTTGTATGTATCTCACCCGATACAATTCAGTATATAGTGAAGACAAATTAATAACGTTTGTATGAGACATAGTTATTGCTTTCTTCATAGGTATAAACAATAATTATGTGGTACCTAATTTCATCAACACAACCTGAATCTTATTATAAAATTATTTTATCGATATATTTACAAATTTTTTTAATGGTATCATTATTTTATTTCTTAGTGTACACACAATTAGGTCTAATACTACTATATAAGAATAAAGGAAAGTTTATTATATTTATTTTATTTGCACATTTAATAAAACAATACAATAATAATACGTATAACACAATGTATAATAATTATAATAATACAATTATTATACAACTATTTACAATTTACATAATACAATAATAAATGGTGACAATCAAATGTTATAAAACATAATGCAATAGATAACTAAAAGAAAAGAAATGAATAATAATGCTTCAAAATATATCAAAAGAAATAGTTATGTAAATAGAACAAATATATTCTAAACTGTACCATACGCTCTGTACGAAGAAGATTATAGTAGTAATAATAATAATAATAATTTGTATTTCTATTCAGATTTGTGTCCTTTACAAACACAATTTGGGGATGCATAAAACTGTATACGTTTTACTCCACATATTTACAATGGCCAATCAAATAAATAAATATAGGCTAATGCACCAAACTAAAAAATAAAAACTTTACTGGTTTCAAAATTTACATTTATAGTATTTAAAAAAATAGTTAGGACTACTCTAATTATACGTATAGACATACAAATATTCATGGACACAACACACGTACACTCATTCAGTAAAAAGTTCAGCAAGTTATACAATTATGAACTGTTACTACAAAGACAGATCCTCATAATCACCCCCAAATACTTACTCACAAACACATGGAATACAATAATATGACCTCATCAGATTAAAATAAAAACTTACTTTCAGAATTTACTTTATTATTTTTTTAATAGGATTATATTTTAAAGACAACAACAGTCATGTCGGATTGGATGAGATGTTTTAAATCTCTTGAATTAGTTTTCTACTTTACTTTTAATATTTCCAAATCTTATGTCAGTATTTTATTACATGTTGCCAAATTATACGTCAACAGTCTTGTGGTAAAAGTTTTTCTTGTTGTACACCCCAAGGAACTACTACCAAGACAAGCCTATAAATATGCCTTCATCAAGTTCAAAAGCATCTGTCCTATTCTAGCATCGAAGTTACCACCGGGTTGTAGAGGCTCAAAGATGGCTCATCTTTTAGCCTCATGCCTTCCCATTCCAGGATGATATGGCTAGCAGTCTTATACGACCGTTTACATATCTACAAGCGGGATCTTGAGTGTTAGCAAATGTTTTCTGAAGTGGCCATGTGAAGTAAGTAACGTCATAACTAGTTTTAGATGGCCTCTATTCAGCCTCATAATGAGTGTTTTTAGTTGTTGAGTTCTAAATAAGCTTTTTGCCGAGCTTTTGTCCAGAGTCAGATGGAATGTAGGTATTATTTTTATCCATCCAAAGCTGTGTTGCTTCAATGAGACGTGAAAGATTAGACCTTTCATCTTCATGTAGCTCCTAGAAAATTATGGAAGGGTCACATTCTCTAAAGGTTGAAATTTATCCATCAGTGAATCCTCGATGTCCACGATCAGGATATGATTCTATCACGCTAACAATAAGATGAAAACAATGTGTCTGTGAATCATTGCTTCCTTTCCAGATGGCTCCGAACGTTGTGGATTTATATCACAGACTTGAGCCTGAAACCTGGATTTTTTCGAGGGTCCCTCGGCAGAAGGTGGAGCGGTGAATTCCTCTCTTCAACGTTTGACCACACTCACCTTTGGCTCAGAACCAGAGATGATTCTCCACTCTGATTTCTTCTTCTTTCTCTTGCCCCTCAGCCAATTTGAACGAATCCCATTTTTCACCACTTTCTTGAAGCTTTGCCTTGATAGCCTCTCTTCATTATTTAATGATGAAATTAGGTCTTTTTGCTTTCAGTTCACAGAGTTGCCTTATAACATCGTCAAAGGAACTAGTAAAGCCTAATGTATCTGGACCTTTAAGGAGCTCATTTTCTCCCTTTCTAGAAACACTCGATGTACTCAAATTGGAAGCCTGCTCTTTATTGCCCGCTCCTAATTGGATGGTAGATTTCGCCGCACCCTGCAGTTTTACAGCTTCATAATTAATACTGATCCATATAGATCCCACGAGAAGATAGGGAAAGAACTGTCAACGCAGGCAGAGTCCCGCATGTCCAGTCAAGGCTATTTACTGCCAGGAGCTCGTCTATCTTCTGGAGGCTTTGTTTGTATCCCCGCTGTATAGAGCCCAGAGACATTTATCCCTTTAGGCACGGGTCGCTGAAACTATTAGAGTTCGGCTGAAACAAGAGAGAGAAATTTTGGCAGTCCAATTAAGCGGTGGGTTCACCAATCCCTACGCTGAGAGATGGGGTTTGTACCGTTATATGCAGAATTACAATATGTAATATTTTGTCTAATTTAGTTTGGTATAAGTTCAAACGAGATTTGAGCAAAAAACAATGAAAATGGCCGTCATAATGACATTTAAATACAAGCGTACTTTAAGTCCCCTTTACATATTTCTTTCCTAATCTATGTCACCGCTACAGACGTGTCAAAAATAATTTTATCGCTTTCAAGCCTCAAGCCATGAAATGTGAAGATCACAAAAAATAAAGAGGTTAAAATTTTTTTGCATCGTGTACTGTGCAAATAATAACGTTCAGTTTTAATATCAATCTGATTCTTTAAAATATATAACTATACTATTCTTTTTATATGATTTGAAATTTTCCTTGTTTTATTGGTTTTTTTTTTCTATTACATTTACTACTTTCTGCATGATATGAGAAGTCTATAACAGAATAAAATAGAAATCAATCTACGTCTCATCTTTGAAATCAGAAGCGTTTACCTCGTAGAGTGGAAATGTATGTTCTCACTCGACATTAGTATATTTGATTTATTGACTCTGAACAAACACCTTCTCGAATCGTCTCTCCCTAATTTTACAGATTCAACACATTTTAAACTCATTATGGTAAAGTATCCAAGTCAAAATTAAAATACAAATATATATATTTTGTTCTTACCGTCTGTGACTTAATAACGTATATTTGATGCGTTTCAGAATTTTCCATCTTCAGACAATCACTCCTAGGTCGTTATCATATTAAAATTAAACAAAATAACACACAAATTGCACATGTAAAATTGAATAACACGAAATTCAAGGGTCACTTGTAAACACTCCTTAGGCTTATTGTTATCATGTACTATAATGCTGTATCGTATATTGTCTTGGATTGGAAGTTCAGATCATCGTACAATAAATTATTCAGGTCATTTTAGAGGCCTTATAAATTTCAAACTTTTTGATGACATCAATAATTCTTCCTTCTTTACTTGTGTGTTGCACGTTGGATTCACAGTTAGTATAATTTGATCACTGTCAACCCCTCCAATCCGTTATAAAACTGCTATTGGTTGTCAGGAATGAACAGACAGAGGACGTACTGTAATAGTGTTTTGTTTATTGCATCAACACATATTTGTCTCTCGTAGTTTTCATAACGGTACAATATTAACTTTGATTGTTAAATAATTTTGGTTGAGTACACTCTCAGGCAAATTAAACGAGAATTAACGAGAATTGGTCGTTAGGTAATAATTGGATATACATACAGAGAGAAGATTGTTTTCAGATGTAAACCCCAAATATATTATACACTAACATGCCAGTCATTCCGCTCCACCGAGTGTAAGCACAACTGAAAACTGCTGGAGTGAATAATATGGTGACGTGGGAAGTTAAAAGATTTATCCAGTGAATTCTCTTTTATAAATGAGCATACATTTTACATATCCGTCAAATGGCAGAGTTCAACTAACAGAAAACCTGAAATAGTAAACTTTTTAAATGAAACCAATATTATTCGTTGTAATATGTTTTTTGTATATTTCCGCGTTGAAATATGAAATTGGATTACACGTGATATTTAAATATATCATAAAGGTATGATATCTTTGGTCCTAATTTAGATAGAGATTTTTTTAGGAACAAAGGAAAATTTTTCGAAATCCATTTCCTATATCTACATTGTAAGTCAAATATTAGAAACCATAAACAGTATGTTGTGTCGAACTTTCATAAAAAGCGTCACCTCCTCCTTTGTCTTGTGGAATCATAAAAAAAGTTTTGTTAAAGTAGAGCAAAAAATACTTACAATACATTTTCTTAAACTCAATTATTTTTTCTAGATGGTGGATAGACAGGAGAGTGTCCATTAAATGGCCGTCAAACTGAAATTTAGATCATATAGGTATTGCTTGTTATTTTTAAAAAAATGTATTAGACTATCCCAAATAATATCAATGACAACACAGCTGATATTAAATCCAGCGGGATGAATCCCTCCTGAGATGCTGGCGAATGTCATAAATGACTAGCTTACTGCCAAGAAACTGTTTGTCCATTTTTTGTAAAAAGAACAATTTATATTCCATAAAATGTCTAATTTTAACTGCTATAAAACTAGAGGAGTGGATAAAAAAAATCAAATTTCCCCCGAAAAATATTTCATTGTATTCTTTGCTCTTATATATTATATATATATATATATATATATATATATATATATATATAGTCAAAACCCATTGACTTACTAAAAAAAAAATCTCTGGATCCAAGGGACCTAGAGCTATGAATTTTTTAATATTGTTTGAGGTAGGTTTGTAGACGCGTTGAAAATGTTCCACTACAAGGGTGTTTTTTTACCCCTAAAGTATATCTCTGGATCCAAGAAGCCTCGACCTACGAATTTTTTAACGAAGTTTAGGGTAGGTACGCATACAAAGAAAGGGTTTTGCAAATGTTCCACTCCATGGGTGGTTTTTACCCCTAAAACACACTTCATATCTTTGTTATGTATGAGTCGATTTTGATCAAAATTGGTGTGTTGCTGTTTTGGGGTATAATTAATTTCTATAGCACCACCATTAGTGTTGTGTTAAAAAATTATATGTAGGTGAAACTGTGGCCATGAATGTTTCATATAACAGGAATATTTAAATAGTTCTGTAACACAAAGCCAGAAAAAATCACATTTCATTCATTTTTTAAACACTCTGTATATGATAACTAATTTTTACTTCCCTCCATAGATAGAGGACGTCTATTTTGTTTTATTCACTCTGAAATATGATAATTTATAGTTTTACATAAACATAATTCATTCCAAATTTCGAGAATAAGTAAAATTTTAAAATTATACAAAGTTTTTCGATTACAGATTATTTACTGTTTAAACGTTTGGCATATTATATTGAAATAAATTATATTATAATATATACAATACTTAATTATATAATATATCTAAATATTGCTCTACTGTGTTTTGAAGTATAAATATATTAGTAAAACTAAGAAAACCTTTTTTCGTTTTCCTTCGTGGGGATTATTCCATGAATTATCAATAAATTGTAACTAAAAAGTTTCCGAAACCAATTATGATCGAATCTAATAAAAATAAAATGTATTCTAGTAAATATGATCTCTTGTTTCAGTTAAAACACTAAACAAGAACTATTTCGAATAAGATAATATCCTCATATGCTCAACAATATATACACGTAAGTGTTGCCTGTTTGTGCATTATTTGACTAGAATGTGTGGCTATGAGGTTTTATATAAAGTATTCACGCTAGTGGAACCAAACCTTTAAATTATATATATATATATATATATATATATATATATATATATATATATATATATATATATATTTCATAAATAGTAAAATGGTTTTCATTGGAAAAAGAACAACAAAAAAGAAAGAAAAACTGTACATATGATATTTTTGAGAGGACTCATAACGTCAATTTTTTGACACGACTAAAATCAAAACTAATTAAAATGTCTAACAATTTACCTTTGGAAAAATTGCTGTTTCTATTTAGTATATTAAAATTTAGTAGTAAAAAATAAAATGCAATTATATTAAAAATAGTTCGGAGAAAATACTAAATATAGTTGATACTAAATAGTAATAACAAAAATATTTTACCAATATTAAACGTAAAATACATTTTTAAACAAGATATCAATTTCCGCAATATTAATTGACTAAAAGATATTTTTCTTTTTAAACATATATCAAAGCAAAATAAATACAATTCAATTGACTCGAATGACAAAAGCTGGTAGAACAAGTTGATGAAACCATCATGGTACATATCCAGCCCCACCGTACAATATAATACAAGGAGATTCTTGAAATGTAATACCGAAACCTTTCTTAAAATAGTTGTTACTCAGGTTTTCAGAATATCGTAATTGTGCATATCACTACTTTCTTGACGTAGGCAGGGCACCAACATGCCTTATTTGTATCACCACTTGCTTTCATAGTACTGTATTCGTTTCTCTGCCCTAACGCATCTCCAAGCTGTACTTATCATGTAAAAGAGCCTATTCTCGTGTTAGGGAAGCAGCTTTCTTAACTGTACGAATAGCACCTATTCTCTGGAGGTCCTGATTCAGATTAACTTAGATAATTGTCGTCTTAGAGGAGTGTGGTTAATACCATTGATTGCAGAAATGAAATCCGAAATTTTATATCTAATTTAATATGTTGTAAATTAAATATCACAAACGACTTTTTTCTTATATTGACGCAATTTTCTTATATTGAATTAACTTTTTATTAATAATTTCAATAGGCTTCTATTTGAGAACACTACAGTTCTTTATTCCAAATTTCATGTTCTATTTTATTTTCTGCTTCTATTTACCTTAACACTACAACGACAATGGACGGAAGGACGTCATGTCAAAAAACTATACTTCGTATACTGGGTAAGTAATGTTACATATATGTAAAGAAAATACATTTATACAATATTTATTATTATCTATTATATATTAACTTCTATTTATATTTTATTTATATCATATATATATATATATATATATATATATATATATACTTATAAACTTTTAAAGGTTTAAAGTTAAAACATATATAAATTACTTCCAGACTATCTATCAGAAAGATATTGCATGTTACTCTGTGTAATAATAATATTTTTAAATATTCGTTAAATAAATAGCAGATTTACTGGATACACTATAGAAACTGTTTTTTTTTTTTCCTTTCCTTTTTTTTTCTTTTTTCTTTTTTTTTCTTCTTCCCTTCTTTTTGTTTAACCTAGATTTAAGAGTATACAACTTTATATGGAAGTATCACAATAGATTTTGTACTGATAAGTACGTGCTATACAGTATGGTTTTGTACGTGACCTGAAGTGGTAGCATGGTGTTGTATTATATTGAACACGTCTTTCTCTGTCAGTTTTCTTAAACATGTCAATTTTATATTATTTGTTAATAAAACAATATTTTACAATATCACTAGATGCAATGTCCATTATTTATATTATCTAGAAAAATTATTACAATCATCCATTTGCTTTTTTAATATATCCAGAAAAATGTATTTTTACAACGTAATTTTTGTGACAAAAGTTAGATATTTAATAACCCTTAGTTTAAACGTGTCCTTTTGTAATTGATAGTTTCTTGCAGGGTGCTACGCCTCTGCTACCATTGAAAGGTCCATTTGCTACAGTCGCACATTAAATTTGAATATCGAATATACGAGGCTGTAACCGTGAATCTCTGTTTATGCCCCCCCATACGCAAAATTTTCTCCCGTCCCGTTGATTTGTCTCTCCTCACCAGCCATTTTTGACGAGTTAGTTATTTAAACTAATCTATAAATAATATGCTTAATTAATACTACTAATTTAGACTTACGTGCATTTTAAAAGTTCACTTAGATTATTGAAAAAAGCCAAACACTATGGGCCTATTCGACCATTTGGGTTAAACTAATTAGGGTTTAATAATATTTAAGGTGAACGTGAGTGTCCAAACTCCAAACGGGTCTTCCGACCCACCCCAAAAAGTCCTATCCACTCTTTTAGGGTGGAGGTAAGCCTACTAGATAAATTACCATCCACAAGTGATAACGCCCTTCCTCGTTTATCGCTGAATGCACACTGTGTACTGACACAGATAAATATCCTGATAAATCTATTAGGAGTTTTCTCACCTCTATAGATTGATATCATGTGAATTGAGTTCGTGAAGCTTTGTTATTCGAAGTTGAATGGTATATTTTTATATAATGACCTGTCTTAGTTACATATGTCAACATTATTATACCATCCAAAATAACAATAAAAGGGAGTACGACAAGGAGAAAGAAAAGTCTGACATTCTTCGGGCAGCTGAAAAGAATGGACATTAGTTAGGAAAGAAAGTATTTCATTACTAGTGAGACAGAAAGTTAGAAGTAACATGGATTAAAGAAGTACACAAAGACTAAGAAGTCGAAATAGGAGAAGAGAAAATGTACGACAGAAACTGCTTCAAGGAAAAAGTAGCAAAATAGTGAAGTATATGACGGTAAAGAAAACAGAAATATAAAAGACGGTCATATCAGAAGAGAAAGAAGCCAGAGGACGAAGGAGTTCTGACGGAAGCAGACAAGAGAAAATAAAATATTTCAAAAATAAGTACAAAGTAACTGCCAAATGTTATATGATTTCTAATTGTTTCTAATTGTTATATGATTGAAATCACAAACTATTGTATATCATTTTTAGCTCAGCTAGGAATGTTGAAAATTAAAATGAGTGCAATGTTCCGTCTTTCCCAGATTCGTTAATCTCACATTTGTTTACGTGTTTCAGATATACTCAATTCTCTAAACACTTAATAGCACTGTCATATCTTAATATCGAATGAAATAAGTTTACACTCCTCATTAATCTTTGTATTTTCTAACGATCTGCTCTTTCCATTCAATTTTTTACAGTTCTAATATATTCATTTCTTTTAAACTTTTTTCAATATATTTTGACAATTTATATACTGGAGCTGTTCTGTAATTAAATATTAGGAATACTTGGGCACATAGAGATATATTTATAATAGTTTTCTTGAATTAAATTTTAACAATTTCCTTAACTTTTCTCTGATACATATCTGTCATATTTTTCTTCTTTTGTTTTACATTCTGTCCTATTCAAAAATCATTTGTTTTATTTATATATTCTTCTATTTTATTAACACCATTTCGTTTCCTTTATCCGCTTTTGTGACCATCACTTCTTTTTCTTTTAATTTTTTAAAAATAAATTTCCAATTATTTTTTCTTCTGTATTATCTTTTTTAACTTTTAATCTTTTTTGAATAGTACCTACTATTAAGTGTTTTGAGAATGGAGAATTTCCGAAACACGTCAAAAAATGTGAGATTAACGAAGCTGAAAAAGGCAAAACAATGTACTTATTTTAATTAGAAATCACAAACCACTTTATTTGTGCAATACACATACTAGACGACGTTTCAGTATGTAACTTCAGTATCTTCAGTTGATACATACACACAAACCATAATGACAAAAAACTTTTCCACTCAGTCCTCAACAAAACTATCCAAAATTATTCTTCATCAAAATTGACATTTCATTAGTTGTCAGTCAAACAGAGAAAATAAACGATTCTGTCTTTACCAACATATTTAATATCAAATTTTCCATTACCACGTCCTCAACACAAATGTATTTGATAATTTATTAACAGTTAATGGTTCATTTTTTAGTTTTTTGCCAATTATTATTCAACCATAATAATTTATAATTGTAATTTTTCATATTTATTACACAAATTGAACCTTATTGAATTATTACATTAAGTAATTAAAACAGCATTTCGTATCAAATAGGTTATGGAAATTTTTGAATGGCATGTAAACGATTCTAAATGATCTGACATTGCCAGTACTGTGGATGATGAAATATGGTTATTACCTTGCAAACACAACCACCAAAAGCGTTTCCTTTTTGTTGTCATAATTTGAAGTGACCTTTTCAGTTTGAAATCATAGCAATACTAGAATAAAATTATATTTAATATATCAAAGCAAATTTAATGTATTTACAAATGGATTTTTTATGTCAAATATATTCAAATTTTATATATAGGATATAGATTATATCTTTAGTCTCTCTCTTTATTTTTGTTGATATATGCAGGAGTGGAACTATACAAACAAGTTTATTTACAATTACTATCAAGTGTGTATAATGGTATTTATTTGTATTGTTTATCATTAGTTGAAAGTATATAAATAAACAAAAAATGTAGCAAAAATATGCATGTGTGTGATTTATTGGTATATATTGTCATTACTCCGTCAAACTTTCAAGGTTTTCATGGTCACTTTATTAGGAGTTTACACCTTTTAATAGATTTACTTGAATAGGTGTATTCACCACGTAATATTTTCCATCTCTGGAATCTTAAAAGACTATTGTTACTTTAGGTTCCTCCTAACCTTGAATTTCAGTGGAGTACACAATATTAGGCTCATAGCCGAAGTGCCGGAGGCCAATCAGAGCTTCAGAAATTTCTTCCCAAGGAAAAAAAACTTGAATTAAGTTAATACTTTTATCTTGAGGGCTTCACCAGACCCTTGTGGGTCAAATTTTGATTAGCGTAAAGGATAACTCAATACAATAGCTTAACACAAAAGACATTTGCTTTACTTCTAGCTAAACTTCCCTCCTTAAGAGGAAGAGACAAGCATGATGTAAACTGTCCTTTCTATGGTCTCTAATTTTCCTTTGCTTGATAATAAAGGTCAGGAGTACGTGAAGTATCGTGCTAATATTCTAGCTATGGCCATTGTCCATGGTTGGCATGTGGCAATAGCTGCGACTGGTTCCTCAACCGTAGAAGGCATCCCTTTTTCCTAAGGCTTCACCGTACCCCCAAAGATCCCCACCGCAGCCCTTTTGATACTCTGCTCCTTCTGCCGCGGGAGTCTACTACAACTCTCAAAGGGAAATGAACAGAACATAGCAAAGCAATGTTAGTTTTCATTGTGAATCTGATACTATATTATTAGGTGGCCACTCTAATGAAATGTCTTAGAAATAAGGTTATGTTAAATATGAAGATTTACATCTTTTGATAAAAATTTAATTAATATAAAATAATATCTTAAATCTTAAATTACTATGTTTTAAATAACTTCAAAATAGACAAGCACTAATAATATAAACCTAGATTTAGTTAAGTTGAAGATCTAAACAAGTTCAACTCATGCAAACAACTAACTTTTAATTAAGAAAATATACTCGCCTTTGTTATTAAATAGATATAAAATAATTTTAATATATTTTAATAATTTGTAAAAAAAGGAATAAGATGTATGCCTAATAAGGGTATTATTACAAAATAAACAGAAGTGGATACAGTCCCCAAGCGACTGCCCGGGTGAATAGCCTACGCATCTGAGACTATGCTTCGGTGCCGCCTCTTCTTCCCAGAAAGTACCGAAGATGCAAGCCTAAGGTATAAATGGGATGGGGAAGAGGCATCGGGGCTTAGTCTGTAAAAAGCGTGGGTTTCCTCAACAACTAAAACTGAGAGATTTCAGTTGATTCTTCTCTATGTCACTTACAACTAAAATTATGGATACCTTTCCCGATGACCCTGTTTAAATCAAACCATTTGAGACGAACATTGTACAATTACAATGTATATAGCTGTCAAAGAGCCATTGATAAAATGGCAGGTAACAAGCTTTCTACAATGTTGTTAAAACAAAACTTGCCAGTAAAAAGTTGGACAATACCAAGAATGGCAGAAGAATCAACTCCAATATTTATTTACTTCCTAGCAGAAATGTAGAGTATCATTATAATGTTCATTTTTTGTTATTCCATAGAATAACTGGAAAAGTAAAGGAAAAACGAATCTTAAAATATTACCACCCAATAAAAAACAAAAACATTGATTAAAAAATAATATATTTATTTTATTGAATAAAACAACAGGTAAGTAATAACGAAAAGTAAGACTAACGTTTAAAAATTGTATTTATTAATACATGATATCTATACTCTCTGTAACAATTTTAGTTTATATAAATCGTAACTTTCTGACAAAGTTGGAACACGATTTATATCGAGCGAAGCAGGAGGAAGTCCATTGATATAGAACCAAACCAATGAACACTCTTGTCAAGAGCATTGACAAAGGTACAATAGATGGACTACTCAAATCTATTCAACACACCTATTCAACCATACTCCCCACTCTTTACACTTGAAGTGGAAAGTTTCCTTTACATTGATGTTATTACTTTACTATCCAGCTAGATTACCTTTGGATTACTCTAAGTCAACCCGAAGGTCATTTTTGATTCATTCATGTTTACTAAATAATACATTCATAATACTATTTTTGTTTAGAAAATATACCTTGAATATTTGAAAATCTGAGTTAATAACTTATCTCATAAAATTATAGTATTCCCTGTAGAAATCGGTTTATATATCTCCATTACAGTTGGTCCGAATATTGGTTATTATTTCATAAATACAATTGACATTACCTGTCTAGTAATAAACGTGCATTATAGGGGGGAAATGAATTTAATGATATTAAAAAGAAATTCAAATAGAAGAATTAATAGGAATTTCTGAATATAAAAGATCTTTTGCTTTTCCTATTTATTGCATATCGGTGAAATATATTTAGCTCAAATAAATCTGAGACCGAAAACTTAAACTTTGTAAGAGAACCGATAACCTTACAATCAGAAATCTTACGTAATTCGTATACAACACATATTATTGTTTACAACACCGCCCCTTCCCCCAACTCTCCCCAGTCATTGCATTTAGGAGTGTAATTTTTAAATTTACTAACATGTGGAAAGATTCAATTTAGTTGTATTATTATGTTGTAAATGAAATAGTTGAAATGACTTTATATATAAATTGACATACACTTAATTTATGAATATAATAATTATAAAGAGGAAAATATTGTCAAGTATGTATATAGTTATATTTCAAGATGATAAATATATTGTACATGTAGGTTGTAATAAGATGTATCCCATATAAAGTACTATTATTTATATCCTAATAATATTCTGTTTACTTCTGTTTTCCGTAAGTTCTATATATTTTTAAACTTTTCTTCTATTGATAAATTTAAAAAGGTTTGTTGTTTAAACTTTTGTACTAGATTTAAATATATTCTTTTTATAAGTTATTATAGGCTTAAAGAAGTAGTAAAGTTCTACATATACTACTATAGTGAAACTACAAGGAAGTGTGAAAAAGGAAATGTAACTAAAGCTGGTACATTGTTACACAACTATTTATCAGTTTTTATTTTATCCTAATTTTATTTATCAGAAATACTTAGGATACGCCAATTTTTATAATTCAGAATTTGAATTCTTTTGTATTTGATTTATTTGTTAATTCGAATTGTGAAAACTGTGGCCAGGTTCATTGTCCCTGAAAACATACTCCTCTGTGTCCCATGAATCATTCAGCAGTTCACATCAATTGTTCACTTGTTTGCTTCCAAATCTGACGCTTCTAGGAGTATTCGTGACATTATTTTATGGTCCTTTCTGCTTTTTTATAAGGCAAGAAATTTTTCGCCGTTGACCAACAATTAAAAAACTAATATTATGAAGGTTTACGAATTTTAAATATAAATTTTCATTTAAAACAAAATTCTATTGTCAAAATTTGTCACTGTTAAAAATTAGACAAAAGAAAATATTTTTTATTTTGCTAAGCGTGAACATGTGAATTGTAATTTCAAAAGTGTATATCCTAATTCTTTCAATAGGGTTAATTTTAAATTTTTAATATAAATGAAAGATAGTGTGAAGTTAATGATAATTGATTTTTTTTATTTGAAATTGCAATTTAATGTTATATGACAATTTACTTATAACACATACTTTTTTGTAATGCTGCATCTTACAATTCTATTGGTTTTTAAAAAACCACCATACCTTATGTAATATAATTGTAATGATGAATATATTTTTATATGTCACCTACCCCTAAATGTTTTGATGTAAGTTATATGAAAAAAAAAACTGCCCCAACAAGTGGTAAAAATGTGCTCTCTACTAAGTTTGATCAAAATCCGTATACGTGTTTGGCTTTAGAGACGACAGACAGACCATTATAAAAACCATGATTTTTTCACACATATACAATACGTATGTATATATTTTGTTATTTGACAATTATTTCTGAACCGCATTCATTGTTTAAATGACCAGTGTAAGCCAGTAATTTCCAAATTTTACTGGATTTTGAAAGAAATCCGAACGTAACATTTTAATAATTACGAAACTGTGCATCAATCCCATGCCCGTTATTTGATGTTAAGAATAACTCAAAAGCAAAATGTTCGGAAAGATAGCGACCAATACATTTCATTTGAGACGGTAGAGTAAAATTTAATCAAAAAAGTTTTTATACAACTACCTCATATTTCGAGTTGTCAAAGAAGAAAAAGATAAAACATTACGTACAAGATCCAAATACACCTACATTTTATTAATACTGTATGGTCTGCAAATAAGACGAACAACAATCAAACGCCATATTGAACCCAAGGGACGTCAAAACAGATATATTAGCAACAATCAAACATTGATTATTTTTTCTGTTACATTACTTTCTCTACAACTACAATGTGGAAAATAAATACAAAAATGAATAATTACAGAGGCATTTCAATCTACTTTATTGCATTAAAATGCTTAACAAAACTAAATATTAACCTAATTTATATTCAAAGAGAGCCGAGAGAAAGGGATGGCTTGGTAGCAGTATAATTTAGTTTGTTCCTGAAAACAGAAGCAAGGTTCATTAAGACTCATTACCAGACAAAAGCAGCTATTGTCAAATTGTGCGAGACTTACTGCTGAAATTTGGTGACATTCCAAACAATGTCTCACATATTTGTTATTGTATATTAAATTGTTATAAAACATGTAAAAAAAGACGTTATAAAAATGTCACAAACTTGCTCACACACTTTGCTTTAAAATTATCTAAATATAAACAATCATAACTAATCGTCAGCAAAGAGATCAGTAAAACCAAACTGTATGATACAGGATAATAAATAAACGTGAACACAATTCTCACAAAAAATATGCCTAAATATCAGACGTGTTTCAACGACCTTGTCATTGAAACGTGTCTGATACTTAGGTGTATTTTTTGAGAATTGTGTTCATGTTTGATACTTAGGCGTATTTTTTGTGAGAATTGTGTTCATGTTTATTTATTTTCCTGTCTAATTTTTCTCATAATTCAAGCTCAACATTTAATACAAACTGTATAAAATAAACAATAAAAAGAAAAATTAAAAACAAATTGTCACCACACCATCAATATTTTTTAAAACAACTAAATGTACCAACACTAAAAAATAATTAAAACCTCTACTAGACTATGTAACTATTAATTATTTGCATATTCTATACAATAAGTACAACTACTTCCTTGTAAATATTAAGATTGAAATATTCTATCTTGATATTTGGTAGAATATTGTATATCAGCGTCCTTTATTCTTTTAATGGGCGACTTTTTTAAGGTCACTTGGTCAAGCTAAACTAATTGGTAAACAGAAAAGGTCATATGATATAACAACACTATAGCAAAAGGTCATTATTAACTTGAATGATAATATTGGGAACAAAAAGTTCACCAAAGTGTAAATCATTAGTTTGGTTTCTTATTTGGAAGATTAAAAAGTAATGTAAATGTCTGTTATTAGTTAAATGTAATATAAACTTAATACATACATTTTGTTCACACCATCCATGTGTTGTAATAACTATAAATCTTGTAGTGTAATTAAGGGTTCTTCTATAAAAATACATGTTAATAGTCATGTTTAAATTTAATTTAATAACCCAACTGGTGGGTCTACGTTATAATTTGAAAAGATGGTGTTTATGTTAAAAACTCCCTATTTTTCAATAGTCATATATAATCATAATTTGACTGTGCATACCTTTTTGGACAAGATTCCATACTATGGCATTACACAGTATTTCTTTTGCAAATAGACTCTCAAAAACATATTTTGTTTTACAAAACGAAGTCTAATTTTGCTATAAGAAATAAATGTTGCAAAATATTACACACACTCTCTTACTCATTCATCAATCAAATAGAAACTAATCTTCACCACAAATGTTAGATTGGTAACAGTCAATCAAGAAGTGAAAATATACCATGTACATCGTTATTTGAAAAACACATGAATTTAAAGAAGACCTAAATTTGTCTCGTTTGTTACCTATACAACCTGTTCTCAACGTTAATAGTATTTTCTCAAGGTTTTAACGTGAGTTAACTTTATTAGTTAACTTTATTTCTGAAAAGAAGATGTATTTAAATTCCTCTTTTTACACGTTTGTTTCAATAATCTTTACTTTTCACTGAAATGTTGACTAAATCAAAAGCGTATTTTGCTACAGTCGAGCTTCATTTGATCAAAATCACTACAACCGTTTTTGAGAAAATCTTAAATTTATGTTTTTCTTACGACAGCTACCTTTAAATTTTGAATAGTCAAACATTCAAACACATCCAGAAATATGGCTCTTTTTTTTGAGAGGACAGGTTTAACAGGTTTAGAATGCCTGTAATGCCAAAGTTTAGATTTAGGATATTTTCATATTGATTTGTTAAGTTGTGTGCATATTAGTTTTGGTCATCTCAGTTAATTGTGTAGTTTTATTTATATTAAGTAAAGTTGGTGGGATGAAATGACAGGTATTTATATAAGTGATATTATAATTGGAGTAACCCTCGGGGGCTCAATTATAGTGAGTACTGGGATGGTCATTCCGGGTGTCCCTAATTGAATATAAACACTTTTCAAGTAATTTTGATTTAGATCCCTTTCCTATCAAGTCTCTCTCTACCAACTCTTGTTCTATTTCTACCCTGGCACTATTAGAATATTCGAATGCTGGGGGTCTTTCTTTTGTATTGTTTCCTCCATTTTATTATAAAGCGGAGATAAGTAAAATATTTTTCATTTTTAAACAACAAAGGAAAAACGTTATTTCAGTACCGTTTGAGATCTTGATTGTGACGTCGATTCTATATAATATAAAATGGGTTAAAATAATGTTCAAGGAATTAAAGGCGTAATTAATTCACAATTGCTTATATAGAATAATAGAGCAATCATTAAAATGTCCATTTAAGTATCAAATATGTGTTTTATAAAAGTACAAATATAACTGCAGACAGCAGTAACAGTAAGAAATCCACATAAATGTATACATCACAATGTCATCGTTGTACATGCAATGTTTATATAACTAATTCAATCCATCTCCTACAGCTGTGTAATGACATAGGATTACATGACTCTACAGCAGGTAGTTGATTGTCGTTTGGATTATATCTATGCACCAGATGGATTCTCAACAAACATATAAATCAGTTTAAAGTAAACATTACTTATGATTATCAATTATTAAGGAATTTGTTACCCATAATTACATATAAAGTTTTTAATAAACTTTACGTATAAAAAACCAAATACATTTGTGGAAATAATATTTAATTTGATTTGTTTTTTATTCTTGATTTATATTTGTTTGAGCATAACATCATGTTTACCTTAAATTTTGGTCCTTAATGTACGATTTCTACTATAACAAACTGAAAACTTATGATCCGATCATCAGGATTTGTTATATGGATACCGATTCATTCTTTACACAAACATCGATAGACCCTGCAGTTATAAAGAAAAATAATATGGATGAGTTTAATACAAACAAATTTCCTAAAAATCACGAGTGTTGCAGTCGATATAATACTAACGTTAATAGAAAATTTAAAGATGAGGTTGAATGGATTACCGGCGCAAGAGTTCCCGTACACTTTAAATTATATGGGAATTTTTCCGGTTTTATTTAACGCACTGTGATATACCACATCTAATTCTCTTTACTACCCACATATACATATCATATTCTGTGAGTAGTTCAAATTCTACTCTAGTTGGTTTCAGCATGACATCCAAAACTAAACCCGGTGTTGTAAGATAGTGCACTGGATCATGTTTGTATGTATGTAGACAAAAGTTCCCAATTTGTTCAAAAGACATCTGCACAAATCAGAGTAAGATCCTAAATTTTTCCCTTTAAGTCTATTCCACACTTTCAAATAATGCTCGTAATCATTCTGACTCAGATGCTCATCGTTCAATTCATTGTAGAAATCCTCTTGCGAATGGGTTCTATTGGTATCCATTTTAGATGGATTGTCAATGTAGGGAAACACGTCTTTCCTTTTAAGTAATTCAAAAAAATCGTTTTCATCACCTTCTAGATATATGTTGTTTTTAGCATACTCACGTAAGTGTTTGAAATCGTCAACCTTTAAATTATTTACATGTTCATCGAGTGAGCTACTTAAATGTCTGATTGTATCTATAAAATTGAGGGAGTAGTAGGATTTGCTCTCCTCATCTTCTTTTATGCGGTTTTACTTCCATTACATTTTTCGTTATGTTTATATAATTTTCTTCCGTAGTAGCAAGAACCGTTGTTGTAAGTTATTCACCCCCATGTTTAAAAAGGTCTCTGATAAACAGATGTGCATCATAACGCGAGAGGTTGTCACAGAAAACTGGGATTTTTGTTGGAAGCCGTCTGTTGAGACATTTGGAATATGCTACTCCTACCTAGAAATTTGTGATTTTCACTTTACAAGTTTCCTTATTTTCCATACTGGTATCATAGAATTTTCCTTCAGAAATGTGACACTGCAGTGCATTCTGGTATCGTTCCTTATCTTCAGTACTCATATAGATTGGGATGATTTTTTTTTCTTATTTAGCCGCAATTGATTCTATTTGCTTTACAAGTACTCGTATCAATTTGTCAGATACAAATGTTAACTCCGCTATACCGGTCCCAAGCCCGGAGCCCATCTTTTATGGGAAGGAGGAGGGATAGGGAAGTAACACCTCTTAAAAAAACCTTTGTCCATCAGGCTCCGGATGGTAGTACCATGTATGGGCCCCTTGCCAGGGTTACGGTTAAGTACTCAACGGTAAATATCGGTGGAGAAGATGTGCTTTGGTACGACGAATCAGCGGAGGAGAAACACGTTTGAATTTTCTATCTCCTTATGTAGAACTGGATTCACATTAATCCTGTGTAGAACCGGGATCTCTTCATGAAGAGACGAGGTGTGCAGATTCGTTTTTAGATAAACGTTTAAATTTTCCATCTTCTTATGTGGAACTGGATTTGCATTAATCCTGTGTAGAACCGGGATTTCTTCAAGAAGAGACGAGGTGTGAGGATTCGTTTTTAGATAAACGTTTGAATTTTCCATCTTCTTATGTGGAACTGGATTTGCATTAATCCTGTGTAGAACCGGGCTCTCTTCAGGAAGAGACGAGGTAAAAGGTAGAGACGAGGTGTGAGGATTCGTTTTGAGAACCTATGTAGAACTGGATTCACAATAATTAAGAACAGATTACAATTTTTGTATTTATTAAATTTTTTTAACTAAATATTTTGTACTAAACTTTTACATTTAATTCTAAAAAGGTGTAAATCTCATTATGGATAATTCATTAACCTGAGATAGTAGTTAAGTAAACATGATTGTGTGTCATCATGGTACTATCCTAACCCCATAATTCAATTTATAATGTGCAGATCTTTTAAGTGTATTCCCAAAATTATGATTCATAATCTTTATAAATGTTAAATTGTATTGGTAGACCAAGGAGTCTAATCCAATGATATAAGTTTGTTTAAAACAGTTGTTACACACATTTTGTATTCTTTTAATTATGTATATCACTACTTTCTGGAAATTGGGTAACTCCAAAAGGGCCTTGTACACGTACTTATACTTTACAAAATTCACCAATCGCTTCACTCGTGTTAGTGTCTCGCCCTTCATAAGACCTTGGATTTTGAAGTTGAACCATTACATGCAAAATTAAATCGTTGTGCAAATTTGTATCTAATTTTGTGTGTTATTTTTGTGTTTGAATAACCACGAGGTATGAACAAACTTTTTTTAAATTACACACTATAGTCTCCTATACAAAATTCCAATGCTACTATCCGGTTGCATGCTACTATACAATGCTATTATACTACGATAGGGGTTGTATGACCGCTATCGTGCTTGCTTACTAAGACAAAAACAACGACAACGACAACGGTTGTGTCGAAAATATCTTTCTGGTGTCCTGATGCCAAGTAACACTAAGATCAGTGAACAAACTGAGGTCGCACGTTGAAGTGATTACCAAACTTCCTCTATACTTCGTACACTGGGTAAGTAAAAAGCAAAATATGCTTAACACTGTGCACACCATGTGCTTTACTTGTATTATTTTACAACTGTAAATAACAGATAAAATGTAATTTAACAGAGTTTCTTCGATAAATTAAATTATATTTCTAAAACCCCGTTCCATTACTACAAATGTATCCCACGACATGTGCCGGCACAAGTTATCGTAATGGAAACGGTTCCGACATGTCGTGGGACAAGTGCCGGGGACAAAAATGTGCCAAGCTACTGCGTATAAAACATGTGCCGCAACTTGTGCCACGGGCAATGGAAACAGGCTGCAACATGTGCCAGGAGACAAGCGCATGCGCAGTGGGGCTTCAATATATTCTTTCTCCTGTCAGTACAACGCAAGTTTATACACCTGTTCAAGACTCTGATTGTTGTAGTGTTGATTCATTCTTGTTGACTAAATGATCAAATCCACTTTGTAGATGTAAGTCTCAAATCAGCGAGTTATTGGCTTCTTCTGAATGTCTTTTGGCTAGAAAACTTCTAATCCTCCACCTCGGTCATTTCCGTTGTTTTCTAAAAGTTTATAGTTTTCACCTGACATCACCACAAAAGCAGAGGTAGCTAAGTTTCCATTTCCGTTCAATGAATTAACGAATCTCTAGAAACACTTGAAAACACTACCTGATTCACTGTACAAACTACTGTCTTGCATTCCTTCCGCCTCTGTACTACCCAAATGTTGCAGAAGTTGCAGGAAATGGAAACACTAAACAAATTACGCGGCTCTTGTGCCCGGCACAAGTCTGTAGGAATGGAAACGAGGCTTTAAGAGTATTTTATCTGCTGCCAAATTGCAATAGGTTCTGGCAGTATTCCAGCAGAGAAGATAACGGCCAGGTATTGATTGGCCACAGTTTTCTTACAGACATACCGCTTAGCGGCTGACTTATTATTTGTAATGTAAAAGGATGAATTACATATTAAACACTTATATAAATTGTATAGCAATGTGTCTTAATTATGCATTTGATAAAGCTGATTATTTATATTCACAAATGTTATTGTTATAATTCGTAAATTGTAGATTTGTTCAATATAATCTCATTTATATTTCACACAAAGACCGTGTGACTGTGAGGCATCTGGCTGTTGTAATTAAAACAAAAACATCCCCCCCCCCCAAATAAAAAGTTACAATCAAAAATATAAATGAAAAGAAACGTACTATATAACAGGTTTAATATAAATATAACACTGAAATTTAAACGTTTCAAACGAAGTGTTGGTAATTTTGTTTGTCATCGGTTTTTAATAGTTTCTAGATACCTTTGATTAAAAATCTAGAGATTAGAAAAACGATATCCACTATTTTGAATGTCTCTGACTTCTTTAAAACAAATATATAAAGACAGGAGGACGTCCAAGCTTACAGACGTAACACCTTCGCTGGACGTGACGCCAAATTTCTGAAATCCAGGATATTTTAAATGGAAAATTAAAAAATACCAGATTTATCAATATCTCTAAAACTTGAAAGACCTTTAGAGAACTGTTTGTATCCTACTTAATTACAAAAAACTAAATTTCTACCGATATGTTTTCTAATCATTAGGGTGGTAATTTTATATTTAACTATTGTAGATACAAACAATATTTTTGTTAATCATCATACGTTATCATCTCTCCCAGATTAATAACTAGAGGTAGATCATAAATAAGCAATAATAGAGGTCCCAAAACTGTACTATGTTAGACATACTTTATTAAATGAAAATTTGACCTAACCCCTTCAATTAATCCCGAGTTTCTTATGTTGGAAACTTTGACAGCTTGTTCTCTGTTGCTGATATAGAGCTTTATCCAGTCAAAACATTTTACAGGAATAGCATAGTTTTGCAGACAATCAAATTAGATGTCAAACTGTACTTGGTCAAAAGCCTTATATGAATACAAAAATACGCCATTGACTTTTTGGCTTTTATCAAAGTTAGTTGAAATTTGTTTTAACAATTTTATAATTAGCTGATTTGTTTTGTAAGATTTGTGCAAAATAATTGAATTTATGTGGAGAAATAATGACATATTCCAAATATGAAGTTAATAGTAACATCTTAAATTCAAATTCCATAGTTAACTTTTCCAACTATAGTTACTTCCCATTGAACTATCTTTTTGTTTAATTACCAAAACGACTTGCACAAATTCAAACTTTAATCTTCAAGTTACGTAATATGGAGCCAGGTACTTTCTACAGTAATCTCATGATTTATTCAGATATATTGACACAACAGTTCACTTGACACATACTGTCGTATTTGCATAGAAATGGGTTTCTTTGTAAACGAGTTTTTGATACAGTTATTGTGATTCGATGAAGTGGAAAATAATCTAAATATAACAAATGAAGTTGACTTTGCTAATGTTATAAATAACTTAATTGTATTTTATAGTACTTACCCAAACAAATCCTCTAAATGTAATGCTCACAAATTTATTTCTTGGACTATATAGATGTTTGAAAAAAAATTAAGGGGCATTTTTCAGTAGGGTAAGTTTGTTTAAAACAGTTGTTACACATGTTTCCTGAACCTCGTATATAACTACTTCCTTGATGTAGGCTAGGCCCACACACAGGCCTTATACATGTGTATATATTAAAACAATTTTACTCGCTACAGTTTAGTCAGTGTTATCCACTCGCATCCATTGAAGCTGTAAACGAGATTCCACTTGCTATCCACGTGTCATTAGCTTGGCCCTAACGCATTTTCGTACTTATTGAAATATTACCTTTGTTTCTGAGATCAGAGTTGAAAGTGTGTTTATAAGTTGAATAACTCACGAGATATGAACAAAAACCAATTCATAATGGCCGATTTTTGACATTATTAATTCGATTTTTTGTAATAAAATGTTTCAATAAGATGTTTCAACATCTCATTGAAACAAAAGTGTACTCTCATAAAGACTGCAACTTTAATTGCATAGTTAAAAAAACACATTCGAAATAAATGCTTCTAATAGCCTAGTTCTAGCTTATTTACCCTTTGTCAGGACAGTCCATCTTAGTAATTAAAGGATCATTATATTTACGCACCTACTTTCCCCACCTTCCACTTACATTTCCACCTTTATCCCTTTATTTAATTTAAGAAAATTCGTCGTCAATTTCGGTTTTTGTATGAGCCAAAATAAAAACACATCATTTCATGGAAGTTTTACAAACCACTTTACAGTACTTTTACAGTACTTTTAATACTTGGCATAAATCTAAGTTTTACTTTGTGGATAGTTTCATTAGTAATTTTGTCTACAGGTTATTAAACCTTTTGATATTCTTTTGAGAATAAAACGAGTTTTTCAATACGATCATGGTATTTACCCAACCCTATTATACAATGTAATACAAGCAGAAACTCTAAATGTAATGCCCAAAAGTTGGTTTCTCAGGTCTTGTAGGAAATTTGAAACTGTATTAGTAGATCAAAGGGTCTTATGCAGTAAGGGTAACTTTGTTTAAAATAGTTGTTACTCAGGTTTCTTGAACATCGTAATCGTAAATGTCAAGTCTTACTTGAAGTCGACTCTATGTATCAGATATGTTTACCCTCTCTTACCGCGTGTCAGTTTCTCGGCCCTTTTGGACTTCAAAGCTGTAAATATATGAAGAAGCCTACCCTTGCCACTCTAATGTCTGTGTCTAAATAAGTCAGTTTTGATGAAAAATTATTTACAAGGAATTAGTCAATTTTGAATTAAAAGTGTTAAAGAACTAAGCTGATGACTGAGAGGTTGTTCCCTTTAAATAACAATAACATAAAAAGATCATGTACATTTATTTATCAATAACAAGGAGCCCTTCAGCTGTGCAGGTGTTTTTCTCTCTCTTTCATACCCTAGGTTTTACACTTGATAACGAGAGTTGATATATACTCTTGAAAAGTCGTGTACTAGTTTATATAAACATGATGGAAAATGTGCGGTTAAACCATATTAATAATATTAACAGGTTATAAATTTACTTATAGTAATAATATACTAGATTAAAAAAGTTTCAAATAGTACAGTGAAATGTTCATATAGTGTCTGAAGGTGTAATGAAAGTTAAAAAAAAAAAAAAAAACTCTTTAACAAATACTGAAATAAGGATTGAAATGTGAAGTTTTCCCTAAAAATTCTGTGACTCTGCTCTATTAGACCTCATAATTATGGGAATATCACAATATCTTGTGAGCACAAGGTTTGAAAATATGTTTGTTCAAAATAGCTATTTGTCACCTTAGAGCTGTGAAATTGGTATCTCTACAATTAGATGCTTATTTAAAATCTACAAATTGTTATCTAATTTAGTGTGTTAAAGTTGAGAAATTACAAAACTTACATTGTAATTCGTATTCTAAATTAATAAAATTAGCAATTATCGGATATAAAACATATTGTAATTTATATTATTTTTATTTAAGTGTGTAGTAATTAATCAGTAAAGTAATTGATGTTATAAAATACAGTTTAGTCCCTTCGTACCACTATGAAAACTATATATTTTATAATGTATACAACAATCAAATAATCATAATAATATTATCAAAACTAATTGTTGAAGTATTTTAAAATAAGTTTTACATAGTGGAATCTATGACTTAAAATAATCAATTGCTTATCTCAAATGAATTACAACTTAAAAAACTTACGTTATTTCTAGAATTTCCTAAAGTAGTTTATTTCTTTCCTTTTGGAAAATCAAATATAATTGTTAAGTGCAGAATCAATAATTTATTGATTTTCTTCGTGCCCCTGCAATATGATCTCGATACTTCCCGTTTGAACACCATGCGATGGGAAATTGTTGCAAAGTCAATGATGTAAGCCCACAATACAACATTCTTTAAGTTCCTCTAAAATATTTCACCATTGGTCAATCGTTGTAAACCGATCTCCTATTGGTTCCCACATCGAGAACGAAAGGGCTAATTATTCAGCCAACGCGACGCCTCACAAGCGCTTAGGGTAGTCTGGTTTTCAGCTCAAAATGGAACACATATACTTCGATGTGTGTGTAAGTCGACGTGTGTGGTGACGCCGGTTACGAACCTTAGTTCAAAGTGTTTGGTGAACTATGATCTCATCTCTTTCTCTCATATTTCAACTCTATTTGAAATACTCGCTAATTAACATTAATTAGCGTTCGCTCAAAGACTCTTTAGTTTGTAACTAGTTATGAACTCTACTCTGGACTCTTACGCGTGTGCAAACTCAGTGTACGTGTTATTTCGCGAAAGTGAACTTATTTTGTGTTTTCCTTTTATTGTTAATTACAAGACCAATTAGTAATTAATTGTACTGTATACTCTGTGCTTACTATACACCTAGCTAGGTACCAACGCCGATCTTCTCTTCAGCATCGGACAAGTGCCGAGGAAAACTCGCCATCTTTCAAGGTAACTGTGACATCTTTTAGTACAAATAACATTATTAATTGGTCTGAATCTCATTGTACATTGTGTGTATTACATATTTTACAAACATTAAAGTTCCACAGCTTTTCTGTGGATGGTCCTCCGAGCTTAAACTTATCATGAACTAATTCGAATATTTTACCAATTAACCGACTAATTAATTTTAGAGTGAACATTTTTCTAATTAGTTTAAATATATTTTTCCCCACTCTTCTCGACGCCAATCATTGGTCCTGCGGTAATAATAGGTGTAATAAGAAACAATTTGTTAGTTACAATATGTGTTGTGATTAAAAAAAAACCACTTAAATAATACGTTTTCACAGTTGTTTCAATTTGATTGGAATAACCATTGTAATTCTAAACTAAACCTTCTCTAGTCAGGTAACAAGTGGCTTGCAGCTCCACGTGAACGGCTATATGTGTCTGCATTTCATTTACATTTATTTGCTATAGAAGTTATACATTTATATTCATGCACTTAAACACTTGTTGCACCGAGATACAGAGCATTTCAATTTCATTTGAATTATGTATGAAGCTAATCTCAACTTGAAACTCTACGAGTCAATTTCTTACCCGTGTTATAGATATGAATACATATACCCGTAATAAACAATGATTACGTATGAATGTTAAATTTTATACATTGTTACTTATGTAAACTATTTATAATTTACAAGCAAACTATTGAAACTTTACTATATAATAACGGCTTTAAAAAATCACAACATTTATATAAAGTAACGTTACCATATAAAACACTAAATTTATATTGTAGGCGGTAAGCGTGTAGGGCAGTTATGTACTTTTTATAAATTGGCCAACCCCGTCACACCCTGGAGACCGCCCAGGGAACCTCTAACACTCCCACAAGTCCACAATGTAGACGCCTTTTGTTATGTTTAAGTCATTTAACACAATTGTATCAGTTTTAAATAATTAACTCATTATACACAAATTGGATGGACCCTTCATTAGACAGACATATAACAGAAATAAGACGAGTCCTGCCGAAAGTAATTTTTATAACAAGGTTGATTAAGCACTCAGTATTGAATATTTCACGTTTGGTTAACTGATATTTTACTCGTTAATGTGCAGTAATACAACTTAAGATGAATAATATTTACCTAATTTTAAGTGGTTTGATAAATAAAGAAATTATTAGTACTGTGGTGAGATTGCTTAAATGAAAGTGAGGGTTGAAGCGTAGCGGGAGGAATGCCTCCGTTTCCATTCCTTCCACTAACCACTCTGCCAGCATTTTACCTCCAGTTGATTCAATCTGAACAATGCGTCTGATTCACCATACACAAGTTAGTGAACCTAGAGCTTAGGTGGGGGTTAACTACCATAATTTATTTTAAAGTTGATAACAAGAGTTGATTTATACACATCCTAGCAGGGAATGTTGAGGAGCGTGTGATGTCACACCCTAATGACGACATAGAATAATGACATGAACCATCTTTTCTCTATCTAGGTTATGTGTATCGAGAAATAAGACAATTAATTGTTATTACTCGTCAGTTACTTCATACTTTATGAGATTTCCATTCAGATATTTAACAAAGATAACTATTTTTGAAATCTTGTATAGTGCTGCAAACCACGTTGTGATAAAAAAATATATCCATTTGTGATCTTTAATAAAAGTGTTTATTTGTCTGTTGTGATTAAATATTTTATTTTGAATATGTAGTGGTATTACTTATTGCATAAAATAAATATATACATCCTATAATGTACTGAATAAATTAAAGATTATGTCGAGAGAGATTAAAATTATGAATAAAGAGGTATCTAACCTATCGTTACATACGTCCCTTGATATTGCCTTGACAGTACTCACTACACTGGGCCATTGGGGGCGATTAGATATTAAATTCCCACAGTTGTTCGCCGATTGACACTATTGTATCTTATTTATGATATTATTTTGTAGTTAAACATAATAATGTTAAAGTGATATCACACCAGTTATGTAACTATAATTATTTATTATAATTAACTCCGCTATACCGGTCCCAAGCCCGGAGCCCATCATTTATGGGAAGGAGGAGGGTTAGAGGGGTAACACCTCTTAAAAAACATTGATCCGTCTGGCTCCGGATGGTAGTGCCATGTAAGGGCCCCTTGACAGGGTTACGGTGAAGTCCTCAACGGTGAATATCGGCAGAAGGGATGTGCTTCGTTACAACGAATCAGCGGAGGAGGCAACCCTACCCTAAGTTGTAATGAAAGTTGTCATTCCGTGCCTATGGGATGAATGGCGCATGGGTGTGGGGTCCCAAACGGAAATATTAATATTCCATAATGAACACAGGTAAACACTCCGGAGGTAGGATTCCAGGTACCGGCACGGGGAGTGAGTAGGCGTTACCCGGGTCATTAGCAAGCTACTGCAAGGACTTTCCAAAATAAAGTACTAAGGGATATAGTGAAAGCTCCTTTGGTATGTTAGTAATGATACGATCCACAGGGACTTGAGGATTGAATTGTTAGAGGTCGAGATACAGAAGTAGGCCAAAAAACATGAATTTCGACTACATCAACACCAAAAGGTTAAAGTACTTCAGCTGCTTGACAACCCAGAGCTAGTGCGATCGCTCCAGAGACTGAAGCCTTTTGAGTTGGTTTAGAGTTCTTGAAGAAACCTATTCGCTACTCTCGTATCAGTGGCTCGGCCTTAATTAACTTCAAACATCGGCTTGGTCGTAACGACTGTCGTACCTATAAATGAAGAAACCTATTCGCTATTCTCGTATCAGTGGCTCGGCCTTAATTAACTTCAAACATCGGCTTGGTCGTAACGACTGTCGTACCTATAAATGAAGAAACCTATTCGCTACTCTCGTATCAGTGGCTCGACCTTAATTAACTTCAAACATCGGCTTGATCGTAACGACTGTCGTACCTATAAATGAAGAAACCTATTCGCTACTCTCGTATCAGTGGCTCGGCCTTAATTAACTTCAAACATCGGCTTGGTCGTAACGACTGTCGTACCTATATATGAAGAAACCTATTCGCTACTCTCGTATCAGTGGCTCGGCCTTAAATAACTCCAAACATCGACTTGGTCATAACGACTGTCGTACCTATATATGAAGAAACCTATTCGCTACTCTCGTATCAGTGGCGTGGCCCTAATTAACTTCTAAACCTTGTGAATGACATTTTCTTGGGTGGTGAGAGTTCGAATTATAATTTTTGACAATATATTAACTATTTTTCATCGTAGAGAGTAATGGTTGGTATCAATTGATTCATAATTAAAATCGGCTATTTTGATTTAATTTAGTGTTGTAATTTCAATAAAACACGAGATATGAAAAAAAACAATATTTAAATAGGGACCATTTTGACTTTTCAATTCCACATTTTAAATTTGAATAAGGTTTTACATCATCACAATTGACCTCTATACAAATTTCATGTCCCCATCGTGCTTACCTAGAGACAACAAGACGACGAGGAATGACATCTCTAAAACCACTTTTTTTCAGTTTCCTTACAAAATAAAACTTATGGATCAGTAAAAAAAATAATAAAAACTGAGATCGAAATATTTGTCATTATCAACCTTTATACTTCATATACTGGATATGTAAAATGAAACATGCATCTGTAATGCATGCATCTGTAATGCAAAACACTATTATACTACTTTAATATAAATATCGATAAATATATATTAACACCCTCAAAAGACATACTACATTATTTAACACCATTTAAATGAAATACGACTCGTTCAAAATGCTGCGAGAAGAAGCAAATATGAAACCTAAGGTGACCAAATTGGAATTTATAGGATTCCATTAAATCCAGACCCGGTGCAGGCGATAACGTTCAGTATTAGATAAAATATGGAAGGGTTTCAAACATTCATTTTATTTATTGTTATTGGATATTTAATGGATTTTTTTTTTGATATTACTTATTAGGTTTATACCGCCCCGTGTCCATCTCAGATGATAATGTTACATACACAAAAGAATGTTTATTACAGTTATTTAAGACTTTAAAAGAAATATATTATTATACTTGGAAATATAATCTCAGTTTATATTTTAATTTATTTATATTTATACACTTCAGACTATCTCTGGTACAATAAGAGAAACACGTCCTGTACAATTTGTACTTTATATTACGTATCATAATGAACGTAATGTGATGGATGGATAATGACCTTTTTTGGACCTAGTTTGTTTGCCGTATATCCTGTTCTTTACTGCCTTTTATTGTGTAGACAGATTTTAATCAAATCTGTTATGCAGTATTTAGTCCATATGTTTTTATTATCACTCAAAATTTGGGGTCGAAAAAATCGTAAAGAAATAATACAAAATTTAGATTTAGAAGTAAATGAAGTGTATCCTATAAAGGACTGAACAAAAGATATTATAAAAACAAAATCTGTTTCTTTAAACTGTAATAAAATACTTAATGTCTGTAAATTGACTAACCCGATTTAGTTTTTATTTTAGTGAAATATGAAGTTGATTGAACTAAACCCGCTAAAACTAAAAATAAAAGAAAACAATTAATTGTGTTTCTAATTTTCCATAAACTCTTACATTTCTGAAACGCTAAAAACTTTTACACGAAAGAATCAAAGCCAATAATCAAAATTGTACCATAAACATCAATCTAAACTTTTAAAATGTAGGTTTATTAAGTTATTTACCACTGTAACTCATTTCTGTTTGTTGAAATAATTTTGTTTGTAATAAAAGTTAAAATTGGTAATTGAAACTGTATATTATGAGAAATGTACTAGTTTTTATTTTTGTACGGCCTATTGTGTGTGTGTTTTTTTTTTGCACCATGATGAAAATTATCGTTCATAACTCGTACCGAAAATACTTTTCCGGTCTTTCATAGAATTTCCGTGCAAGTCTACACGTACGCGCAACGGAAAAGGTCTCTTTCGGTGCTAGTAATGAAATATTTTATTCCATGGATCATTTTCACCATTTCCTTGACAACTTACGAACTGAGAGTTTTGGTGACGATTACGATTGGATTTGGATGAGTGGAAAAATATTTGTTTGGACTTTGTAATATTATGGCTACAATACATACGTCGTTATGTCTTTCATTTCCTTCTAATTTCAAAATAGAAACACAAAACAATAAATTTGATTGTACTGAAATAATTAAACCATTGAGGCAGAGATTTATAATATGGATTTGTTTTATGTTAGCTTTGAGTGTAATTACACCCTTCGGCTCCATTCTATTTGTTTCTACGTATTTATGATCAATCCCTTTACTTTACTTTACGAGATAAAACAAACCACCCCAAAGTTGTTTGTTATTCAATTTCAAGATACTTTCCGTATGTATTTGATTATTTTTTACCTTATCTTATACCAACTTGTTTAGAATTAAATTATGTACAAGTTTATTGGCCATTTAACAAAGTCATTTCAAATCGAACTTAAAATAATATGTTTTTCGACCCCAATTATTTTTGTTTTACCCAAGCTTTCTCTTAAACTACTAAAAAAACCGTCCTGAAACCTACTTATTGCATATAAAACCACCACATTTGCCCCTTAATTTAGATCCCAGAGATTTCAGTAAGACTAAATTTTACAGGAGGATTCGAAATCTTTCGCTAGCCGTGATTAATAACATGATCCAGCTATCTTTAACACTCAACGCCATAGTTACTTTCATAAACTTTAAAACGCCGCCATTTTGTTTAGGGTGAACCTTTTGAAGTCGGATTTGCGGCATTGTATTCTACTAAATTAGACCTTTAATTTGATGTACAACTCAACCCACGCTCTCATTTAAGATTTTCTTCTGACTCCTTGTGCCCCCCCCCCCCCGAAGTGGTAGCGGCTCATTGAAATTGTGGTAAAATAGTGTTTTATGCCCAGTAACAGTGTACCAAGTTATATAGTTCATCTGTAACGGTTAAAAAAATATTAACCCGTTCCGGGACTTTTCACCACCCCTGTATATATATATATATATATATATATATATATATATATAAAGTAGTTTTACATATATTGTTATCTGTAAATTTTAATTTTTGTTTTTATTTGATCTATAAACGTAATTTATATCATTTAGTCATGTCACGCTTTTCGATTCACTATATATTTTAGTAATATTGTACATGTTATTTTTTAAATTTAAATTAGTTTTAACTTATATTGTTATTTGAAACGTTTTTTCCGCTATTGCCATATTCAACCTCCGTGTATTCCCAAGGACAGGGATATATACCGTTAGCAGCTTTCACCTAGGACCTAGGACATTGAAGTGGTTCTAGTTTGATAGGGCAAACCACCGGAAGGGTGGAAGGGAGAATATGGCAGTTTAGTTTTAAAATTTTATATTTTGTTAGTATTAATTCAGATCCCTCCGATGATGGTAACTTGGTTACCGAAATGTACATCACAAAATGTACCCATGTTTTAGTGTTTCAAATTGATTACATTCACCACAGTGCGCATTGCACATTTATTAAAAGATTGGTTTACAGGTAAATTAGCATCTAAGATTGCTTAGATAAGAATAAACTATATAAAAGGGTTAAAAAACAGAGAGATAACATTATTCATAAAAAATATTAAATAAGCTTTCGAAAATTGTTACATCAAGAAATTAGAAATATAAAAGAATCGGTTTATTATATGAATGAGGTTGATCGTATTAATAAAGAAAAATGAAAATTGGAAAAGTGAAAAACGGGGGAAATACAATCATATAAAAATGATATTGATGAAATTCATGGTGAATATAGTGTTTAAAAATCATCTTTTGATATTGAATTATCTTTTAAATAATCATTTTCAGCCGTTGTTAATTAATAAAGTAAAATAATATTTACAACAACAGCTATTTGGTATTTATTTCAATTTTTTTGAATTATAATATGGTTCTTATTAGCCATAATAATCTAAGTTCTTCTTTAACAAATTTATAATAGAAGAGTGTATGAATGATATTATTGATTGTGTGTGAGTGAATGCTACTATGAGTGAATGTAAGTAGTTATATATATTTGAATGATGGAATTCTATAATTTATTATGTATATACTATAATTTATTAATTTGTGTTTTTATACTATTGGCAAATGATTGTTCTTTTGGTTTTTATATGTAAAGTAATAATTTATCGCCATGTTTTGAAGCTGTTGAAGAGGTTGTTTATTTTATTTTTCTATTAATTCATATGTTGGTTTCCGTTTATCTAGTGTGAACTCGATCAGCTGCATTTTTTCTCAGTTTAACTATTCACCTTTTGTTTTTAAGTGCTTATGTACAGTTTTCATCTTTTTTCTTTTTCTTTCTTTTTTTAGCATGTTTATTTATTACCCAAACAGGATATTATTGTTTTATTGATAACTTTCTAATTGCAATAATAAATTATCTAGTTTATTCTTAGACTGAGACGGTAATTGTAATTTGTGAAATTTTAGTAAGTAAAACAATAATTCAAATTTCCAATTCCTATCTTAACGACAACGACATAGGTGAATGGTAAATCAGAAATAAACTTTTCTGTTTCCTGAAGCCATTGAAATTAAAGATTAAGGAAAAAAAGGAAGTGAAATTTTTGTAGTTACCAAACATATCATATAATGTGTAAATAAACAATTTATATAAATTTTGTATACATTTTCTTGAAACAATCCGATTCAAAATTATATTTCTACATAAAAAATTGTCAATCCAAATGGAATATTTTTTTTTTTAATTTAACCTTTACCTATTCATAGAAGTAAATAATTGTTATATCTTATTTTTCACCAAAGAGCTGCAAAACAAAGTGTGCTCCTTAAGTTCAAGCGTTGTTACTGCTTCAGATCACGTTTATAGCTTAGCGTCAAAACACGTACTTTACTAGAGCAAACTTAATTTTATTTCATTTTTTTAGAATCTTGCAGTAGATATATATATATATATATATTAAGCAGAATTACTGGTAATACTTGATGTAGACCTACAGTTTTGGTCTTACGTAAATTAACATTATTTCTAAAATTTGTATTCTATTTCTTGAAAATGTAACAAAATCCTCGTACAAACATTTTCCACTTGCTCATTAACCAAAATGTTTCGACGACTTTTAAAGAGGTTACTCTTATCTTCTGGGTTAAAGAAGTTTATCAAGATCAAGAGGAAAAGAAGAGACAGACGACAGAGTTGGTTTATAAGAAAAGTCACGGAAATGAAAAATCTAACTGCAAAAAAAAAACGGCGGGAGAAAGTGTTGAGATGAGGGAAGGGGAGAATAAAGGAGTACTGGTGTTGCTGACAGTATGTATTGAAGAATAAAATAAATTCCTCCTTTAGAAAACAGAGAATAAATTATTACCGTTTGGATTGTCTCATGAGATACTAAGAACAGAAATCTGAAATCCGACAAGAATGTAAATAATATTATTTTCTTTATGTCGAGAACTAATTTGACATCATATTACACCTTGTCAAATATTTACAATATACGTAGCGCAGCGAGAATTTAATTTAATATCATGACAACTCGTATTTAGCTCATTTACTCAAATCAGTCTGTCAAAAGTTTTACACAAATTGACTTGAAATTGAAAGAGCAATATTTCGGGAGGTGACTTTAGAATTAAAAATAAGAAAAAAGTTCTATATGAACTTCGGTTTCTATCTGTCGGCCATTTTGTGTTTTTACTAAAAGATATATTATATTATTAGAAGTAGGTATTGGAAATATTGAGTGATGACTTGGTATACGTGTTATTTATGTAAACTTTTACCAGTATCACAGAAAATCAAAATTTAATTTTGTACATTTAAAAAAAGCAGAAGTTTAAATTTTTATATAGAATATCTCAAAAACCATTAACATTAGAAATAAATTCAAGACGTAAAATATTTTTCTCTTTTAACGAAACGGAAAATGATTTTTAAATTTATTTCTGTTAAACAAAATACAATTTCTCGGTAATTGTCTTCAAGTTATAACTAACCTAAACCAAAATCGATTGTAATTATTATATCAATTAAAGTATTATTAATAAAAATTATCATAATTCCATAATATTTTAAAGCAAATCTTTGGTGTTATCGGCCAAGAAATTATGTTGCTACTTTTTTGACGATGCCTAGCTTGTTTTTGGACTTACAGAAAAATAATAAAGTGTTTTATTTTCGTTAAAAGAAAAATCTTTTGCCTTTTTGTAAATATTTTGTAATACTAATGCTTTTTGAAATATACGATATTTTTTGAGATTTTATTTTTATATAGATATCAAAAGTGTTTGAGAATCAGAATTTTCATTAAAGTAAATATAGAGTAATACGTCAAGAAAATACACAAGAGCATGCTATAGAGGTCGTGAAGATTAGTTACAGTAAACTAAACCATCAAAGTCAGATTCAATATTCAATAGTGAAAGTCAGTAAGAGAATATTTAAAAAGATTTATTAATAACACTTCAAGTGAAACTGAAGAAAAATCTTCAGATTTTGGAACTGATTTGGAACTGTCAATTCCAAATAACAAAATATATATAAGACAATTAGGAAAATGATAGAAGAAAAATAATAATATTTAACAGTTATTCAGGAATATTTATCATCTAAAATTAAATCTACAACATTACAATGAAGTGTGAGACATATAATATACCCAATGTAATGCATTTTACTTACAGTGAAAGAGGGAAACGTTTTTAGTTGTGGTCATTGAATTGGTCTTGTGGAAACAAAACAAAAATTATTATTATCATTTATAAACCATTTAAAATTAACGGTCCCTCTCTCTTTTCACTCTTGTAAACTGATGGAAGTAAGTTTAGATGGTTTGTGTTGTATGCATAAGTCTTTGTTAACCTTAATAAATATGAATAATTCACGACTTTTATTCGGTTCAATATTACGAGAAATATTGTTTGCCTGAGTAGTTTACATATTTATACTTCACATACAACATATTTAAGGTCCGTTTCAAATTATATTGAAATAAAAATATGCATAATCTTCCTCACTGGCCGTTCGAAAAGAATCAAATTAAAACGAGCCAAAATTGTAAAAAAAATAAAAGTTAGTTCAGTAGTTGTCAATTGTCAATTAAAAGGTAGAAATGTACCATTTGAAAGAAAAATGTATTTACGCAAGGGCTTAAATTTGCTTCCCTTGCGCGGTACACACGTTCTCAACGTTTACAGTAATTTTATTAAAATTCAATTTTTTTCGGTGGTCTAGGCTAGTTTTTTTTAGTTTTCCTTACCAGTTATAATTTTTGATTTTGGTATTTTACAAGAGAATTTGTGATAATAATCTTCTGGTTTTATTAAGAACTAAAACAAAATCATAAATTCGATTTTGGTAGATTACTACATCCCCTTGGCCGATCTTTTTTACCGTCAAATCGCAAACTGGAATATTTGGAGAGGGGGATACAAATACGTATTATTTCGGCCCTTAGGCGGTACACAAGAACAATATTTGATCAAGAAACGTTGCATCTGATATTTCAAAAATCGAAATTTTATGTTTTCCCCCTCTCGCAGCTATCCACAATATTTGAGATATCGAAAAAGTCTTGCCGAGATGTAGCCAAAATATGACGGCGCAGCAAATTGGATTAAAATCTGTCCAGAGGTTTGAGTTGTAAAATACTCCAGATACAACAGACAGTCATCATTTTATAAATAACTGTTATGGCCTTAGGGAACCTCAAAACTATTACAACCAAATAAATCTTGACAACTATTCTCCCATGACACAAGTTTCTATATACTATGTATATATGAGATATACAAATTAGCTGTTGCTTCATATTGCAGGTTGTCTAAATGTCCAAAGTGGAGTATTGGAATTGGAAGCATTAAGGCACATCGATTACAGCTGCTCTTCTTGGAGCTAGAAGGTTATACTTTCAAAGTGTAGGGTGTACAAAATTTAAAATAAAGATGTTTTCCTATAAACTCATTTCCAAAGAAGTGCTTATACAATTAAAAATGATTTAATGCTTAAAATCTTAAAATATAAAATGGTTTGTTTCAAAGTCAGTGTATTTTATTTAGTAATATATGAAAATTGGTCCTAATAGTGATATATTAATAGAATCATGAACTATATAATATCAGATCTTCTTTTAAGGTAATTTGCATTTCTAATTTTAAAAAGCACCTAAAAAATACATCTCTATTTTATAAATATATTACTATCTGCAAAATATATATATGAGATAAATGTATACCAATAATTTACACTCAACTCGGTTTTGTAAACTTACTTGACAATATAAGAAAGATTAGTTTGTGAAATCAGTGTATTTTTGGACAAAAATATTAAATAAGTTATTTTTAGGAACCATTGTGGCTAATGATTATATACTGCAACTTTTAAATGTTATAATTTTATCAAATTCGAGTAGGAAAAATCAAGATAGATTGTTCCTAACAGTTACGTAGAAGTTTTTTAATACATACACCTCATACAAACATTAAATTTCATATACAGTTCATTATTCTATTTTTTTTTTTTTTTTTTTTTTTTAGTAGCTCGGCTACTTTTACACACATTCTTTTGAACTCGTCAAAACTTTGAACCTCAGGGTATCTTTTGAATCAATGTAAAGTTGGATTGAACTAAAGCAATCTTATCATCGCCTTACTCTCAGCTCACACAGTAGGGTTTTCTTGTTGTTTTAAGGAAAGTTGGAATTATTTATCGTAACGTTATTCCGTGTCGAAGGGTTAGAACGCTGATGTTTCAAATTGTTATTTAACTCTTGATAATAATTATTCTACAAAATTGTCGTCAAATAATAATTAATTTACTCAATTAAACTTTTAAATGTTTATCTTCTAAAGTTGTATGTATTATTGGTTTAATTATTTTTTTAAATATTCTAATTAGATGAACACTCTACTAAATTTGAAGGAAATATAAAAAACAAAAGTGGTCTCATTTTGAAATATATTAAAAAAAAAAAATTTATATGTAAACAGAAGGATGATTTACGGTTTAAAAGAGTTGTTATGCACAACTTGGTAATTGTGTACATCACCACTATCTTAACGATAGTCGTAGATGTGTTTATATTAGAAATTCCCCAATTTCGTCTCTACGTCTATCCGTTGTCGTTGGCGTCTTTACGTAAGCACGATAGCTGGTACAAAATTTAAAATAGAAACATAATATTTGGTACAGGCAAATCTATTAAAATTAAGAAAAATGTAATTGAAACTGTTAAAATGGCGGACATATACTTCATATATTGTGTGAGAAATAATCAAGTAAAAATTCAGCATGGAATTGTATAAAACTCACTTCTCTATGATAAAAAAAGCAAAATTATTGTCAAAAACTAAATACTCGAACCTTAACCTCGCACTAAAATTTCATATTGGTATAGTTACGAACTCCGATGTAAGAAAAATAGTGATATTATACACCATTACGAAAATTTTGGGGGTCATATCGCCCTATCCCTTTACATGTTAACAAAGGTACATCTTTCTAATTGGTAAGAGATATTAAAGTTCTGTTTTTTGTATCAACAGAATATGATTTTCTGCATATTTTAGAAATGTATACCAATATAAAATTTACTATTCTTTTAATAAATGCCTGCAATAACTTTTAAAATTTATAAATTGATTATATATATATATATATATATGCTTGCAATAACTTTTAAAATTAATTGATAAAAAAATTGCCAACACTACTTTGTAATTTACGTTTGAATTTTGTATTAAGTGTTTATTTATTTATATTTTTGAAAGAAAAACGGGTTTAATTTTAAAAATTTTATTTATAAAAGTAATATATTTCTTTGATATATTAAAGATAATTTGTATATATCAATATCACTAAATTTAAAAGAAAACAGAATATATTTATTTTACTAAAATTCACTGAATATAAATATTCTGTATCAGAAATTAATGTATTCTTAGATGTTTCCTTTTTCATAAATATCTGAACTGCTTGAGTTTTGAAAACTCATGAATAACCCTGGATTGAGATTCGATAGAGGGTTGATCAATACCTTCCCGGAGAAGTTATGGGTCTCTAGAGGGAGATCAAGTCTTCTTCAATTTGCACCCCGACAAAGTTGATTTCTTTAACACTGTCTACGTGGTAAAAATACTACGGGAGGGTGTATAATATGATTGAACATTTCTGATTTAGAAACCGATATAGAGAGTTAATTTAAGTGGGTGTATTCACAAATATTATTGAATTAATATTTGATTGGAAATAAAACACGTCTACATATTATATGGACGAAATTTGTGATTAATATTTAGTTTATTATTTGTTTTGGAACATATAACATTTTATGATTTATTGTATATATTGATAATTTATTTGGGTTACTTTCCCTAATTAGTGAAATGGTTAAATCCTAGGTAAAAAAAAAAGATTCTTTTATCTACTTAAAAAAGAAGAAGGAAATTTTATAAAACAAAGAACTCTAGCAATCGAATACCCCAATAGCTTCAGGTTTGGAAAAGTACTGACAGAACTAATAGGAAAGATTATAGAGAGGGATTTAGCTAGGTTACATCTTGATTTTCCAACCTATACTCATTATAAATGAGGTCCTGGCGGTAAGAGGAAGAAGAGAACATAAAATAAAGAAACGTAACTCTAATAACGTCAGAGTCGCAAGAGATAAGTGTTGGTCAAGGGAGACCTGATAGAAAAGACGAATAAGAGGGAATCTATCACAATTAAAGGAACTAAGGTGTAATTCCAGCTGGGATTGTGAAGCAGGTATTAACTATAAATAAGTCCTGAGGGGTTAGTTGTTATTCGTATTGAATTAGGTTATTTGTCAACGACACTTCCCCCACTCCTGATCTTGAAGTTATTTAATAATGATATATTTGTTATATTACTTGGATTAATCTGACAGTTTGTATATAAAAATTATTGCATAGAATTTTAAGGGTATAAATTAATTCCTGACATCTACATTCATTACATAATGTGAGACAACGATTTATAATAATAAAAAAAGAGAATTTAAAGAAAATGATAAACTCTTAGGAAAATATCGATGTCGTACTTGCCGTTATTATTGCGAAATGTTGATGGAAATTATGAAATACGTATTTGCTTTCTGTTATAATCACGATCTTAGACAACATCTTCATAACGACTAAAAATGACGATCAAGACAGGTAAATTTTTTTTAGAATGTTAAATACTAAATCAAATTAGTTATGAAAACATATTTTCACACATCTCGGGATATTAGTTTATTTTTTACGATACCAAAAATTTAGAGGTAGATTTTTTAAGAAAAAGATAGATTTTGATTTTATAAAATCAATAAAACCTTTAACGATTTTGATCAAATTTTACTCCTGTGTAACTTTTAAGTATCAAAACAGTATGAATTTTTTTGCCATGACTCAGAAATACTAGAAGTATTATATTCGGGGGATAATCGACCTCGATGCCATTATAAAATATTCAATTTCTCAGAATCGGCTTTTCCGATTTCAATCAAATTTTTGTAAAACATGAAGATAAACGACCAAAACCCTTCTTCTTAATCGCAAATGAAATAATATAAGATTCAGGAATAATTGAAGAATAACAAATAATGAACCTTGACCAAAGTCATTAAAACTTCCATATTTATTAAATACTATTTGCGCTGAAGTTTGTACAAACAAAGCCTGTTTAAGTCTTTGTTTTAATACATAGTTTTTTCATATACGACGGCCATGGTAAATATTCAATTTTTATTCACGACGGATTAACATTTATGGAGATTAGTTTTGTTTGGATTATTATTATTATTATTGTGACTGA
Source organism: Aphrophora alni (assembly GCA_963513935.1). Lineage (NCBI taxonomy): Eukaryota > Metazoa > Arthropoda > Insecta > Hemiptera > Aphrophoridae > Aphrophora > Aphrophora alni. Next base: position 140,109,930 of record OY740768.1, read on the forward strand.
ATGAGACAAATTTTGTACAATGTTTTTACACAGTTTATTTAATTATTACAAAGCCTAGGGACTTTTGACACATTCTGTATACTGTTTTGTGTAATATTTGTACAATTTTAGATTTTTACTTTTGTTTACGAAATTCAAGCCTAGCTGTATCTACACCTTTTTCACGTAGACTTTAGTCTGTTTCAATCTTTCCTATCTGGCCTCTTTTTTTCCCCTCCCAACCTTGACGCTATAGGGGTCGTTATTTTATACCTAATTATTCTTCTATATTTTATTTGCGGATAATAATCGAGGCATTTTTTTTGCATTTAAGGCTAAACATCCCTGAAAAAGTTGTGTTTCTGGCCCGCTAGATAGCAGCACCTCTGCGGCAAAATTGCATTACTGATAATTTGCGTAATTATTGTCCGATTTTTGTTTTGTAAGTTATTTTGTAAATAATATCAATAAAATATTTACGCTACGAAGGTGAAACCTTTTTAGATTTTTTTATAAAAAAGTTGTTGAGCAAAAATATTATTATTATTATCATTATTTTTAATCGCAGGTAGTCATTTTTTAAATAATAATTTTAAATGAATTTTGCCGTTTTCAGATATGAAATCGGTCAAATGGTCCTATCGGAATCGTGTTTTTAGCCTTAAATACAAGAAGAAGAAAAAATAATATAGATTCAAAAAGTTAACTGTGGGTATATTTATTGAAAAAACTTCCGCCATATTAAAATTTTGAACGCCAAGAACTTTGGGCGTTCTGTATACGTGTTTATATTTATTCTTTACATAGTTTTGACATTTGTAACGCTTGCTAGTGTTTATGAAACTCATGTTGTTTATTCAGGTATATATTTAGATAGTTAGTCGTGCTCTGTTTAAATTAGCCATCATTAGTGCTGAGTAAATACAAGGAGATATTCCCAAGGCGGCGCGTTAATATCTGGTCCAACCATACACAGAGTGCATTACTTGTTTTATATCTTATTTACCTATATTATAAAGTTCAGCATGTGAAGGATAATATTGTTTATATTATAATAGTTAAATAATCTCCCTTATGTGTGTCACTTTATAATATGTCCCCCCCCCTAAGGGGCTCACTATAAAGAAAGTATGAACTTTGTCTTTGGCTTTTTTCCTCATTGGGGGAAATAATTCTCTGGAGTTCTAACCGCCCTCCGGCTTGTCAGCTATGAGTGTATTGTGCTCCCCTATGTTCACCATACCCCGACCCCATTACCTCTGACGAGCTCTAAGATCTGTTGTACGGTGTATTTGTTCAAAACTTCATTTGGTTGCTGGTGGCCAAAGATTCTCCTTCTACGGGACTTCAGGGCCACACAATTAAAAAGTATGTTTGTATGTTTTGAGGTTTCAGTTTCCTGGCAGTTAGGTGAGACTTAAAGAGACCTTGATCAAATGACGCCTGATATGGCCATGTCCGGTGATCATGGTAATGACCTATCTCAAAGATCTCCTCTTACACAATTGCCTTGGTCAGTTCAGGGTCTGGCATCGAGGGAAGGTGTTCACACAGTCTCTGGACAAGGAATTAGCTTCATTGTTTGAAATGTTTTTTCCTAGCTCATTTCCTTACCCCACCTCTTGTCAAATAACGACTGACCCTACTTACCCTGTCCCATCAGGAAAGAAGTAGCTCTTTCTTTGGATAACAGGTCCGCCCTCTGATTTCTCTCGATCCCGCAATGGTCAGATAACCATCACAGGCGTACCTAGTTGGGGGTTGACAGGACACATAGGGAGAGGAGGGAATAGTCTTGGGTTTGATCCCCCTCTTTCAACTTTCTCATTAGTCTCTCAAGGCCAACTATTCTTTTCTTCTGACTTTGTAGATATTATAATATTCAAGGGTTTTAATTTTGTTTCATTGGTTTTTTTATAAGACTATGATGACCTAGTGGTTTTTTGCCTTTAAACAACAAGAAAACAAATTAAAATACATTCCTGAATACTCGTACTAATCGTGAACGCAGCTTCGTTGCTTGTAAGTCTGACTACTTTTATTTCATGTAGAGAAATATATAAGAATTTTTTACAGAATTTTACCTTTACATACTTTTCTAAAACAACGTATAAAATAGATAGGCGTCCTGTAAGTAATCATACAAGAACAAAGCTGATTAAAATCCCAAACAATCGCACGAATGTTAGTGGTAGGATCAGTCAGTCACTGCACTTTTTAACGAGAAAGATGGAAAATCTTCGTAACAAATTGGATACAATGCGTGGATAGTCCTGTTTATTGTTATATTGTCCAAAGCATTTCCCACGCTTTGTTGAAATTAAAACTACTGTGCTTATAATTTTGAAGCTATTAAGGTATTTTAGGGCAATTAATTCTAAATTCTTTTTAAATTATGTACAAACCTTAAAATTGATCAAAATGTGCGTTGTTTGTACGTGTGTTGTTTGAGACAATATGAATTGAAAAATAAAATAAAACCTGATCAGTTAATCTATAAGAAAAAAATAGCATTTAAATTAAAAATCTGAAAATAGATAACCAGCCAAAGATGCATGAAAAGTGAAAAGTCCGGTTTACGGAATGAGGAAATTACCGGGAGAGGAATTACTGTAAGTTCTATTCCCACTGCTACAAATGTTAACATAGCGAGATATAACTTTTAAATAACCAGGTTAAATTAATGTTGTATAAAGACAATATAATTGTTTATAACTGATTTTTTATATAATTCTTTCAATAAATAATAATATATTTTAGGCAATCTGTTAAACTGAGTAAAAATATTGGTAATTTCTTACACTTAAGCAGAAAAATGGCTATAGAGTAACTCAAGAACTACTGTTGTGATTTAAAAAAATATTTTCAGTTGCAATTCCCAATCAAATAATACACCAGTTTTGTTACTGAAAACACACACAAATTTAGAAAATTGTGACTTTAATGTTAGCAACAAATATGGGTTCTAATTAGCATTCAAATCATACAGCATAATTAACTACTGAAAAACCAAAATATTGTCATCCATAATATGTTTTTAAATGCCCAAAATATAAAAAATTTGTGGATTTATATCTAGAACTATTGTAGAGAAACATAAAATCCATTCAACCAATTTTAATAAAACACAGACTTAAACCAATCTCATAAACTTACCAACATACAAAAGAAAAGCGTATGGAAATTTGTAAACCGGTTCTTGATTTATAATCTTATTAATAGATACACAGATAGATGAATGTAGAGATACTAATTAAAAGAGACTACAGAGAAAAACAAATAAGACAGAGTAATTGAGGGGGAAATATATCAAAAATAATTAAGTGCAGAGAGAATATTGTTACGATGCGTGATTGTTCACTCATTGAACATTGAAATGCCCAATGGATTTTACACATTTGGGAACAATGTTTCATGGGAATTTAAAAAATAATTTTTACCAAGTGATAAAATTTTAACTTTTTAATAAGTTACCCAACTACATGGATTCTGTTGGCAGTTATGTCGATTTCCGTGTTGTAATGATAAAGCCATTTTCTGGTCTCCGCATTTTGATGGAAGCCCATGCTTTTACATCGGCATTTCATTTATAACTGTCAAACCAAAATTCCAGGGTTGCATGATGGGGAATAATGGATTATACTACACCATGAAATAAATCAGAGTAACAAATTCAATCTATAAAACTGCAGACTATAGCAAATTATATTAAAAACAGGTTCAGTTGTGTATTTAACTTTTATGCTTGTATTATTATTCGTTTCTACTAATTATTTATTAAAACTTTATTTTTGTGAATATTTTTCAGGTTCAATAGAGATTTCTTTCAGCTTTGAATAACGTATATAATAATAATAAGATCATTACTTTTTACTCATACGTATCTAATTTGCTTTACGCGTGATTGCAGCTGTTTAGAGATTAATTTCATTTTTAAAACACTAATTACAAAAATAGGTAAAAAGTTATATTGTCTTTGTGACTTATGACAGCGTTACAAAAGAAACAAAATTTATTACATTTTATGTTAATTTACTTTAGTAATGCCTTAAGTTTTTCATACTTGTACTTAACTAAATTGGCTTGACTTGCCTCATTCATTATGTTTTATTTTTTGCTTTGTGTAACACAAATAAAAACAATAATTTTTTCTTACCGTCATACGTATAAAATTTGTTTTATACATGTTTTGTTATATTGTCGTGTTTTATTTAATTTGTGTACAGTGTTTTGAAAATGCGATTAATCGCAAAACAACTGTAAACTAGTGTAAAACAGATTGGATACGGTATGACGGTAAGAGACCAATATTGTTATTATTATTAAATACTTTATACAAAGATGCAGAAACTTATACTAAATTTGAAAAAAAATATTCACAAATATAACATTTTAATGAATATTTATTCTAAAGGAATGAATGAATAATTACTATACTTTGGGTTGCAGTTACGATCATCAGGTCTTCTCTTTCATTTAAAACCTTTAAAATAAATACACCATCGAAAATATAAGAACAACTTTAATTCAAAAGACAAAAGATAACATAAAACTTAGAATGAATACAAACAAAACATAATTAAAAATAAAATATACAAACTTTAAAAGCATAAAATAAACCACAATTTTAAAGATATATATTTAAACAAATGATAACGAAATTAAATCATTAAATGTTTTATAAAATGCAAACATTTAAGTTTACATTCGTGCATTTGATGTAAAAAATTCCGTTCCTCGCACCCACCGAGGAAATATCCATCCACATCCGTTCCATATGTAATGTGATTGATTTTAAAATTTTGCTAGATTATCGATGAAAGTAAAGGAATCTGGCAACGAGTTCAATAAGCGGCACGCTAAAACAGTAAAAGATTGTTTTTACATAACTGTTGTGTGATTTGGTGTAATTAGCACTGTTGACTAAATTTTTGTAGTAATTTTATTTGAGGCAAAACAAACTTAAAAATTAAACAAAACTTACTATCAATAAGTAAGTAAAAGAGAGATAGAGAGTATTTCAATGAACGTATAACAGCTGTTTATTTTAAAGAAAATGTACACTTCTTCAATTGAACACACTCTATCAATAATCTCTGATAGTAAAAGTTCTGAATAAAACGCAGGATTTACTTTCAGAAGAGATTTACAGAAAGAGGTTTTCAAAAGAGTTTGAAAAACAATTCCCTGATAAAAGGATAGAGTTAAACTAGAGAAACAAAGGGATTTACAACTGGTTTGTTATCTTGACCTCATTCTTGTTTATACAAACGTTTTGAGTCATTGGGAGGGGGGGGGAGGGGGTGTCCATGTAGAGAGTAAGAGGAAAAGAGGTTGTAATTCTAATATTTCACGACATTGAAAAATAGATTTCTCATTTCTTATAATACGGTAATGTAAACATATGAATGTAAAACCAAGAAAACTTTAATATTTTGCTCGATAAATCCGATAAATATATTGTTAAGTTGTAGATTAAAAATAAATCAACATATATAAATCTAATTATAAATTATTGACTTATAAAAGATTGGTTCATTAAACAATCCACAAGTTATTTTCGAAATGACGTCTGTCTGCCAAATGTGCAGTGCACTGCATCTCTAATGAGTCCACAAATTTTAAGCAAATTTGGCGTATGACCATATTTTAACTATATCTCTGAACGTTATTAATTTTTTTGATAACGCGAAATTATGGTACCAGTCATAAGATAAAATTACAATTTTCTCAAATTTCAAAGTACTCAAACAAATGTAGTGTCTCTACAAAAATTCCGGTTTTTGACTTACAGGTTAAAACAAACAATCTGCATGGAGCTGTAAATGATTTAATTTTTCAAAATGCCCCCTACCTATTTCGTTTAAATTTTAGAGTAATGTGAAGATTTTACTTTAACCTCTGTCCAAAATTGCATCTAATAAAATACGACGGCAAAAATAGTTGGAAAAAAACAAAAATAAATTTTGACTGCATAGAGAACAGAGCATACAATATGTTTCTTTATTTCAAGAAGGAGCAAATAGAATATTTCATTGCTCATGGAATATTTAAAATTTACATATTTTTCTCTTTTCAGAATTATTCAGACAATCGCTATTATTTGTGTATAATACACGATGTTTCAAGGTTATACAGGAAATCTTGTTATCAAGAGTCACACATCAACACAGCCAATACGGGACATGTTGGTTACATTTTATTCTACTGGGCTATGTTGGTTGTTTTCTCTTTTAGTTTCTAGGTTTTACATTTGATAGCAAGAGTAAATTTATGCTCTGACGACGTTATGTATTAGTTTTTATAAACAGGTTTAGGCAACAAGCGTATGTAATCAAATATTTATCTCTGATTTTAGTTGAGATAGAAGAATTCAACAAACAGTGTTGGATAGATTTTGGCCTGGGCTATCTACAGAACGTACGGAAATTCATTTCCAAATATATGCCTAAAAGGTTTTCCAAAAACACAAAATAAAATTATTTAGAAATTTTTTAAAAATCCAAGTGTCGTGATTTTATTCCATATTATTAATCTACTCTAAAAGAGCCACATGTTAGGGAAAAGTGTGTTCAAAAATATTATCACTGGTAGAGATAATTAACTGGAAACAATTTGTGATTTTAAATGTAACTTTTGGGCTTATGGATGTTTTAGAGCTTAGAATTTCAGAGGGAAGCTTACATTCAATTTGAACCACGTATATATAATATATATATATATATATATATATATATATATATATATATATATATATATATATATATATGACCAAGGAGCTTGGGCGTTTAATTTTTTCATAACAAAAACTGTAAAATTTTACGATTTCATTCATTTAAAAATAAAAAGTGAAATGTAACACTAAATTTGATCTGAGTTTTTTATGTGTTTGACAAAATTATGAACTATTGTTGTAAACATTTACAATAACATTATAGTGGTGATAATATTTATAATATTATGGTAGTAATCGTTGCATTATTGAATAATGGCAGAAATTAAGAACTACTTCACCGTTAGGCACAAGGAGCTCTTGGCTTTAGATACTTTCTACTCTTATCACAATACTGGTTGCATGTACTCCAGTACGACCTTCTTATACTCCCCTCCCATTTTAATATATGTCGTTCCAATTAAACCCACTTAATAGTGAGATACTCTGGTGTTTAGCTTCACTATTCTAATATGACTGATTCAATTTTATCTGTAAATCAATGAATTGAAATCTTGATGAATTTTAAATAAATGACGAATACAAAGTAAGGTGTGTAAATTTTTTAATTGGTTTTATCATCATAGGGTTTCTCTACTCACACAGTAGACAGTTGCATTAAAATCACCAAAAAATTACATTAAGAATCTTCTTCTAAAAAAAAAATAATAATCTCAAGAAAGGGTAATATTAAAAAAAAAAAAAAAAAAACTATTTTACCAAAATGTGTTTCTTTCAGAGTAGATTAATGATATGGAATAAAATCTCCTTGGTTGAATTTTAAAAATCTACTAAATATTACGTTTTAAATTTTGAACAACCTGTATATTTGGATATGTATTTTGGTTTGCTCTGTATATAGCCCAGGTCAAAATCTATCCAATATGTTTTGTTGTATTTTTCCATGTTATAAATAATCTCGCTTTTGATTGGTCGCGTTGTCAAGATTAAATTGTTAGTTAAATTTCAAAATGAAATTTGTCATATTTAAAAAACAAATAATAAGTAAATATACTTTAAATTTTTTTCTAAAAAGAAAAATATTGAATAAAGATCAGATATGGGTTTAAAAAATGAATTAAACTTATTTCGTAACGATTATTGAGACCTTACATAAATTTGCAGAGCTATTAATTATATGGAAATAATAAAATAACTTATAAAATATTTAAATGTTTATCAGATTAATAGAAATGTATATTTATTTGGTTTCTTAAATAAGTGGAATAATATTTAATTAATATCAGCTGTAATATTTACTGAAATTCATAAATGTCTGTCAGTTCTTTGAATGACAGTTAGTCACACATTTTGAAGAATTATCACCTCATGAGCTCTTTTATAGTTAGAACTGGTGTGACAATCTCTATGGATCTAGCTGTTTCGTGTATCTTCAACTGTTTTCATGCAATCTTTGTTTTCAACCATTACTTTTATTTGTTTTATCTAGTCTCGCTTAACCAACTTTTATTCCCTTCCGACCCTGACGCTATTAGAAAACGCCATTGATATTTATGTTTTATTTTTATATATAAAACGACGATGACCGAGAGGTTTTGCACTTTTAGGAATAAGAAAAAAGTAAACGAAATCTATAAATTTAGTAAACATACTTCAAGCGGTATTACAACAAGCGAGGCAGTAAAAGAAAGAAACAGTACACAATTTCTACAGGAAGAAAATATTTTCTAACAATATTTTCATTTTATCAGTTTCCTGCTATAATCTCCTCCCGTGAGGAGGGACGGAAATACGGGATCTGAATTAATCCCTGGGTTTACATACTGAATATTGAAGCTTCTGTAAACTTTTCACTTTAGGCCTTTAGTCCAACAGTGGTTTAACTCTCAAATTTATTTATAGCTGTCTCTCGTTTTAACTCATTAATTTTCCGTGGGTTTTCAATACAGTTACCTAATTATTTTGAAATTGTGACAACTGATACAGCATTATGTGGATTACAGCGCCCACTGTAAGTAAACTATTTATCTCAAAGTCCAATCACTTGCTGAACATGACGGTCCTACAAATAACCTTTCGGTGGAAAGTCATTTCCATTATCTGTTATTGTGGATATAGATGAAGTTTAACATTGCTCTCACTATTTAACCCTTTCTTCCTTCCAATATTTGTAAAAAAAACAAAACTATTTTTGAAGTATTGGATAAAAATAGGAAAAGTGTCATTTGACAAAAATAAAAATGAAAATATGCTACTATTTTTTATACTATAAAATTATAACGTGTATGCATTTTAACTAGATTAAAATTATTCAACTACAAAAAAGAAAAATAGATGACCTGTCATACATGGGAAATAGTTTAACGCATTATAACACAATTTTTTTGGATAATTGCTATAGTAGAAAAGTAATTAAACTAAATACTAATATAAATAATAAACAAAACAAGTGGAATTAACACATCAACCAGTAAGTAAAAATTGTCCGAAAGTTTCAAATATTAGGTAAACGTACAGAAAGTGGCTGCTTTATTCAATAAGTCTTTCATTTCACTTAAATTCTTCTTCCTCTCATTCAAATATTTTAAAACGAAATGAGCTGATTATTTTAATTTTTATATAAATATATATCTGTTATTATGATGTTTATTTAATATCTCTATTTTTCTGCAATTAAGGAAGATTGAATAAATATAAATATGTAGACTCGTCAATACAATTTAGGCCGCTTTACTTACAATTATAATCGGTGTATAGTGTAAGTTTTGGTAATCACAAAACATTTTGACTTTCCATTGTTGACTGATCTTATGTTTCATAGACTCAAGAAATGGAAAAGTTATTGTCGCTGTCCTTGAACTCTGACGTCACGGTAGCTGTCACAAGAGTAAAGGAATATGAAGAGACTATAATGTGTACTCGTATAGAACACTTTTAAAATATAAAAATAGAATTGAAAATGTCAAAATGGCTACCATGACTATCAGTTTTTGTTCATAACTTGTATGTTGTTTAAATATAAATCCACTAAATTAGATTCTAATTAGGGTGGATTCGGCATGTAATAGTAACAACCCCAATTCTCTACGATAACAAATAGTGACAAATAAAAAATAACTAAATGTAATATTCGTTTAGTTATGAAATGTGGCAAGGCTTAGTCACCGACACTCCTTTGTTGTTCCTTCCAACTATAGCCGAAACTCTCACACTTGCTTAGCGAGTTAAATAAGACCAAAGAGGACCGATAAGGATTAGCCGACGTCAAGAAATTAGTAATATTCACAATTACGAGGTTCTGAAAACCTGTCTAACAACAGTTTTATACAAACGTATCCAACTTCTTGATCTACTATTACGATATAAAGTTCCATACAAAGGCAAAAATCGTACTTTTGGGTATTAGGCTTAAACGATCTGCTTGTCTTATAATGTATGAAAGAGTAGGGTAAGTACTATGATGTACTTATTCTTCATAAGTATTCTATGTACTATAAGTACTGAAAATTATTTATATTCTTATAGTTAATTATTTAAACAGCATATATTTATTAGAGGTTCGAAGATTTTTCTATTAATTAATTAGTCTAAAACATTTCTAGCGATAAGTCTGAAATGATTATTCATACATTTAAGTTGTCTTCAAATAAATTTTCTTCTTACAGTAGTCATTTAAATTCGCCAACTCTATTGCACTTGTATTAGACATACTCTACTTAGTTTATACACTATTCACATTTGTAAAGTTTCCATGACTACCAACAAATAAAATACAATATCCATAGTTACTGCACCATAAATCAAAAAATTTATTTTAAAATCAATCATAACCAACTAGAAAAATGGCTAACAAAATTGAACCATGTTCAGTCCAGACCATTAATTTGTCTCAATTAGTATCCCCTAGTCATCAAATAACCGAGGCTTGGAAATTTCCAAATATTAAAGAATGGATGCAACAGAAAACTACTTCTTTAACTAAACCTAAAAGAGTTAAACTATCAAACTTTCAAAGATTCAGTAAACTAACAAAATTTGGAATATTTTGTGGAGCAGTACAATTTGCGCATGCTCAAGGTGTATGGTCTAGTAGTGATCAAACTGAAGCTATATATTATCGTATTAATGCTGCTGTAAAACACGGTATTGAGCACAAAGAAGAAATGACTCTAGACAACGTCTATTCCTCGTTAATGACCTATAGTGTAAGTTATTAAGAGTACATATTTAGTTATATATTTTATTTTTTAATCAGGTTAATACTTTGGTTTTAAACATTAACAATTGAATTAATAAATTGGATAATAAATAGCTGTTTAGATCGTCCTGTAATCATTTCTTCGTCGGAAGCTTTCCAGATCCTGGCGACCTTCAGCACCCTCAATAGTTATCCATCTCCAGTCTCTTCTTTCCACAGCAACTATCTACCAGTTCTGTACACCCAAAACACTAAGCCCTCTCTCCAAATCCTGCATCCATTTCCTTCGTGACGTCTCTATTTCTTACGCCATCCATTGTTCCCTTCAAATTCCGTCTCCGGTCAAAACATACCCGCATGTCTAAGCCAACTCAATTCCCCAGCTTTCAAAAATCGCACGATTTTCTCACTGTCCATCATGCTGTCTATCCACCACATTCTTCAAGACTCTCCTCGCTGAAATTGATTTTCTGTATTATTTTTTCTTTCAAATACGTGTATCTTACATATCTCAGCTACATGTCACCACCGGCATAATACATTTTAATTTCGGTTGACCGAATGAGCCTCTTTAATTTAAACAGTTTTAAGTTGAAATAGTGCTTTCTGTTTCCGCAATAATCCACTTGTTGATTTCTTTAGCCATCTTGTTTTCATAAGTTAGTGTAGATAACTCCTACTGCTATTCCTTTCCGGGCTTGTACAAAAAAAATTTCACATCAAAACTATTGTAAATTGTGTTTAAAGGTTTATGTGTTAAATTAATAGTGACCAGTTACGTTTATTGAACGTGGCGACTGGTGACACTTTGGGCCGATATCTTACTAGAAAAGCCAGTAATGTGTTTAATTGCGTGTATTTAGGTAAAGTGGGACATCAAGACCTTATGCTGTCTGTCTAGGCTTAAGTGTAGGCCTACCTAGTGTTAAATTCCAGTTAATATTGTAAGTGCTCTGATTAGTATTAAGTTCATTTTTCAACGGAAATGACTCCATCTTCAGTGGTACATAAGCTACAATAATCAAACTGTAAAAGTCAGATAGGTTACCTTCATTGTCTACCAAATAAATCTATAACTACCTGATACATTACAAATATATCAACTTTTCAGTTTTGTTTTTATACAGTAGGTCTGTCTTCCTATATATCTCTCAACTAATCACTCAGAAGCATATAATTCCTATGAATAATTACTTTCGTAATAAGAATTAAATATTATAGATCAGTAAAAGTGTATTTAACTGTGAAAAAAAAAGAAGTTTTTCTAGCTAATCAAATAGTTACTTTTCAAAATACTTTAATTGTTTTTTATATTGTGTTTACATCTAAATTATAGAATTTTCAAAAAATTGTAACACGGTTTTATCAATAACTATAAACCTTCCTATATTTTCAGGTTTCTCAATGGGACATACTATACAGCAACTATTCTACATACAAAGAAACGTGTAACGAATATGTACAAAATATTATCGACAATGTGCACGAGTTTTTTGAAAACGAACCAAAAGATGATTAATAAATTAAAAAACCAACAGCTGCAATAAGTAGTAATGACTTATTATTTCCCTTTATTTCTCAATTCAATGTTTATTAAACTTATCCTTAATTAGGATAAGTTGATTGGCGCATAATTCCACAGCCCCATCATACAATATAATACAAGCAGACCCTTCGAGCCTCGTAGATGTATAAATATTGTAAAGTTCCACTCACTTTGCTCGTATCGCGTCTTGGCCCTGGCGACCCTTAAAGCTGAAGGAACCTCTAATCACTACACACGTTCCGGTGACTAGCCCCTACTGCATTACATTTTTGACAATTCATTATAGAAGGGGAGGGGCATTACATACAGAATTGAAAAGTACAAATTTGTATCTATTTTAGTTTTGCTTTAAGTCTTCTATAATAACACAGTATGTACACAAAACAATGTTTAAAATTAGCACCACTTTGACATTTTGAAATATTTTTTTCTGATATTCCGCAGGGGTCTGTTCGAACACATTATCGTCTCTTTTACCAAATTTGACGTTCCTTTCTTAAATTATTATTTGACTGCTAGATGTGTCATTGCTTACGACAACGACAACTACGGCGGACCTACAACATGTTGAATATTACTGTTTAGGTTTCCTGACTCATGAAACGTGAATATCAGTATAAAAATAGAGGATGAAATTGACGATCATTACCAAACTTAACCAATACTTCGTTTATTGAGTAAGGAAATGTATCAGGTACACAAGTACACAATTTTACCACATCCAGTTTCTATAACACACTTCAGATATTTTGATATAAAGTAAAGTTTTTGATCAAAATGTAAAATTGGAATTGGAAGTGAATATTACATAATATTAGAGTAAATTGATACTCAATTGAGGAAATAATGGGTTTGCAGTGAAGTGATTAACAAACATGCCGCTGGAATATTTTGTAGATTCTTTGCTACAACAAAATGTTGTTTAGTTATTGCACATTGTACGTAGATGGATTAACATAAACTTTAAATCCATAGAAGAGAACACAAATTTGTAAAAATATCAGCTTGTCCTGCATTCAAGATCATCTTGAAACTGTAAACGTTTTACTTACGTGTTAAACATATGTTATTGATTTATCAGTTTTAAGGTTCCCTGAATCTAAAGCAACGTTTTGTTTTATTGAATGATGTCTGTCTGTAGTTTGTCTCTATGTGCAGTTCTCTACGACATAAACTCGTGAAATGATTTTAATTAAATTGATATGTATGTGTATTTTGGTCATATTTGGGGGACTTTTTCATTTACTCAAATTAAAAATAAATGTTGTTGGTGCCATAAGTTAAAATCGCCAAATTGTGATTTTCACAAAACAGGCTATAACTATTTTAATCCATTTATACCCAACTTTAGCCACTACAGACTCATCTCACCACCTCTAATAAACATATTAGTTCAAAAGTTATTGGTAATCAACCGTGGAGCTGTTATAAAATAAATAATTTCTCAAAATCAGTTCCAACATTTGTACAATTAATTGTATTAAATATTTCATTATTTAAACACACATGTTTACAAAATTACAAATCAAAACACATTTCGCTTTAGAAAAAATTGGCAAACTACAAAAATGAACACTTACCCCTGTCATTAGAAACTAGATTTTACTCAAATACGACTTACACTGAAGCTCTTTTCTTTGCCCAAGAGAAGCAACTTTAGGTCAATATTTAATTGTTTTGTAAGATGACTGTCCAAGATTTGTTTTTACTCTTTGACTGACATTTTTTCACTGAAATTACATTTTTGGTGAGTATTACTTTTGAAACATTTTTATTATTTGGTTTCTGTATGAGTGAGTGAGAAGGTTTGTGGAAATATTTTAGACAGATTTTTTTATCGTGTTAAGGACATGCAAAAGTTACTTGTAACATTTGACTTAAAATATTTAGTTAAATAGTTGTAATATTTAACTAAATGTTACACAAAATTATATAAGTTATCTCACAGAATCACAAACAAAGGACACGTAGCAAACAAATATTTGTCATCAGATTTTCAAAAATTCTGTAAGCTTAATCGGTAGAAATATCAATATAAAGTAGCCAAATTTTCTTGAAGTTATTCCATGATACCTGGTTGAAACTTTTTTCATTGATGAATAATATTTATAATCAGTTCTCATCTAATAATAAAATATTAAACTGTTTTGTTGTCTTTTCCAACCAATGAGCAATAAACTTAAGGGTAGGAGTTGCATTTCATTTAGAATTTATGTACGGATTGATACGGGTTATATAAGCAAAGTAGTAATGCATGAATAATTGTTCCAAGGGTGGGTCTTTTAAAAGGCACTTTAGATAATACAACCCAGAAGGGTATAGAGTCATAAAACAACGCAGTAGATAAGATAGGGGGAGGCATGAGTTTAGCTTTATTAAAACAAGAGGGTTGTTAGTTTATTTCTCTCTAAAAATATATTGAGGAATAACATGGAAAACATTTGGTTTTAGTGCAGCGTATTTAGCATTTCTTTTGTAATTATACTTGTGAGTAGTAATATATATATATATATATATATATATATATATATATATATATATATATATGTATATACCAAGTTACCCTTTTTATATTTATTTATGTTATTTCAAGATATAATTTGTTTCCAAAGGGTATTTGGAGTAATGTACAATACACTATTTCTTTACTTTAATCCTTATACTTCTTTTTAAGTTCATTTGTCTTCAATAACAAAAAATAATACATAAATAATAATATAATTAATTTAATTATTCTATGTAAAAAATGTTAAATGTATTAAATAAATAAATATATTTTAGGAATACCAAATACTTCTTCGTGTATATAAATAATTATTACAAAGAGTTTACCAATTGGTTATTTATCCTGATATTTCATTGTTTACAACTTAGTTACAAATAAATAAATAAATCTACACATAATATAGAAATAACCCATCATTTATATTTTATCCATAGATTTATTTATTTTCCATATTTCATCGGCTTTCAACACCTGTTCCCTCGTTAAGGGCCGTATTATGAACGTTCCTTAGGACTCCCTTAATTTACGATGAAAAAACCCTTAATTATACGACACATAACTGTTCTGTAATAAAAAAAATGATGCGTGGACAAATACGAATTACAAATGTTGTTGTAAAATTATGCCATACAACAAAAACGTTCAAATTTCTTTTTTTTTTTATCATGCAACATTATTTAATATTGTCTACAATATCTCTATTTGCTTCTACAGTTATATAATGAAACTAGTAACATTTTATGGAAATGAAAGGTAGAATTTAACGGGAAAGTATGACATCGAAGAATGTATTTGATTAACCCATACTATTTTATGTACATCATTTAAAAAATGTATTTTTGGCATCTTTCAGGTAAGTTCTTTGTATTCGTCGTTGTACCTTATTTACATACAAAAGAAATTCTAGAAAATCGTCTTGATACCACATCATTTAAAGATAAGGATAATTGATAAGGAATTCTTTAGTAATTTCAATCCCTTAGTGGAATAAATAGTAAAGGTAGGTTTATAAAAACTAACGATCGTTAAAGGGGGATACAAGGAAACACTATAAAGGAGAGCTGAAACAAAGAGGGACGTTCATAAATTCAGCCCTAAGTATTCCAATATCTCTGCAGTTCCCCGACATTTCTTCTTACGCTTATTCTGCGGATGGCTTTAGAAAACAGGGTTCGTTCAACGGACTAAACAAATAGTTTTTAACTACCCAGAGACCCCATATCTTTTACAATACGTCTATCATCCGCCATTTTTAGAAAAATAGAGAAGAAACAATTCTCCATTTATTTTTCTTACCCAAAGTATTGTGACAGATCATTAAAGACTATAAAACCTCGTCTTTTCTCTTTAGACGTAACTCCAACTTAGAACCGTTTGCGAAGCATTACTTAAAAGTGGCGTATTCATTACTATTACGTCGTTAGAGTAAAACCCGATTCAATCAACACATTAGCACTTCAAGTGAGTCTAGGATATGCTCAGTGTCATTTAGAAATTCTTAAAATTTCTTAGTGTCCAACATAAATCGAGTTATTGATTATTTACATATTGCCTTTGGAACTACTAATTTAAATTGGTTTATATACCATATCAAAAGTAGTTTAATTTCTTATTTATTGCTACAGTTGTTTCGCCTTAACAGATGGCATCCTCAAACGTGGCACACGTAACACAAAAACATACGAGTATTTACTACATATATATATATATATATATATATATATATATATATATATATATATATATATATATATATACACACATATGAAATTGCATACCACTTTGGTATTTGTTAAAATTAAATAACAAAATCCTTGATGTGGCCCCATCCTTCCACTTCCAGTATACTGTAATTGGGCAACTGGTTAAGTTAGTTATGTTGATATATTCTGAGATTGTCTTGTTTGAACTTTGGTCTTATTAGGTTGTCAAATGACCCATTGCATATATTGTGTCGTAGATACAGTTTGAGACAAATTGTTGTTGAACACCCAGGAAGAATATGTCATTTGCAAACAATGAAAAAAATACTCAGATTCGCTTTTAAATAATAAACATCAATTTATTTTTGACAAAGTATGTAAACCTAACCAAAATAAATCCAGTATTTAGCAATATATATGAATTTCAAGTAATCAACCGCTAGTTACAGTAATTGCTAAAATGTATAGCTAACAAGTGTTCCCAAATATTTTTCAAATTGTCTTTCTATTACCTATGAAATAAATTATAATTTAGCAGTATATATGAATTATCAGTTGCTTGACTGTAATTCAATTAATGATCAGCTAGTTACAGTAAGCAAAAAAATTAATAGGTAACAAGTGTTCAAACAATGTTTTTCAAATTGTTCTTCTATTACGTAGAAAGAAAAATAAAGTTATTTTCATTGTTTTTATTTGACACATCAGGTGTGCAGTGTAATTGAACTTGATTTGAAACAAATGTTAAATAATAATGTAATATCAATCCCACCCCCCAACCTCTACCCTTTCCAGGAGTCAGAATCTAATTAGTGTTTAATCTAGACTCTGGCTATTCAGAGTCAATTTTCACAAAAGCCTTCATGGACATAAAATAACATTTTCCCAACTTTATGACTTTACAACTGGATTTGTTATTATTTATTTACATTGCGTTATGCTGCCTCCGGCTGAATAAAGTTACATCTTTTAGTTTGAATAATTCTTGCATGATATTTAATAATTAATTTAGAGTGACTGTGTTTTGTTAATGTAAAATGATTTACCATTTTAATTTCCTGTACAATTTTAAGCATAACATTGTAGTTAATAATATATTGACGTTGTACATAAAGTTTTTTTTTTTAAAGAACAATGCTCTTTTGATTTTCAGTCATGGAGAACATTGAATCATTATTAGACCTCCCTCTAACATCTTATAATATGTGTCGTTCGTGTTTTTTTCACCCTGGTGATACTGGAACAGCTGTCGAACAGTGTTTAAAATAGTTACATGGTGTTGCAATTTTTTCCTTTTCTGGAGCTTGTTACTTTTCGTTTCAGGAGGATTTGATTCGTTGGGATTAGTTCAGAACAAGTCCATACACCGTAATATCTTGGTCGGTATCACTATATACTTTTATATCTGTGATTGAAACTCTTTGGCCTTTCTTCAGTATAATGAACGTCTTCTTCTTGCTTTTTGTACTTTTTATGGTTTAGCGTTGCCTGTTTAAAATATTCCTTAAAATTCACCCATTTAGTAATAAAATTCGAAGTAGCTGTAGGCAAATTAGTTTGAATCTTTAAGCCAAATATCAATTCTGCTGAAGAGTACCTAGACTCTAGAGGGGTGATCACGATTAGTATTATTTGAAAACATTCCTATTGTCCAGGATCTGATTTACCTTGTCAACATTATGTTTTCCAAAAAAAAAACCCTATTAGTTTTTTAAACTTCTTTTATTGAAATTGTTGTCCGGAAAATGTTTTGTTAATGTAAAATAATACATAAAAAGCGTAAGTAGATATTTCGTTCAATGTTTTTTATGTAACTGTTAATTGCAGATATATATATATTTCCTAAGGAGCACTTCTAAAATATGTCAGATAATTATAATAATAAGCTGGTCAGATGTTCATCAGCTGATTATTATTATATTATAAAGAAAAGTGTTTCTGTACAAAATATTTTAATTACCAATCGAAAATTTTTTAAACTCTAATAGAAGGTATTTTATAATTTTATGTTTCTCTCAGTTACTATTATAATTCCACAGTACATTGAGTTGAGGAGCTATATATATTTAACTAATTTATTTATCATATATAACCACATATTCATACTAAAGTTTAATATAGCAACAACGGTGTACAATACAACAGCCATCGACTTTTATTGGCATGGAAATTTGGAGAGATCCTAGCTGGATTTATACATTTCTTCAAATAATTTTGGGTTAGAACCCTCTCTTTCATCTTTTCTATCCGGTCTTCCTTGACCAACGTTTGTTCTTTTGTGTCCCTTACCCTAGTGGTATATTCTAGGGGTAAAGGTCTTTGCCTTTAAATAAAATAGAGGGTTGAATGATGCAGCAGGTTTTTTTTTAATATAAAAAGCTAAGAACGTAACATGTTGCAGAAAACTTGAAATGAAGGATTGGGAGGGAATTTTAATATCGGTGAAAGCCTCGTTATTGTAGAGAAAGATCAATGTTGGTCTTTCACAAGATTGAAATCTGTATTAAAAAAACACATTTATTAAAACAATCAATGTCTTACTATAATTATTATGACAATTAAATCGTAAATAATAATTAAATCTCTTTATTTACATAATATGCAAAATGTAGGGTAAAGTTTGGTAATCGCAACAAACCCTTTTCCTAAGTTTTTTGATTAATGTTCACATTTCATGAACTCGGGAAACAAAAAAAGATTTTAGATTTGCCGTCCGTTCGTCTTCGTTGACGTTGTCAGGATAGCACCCATAGACAGGTATTAAATAAATTTGTTGTTGTAGGGATAACATCACGGAACGTTGTTTTCATGACCCACACTTTAGGGCTATTTGTTAGAAGAAAATTACATTTTTCTCAATATTTGCTTTATTTTTTTCAAATTTTCCTTTGAAGTGCAGCTTCTAACCATTTAGGTCAACATATCTCCAAATATTGTCTGTGAGTTTTCAGCCATGGGATTGTTGTAAAATAAGTAATGCCTTAAATTGGATATGATCTACCGATTTATTTATAAAAATTAAAGAAATGTGAATAATAATGACCAAAACTCATTTGAAAAATCGTGAGATATTGTACGGTTCAGGATTAATTGGTTACAGAAAAATTAACCTTAACCGCCATCATTAAAGCACGAATCTAATCACATACGATTTACATTGAGAACGTTTTTGTGACACAAGCGCCATTTATGTGTTTTATGGTAGCTATCAACAAATTTTCAGTTATCAAAAACATGTTTAAATTGCTTTGAGATATAGCCCTAATATATCCAAATTTGATTAATACCTGTCTACGCGTTTGGGCTGTAGAGCATACGAGAGACGACAAACAGACTACAAAATAACGTCACTGTAAAAACATTCATTTAAAACTAAAGAGATGAGTTGTAACATTTTTTTGCTTATACGAACAATTTGCTTGATTAAAATCGGTCTAGGAGGTTGGGTTGCGGAGCACTTTATATAAAAGAGACGTCCAAAAACCAGTTTTTAAAGTAAATCACGTGAAATGTAACAAATACAATAATCAATAGAAATATGAAAATATTATTTGATTTGCTTATAGGAACAATTTATTTGATTCAAATCGATCTACGGGTTTGGGCTGTAGAGCACTCATATACGAGAGGCGACAGTGAGACATCTTTCCAAAAAACAGTTTTTAAAGTAAACCATGTGAGATGTAGCAAATACAATAATAAAGAGAGATATTAATTTTGTGTACTTAAATGTACTATTTATTGTCGTTAAAAAGAAAGTACCTGCGTTGAAAGTGTTAAATGTAAAATATAGAATTAATCGCCATGAATTATGACTAAAATAAGAATTTTACAAGAGTAAGTTCAAACGTGAATTTTTAATAATATTTATTAAATAAATATCAAAGGAAAAATTATCAATATTAATGAGACTATTTATACATTAAATCCAAATCAGTATTTAAATATTTAAATAAAAGGAGATTGGTAATTAATTTATGTAATGAACCATATGATACAAACTCATGTCGATTCTGGTTTTTACATTTCCTGTTTTTATTTGAGTGACCCTCCTCATTGCTCGTGTAATTATATAAAATACATACTTATCTGAATATTTAATTGATTATTAATTATGTTCTTATTTCATCACGAACGCTTTATACGAAGTATAGGTTAAGTTGGTGATTGCAAAAGATGTCGACCTCGGTTTTTGACTGATCTTCACGTTTCATAACCTCAGGAAACCCTTTAACGTCATCTGTACGTAAGCACGATAGCGGCTACAAACATTAAGATAGGAACATGCAATTTAAAAAAAAGAGCTTTAGTGTCCTCATCATATATAAGCCTATTGAAAATTCTGAAAACTATAATTTAAAATGTAAAAATGTAGTAATTTAAAACAGTTTTGTGTTCATGTATCAAATGTTTTCAACTTCAAGAAAACCAATTCAGATACAAATGTTTAAATTTTTATTCTGCACGTATTGGTACCAATATCATCTCTCTACAATATTAAATAAATATTAAATAGCCAAGAAATTGTCAAAAATTTCCAAGTACGTCCCCTAAAGAAAATTTTATTTTCGTGTAGTTAGGTGATCCTGTAGTGGCAAGTCATCGACAAGAACGTAACGAGTGGAGGTTCCTTCACATCTACGCTCGTTAGGGTGGCATGATTGGAACTGTTATAATATATATACTTCAATGAGGCTAGCCAGCAGATGACAAGAAAGTAGTGATATATATACAATTACGAAGTGGATTAAATCTGTATAACAACCCTATTAAACAAACATATACTGGATAACCCCCTTGACTTACAAAAAACAATTTAACATTTCTCAGAAGACGTAAAAAAATCATTATTTGGGAATGACATTTATAAGATTTACTTATATTACATTGTATGGTGGAATTGGGTAAGTACTGTATTGGTGTCCATCAATTTAAAAAAAAATTAATGGAAATGCGATTGTAATGTGATTGTATTAAGTTAAACAGCTAAAAAAACAACAAAATATAGTTAATACAGTTTTATTCATATTGGAAAAGAATAAAAATACTTTATATCGAAGCTTACAAAAAATATGCAAGTCTTACATATTTAGATCTTATATATTAAATCTTAAATACTCAGCTAGAGTTGTGAGATGGTATAAACATGATATCACAAAAAAAGTTTATTAATTTTAAAGCGAATCAACTACAATGATACCATCACGGCGATTTATGAGTTTCAATATTCAAACTGTAGCTAACATAGTCATTTTTTAATTATTTATCAATGCAGAATATCTGTTGTTGGTAAAAGATGGAGAATTAAAAGAAGAGTATACCCTGAAAAAATCACTTTGAAATATCGAACGGTTTACTAGAAATTGGACTTCAAAGATTTTTCCAAAAAAAAATCAAGTTATTTTAAACCAATGATATGGGCCTCTAAAATTGCTAAATTATGAAGAGAGTAAAACCTGAAAAAATCACTTTGAATATCTAACGGTTTACTAGAAATTGGTGTTCCAAGTTTTTTCCAAAAAAATCAAGTTGTTTTAAACCAATGATATGGGCCTCTAAAATTGCTGAATTATGAAGAGAGTAAAACCTGAATAAATCACTTTGAAATATCAAACGTTTTAATAGTTATTGGACTTCAAAGTTTTTTATAAAACAAAAATCACAAATTTTTTAAACCAATGATATGGGCCTCCGAAATTGCAGAAATGAAGAGAGTAAAACCTGAAAAAATCACTTTGAAATATCAATAGGTTTACTGGAAATTGGAGTTCAAAGTTTAAAAAAAAATCATAAATTGTTTTTGATATTGGCCTCCAGAATTGCAGAATTGAAAAGATCCTCAAAAATCACTGTGAAATCTTAAAAGGTTTACGATAAATTGCAATTCAAAGTTAAAAAAGTCATGAATTGTTTTAAACCAATAATAAGGGCCTTCGAAATTACAGAATTGAAAAGAGATTAAACCCTGAAAAAAAAAAAAAAAACGCTTTGAAATATCAGTTTACTACGAATTTCAGTTGATGTGTGAATAAAAGTACCATATTTTAACATTTAACGTTTCGTCATTTGCAATCCTTGTTAAAAAATCATGTAGCTGCCTAACTATTCATTTTATTATTATATACTTTTACAACAGTAAAGAAGTAAGTTCAAATTTGTCTGTGCTTTTTTCAAATCGAAAATATCTTTTTTAGTTTTTGAGAGATTAAATCGAAACATATAGCCGATTTTCAACTTTTGAAAAATCGTAAGGACTTGCATTATTGTAAATCTTGAAAGTGAGTTTTTTACTGTTGAAAGTTTTTATAACTTAGTAGGAGTAGAACAAAGTTTGGAATCGAGGAGTGATATTAAAGCGGATAACCTCTTGACATGGAGTTCGAGAAAATAAATGTAAAATGATCAGAGCGTTAGGAATCTTCGTGAAGCCTCAGAGTCTGTGGTTGGACAAAGTCTGTACAGGAAAACCTTATGAAACATACAGGGAGGTAAAGCCATCCAACACTATTCAGGATATGTGTGCTAGATGAAGATCTTACAAATATTTCATGATTTGACCTAGTAGGGTTAAAGTCCATATTTATACTATGGATTTAAGATACCAGAGGGCGTGTCCTAAACATTGTCTAAAACCATTATAAATAGTGTGGCGTTAGCAAGGACTCTACTTCACTCGAAATAACCTGCGTTCAAGTTTATTTTTATGTTAATTTATAATCATATATTAACATTTTATAATGGCTGTAATTTAAATCAATAAATATTGTTTAAAAATAACTTATGTGAAAAATGAAGCCAAATAATGTAAATAGTCCTCTATATTTAACACATTCAACATCATGTTGGCTTCAACATTGTCATCGCCCTATGAATATTAACTGACAACTATGTAATTTATTTACTTCCAATAATAAATTTTAATTTATTACACACACCACTACATTTACAAATGTAAATAGAAAGAGGGGAAGAGATAGAGAAAACGGATTAATAACTGACCTCAAGTTAGGTCAAAAGGCCTTCTCTTCCACTTAACCACATCAAAATAAATATATAATTTACAATACAGTAACAAATCTAACCTAAGAACTAAAAATAACAAGATGAAGAAGGAAAAAAATGAGAAACATAATTATAACTAAAATAAAAACTACAAATTACTTTAAAAACATAAAATAACCCCTAATTTAAAAATGAAAAGATCGAGGTAGAGAGAGGGGGGTTACATTAATAAATTGATAATTGTTCTGCGTTAAAAAAAAAAAAAATGTAAGAATGGACGAAGGGAGGACGGGGTAATATGAAAAAATAACATGCACGTGAATTGGGAAGGCGGGAACGACTTCATTTAAAAACACAAATTGCACAACTGATAACGTTTCACAATAGTTAAAATTTCTTTGGATGAAATTATAACAAAAAATAGATAAGCTGCAGAATATATGAAAAAGTCTGTGCAATGAATACAAATGCGGATCTAAAAGAGTAGATATGTTTTACTCTTATAGTCAAATAAGCAGTGTAAAA
The DNA here is from genome assembly GCA_963513935.1 of Aphrophora alni. Classification (NCBI taxonomy): domain Eukaryota; kingdom Metazoa; phylum Arthropoda; class Insecta; order Hemiptera; family Aphrophoridae; genus Aphrophora; species Aphrophora alni. The sequence goes on from OY740768.1 coordinate 140,134,062, forward strand.
CATTGCACAAACTTTCTGAGATACAGTTTCACAATCATAATAATAACCACCTAAAACTATTAGTCTCACAAACGTCAGCCGTCAGTTGTGTATTGAAGTAAGAATGAATCATAGACCTTCAATTAAAAAAAAAAAAATTAATATGGTCTAATCTTTGCTTGCGTTATAAACACAACCTCAGCGTAAATTGTATTTCTTTAAAAATCAAGATTTTAATGGAGGTCAACAAAGTGCATTTTTTTTTTCTTTTTTGCCAGAACTGTATTACTTTTCAACTATATACACTGGTATGAATAATTTTTTTTTCACATTTTTCTAAACTTTTAACGGAATTGATACGGCCAAGTTGGGGTAGTTAGTTCCTATTACATCAGTTACGTGAATTTCTTTGTTTTTTTACTACCGATAACTCAAGAATCAGAACTGTATGGAGATGTGAACATTTTGGTTTGCTTAAGAGTTAAAATCTTGGTTGGAGAAGATTTAAAGAAAATTTATGTTTTAATTGGTAGCTGTCGAGTTATAAAAAAAATTTAAAAAGTCTAGATTTTACCAAAATATACTCAAATTTTACCAAATTTGATTAAACTCATTCAAGGTAATGATTATTGCACATATGACGGACGACTGTCAAATCTCACCCAGAACCACTTTTTTAGACTCATGGGACAAAACGGATAGAGCGCCAAAGACGTAACATCGATTTTTTAAACCATTACAGAATTATTTCTATAATATGTACTGTATATGTCAGAATATGATAATATAAAATTCACTGCAAATGAATTCCAGTAAGTCTCCTTGCTGAAAACGTATTGTTAAAAAATGTATCTACTTTTAATTATTTGTTTCATGTAACAAGAATTTTATTATATTTTATATGTTATATTTCTTAAATATTATTGAAATATTTTAAAATTATTACACAAAGAGTATAAGCTCTGCAGTATAAAAATGTAAACAACCATTTTGTTCCCGTTGTAAAATCCTAACGTTCTATCTCTAATTCAATTTACTCTTTAATTTCAATAAATAAATTTTATATTATTAACAGATGCATAGCTTTTCTTCGTGTTAAGATTAGTTTTAATAAACAAAATATAAGTTAGAAAATTCTGTATGCACTTTTGACTACTTTTCTTCATAATTTACAAACAAAAAGAAGTATTTAAATGTAATTTATATACAATTGATTTTTCAAAAATCTGTTATAACTGCGGGATATGATATAGTAGGGCATCAACATAAATTAAAACGTTCCTTTCAATATATTATATCCGAAAACGCATCGTTAACAATTAACGGAAATTTTGTGATTGTCGAAAATTATAATGACTAGAAATTATTAAAATTTCAATTCGGAATTAACTACACATTTGTCTGAATTATATTAAAAAATGAATATCTATTATATTAGAGAAATAAAATTATATTAATACAAGCTAAGTTACAGCGATGCAGACAAGTTTCAAATTAGAATAAGCACACGTGTAAGAAACCCCGCGAATATCAACTTATGATATCCAAAGGAAATACTAAGCTAATTTGAAGTGATTAACAGCGTAAAAATAAAGTTGGGAAGACGCTAAAAAAACTCTTGACCAGTCTTTCAACAATAATAAAACCATTTAGGGTTTTTCTGATTTGACGTTTCTTTTTGTAATTGTGTATTTTATTTTGAAACTATTTGAGTTCACAGAGGTCAGTTCTAATGGTTTTCTGTATAGTTTGCTAATTTCCTTGTGAACTTCAATTTGAATAACAATAATGTCCTACACTTCTCCTTATTTTAATTTGAAACTGTTATTCATTGCCGTAACTTAGTTTGTATTAATGTTAATTTTATTTCACTAATATACAGTAATAGATATTCATTTTTCATATTTTGTATGTTTTACTAGTATAATAAGAAATGAAACCTTATCTTGAATATTTTCATAATAGTGGCTGTTTATATTGTTTATGAATTGGTTTTAGTGATATTCAATGTTAAAAATTTTAATCTGCCATTTTGTCAGTTTTGGTATAATGTTTTCATTCTTCTGTTAAAATGCATTTTGAAAAATGTCTATACCAAAACTTGAGTTAAAATCTGTATAGTTTTAATAGTTGTTATAATTCAAAAAAACAAAAACCATAATAGATGACGGACGGATAATGAAGCGTTTTTGGACTTGAGCTTATATAAACGTATTTCATTATTTTAATGTCAAATTTCACTTTTCAAGATAGGGCACGTATTCTTAAAACACCCTGTAAAAAGAGCTTCTCTTTAAAATTCAGCTCGGTATTTAACATCATTATGAAGAAATATGTCTCGGAATGTCTGTGCCTCTTAATGTACTTCTAAACTGAAAGAATGCATTATCTCCGTCATAAACGTGCTAAGTAAAGAGAGAGGTAATTTAATTCTGTTTTTTTACAATAGGAACTCCCATTGAAGCAACAGAAGACTGCGTTTTAATGTGAATAATTACCCTCTTTTACGTTATAAGTACATGCATAACTTATCTCAATGAACGTTGTGAGGATATTAAAGAAACTACGCTCTAAACAAAAAAGAAATACTTCGGAATATTTCTTATGCTGTATAAAATAGTTGACACCTTACATGTAATTTAAACTTTCAGATCCCTATCTTAGACCATATTCTAAGGTCAGTTAAAAGTTTTATAAGAAGCAGTTTATGTTACTTATCCGGCACAACCATAGAAAGTAATACAATCACTATAAATACAATACTTAAAAGTAGATTTCTTGAGCCTTGTAGGAAATATTTATTTGTGTTGTTTTATCCTAGAGGTCTTTTCCAGATATTATGCTGTTCTTTGAACAGCTGTTACACACGGTTTATGAACTTAGAAACTGTGTAGGGCCTATATCACTACTTCTTTTACGCTGGCTAGATGTATATTATGTTAGAGCCAAAGTAATTGATCTAGCTCTTATATGTAATATCCAGAGAATATGTATAATAGCAAGCGAATTTGGTAACTTTATTTATCACTTCATAGAGATACTTGATCGAGTTTCGACGAAAATTAATTTAATTAATACTTTTTTAATTAAATTTAAAACGTTGTCTTTAAATTTAATTAATACTTTTTTAATTAAATTTAAAACGTTGTCTTTATTTCCTGAGTTGTCTTTATTTTCCATCAGTTAATGGTTAAAACCAAAAATTTATATTCATTAAATTTCTGACTGCGCCAGTTACGTTCTCTGTCCGGAACAATAGGTTTTTAAAAAATAACTTTTATTTTTATAAACCTGTTTATTTATTATAACTAATAACATATGCAATGAAATTAATATAATAAAAAGTTTTGGGGTACAATTGATTTGCATTCAATGTATACGGAGTGAGGAGCTTATTACTTGATTAGTTAAAATTATAATAATTGATTTCTCATATCCACTGAGAAGAACCGTTTGGTTCGAAAGTCCACACACTAACTTAACTAGGCTCTGTAACAAGTACAATAGAGAATCATCTTAAAAACTACAATGAAACGCTATACTGTATATTGACAGTTTGGGAAATCTCAAGCCACCCTTTAATTGTCTCAATAATAACTGTTTTTTTTTAAACAGAAGGTACTTTTTATGTAGGTTGTTTCAACAGATCTATACAGTAGTGGGGTATGAACTTACAACTGTCCTTTTAACATGAAGTTCCATAGGTACAGTTTAAAGCGGAACAAAGTGAAAAATGATAAAGTAAGTAATCATTTACAAATCAAATTATTATAAATGAGTGAAGGTAAAGCAATAGACAAAACTAGTTAGAACAGGTAAAACTGTGAGTGATAAATATTACCTGATTTCCATGTTATATAGAGCCCCGAAAGTCAAGAGAAATGTTGGTAAAAATCCCAACGATAGGTGGATAGACGCATAAAGTATCTGGAGCACTCTGAATGAAAAGCATAGCTTGAAGTAGAAGAAGGAAAATATAATGAATTTGCTTAAACCATTTCTTTAGTAGACTCTTTGATTTTTATTGATAATAATTCATTTTGTGAATCATTACAGGTAATAAGTAGTTTGAGTAAATGTAATAAGTTTATTTACAAGAAGGTTATACACTTTGTTATTTGCCCGACTGATACATGTCTCAATAAAGTAATTAGTAAACAAGAACTACTTACAGACATCTAGCTAGATGGGACTCTCCAGCTATTACCCTCCAGTATATTACTCTGAGGTAGAAAGACCTAATCTGATTTGTCAAGACGTGCTGTGTCCAATTATCTCAAAGAGAGAGAGAAGTTCTAAGGAATCACTTTCAAAATGTAAACTGAACGTATTGGATATTTCTGGTACCACCACAACAATAAGCCTTAGCTGGTAAATAGCTATAATGCATTTAATAATTATGTACGGATTTAATTTTGAATATCGATCCAATAATTAAAAACTAAATATCAAAATTTACAGTAATACTGAATTTTATTGAAATTTATAGAGTAAAACTAAAGAATGAGAAAATAACGTTAAAGTTTAGTATTACCTACGGACTTAACATTATAATGAACTGGATGATTTTAACCCTTTTACAGCAGCAATGAAACTGTCCAGACGGATGTTTTTGGATTCATCAAAATGAAATGAACTTACTTAATTATTTATTATTCCAATATAGTTTTTACCAATTAAAATTATAGGCTTTTAAATAAACATAAATGTAGACAATTCAATTACACATTTTTATTACATTTTATTTGTAAAATTAGCTACTTAAAACGGAATAGTTAGGCGACTTAAAATAATTCGTAATTTTGTGGTTAGATCTTGTGGTTTCAAATGAAAATTTTGAGATATTTAATACTGTTTTAAAAATTTCCATATATATATTCCCTCATTAGAAATGTGATTAATATAGGTTCACCCGTTTGAGCTGTAGACCGAGACAGACAGATTTTCCCCCCCCTAAAACTACTTTTTTTTCATCTTAGGGGAACCTCAAAACATTCATATCTGGAAAAACTAGACGAGTTTTAGACTCATCACATAAATTTTTCTGTACGTAGAACTCAAATTTCGTGGTTTACATCGACACTGAGAAAGGGATGAGTGGGAACCACATTAAAATTTCTGTAACACAAAGGGTTGACAGAAATTGGTACGTTATTAAGTTTATTTGTTGTATTTAATGTTAAATAGATATAAAATAAAACCTCGTACGAAGTCACTTTAGTTAGTATGGAATTGGCAATCCCGAGAGTGACATAGCTGGGTTTACCCATTTTGGATTAGATACCTCTCTATCATCTACCCTGCCTGGTTTCTCTCGATCGACTTTTGTTCTATTCCGATTCTGATCCTGTTACAGTATTCTAAAGTTAAGGATCTTTATTTTTAAACAAAAATAATTTAATACATTTAAATTTTAATGTACAGTTTTTGTTTCGTATTTTTTCTTTAAAATACATACAATTTTTAAGTTCTCTACATTTGCAACTAAATTTCTTTACTATCTCATTGTACACAGTACGTCTGGGAATATGTTTGCATTAAACATTCTTTCCGCATTGCAGAGACACCCCCAGGATATCTGCTTCTTCAAATACTAGTCAACAATATGTCCTCGGCAAATCCAATATAAGCTTATTACCTACACACAGCTTTGAATAATTTTTGTGTTTTGTATTTGTTACAATTTGATTCCAACGGAAGGTATTCATTACAATCTAACAAATATTACTTTTTAAATATACTTATTGTAAAGTTACGAATTGTGTTTCATTATTTTAATTCCACTCCATTCAAAACTCGCATCGCAATATTGTCTTCAACTAAATATAAATTGTATTATTGATTTTTATTTAACCAGTATGAGAAGTATAGGCGAAGTTTAATCGCAAAATTTTTGCACTCAATTTTTTGACTGCAAATTTAGTGGTCTTAGGAAACTGAAAAAAATATTATTTTCGGCAAACTATCCGTCCGTTGCCGTTTTCGTCTGTAAGTTAATACATATACTAATAGTCATCGTGGAGATACTGGTCCAGGATGGTGGTAAAAACAGGTGGTCTTGTTCCACAACCTCAATATGTGACATCTTTGGCCCGCTGCTACTCACGCTATCAGCACAAGTTGCTGTAGAGAAGATCTGATTAAGATATAGTGAAAAAGGGCTGACGGAATGCATCGAGGAAGACAGACCTGCACTGGAGTTGGAAATAGTGCAGTTGACAGGAAAGATCTCATTACAACAGCAGATATCTAGGGAAGCTGTTTGCAGTAGATGCCCACCGGGCGGTGGGTTTGCCAACCCCTACCGCAGAAAAGTAAGTATAATACAACGAGTTGGCTCAATTATTTTGGGATTCCTTTTCTGAGATAATAATGGGAAAAGAAACCAATTTACCACAGTAAACACTTTATTTGTACAATACAGTACATTGTGACATTTCATTGACTAAGTCATCATCCTCAGACACATCTGTTATGATTTTATTCATTCCTTTTTTTTCTTTTTTCAATTTTGGTTTTGTTTTGTTTTTATATTTTAAATTTGTTTTTGTGTGTTTTTAGTTTCTTATATTTTATATATATAAATTTTTTCCGATTCTTTTTTGCGTTCTTTTAGGCATTATGTAGAATAAGATTATATTAATGTTATGTATCAGTTGAAAGTTTCCCTATATTGTTTTTTATTTATCAAAATGTGTATATAGTTGACGAAATTGTAATGGCATCGGTCTAAGGAGTGTAATTAAATTGTTTCCTTGTTGTTATATGTGTGAAAGAATGACCTTGCCAGTCAAGGTTCATTGTCAGAGGGGTTTGTAGTTGTACATGTAACAACATAAGATCATTATCATTACATACGTCGTGTTTTTCAATATAGTGAATGAGAGATTAATAAATGCAAACAATTATTAAATTTGTTCTAAAAATCATATTACGTATAGAAAATATTCTAATTAATCAAGTTTATCAGATTAATCCATGAAAATAATTATGTTTAGTTATTTAGGTTATTACATTCCGAACCAACAAAATCTACTTGATTTTCAATAAAGGATCAATAAAGGAGGTAATGAATTAACTCAGTTCGGTGCTACGGATAATTAGTGTAAAATTTAATTAATAATTTACTGCTGGTTGTTTATATCAATATCCGATAAACTAATAATTTTAGAATTGAGTTTGTAAATTAAAAATTTGTCATGACTGGAATTAATTTTTTTTTTTTAATAAGGAGATCGGTTGTTTTTAATTAGTGTTTCAATTGTTTATTATGATAATAGTTTTAATAGATAAAACGAGAATATTAATTGAAGAATAACAGAAAGGAAATTTTTCCCATTTTAAAAAAAAGTTATACAGCAAATTAAGACACTATACGAATTACTATCAGTTATGTAATAATATTGAATATGGTGGGAAACATAAAGGGGAAGAAGTATGACAATAAATAATTATAAGAATCAAAATAAACGGTGCAAAAATATTGCACCAACTTTCTCTTTTACCCAAACTAAATAAAATCGACTGAAAATTAATCTTCAACAAAATCATCATTTCGGCAGTTCCCAATCAAAAGGTGAATATGAACAATGGCTCATGTCTTGAAGGGCCAATACTTTGCTTGAGCCTGAGCGTGGTCGCATTACATTAAAATAGATTTTTTAATAACCGTGTTCAAGCTTCAATTTTTATTTGTTTGACAATTATTCCTTAAAGATTTATTAAATTAATTTAGATTTTGCGCACGGGTTTGGGTCATTCATCTTCACATTTCATTTGGAAAAATTACGTATATTTCAGCTGATTTTTTTAAAACTGATTACTCAAGAATGTTGTACAAACTCTACCTTTTTTAGATTCTTAGATGCTATAGTTGAACAAAATATGATCAAAAATGTAGAAACGATTTAAAAAAAAATCATTTTCAATTATTGTAGAAAAAAAACTATTTTAGAAGAAACATAAGAAAAAACATAAAAATTTGTATTTAATAATTATTATTGTTCAATTTTGTTGGTTAAATAATAATTGTTGTCCATGAATTGACAAATTTTTGATTATTATTATACACGTGTATTTTAATATACTTTTGTTCATATTTCAATTTAAACTTTATCAATTTTCTTTATAGTAAAACAAATTATGGCTAAAAAGGGTTCTTAAATTATTTAAAATATGTTTATTTAGGATTTTCAATACGGGTTCTACAGTTATTAACAAAGGGCATATGTAAGGATTTTTTACAAAAGTAATTTCTTTAATATTTTAAAATAAATACTCCTACTTGTAAATATAAAACGAATCACAAAACATTGAATATTATTTCATTAACAATAGTTGAAGTTGTCTAGGTTTCAGGTTAAAAGATACACTTTAGTGAAGTTTTGCACACTCCATATCTCAATTGTTGGTTTTCAGTCATCAGCCCTTTTTACATAGACCTCCTCAATTGATATTTTCAGGGAGAAGTTAAAAAGACCACAACTCCCTAATTTTAATAGCATTGAAATGCGTAAACAATTTAATTGAGAGATATTTTATGATTTTTAAAAGTTGTATAATATATTTAGGTAAAATACATATTTTAAGAGATACCCGATTTATCACAAACAACCCGAATTTTCAACACTTTCACCCTCTCTCTTTAAGAAATAACTCTTTTGAGACCTACGTTCAAATCTATTCAATAAAAGTCTTAAAGCTTCTAAAGATGGCCATATTTAGTTGCTCATCTTGTACTTATCATCCTTGTCTGTCAAATATTTGGTAAGTTTATACTTTCTATAGAGAAGACACATAAAATATCCTACTACGATTAGTAATGTGGTTCTTTATCTAAATATTTAAAAGACGGACAGAAACCGAAGTATATAATAAGTAGTTCTTATATAGTATCACCAAAACTGAAGCTTTTCTATACAAGCTCAGGTTTAACGGAAAAAACTCGGAAAATGAGCAAGGATCGAAAAGCTTCTTTTGGTCCAAGTAATGAACTATATTTTTCATTATACTGCAAACAATATAAGAACACAATTCACAAAAACTAAAATATTATAACCTATCTACTTTCAAAAGATTGCGTAAGTTGCACAAGTTTATAGCTATTACAGCTGTGTTTGTGTTAGTGGTACACTATCTATAACGATGGTAAACAGCTGTTTTATCGGTTATTTACAATCGAAAGTATCAGTTGTTTTTATAGACATTACAAAAGTTAATTATTTCGTATAAACTAAGTAACAGCTGATGACCTCGACCTTAGCTGATGTTTTTAGGCCCTAGGATTAAAAATAACAACTTTAGCATCTCAATGCATGTAATCAAAACAGCTGTTTTGAAGTAGTATGACGAGAAAGACCTTAGTTTATAATGAAAGAGTTTTAAAACAGAAAGTAATTTTTCAGTCTTCAATCATAGACACATGGATATGATGACTGGGGTAGGCTGTCATTGTTCTTCCATTCCATATTACAGACGGGTGTTCTTTCGTGGTTCATAACATAGATAATAAACTCCTTCCCTTATTTTGTTGTATTATATAGGAAGACGTTATTTATAAACAGAAATTAACAAGTGAAAACACATCTTATATTCATTGAGAATAATATGAATACATTGAAGAGAATTCATTTCTCAATCACCCTAAAAATTTAACGATTCAAAACTAACGATCCAAAAATGTCAATTTTATATTCGTCATTAAAAAGCAGCAAATGAACCATGGATACTGTTTAAAAAATTGTTTATACGTTTAAATAAGTACATAAACTTGCTTCCCTTGTACTGTAGAATATATGTTTTTTACATTTCTAATTTAAATATAGGAGTATATTTTCGCCTTACGTTCAAGATACAATAACATTTTTATAACAGTATAAACATTAACCGTAAGTATTTTTTACGTATGCAAATTCGGAAAGTATTTTGTTCTGATTCACTAATATACTTTGCAAAAGCCCACAGAAGTCTCATGTTTCAAAATGGAAATCAAAGGAAAGGTCGGACGACCCTTCCCTAACTTCATTTAAAAGTCTCAAAGGAGAAACCCTTGTCAAATACAATTTATGAACTCTTAAAGATTGTTTGGGAAAGAATTGTTTATCTCTATAAATAAAGTCACTGATATTTTGTCTTGATTCTGTTATCAGTACTTTTCATCAATAACACGGTATTTTGAATGTATCAATTACACAACTACTTTAACACTTTCAAATTTGTATTTGAAATTTTTATTTTTAAAAGTTATAAAAAATTAAAATTTAAAAAAATAACATGTCATAATAATTCCATAGAATCAGTTTATTTTTGTTTTTTTTTTGTATATTTATTGGTAAAAAATAGCAGTGATGGGTTCTTTTAATCAAGTAACATAAAATAATGTACATAATGATCAACAAAAAATAATGTTACATAGTAATTAATTGTCATTTGACAAAATTACAAACAACTATAATTTATATCCAACTGGTTTTCCTTACTTTTATTACTACTACAACTAAGTACAATTTAGTTAGTGGCTTTTAATATTTTATATATTACTTATTATTAAAAATCACTCTTATGAATGACTCGGAAGGATATTTTAATACCTATACAGGAATGAACAATATTACTGTTGAGTGCCATGATATCGTACTTTTGAGTTTCCGCTTCGATATATTTGCGTTAATCTAATTGAGAAGCCAATGTTAATACTTCACTTGTGTAGACCATATTACATCATTTACAGTATCATTATAAAGACCCTTGTGGATAGTATCATTATTCTTGAGTCTCCGCTTCGATGCATTTGCAATACAGCGGTGTTAATCTAATTTTATTGTGAAGGCTATGTCAATACTTCACTTGTGTAGACCTTATTACATCCTTGACTGTATCATTCTAAAGGCCCTTGTGGATTGTATCATTACTTTTGAGTCTCCGCTTCGATGCATTTGCAATACAGCGGTGTTAATCTAATTGTGAAGCCTATGTTAATGCTTCACTTGTGTAGACCATATTACGTCATTTACTGTATCATTCTTAAGGCCCTTGTGGATAGTATTATTACTTTTGAGTCTCCGCTTCGATGCATTTGCAATACAGCGGTGTTAATCTAATTTTATTGTGAAGCCTATGTCAATACTTCACTTGTGTAGACCTTATTACATCCTTGACTGTATCATTCTAAAGGCCCTTGTGGATTGTATCATTACTTTTGAGTCTCCGCTTCGATGCATTTGCAATACAGCGGTGTTAATCTAATTGTGAAGCCTATGTTAATACTTCACTGGTGTAGACCATATTACATCATTGACTGTATCATTCTAAAGGCCCTTGTGGATAGTATTATTACTTTTGAGTCTCCACTTCGATGCATTTGCAATACAGCGGTGTTAATCTAATTGTGAAGCCTATGTTAATGCTTCACTTGTGTAGACCATATTACGTCATTTACTGTATCATTCTTAAGGCCCTTGTGGATAGTATTATTACTTTTGAGTCTCCGCTTCGATGCATTTGCAATACAGCGGTGTTAATCTAATTGTGAAGCCTATGTTGATAGTATTATTACTCTCGTCGACAATTCCTCAATGTACCATAATTTGAAAATGTTATATTAAACATAGGTTGGTCTTCTTGTTGCATTCCTAAAGTTATATCCTACACAAGGGATGAAATATTAAAAAACAGGTACGTTAAAAAATGCAATAAACAAAACAAGAGTCTCCAGAAATAATTGGGTGATATATCTTGATCTTGTTATAACAAACTAAAATCTTTCATGAAGTCAGTTATTGTACTCGTCCATTCTCTCTCTCTCTCTCTCTCTCTCTCTCTCTCTCTCTCTCTCTCTCTCTCTCTCTCTCTCTCTCTCTCTCTCTCTCTCTCTCTCTCTCTCTCTCTCTCTCTCTCTCTCTCTCTCTCTCTCTCTCTCTCTCTCTCTCTCTCTCTCTCTCTCTCTCTCTCTCTCTCTCTCTCTCTCTCTCTCTCTCTCTCTCTCTCTCTCTCCCCCCCTCTGTATGTATGTATGTATGTGTGTGTGTGTGTGTTTGTGTTTCCTTGTAGTTTAAAAGGAAGACAACCTCTCGGGTATTATCGCCTTAAGAAAAAAAGAAGAAAACAAATATAAACTATCGACTTCTAGCCCTTGAATAATCTTCCAGCCTATATGGGTCAGAAAACAACAAGAGTTGGTCAAGAGAGATCTGATGCGACAGATGAAGAAGAGTGATATAATCCAAGAATAGACGAAAAGGATCTTCGGGATTCCTAAGCACTATAAATGAGACCCTGAGAGTAAAATGTAAATTAGAAAATTCCCAATGAAATTTCCATAATTGTACGGTTGACGTTCATAAGTTTAAATTAATAATGCTTTGCTCTTTATGTTACAGTACGTTCTGCTTAATTTACGACCTGACGTAAACAGTAATCAAACTGTGCAGTAATAAATCCCTTGGATGACAGGTGTGTGTTATTTCATTTCGTTTATGAATTATGATCCCCTTATTTGCCATCTCTTTCATTGAGCGTTTAAGTAACGTTTTGTTATAATTTAGAAAACAAAGTGAAAAAAATATATATCACTTTCGTTTTGGTAGGAACATTCAAATTGTCATAATTTTTGTTACAAGTGTTATTCTTATATGTGTTGGTAAACCGAAGGTGTGTAACCTCCATCTTTTGTAATTCACCGTTCTCACTATTTTACAGATTATTTGCGGAAATAATTTGATTAAATAAACTTAATTGATGAATAGACACAATTATATCAGTTTGAAAGGTCACCAACACAATAAAATAATGTATTTATGTATATAATTGTTTCTATTTGGTCACGATTTTGGTTTAAATATAATTCTTTGTACATACAGTAAAATGACAATTCAGAATCTAGATATTGCAGTTTTATGAGTATGGTGTTATTTAAATATCCATGTTACAAACTTATGTTTTCCATATTATTTTACTTAGCAGTATACGAAGTATGGGGTAAGATTGTTAATCACAATAATATGGACAATCGTATATTGATTGATCTTCACGTTTCATAGCCTGAGAAAACGGAAAAGAGATGTTCTGCATGCCGTCCGTCCGTCGTCATTGTAATATGTTAGTAAGCAGAAAGCTATTATAAAAACTAAGATTGAAATTCGTAAAAATCTAAATGAAAATCTCAAAATGACAGCCATTTTAAGCAGTTTTTATAATATCTCGTTTGTTATATAGCTTTTTGACGCGATAAATTAGATATAAATTTGCATGTTACAATTCTCCACGTTATGGTCCTAACTCCACCTATCTACAGTGATTAATAGCGAATATAATATCAGAAATTTAACATCTAACCTTGACCTCGAAAATGTGATATTACTAAGTTTTAAGGTCCGATACAGCACGGCCTCTCTTATATATCTCCATCGAAACGGTGATATGACCTAATATTTTATTATATCACATCTGCGGGGATCGGTAGAGGTTAACCGACGTCAAGAAAGTAATGATTTATACACAATTACGAGGTTCATAAAACCAGTGAGACAATTGTTTTAAACAAACTGGGCAAGACCATCTGATTTACCAGTAAATTTTTACATTTCTTACAAAGCCCATGAAACCAAATTTTCACATTACATTTAAAGATCTGCGTGTACTACATTGTACGATGGGGCTGGATAAGTACGATGAAGGACTTATCTACAAGTTTCTTAATGTCTTCGATATGTTTCGCCTCTCAATAAATTCAAAAAGACATTTCATGTTTCAACTACGCGTTAATTGCGATTGAGTATTTTACGAAATATAAGAAAAGTGTGTCTTGGAAGTTATTCCAGAGTTTGTTTTGTGTTAATAGAATAACTTTACCGTTTTCAACTTGAGATTCTGAATGGGAAAACTTCTCCCTCTGAAAATAGGCCTTTAACTTTATTTAAGTTTGTGTAGAGAAACGTTTCTAAAGATTCAACTTTATTTAAAATCCTATTAAAGATACTCTAATTGTTTAGTTATAAATCGATATAGTTCTTTTTTAAGAAACCCCTTGATCTATCAATACAATTTATAATCGATTTTGTTTTACATACCGATAATTTACGAAGGTTTTTTGGGTTATTAATGTCTCCACTGGAGATAAATTTGATTAAAATCGCTATAATAGACTTTGAGGAAATCGTAATTTTGTATTTTTTCTCTACTATATCTACCCCATAAAATATAGAATATATGACTAAAACAAGTACACCTGACCAAAATATTCCCACAAACCAAATTTTAATAAAATGGTTAAAAGGAGTTTGTTCTGTAGAACCCTTCACATATAGCAGATAACAGATATTATTCCAAAAACATTATGGGAGACAGATAAATTCAAAACAAATATACATGTAAAAAACTCAACATACATTTTCGACATTTCCCATAACTTTCTCTATACTGAGTATATGTGAGAAACTAAAGAAAAATATTTAGTTTTACATACAGTGTCTTAATAAAGTGCCTCCTCCCACTTTAAATTAAAGAGACCCAAACCATTTTGGTACTGTTAACTAGATCACCTAGACAGTTAGGAATTTTGTTCCGCTTATAAAATGGGTTTTTTGAGGGGAGGAGGACTCTATATTTTCAAATAATAACCAGTATCCTATGAGATGTTAAATTAAAGGGGATAAAAACACAAAATTAATGCGCTCACGACATATTTTTTTGATAAGTATAACAAAAATTGCGGCACAAAACGTATTATGTTTTAATTAGTGTAAAATATTAAAAGTATTCATTGATCATTGAAGATGTTCCATCTAGAGATGAAACGATATGCTAATTATAAATGTTAAATATATATTTTTGAAATGTGATCCACATATTGAAATAAATTTTTTAACATCTTAAAAAGTGAAATTTGTCGGTTCGATTAGTTTAGCTTTATAAAATTTTTGAATTTGATGACACAAGACATGGTTTTTTCTTATACTTTGAATGTGCTCAAAAAAATTTTCGAACGAATTTTTTCGAGAGAGCTAAAATTCAGTTCAACTTCGAATACTTCTCTCGATTAGTTTATTAAACATTATAAAAAACTCATATGAATCACTAAAGCACTGTGGTGAATATGAAAGAAAATTCCCCAAAACAACAATATCTAATGAAAAAAATCCCCACAAACACAATAAATAATAATAATAATTGTTCTTTTGGGGAATTTTCTTTCATTTTCACAACTGTTTAGAATTTTGATTTTTAATATTTAGTGATTTTGTAATGATTATATCTCAAATACATTTTGTGGTTAATTGTATTCAAAAGAACATTACGTTTTGAGTCTATAAGTTTGTCTTTTGATCCTATTAAATTTTACATGTCAAAAGATGAGAATTCTTGTTTGAAAATTTCAAGTATTTCTCAAAATTCCCCATTTTACGGAGAGAGGCAAAATTGCAAACTATCGTATAAGAACCTTCAGATGACCTAGTTAACAGC
Source organism: Aphrophora alni (assembly GCA_963513935.1). Taxonomy (NCBI): domain Eukaryota; kingdom Metazoa; phylum Arthropoda; class Insecta; order Hemiptera; family Aphrophoridae; genus Aphrophora; species Aphrophora alni. The sequence goes on from OY740768.1 coordinate 140,149,500, forward strand.
CGCAAAGGGTTTGGGTTTATTTAACTTTTTACAAAAGTTAAGGAAGGGACTTTATGAACACTCTATATAATATCTTATAACAAGAAGGTTGATTTTTGACTAATTTATATACAAAATCTAAGTCTACGCTTAAGAAGCTTCTTTCACTTTTTATTTTATCCTCTTAGCATGGACGTATAATGAAAAATAATGTCCGAAATCGTATAACTACATTGTCCTCGATATCTTTGTATGTTGAGAGAGATCTGAACAAATTTTAATTCAATAAAGATATATTTAAGGTAGTTAAATCAAAATCTGTTAAGGATATGTTTAAGGTGTTTTATCTTTTTAAAATCTGAATAACTCAATTGTTTCATTTAGTTATATATTCAACACTGAAAAGAGTCATACATAGTATCAAGTATACGATTTCCATTTAATATGTTTTGGTCTGTGATTCACCTATAGTTCACTTTGTATGTTTTCTTATTTAAGTATGTCATCAACTCGCTAGCTTTTTCTTACAATACTGCATTGCTGAATCATTCCTATAAATTTTCACAAGATAGAAAGATATGTTAATTACTTACCCAGTATACGAAGAATATGTTGGGATTGGCTATCGCCAATTATCAATTATCTTTACGTTTCACGATCTCAGGAAACCGAGAAATTGCCGTCCGTTCATTGACGTTGTCGTCTGTACGTAAACACGAAATTGGCAACAAATATTAAGATTGGAACATAGAGTTTCGTATATTGGACAACACTGTATAGAAACAGAATAAACATCCAAATTTTCTGAATTTAATCACTGTTTTATATGAGCTTATCATAGTCTTCTATTAAAATTTGTTTTGGCTCCTACAACAATTTAGGTACCCGCTATCATGCTTCCGTTCAGAAAACAACGGCGACGAAAACTACGGACAAACGACAGGGCGAAAATAAAGTTTTCAAATTCTTGACGTCAAGAAACGTAAATCTTAGATCTTGTGACTTTTAGTTATTTGTTATATAAATTACATTTTAACGTATCAACAAAAACTGCAATTATAAACAAATTATTTGCTAAGGCAGCTGTAACATGTTAACAGTAAGTTGTTACACGTTTATCTAACTAGGTTTGACAAAAGAAAAACTTTAAAAAATTGTTTGAAGGGATCATAACTTCTCCGAATACAAAAGCCTTATCTTGAGCTGGTGTCGTTTACACAAAGCCAAACTTACTTTGTAAAGTCGTAACATACAAGTATAAAGTTAGACCAAGTTTAGAGTTTAAACAGCGTTTGTTCAGTTTACACTTTGGCCTAGTAAAGAAACAACTTTATATTTTTTACTATATTTATACACTAAACTTATTATAAATTTTCAACGTCGGTTATGTTTATATTTGCTTTTTGTTATATATATATATATATATATATATATATATATATATATATATATATATATATATATTGGTTATCTTAATATATAATCGAGATAAAAGATTAAAACATCTTTTGGAATTTATGAAAATATGTCCATTTTATGTATATCTTAGAAGTCATATTTTTATGTCATTTTAGAAGTCATATAACAATTTTTCAAATGGGAAACCAATTAAAACTATTTTTAATTAGAGGTGTTTATTATTTAGTCAAGAGTATGTCACAGGTGTGAATTGTGAGTAGTGGAAGGAACACGTTTCAATTTTAATTAAATTCCAGCTGAAATAATTTCTTTGTAATTGTGATATTTGCAAATATTCTATGGTACAACTCTTGTTCTTATATTCTCTTATTTTGTTTATTTTTTAAGTTGTATTATTAACTGTTATTTTGTTAAAATATTATTATGTACACGACACTCCATGTAACTCACTATAAGATCTTTGTAAAAAATATAAACACAAAACATACAATTAATTATTACTCCATATTTAAAATATATTTCCTCATATGGATCAAATAACCTGAGAATTACCTCTAAGGGAATATTTATCTTCTTTCACAAGTATAAATTATGATTAGCCAAGAAAAGGCAAGGGTTCCACTTACGTCCTTATAAGCTGTAAAGAAAGCAATCCAATTTTCTCTTCACACATTGACTTTAATAAGAGAACTTATGAAATCTCAGGTCTTGACGTTATGGGACTTTGTAATATGTACAACTTGAACATGGTTAGGTAGTCTAAAGTAATATTGCATCTCAACTATAGATATATAGCTACGGCCTGTCAATAAAGAATATTGAATTATTTTTTTTAAAGTTTGTATTGATTGTATTTCAGCAATAAGAAACAAGGAGTTGCTTTTCTACTTGTCAACACTAAAGAGGTTCAAGCATTATTGTCATTTAGCTCAAAATTAGGTGGATAATAATTATTAAACAAATTGATAAGCGACATTATGGTTCTTACCCCATTATACAAAGTAATACAAACAAATACTCTACTTGTGCACAAAATTAGGGTTTCTCGAGCCTTAGAGGAGTTAAATTGTATTATTCGATAAAGGGATTTTATAATGTTTAAAATAATTGATTTTAAAGCTTATACGTTTTTACCTGCTATTTCCTACTATAAATCGAAAAGTGCAGCAAAAAGCAAAGTCAAGTACGAAGTGTACGTCCTATGTTGGGAAGCAACTAAGGATAGCTCAGTTGGTAGAGCATTGACACGTAAACCATAAAGTCCTAGGTTCAATTCCCAGTCTCTGTCGTATATTTTTAACTTAAATATATTTCGACTAGCTGTAAAACGTATAAGTGTTAAAATCAATGAATTTATAATCAATAAAAAACATACATTAAGCTGCAGCTGAGTAAAAATATTGATTTCCATGTCGTTTCTAATGAGATAATTAATTTGATAACTCGAAAATTGCAGCAAAAATCAAAGTCAAATAGAAGTGTAAGCCCTATGATCGGAAGCGGCTAAGGATAGCTCAGGTGATAGAGCATTAGCGTGTAAACCTAAATATCCTGGGATCAATTCCTATTATAACTATATATATTCTGTCATAATCATGTGGTTTGCATTGGAACGAAAGCGTAAGATATTTTTTAACTTATAAATGTGGTTAATGTTGAATATTGATATTTTAGCGTATTTGAGTTATTAGTAATTAATTAGTGATGTTTTACATGTATAGAAATAGTACAAACATTTCGAGCACTAAATCACTGATTGTCCAAATCAATATTCATTTCATTTTTAACCCGAATTCAACAGAACCCATAACTATTTATTTACTAACTCCAGTAATTATTGTTTGTTTCTGACAATTATCTAGCGCTGATAACGGGGAGGTTTGTTTACAACCACTAAAACATTAAATGATTCTGCCACTTTGACATGTAAATTACTAGTCTGTATGTATAGATAACGGGGAGGTTTGTTTACAACCACTAAAGCATTAAATGTTTCTGCCACTTTGACATGTAAATTACTAGTCTGTATGTATAGATAATGGGGAGGTTTGTTTACAACTACTAAAGTATTAAATGTTTCTGCCACTTTGACATGTAAATTACTAGTCTGTATGTATAGATAACGGGGAGGTTTGTTTACAACCACTAAAGCATTAAATGTTTCTGCCACTTTGACATGTAAATTACTAGTCTGTATGTATAGATAACGGGGAGGTTTGTTTACAACCACTAAAGCATTAAATGTTTCTGCCACTTTGGCATGTAAATTACTAGTCTGTATGTATAGATAACGGGGAGGTTTGTTTACAACCACTAAAGCATTAAATGTTTCTGCCACTTTGACATGTAAATTACTAGTCTTTATATATAGATAACGGGGAGGTTTGTTCTTCCAGTCAACAAAAGAATTTGTGATAAAATCTATGTGCGTGACTTCTTCCCAATATGTTGAATAACGCACGAGATACGGATTTTTTTTTTAAATAGCGGCCATTTTGATATTTTCAATATTATAAATTTGGTTCTGAATTTCAACAAAAGGTCTATGTGAGTGCACTGTAGTCTTCTACACCAAATTTTATATTCCCAACGTAGTTACTTACAGACGATGACTATGGACGGACGCCATGTTGAAAATAACGTTTATGGTTTACTGATTCTAAGAATAATGAAAATCACTTCAAAATGGAGGTCGATTTATTTGCGATTTCCAAACTTAACCTACACTCTACTTTGCATAAAGTGCTCGTTGAATCGACTTTACATATATTTTTGTATTTCTAATACATTATAAACTTAATAATACATGACAGTTAAAGCTGTCTGCAAATCAAATACTTGAAGTTACTCAAAGAGTAACATGTAACTTCAAATTAAACTTTGTTGTAGAACATCTTAAGAATTGAAATTGAACTTCACAGGACACATAGCGTATTGAATTCCCAGGAATTTTAGTGTCGCAGAAATTTAGATTGAAACAACTGCAAATGGGATTTCCTCAAAACTAAGTTTTAATTGAATACATTTTCTCTTTAAATTAAGTATTCAATTTACATTTTACTTCCTCACATATTCGTATGGATATTAATGAATTATATTTATTCTATTCGTTATTAATCAAGATACATTATGTGGATTTTTTTTTTAAAGTGTCCCAAAATATTTTAATACTTAAAACTATTTCAAATCAATACTCTTTGAAAATAAAAAAGATTAATTATGTAAATTGTTATAAATAAAATTTGAGGGATTCCAATTTGAATATTTTATAGTTATAACAAAATATGAAAATCAGATTTTTCATAAAATTATGTAACCTACACTATGTTATTGTAAAAGTTTACACATTTTGAAAAGAAAACAGAGCAATGCCATATGTATAATCTAACTGGTATATTTAACTTGTTGAACGTTTCACAATCCATAACTGCAGAGAATTAAACTGGTAACTTTATTTACAATGCACGAAAAAAAATATTAAACATTTTGATTTATTTTGTGGCATATTTTGAATATTACATTCAAACGCTTTAAAAATATATATATTTATGTTAAAAGGCACAAATGCACTTCTATAAAACTTAATAAATAATCTCGTTAATCACCTTGTGTCTATAATTCGAATGCTAATTTTCTAAACGTAATTATTTTTACACAAAGTACAACTATTTTAATACTTTGTGAGGTCATATATATTTAATTTGCTATTAGACAGATATGTTATTATATATTAACTTAGTATTGAAGAAACAGTCACCATTATATATTACAAAGAAAGCACAATTTAGTGTGATGTGAAAAACACAGTGTGATGTTTTTATTAACTACAATTTGACGTGCTAAAAGTCCAAACTGCAGCGAAATAAGCTTTTAACTGTATTTGTATTTTATTTGTAAAAGTTACTTTGTATGAAATAAATATTTATTGACGTTATAATTTGATGTATTTAAATACATTTTATTTTGATATTGAAATACTTAAAACAAAATATTGAATTAAATTTTAATACTGGTCAGTATTATATTTAAACGATTAAATCTTAAATTTATTATTTTATTTTTTATTATTTTTCACTTTTTTATATATAATTACACTTGAAGCACAAACACATATATATATGAGAGTGAACATTTTATCCTGGTCACTGTTATTGGTATCTCATAAATTATTATTGATCCTATGAAAAATGTTAAACGGAAAAAATCGTTACTTTTTCATGAAATTTAAAACCCCACTATTCGATTATTATAATCCACTTTCTAATTAACCCAGTGTTATAATTCACTTACTATCTATCCCATTGTTATAATTTACTTATTAATTAAACCACTGTTATAATTCACTTACTAACCATCCCATTTTTTAATACTCCATAATGTATAAAACATATTATTTGATAATCACTAAATGAAACAAGATTGAGTGTTATTAATTCAATGGGATTTAATTGTATTTACGTAATACGTTATAAATTTTCAACATAAATTGATAACAATATAGACTATATTATTGATGAGTTTTAGATAATTAATCAGATTTCCTATTTAATCAATTTACAATAATCAAAAATTATTAATGGTTCTAAATATGACTGATCCTTATTTATTTTAATGTAATTTCAGTTGAATAACCATATCCTATTCTAAACTGTAAACTAACTTTTGTTATTTAAACTTGACATAAAACTATATGTGAACGACTGCCAATTTTGAAATTCAATATTCGTTTCTATTTGAAGATAAATAACTAAAAATGCATTTAAATGATTATCCCGGGAGGACGAACATATATTCAGTAGATTTAACTTTATAAGCAGTGTCTACACAGTCGTGTTGTGCAATATAGGTTTATGTACACTTCAAAACTAAATGATGATTTAGAATTTAGAAAATTACTTGTATACATATAAAAGTTACACATGACCGTTTTGCTATATTTATGTTGTAATTAGAAACTATCTCATGAACTTAGAAAAACAAAAAAGTGATTTTCTACAGTCGTTGTTTCTTCTGTATTCGAGCACGATAGCAATTACAAAAATTAAAATGGGAACATTACATTTGTTATAGAGAAATTTAGTGTATTTATATAGAAATATAATGAAATTCAAAGATATCGAATTGAAAATGGCAATTTAAACAGTTTTTTGTTATTATTTCCTGCGTTATTCAACAATAAATCAGAAGGTCTGATGCTGTAACACCGAATTTTATAGCAAAAAAGTGATTTAGTTTACAAACTCCGAAGACAGATGTGTCTTATAGGACCGAATATTTACAAGATCGAATTTTATAACCGTGCCACAGCACGGAATATGTTAAAATTCCATAGCTTCGAAGAGTTTTAGGATGTGTTGCACATGTCCCAATTGTTGTAGAGGTCTGGACATAACCTAAACCATTTTCCCGTTTATGCACTCCCCTGATAATTGGACTATTTTATATAGAAAAATTATGTAAATGGTAAATATAGTTATAAAAATTACATAATTTTGTTCTGTGGGATGCTGGCCTTCCTCTGATAGACCTAGCGCAAATTCCTCCTATCTTACTGTCGCCAACCCCTGTGTAATGTTCGGAGTTATAAGACAGACGATTACTTATTTTAGTGTTGGTGTCATAGCTTTGAAAAATATTCCTTTTTGACATATATACCCATCATATTGAGTGCTGAAATAGAACGTTTATAGATCACATAATGAAAACTTATACTTGTATTTATTAATTTAATTCTAACTTTAAACATTTATAAGAAATTTAGCGGGGTAAATTCATCAATAATTAAGACTCCATTATATATTCATGGAATCATTTACTACATTCTAAAAAAACTAAATCTTCTTTAGAGATAAATTGCCCAATTCTCGTTCAACGTCTTGTCGAAAATATTGTAATCGTTCAAATAACCTAACCTAAACAATTCACCAGTTTCTGCTCCCCTCATACTCGAACTATTTTATAAATGTAAAAATTATATAAATAATATATGCTGGGCTTCATCTGATGGGCCTAGCGCCAATCCCTCCCCTCTTACTGCCGGCAACCCCTTTGTCGTATTCGGAGTTATAAGACAGTCGACTACTTAATAAGAATCGGTCAGTGGAAGAACAGTAATATTCCAAAAATTGTGAAAATGAGTTGAGATAGCCAAGTTGTAGCTTATATGAAGCTCTAGAGTTGCGCAGAAACAGAGTAATATTCCAGTATATCTTGCCTGTCCAATAAGGCCAGAAAGATTTCGTATAGTGGAAGAACGGTAATATTCCAGGAATGTTACTGTTCTTCCGCCCAACCCACTATTAGTTCTTGAGTCTGCCACCGCGCGCGTTGCTGTCTATCAGCTGACAATGAAACAGTTTGTTTTGGTGTTTTGCATTGTAAGGTTACCATTGCATTGTGAATCGTGTCTTTTATAACAGGTGCAAAGTTTTTAGTGAAATTTTAGTGGTTTTTAAGAAAATAGTTTTTAGTTTATAGTTAATAGTGTTTAGATAAGTGTTTGGATAAGTCTGTGCTTTCAAGAAAGTGCTTGCTTTAGTAGCCTACTAAGATGTCGTCTACCTCAGAATCTGAGACTGAACGTGAACAGCCTAGAAGGAAGCGTGGTAAGGTAAACAAAGAACAGCACATGAAAGAGCGGGAATAATTAGCTAGGGCAAAAGGAGAGGAATTTGTTACTTATAAAGGGAAGTTAGTAGAAGCTAAAAAAACTGGAGAAAATTGTGATTGTAAGAAAAAGTGTATGGAAGGTTTTTCTGTCGAGGAAAAGGAGGCTATTACAAGTAGTGTGTATAGTGGTCGCCCTAAAAATGAAAAAGACACGTACCTTTTAGGCCTTATTGAAAGATATAAAGTGTCTAGGCACCGCCCTTTATCAGTTGATTCTAAACAAAATCCGTCTTCTTTTAAATATTATGCTATGAAAGGTGCAACTCGTACTGAGGTATGTCGCAAAGCGTATATTAGTCTTCACGCCTTGTCAAACTCAGTTGTGGTACGATTGAGTAGACTTGCTGAAAATCAGATGTCAGCCAATGATATGAGAGGAAAGCATTTAAATAGAGGAAATGTTTTGGACCCTGCAGTTATTAATATGATTGACGAGCATATCAAATCATTTCCAACCAAAGTGGCTCATTATACTAGTTCTCCTGTAGTCTATCTCGATTCCTCACTTACTAGGAAAAAAATGCACGAACTTTTAATACAGAAAAATCCTGGATTAGATAATATAGTGAAATATGATTATTATTTGAACCATTTCAATACAAACTATGGTTACAGGTTTGGACGCCCGCAGGTAGACGTTTGTTCTACATGCGAAGAGCTAACAACTAAGATTAAAAGTCCAACTCTGAATGATGTAGCAAAACGAGTAGCTGTGGCAGAGCTGCTTGTTCATAAAAGGCGGGCACGAAAGTTTTATACCAAAATGAAAGAAATTTCTGCAGTTTGCAAAACCAGAACTGATGTAGCAGCTATTACTTTTGATTATATGCAAAATCTGCCCCTTCCATTCATGCCTGTACAGGAGATGTTTTATTTACGTAAGCTATGGTTTTATGTGTTTAATGTACATGACATTGGTAACGGAAAGGCTGTTTTCTATACTTACACGGAGGGAGAGGCCAAGAAAGGTCCTAATGAGGTTTGCAGCTTTGTCGTTGATTTCATAAATACTATCCCTGAGGAAGTAAAAGAGTTGCACGTGTTTAGTGACGCATGTGGTGGCCAAAATCGTAAAATGGCCAAAAAAATCCAAAATAAATGTATCCTTTAAAAAAAATTGTTGTAACATCTACTTTTTGTAACTTTATCATTAATATTTCAATTAAAAGTGTTTTTTAGCAGTTATCAATGTGTGTATATTTATTTTAGTACACATTTCTACTCAAAATTTCGATTGAATGGAAGAACAGTAATATTCCAATGCACAATATGTAAAATATATGTATAACTATGCATGAAAAAAAAATAGAAATTTTTAGGTTGTATCTATAGATTTTAGATCTATTTTTTCATAATGTTATGTTTTCCTCTAAATATTCACGTTTCAAAGTTATAAAGTTTTTTTTGTTTTCCCAAAAGTGGTGATTTTGGAATATTACTGTTCTTCCACTGGGCGATTCTTATATTAGTGTTGGTGTCATAGCTTCAAAAATTCCCGTGTTTGTACCACAACTCCGAATTTAATATATATTCGGAACTATGGCACACATTCCATTTTCGATCGAGTTTAACATTACTATGCCATCCGGAGCTATGGGACCCCACGAATGAAATGTAATGGCCATTTCTATACGATAACATGTTATGCGAAGTTATTATTAAAAATGTAATTTCAAAACCTAACCTCAAAATAACATGTGATATTCATATAGTTACGATATCACTGGCAGTGTTGAGTTATCAACACGGGCGCAGCCAGTTTATACTTCTTCACATGTGTACAATTGCCACAAGTTCTAGAATACATCTATGTATAAAAGTGAGTAAACACGTTTAGGTTGTAGTTTTTTGGAGCTATTGTGTGGGAATTTAGCATTATCTGCAGTAGGTCAGAGATGTGGGGAAATTCATGTAATGGGTTAATACTTCACAGTGTTAAGACTTTTAATAATCGAAGGATATTATGGATGAAAAGGCTTTTCACATTTAATATTTCAACCTAGTTTCAGTTCTTCTCTCAATTGCAACTTGCTTCTGTTTATAATAAAAGAATTCACACTTAGATTGATAACTGGTAGTGTTTAGCATTTGAAACTTCTGTTTACTCAAAACCTCCAATCAATTTAATATCATCAAACGCGAAAGTTTCGTTATTTGATTTTTTTTTTAACTATCCAAAGAATTGTATTAAAACACTCCTTAAAATAATATTTATCGGTGCAAGTATTGGGTAAACTTATTAAGTAAAGTAAATAACAACAGGTACAGAGTGTTTCAGAAGATGGGTACATATGACCTAAAATTAGAGCTGATATAAGAAACAAACTTCATATAAACCAGTTTCGGAAATGCTTCGTTTTCCGACTGTCGGCCATTTTGTCCTTGTTATTTTAAATAATGATAACTTTAGAAATTATTAAGAGTTCCAGTTTCAATTTGGTACACACATTCTTCATGGTACTTTTTTCAGTATAGGAACAACCCAAACTATATTACGAAAAGTTTCAAAATGGCAGTAGTATTTTTGTAAATATATTATTCTGGATTCACTAAAATATGACAAAATAAAACGCAATTTTACAGTGTATTAAGAGAGGAGACTTCATAATCTCAATTAGGAAGAAAATACATTAAAATTTTAAATGGGGATATTAATTTCTGTATGAAAGTAGATAGATAGGAAGAACACAGTAAAACAGAAACAGAGATTAATTAAGGCATATTTCATTTTCATTTGAAATCCCTTCTATCATTACACACAATTAAGTATAATGTTCAGTAAGGCATAGGATGTTACAATATTATAGAAGGGAAGGATTTTCGTGGAAGTGAGGGTCTTTATATAAGGAGATTTATGTGACAGAGTGAAAGCATCTGTGTCTTAATGCGAATCCTTATAAAGTATAATTTCTAATAGAGCCGACCGTAGTGTCTGAAGATGCAAATCCTTGTGGAAGAGGTTTCTCTTTTCATTAGTGTTAATAAGATTTTAAGCATTTTTTGTTTATTTATTGTTATTTAAAAGGAAAAACCTGTCGTTCATTAAAGTGTTATAAAAAAAGAACATAAAATAAAGACCCATAGACCTCGAATACTGTAATAGCGTCAGAATAGGAAAATAACCAAGACTTGGTCTAGATATATGAAAGGAAGGGATCAAACTCAAGACTACATAAAATATGGTATAGCTTTCGCTTGCCTACCTCGGGATTGCTACGCCAGAGCTGATCATAGATGAGTTCTTTAGGGTGAGATTTTATAAAGTTTACCACACCAGTTCTCTAAATCACATTTTATACAATATTAAGACACAGGTACGGCACTAGTACTCACTCTAAATAACATTTTATACCATAATTAAACACAGGTTTCTGCACCAGTTCTCTAAATCACATTTTATACTATATTAAAACACAGGTTACCTCACTAGTTTTCTAAATGACATTTTATACAATATAAAAACATAGGTTACCACACCAGTTCTCTAAATCACATTTTATACAATATTAAAACACAGGTTACCACAACAGTTTTTCAAATCACATTTTATACAATTTTAAAACATTGGTTACCACACCAGTTCTCTAAATCACATTTTACACAATATAAAAACATAGGAAACCGCACCAGTTCTCTAAATCACATTTTATACAATATTAAAACACAGGTTACCACAACAGTTTTCCAAATCACATTTTATACAATTTTAAAACATAGGTTACCACACCAGTTCTCTAAATCACATTTTACACAATATAAAAACATAGGAAACCGCACCAGTTCTCTAAATCACATTTTATACAATATTAAAACACAGGTTACCTCAAAAGTTCTCTAAATCACATTTTATGTAATTTATTAAAACACAGGTTACCTCACCAGTTCTCTAAATCACATTTTGTACTATTTTAAAACACAGGTTACCACATCAGTTCTCTAAATCACAATTTATACAATATTAAAACACAGTTTACCTCACCAGTTCTCTAAATCACAATTTATACAATATTAAAAACACAGTTTACCACACCAGTTCTCTAAATCACATTTTATATAATTTATTAAAACACAGGTTACCACACCAGTTCTCTAAATCACAATTTATACAATATTAAAACACAGGTTACCACACCAGTTCTCTAAATCACATTTTATATAATTTATTAAAACACAGGTTACCACACCAGTTCTCTAAATCACAATTTATACAATATTAAAACACAGTTTACCTCACCAGTTCTCTAAATCACAATTTATACAATATTAAAACACAGTTTACCTCACCAGTTCTCTAAATCACAATTTATACAATATTAAAACACAGTTTACCACACCAGTTCTCTAAATCACAATTTATACAATATTAAAACATAGGTTACCACACCAGTTCTCTAAATCACAATTTGTACAATATTAAAACACAGTTTACCACACCAGTTCTCTAAATCACAATTTATACAATATTAAAACACAGTTTACCACACCAGTTCTCTAAATCACATTTTATACAATATTAAAACATAGGTTACCGCACCAGTTCTCTAAATCACATTTTATACAATATTAAAACACATTTTACCACACCAGTTCTCTAAATCACAATTTACACAATATTAAAACACAGTTTACCACACCAGTTCTCTAAATCACAATTTATACAATATTAAAACACAGTTTACCACACCAGTTCTCTATAAATCACAATTTATACAATATTAAAACACAGTTTACCACACCAGTTCTCTAAATCACATTTTATACAATATTAAAACATAGGTTACCACACCAGTTCTCTAAATCACATTTTATACAATATTAAAACATAGGTTACCGCAACAGTTCTCTAAATCACAACATATTATACACAGTGTTCTACAAATATGTTGCTATTTTTAAACAGTTATAGTGAACGTGATTTAATTCTAGAATTAATTGAAACAATTTATTTATACCCATAAAAAATTTATAAGGTATATTAAAAAATATAATTATAATTTTTGCAAACATAAACATTATTTTTTTATTTATATATTTTATTTTTTTTTAATATTTGTGACATAAAGAATAAAGGAATATTATTACATTCAACAAAAATAATGAACAAATTGGTGTTAATAATAAATAAATAAATTAGCTACAAGTGAAAAAACAAAAACTGTATATTTTAAGGCTCCATGCAAATTCGTGTACCTATAGTGCTTCCGGGCATGGTAACACCGATGGACCATAGCCGGATCTTTTCCTGTAGTCTTACGTTAGATCCGTTTATTTCATCTTCCCTATGGAGTCTCTCTTTATTATCTCTTCTACTTTTCCGAAACTGACACTATTAGAATATTAGAAGGAAACAAAATCAATCACGTGTCCGTCAACAACAATAGACTACTTGTGTATGAGAACACAACAAGACCCAATAAGCCTTTCAAAATAAATTTGTAAATAGGGTTTTATTTTAAGCATATTTATTTCTAATATTTACCAGTGGTAATAATTACATTCGTCATATTCTATCTATAATATTATTACAAATAAACTGAATTCTGTTTTGTTTACACCAATAAAATGTCATTTATTTAACAAATTAGTGTCATTAAATAACTGTAACAAAAATATTATCTAGCAACTAGTTATGTTATAACCATATTCTAGTTTATGAAACTCACTGGTTTTATCTCTTAAAATTTCGGTAACTCATAATTTTAAAATATGGAGGTGAAGTTAGGACTATAGCGCCCTCTTTTCCATTGAACCTTAAAAATTGAAAAATACATGTAGATATTAAAGTTACTCATGGTATAATAGTTACATAATATAAAATATAAATTGTCCAACATACAATTTTAAAAAAAATCAAATAAAACATATAGTAATTTGTTAAATTAAAAATAACTCAAAAAAGTCCAGAAGTCAAGAAAAAATATACGCTATCTTGAGACCAATACTTCATTGAAATTTTTAACTGAGCGCGATACTTAATATACTTGTAATATTTTCCGCCAAAAAGTTCCAAAGCCATGACGTCACAATAAATAATTTACCTAGCAGTTCTATGCTTTGGAATAAGAAATAAAAACGATCCTCTTCCAGTATTTCTAGAATTGAGTTTTAAACTAAAAACAAACCTTAGTGGAATATCTGGCGAAATAGTCAAGAGAGTTGAATAGCCTTTATTGATAAAAATATGATTATTTCAAAAAATATTTATATAAAACAAGTAATTGTTTATATTATTCTAAAAATGGATTCACTATTTTATGCTTTCTTCTTCTTCTTCTTTTTTTAAGACAGCAAGGGGGGGAATTAAAACGGGGAAAATATAATAAAAATCTGAACGCAATTTATGAAATATATTCCGTATAGTGGTAAAAAGATTACCAATTCTAAACGAATTAATGGCTCCGAAAATTGTATCAATAAATATAACAGTACTCCCAAAGTATTTTTACTCCTATTATTTTCATAATATTTAACAATTGAGTGAATATAGTCACAACTCATGGAAAGGAGTTTGTATCCAGTAATATTATAAATAGGAGGTTGATTTGGTGAAAATGTTATCAATTTCTGAAACTACGTGAAGCTAATTTTCGGTAACCATGGTAACGTTATCACAGCATATCCCATGCATACACAGTGTTTATAAAATGATGAGAATAAAATTGTAGAACTCGCTTTACTTCAACGCCTAATTTGCATAATGTGTTTCAGAGAGGTTTCTCTATAACAATATAACAGTTTATCTTATTATAACATTGTAAAGACCTTACCGAAAACATTTTCCCTATGACCATTTGGTTGACATTCGCACAGTGAGCTTCTGTTATCAATAAATAAATATTGCACCTGTCTAGTGAGATAATATTAGGTAGACTAAATCACGAACACAAGATCTCACAAAAATCAGGTTTACTTAATCAAACGCGTTTCAACGACAAAGTCGCCATCCTCAGTGATAGTTTAGTTATTGAGCACATGTAATCACTAAGGATGACGACTTTGTCGTTGAAACGTGTTTGATGAAGTAAACGTAATTTTTGTGAGATCTTGTGTTCGAGATTTAGTCTATAAGTTTTCAACTCTTCACCGCCATCAACAAATTTGTCAAAATAAATTGTAAAGAACTTTCCGAAAACATTTTCCAATGACTATTGGCTTGTCAGTTGCACAGTGAGCATCAGTTTTCAACTTTCGACGTCATCAATTTTGTCAAAATAAATTGTAAAGACCATTCCGAAAACATTTTTCAATAACCATTTGGTTGTCGGCGATACAGTAACTTTTACTAGACGCATTGTTATGTGGTATGAGAATAAATGGAGTAAAATTACTTTGTAAATTTTGTTTTATTTATTTACAAATTCTATTTGAAATAGTTCAATTCTTTAATAGTCATAAATATTTTCTCACAATATGACATAAATTTCATAAACTGTCCACTATCTTTTATTTATTTCCCTGATTTTTAAGACAACACTTCATCTTACGATTATCATTACTCCTCCACACTTTATCTGTAAATTACACAGTTGAGTTCCAATATTTTACACAATAGTTGACGTTAACAATCTTTAACTTTTTTTACTTCATAGATGAAATGTTTTGTACTAAATACCAAAATAAAAGCAAATTATGATTTTTAACAGTACAGTGAGCAAGATTGGATAAAATTACATATAATGTCATAAAAGGCGGGCTGAGATATGTTTCATGAGTTTCATAAATGGCGTGTTTATAAAATAGAATCCAACAAAATACTTTCTGGATTTGATACCAGGAAAAAGTAGGTGGAGAAAAACGTGTCTCAGGATTAAAAAAGCGCACCTAAATCAAAGAGATAACCGAAAGAGATGTAGGACTGTCGGATAGTCTTCGGTGGCAAATGGTGTAGAGAGATGCGGTGAGATATTAATGAGTTTGTAAAAAGTCTGAAATAATGTAAATAAAGAGTATTTTGCAAATTTTTGCTCATAAATTTAAAGCTCTAATTACATATTGCAACTATAAAATGAATATTACAGACGTTAACTCGCGTGTCATATATTTTATAATCAAATATAAAATAAGAAAAATGTCGTCGCTACATTTTTTAAGTTTAAACAGCTTCTACTGGTCACTTTGATCCAGTAACAAATACGCGTTATCAATCGATATTATGTCGATTTTCAATTATAAAAATTGGGGTTTATTAGATATTTCCACGTTAACCTTGAAAATACCTTTAAATTTAGCCTCAAGGCTTAGGTCAAGATCACCATCAGATATCATATTTTAAAATTTGAAACTTTAGTCCGACACATTTTATTCTGAAATGTATATCCTTTGAGTTAGCCTACTCTCTAGTCATATCTGGGATTTCTTCCCTTTTCACCCTAATCAATAAGACTTTCCACAATTTTAACGTTCGTTATTTAAAAAATTACTTTTTCATACATTTGGCTATAAATATAGTAGACTTTTATATTAAAGAAAAACAAATTAAAATGAAATGCATTTTCTTCACTTCTTGTTACAATGTGAAAAATTTCTCAGTGAAAATTCTTCGATTTGTAAAAAATAGTACAATAACTACCTCTAACCCTCGAACATTCTAATAGCATCAGGGTTGGACAATAACAAGAGTTGGCAAGAGAGATTTGATAGAAAATATAAGAGAGGGATCTAACCCAAGACATGAAAAAGTTGTTGATTCAGCCAGGAGCTCTCTCCGGATTGTCACATCTATACTGATTATAGTTGAACCCTGAGGTGTATATATATATATATATATATATATATATATATATATATATATATATATACAATTTCGTTTTCATAAATAAACAGATCAGATATACAAAAATGTTTAGCATTTGTAATTAATTAGGTCAAAACAAATTAAAAAATTATTTTTTTTAATGCGTTATAAATATACTTATGTTTATGTCAAAGTTTTTAGTGTCATTGTGTGTTATGTTATGCTACTTAGAATTTTTATTTGATATTAAATAAAATATTTAAAATTATAACTTATTATTATATTATAATATGAATAAAAAATGAATAGTAAACATAAACTGTAATAATCAAACAAGAGAAAGCATACATTGGTTTAAAATAGAATTTTGTTGGTCTTCACAATCAATAAATTATTTAAATATAATTCAGGCATAACCAAGTATTCTTTTTATCCCATAAAATAAGTTAATAGTTTATTATTAAAATAGGCACAATTAGGGATTATTTTTGAACTAATTTTATGAAATATATAATCAATTCAAAGAAGCATTTATAATTTAAAACAAAATATATTATATCAGTTCGTTACAAAAAACTGTCATCAAAAACAAAAACAAGAGTTGTTTAAACACATATTATATGTCTTAAATATTCTTACGGATTTAAGGATTCGAAATTTCGCCCCAACATAAATTAGCAATTTATCAGGAATCTCTGCAGTTGTCGGACAGACCTGGGATTGATGACTCTATAATGGGTTAACACAGATTGCCTGCCATCCCCGCTGTACCATCAATAATGGTTGATAAGCTTTCATAGTGTCGTTTCGCTAGGAATATTTAAAATAAATTGTTAAAATATCCTTGATTTAAAATTTATATTTTTTAAATTGACTAGTTAATTAATTGTTATTTATATATTATTAGTAATCTTTAATTTGCTTTTCTGACGTTCGCAAATAAGCTTTTGTCATTCAAATCAATTATAAATCATTCAATTAAAAGACAATGACAATTATATTAATTAAAATGACTTTTTTCTTTGTATACATTAAAAACGGTGTCACAAAATTGTATAAACTCTCCTATTTACCCATACCTAAAACCAAATGTAAACTAACCAAAACTAATTGTCACCAAAAATGTTATTTGGGAAGTTGTAAATGAAAAAGTAAAAATGAGCCTTTGACACCGTCTTGGAAGAAACATTTATATATTTAACTTGCCCGATTATGTTAAAATTGAGCATAATTATATCAAAAACATTGGAAATGGTTTTTATTTCTTATGACAGTTATTTCCAGATTTTTATTTATCAAAATAATAATAAAATTGCCTGATATTATAATAAGAATATACCCAAGTACCAATTTTTTTAAAAATCAGTTCAATTCTTAATTGTTATTCTGGAAACGCTTCGTTTTTTGTCTGTCAGTGTTTTTTTACAAAAAAAAACCTTTAAAAGTAGATATATATACTTGTATCAGAGACACAAGATTTATTTTTTTACATTTTCAATGTTGTGACGTTTAAAATGAATAATATCGAGTATCTTAAAAACCATAACCTATAAATGTTTTCATTAAAAAAAGTGAGCCGTCTTAGGACGCCTTGTAGATGTGAAACATCAAAATTCATTTTTATGAAAAGTATGCAAAATAAAAATTTCGTATCGATTTATATCATTCTGAGGATTGTAGTGCTACCGAAATGTACATAAGGGTTTATTAAACTTTCTACCGAATTGTGGTAGTGTTTAATTTGTCGTTTAGGTGTTGTTGGATGTTGTAAAAATAACTATATTATAAATAAATAAGTTTTCTTACTTGGAAGTATAGATAAAAACAATCTAGTGTGTAAAATTACTAAGTACAAACAAGAAGCGAGAAATAAAATCAGCTGTTTATTGAAAGCAGTAAAATAGTACTATCTTATGGGAACAACTGTTAAGTAAAGTGGGCTATTAAATAGCCTCTTGATAGTGGGTAGTGGATAGTGGATAATGGATAGAGAGTAAAGAAATTTATATTTTTAAATGGTTTTGTAAGCGAACTTTAATATTTGATAGACGCTTTCGCTTTAACATAAATATTTGTATTTAGACGGAAATAAAGGTATTTAACAAAGACCTGAAATAAAACCAAAACACGAATGGAATCTAGGTGACTCGGATCTGTCCGATCTTGTTCCTATACAAATATTACATTTGTCTTAGGTCAGTGTTCAAAATTACATTTTTAATGGGGCCAGGAAGTGTCTATGTCGCCAATGGTAAATTTGAAGTTTCCGGTGGACTTTTCTAAAAATCCGGATAAGATATTTTTTATGAAATTTGTACAGTGGTGTATATTAGTACTTTATCAACAATAATTAGAAATGTGAAAGCATTTGTTAACGTACTTTGTATAGTAAAATATAAATAACATTAATAAATGTGTTAAAAAACTCACATAAAACTATGATAACTTTTGATTGAATAACTTAATAGCTAAATATTTATTATTGTTCTTGGCAACGATGGTTTCAGTAATTTCTGAAAATATCATATAAATTTATTGAGTAGTGTATATAATAGAAAATAATAGTACCAAACGACAAAAATATATTTTGCGGAAAATCAATGTTTTGTCTAACCTAACCTTTCATGGACATTTTTAGTGATCAAACCTAATTGTATTGTGTCTTAGTGGGCTCCATAACCATATGCTGGATCATAATCTTCCTCATTCTCTTTCAGTCTTCTTTTTTTACAATTTTCCTTTTTTCAATTTATTTCATCTAATTCTCAGCTTCACATGCGTATTTCATCTTGTTGCTTCAGTCCATTAACACAGTTTACTCCTCACTTGCCACATAACTTTTCCAATATTTTCTCTTTCCCCAAAACACCATCATTGTAACAGCATCATACACTCTATTTTTAATGTTTCCAATCGAACAAAATTATTTTTGGAAATTAGGGTCCAAATCATATTGTTGAACGACTCGTTTTGATTTGGGTCTTTCCATGTACATCCATGTACACATTTATTCAATAAAATAGGATTTAACTAAGTCTTTATATATGAACTTTATTTATTCCATGACTGTAACAGGTAAATTATTAGTAGACAAAGAATCAAATTTTAGTTCTATATTATAATATTATCTGTTAACCGACCTTGAAAGATATTTGCCATCCGACAATATTGTACCCTTGTATTTCTGTTTGAGTCTCTGAAGACGACCACCCATCCTTAAACAACATAACTTGCATAGGTTAAAACAGCTGATTATTAACCCATTACACTAAATATAACAGTTGACAGTACTAACAACATATTTATTTACTTGGCTGAAACAAAATATGGTTTGCAAATATTCATGCAATGTAGTCTAAAATAACTTTAGGATTATGACATGCTCACACATAGGGTTAAATAAAACTGAAAAATAAGCTTCAAATTGTCACATATTTAGTATCTATAGATTCAGAAAATACCACAGAATAAAATAAATAAATAAAATAAACATTTTCAGTTTCTAGTCCCCTTAACAATACATTATATTTTAGTTATTTTAGAAAGGTGACGTTCAATTATAATTGTAATATGTAAATTTCTATCCAGTTTAGTTTGTTGTAAATGGAATAAAAAGAATATATAACAAAAAACTGTTTTAAATTGTCGTTAATTTTGCACGTTTAATTCAGAATTTCAATATGGTGTTACATGATCACATTACAGTCCTTCATACTAAATATTACGTTTTCCATTAGTTTTATTGACGCCATCTTGCTGACGTATAAACCATAACCACGACAGGCGGAAAGCGTATCCTAAGGCAGTGAAATACGAGTCACGAAATTCGAAATTGTTTTCGCTTACCAAACTTACTAGATGTACTGTGTTAAGTAAAAATAAATTTAACTAGGCATGCGATAGTATGCAAGTCAAGTAGTGGGTTTTGTGTGATCATATCATTTTTTTTTCAAATTATATCCCAATGCTTTAAAAGCTTCAAAACCTCCTTCCTAAATAGCCTGTGTAGACTACTTTACTTAATATCTCAATATGTGGGGCAATGAGTTAAGTAAGAATTTATTGTGTACAAAACAGTAGGTATTGACTTTTTAATAGACTACAATTTTAAGACATCTCCAGAGAACTTCCGCAGTGCAGATAGGATAAATAATGCAAACAAGAGAGATAGGACACTTTGGCAGTGTTTGAATGTGAAAATGGCGCTCAAGTAAACTAATTCAAGAAGATTTGTCTTCTTTTACAACACACTAAAAATATTGTCTTAGATTTTAAAATAACAACAGAAAACATTTCAATCCAAATTATTACAATATGTTAGATATTTAAAATAATATTGATTAGAAAAAATAACATCATACAATACGACATAATTGAGTTGAGTACTATCTTCTGGACCGTAGCGTTGACTGAACTTCTGTCGGGGTCATTATTGTGTTAGTTTTAGTAGAAAGGTGAAAACATGATATACATATTAATATAAACAGGAAAAAAAAAATATGATTTTGATTTAAATTATTAACTATAATTTTACCACAATTATTAAAAATATAATCAACAAATTAAAACAATGATGATTATGTGGATATAAGGTGTAACTTTAAGTGTATACGTGTTAATTTGAGATCATGTAATCTTATATAATATACAGTATACTTATGTTAGTCGACAATTTTAACAGAAAAATTAATAAATATTAAAATTAAACCATACGTAAACGCGCAAAGTTAACATTTTTCCTGGCTATTCCATCTTCAATTTTCTTCTCTTAAATATTGCTTCATATACTTTTATTTCTTTCAGTCAAAATATTTCATGTAACATGCTGACGATCGAGATTGGGATCCCGGTTGAATTTGTAAGTCACTCTATCGTTTACCGATCTATGACGAATCGACAACGTATGAAACAAGATATAACAAAGCTTCCCTATTACTAAAATTAGTCATTCTAGAAACGGCCCCTCCACCTATTATTTGTGTTTTAACTAGTGTTACCTAAAGTTTGTAATGGTTGCTACAAAAATAGTGATATTTAGAATCCAAAAATATATATATAAAACCCAAAAATACTTGAACGCTCAATGAATATCTTCCGCAAGCAAGGATACTCTACAGCATACTTAACTAATAATAAAATCTAAAATATAATAAATAACAATAGGTGCAGAACTGCTGTAGATGTTCCCGAAGAAAGAGGAGTATACAAACTTCCATTAAACGACTGTGATAAACTATATATAGCAGAGACGAGTAGAAGTTTCAAACATTGATAAAATGAACATCTACCAAGCAATAAAACATCTTTAAACCAAAGATATAAATATGCAGAAAATCTTATAGATAATAACCATAGTTATATTAATAATGATTCCAATCTTGAAATTATTAATAAGTGGAAAAAAGGAAAATTGCTAAACATATAAAGGAGTTCCAAATCTATTCCCAAAATTAAAAAAGTTCTGACATTCTACTAAGTGAACCATTTTCAAGCTTTGTAGCCGGATTTGTCATTTGTTAACAAAAACACTTAATCACAGTACATTAACACAACCACAATAATAAATTTTAAAACTAAAATAATTAAAAACTGTTGGAATCATTATTTAAAAAACAGAGTTAATTCAAATGTCATCGACTAGTTAGGCCCAATAATTCGATACGTACCGAAGTATTTTGTTTTGTTTGTGTAATTGTACTGCGATTAAGTGTTTTCATGAACCATTGACAACGGATTATCCGGCTACAAAGCTTGAAAATGACTGAATAGCCGAAACGGCCGTCGTAATAAGGCAATGAAAATAGAATATTGTAAGACCGTAAATCTCAATATTTATTATTATTAAATCAATATTGAGAATGGTGACAAACAAACGTTGTGATACATTTAACTTTGCCTCCAATACAATATACAACACGATTAATTCTCTGAGGAAGAATAAATCATTCAGTTAACTGATTGATAGCAAGATACAGTAGTAAGATGTACACGGGCCAAAAAACCTACACTGTCACTAAAATGGCAATCTCAGTGCATTTTTGTGTTTAAATGTTTGTTATTTAATCTATATAATTTTATAATTATTGTGATAAGTGTCTCTTTCTGATTTGTGTCTGATGATGTCTCTATTCAGACGAAACGGACGTAGCTAAATAACATTCCAGTGAGGATTATTTAAGACAGACCAATTAAGGTAAACACAAAATATAAAAAATACTGAGTTGTGGTGACCTTTTTCTCCGGGGATCGTAACATCAATAATTAACCAATGGGTATTTGTTAAAATTCGTATTTACGGTTACATGCACAGGAGGACCTAAATACCGTGGACTAGGGTTTACATGTGTCTAGTGATATTGTGTAGTTATAACATATAAGTTGCCTAATTATTAAACGTCGAAGCTAAGTTATCAAAACTGGTTCCACTACATATAAAGAAATAAGTACCCTTACGTATCAATCTTGAAAAGATAAATCTAGGGACGGGGAGAAATTGTATTTTCTATCGTTATATAAATGTGTAAACCTTCGTGTTTATAAATCTTGACCGTGAGTATTCTATTCCTTGCTATAAAGTTCCTTGTAGTGCACCAACCCAATAATCATGTAAGCTAAGCGTGGGGGAGCACCGTATAATTTAAGACGATATAAATTGTTTTAAATTACAACGACACTGATTGTATCCTGGCCGTTATCACGCGATCATGTCATGAGCTGCCGAACACTTTCAAGTCTTTTGATGTTTTATATTTATAGATTTGTAAATATATTTATGTATAAATATATCCTTATTACATACATCTGCACCAAATGCAGGAGTACAGACAGAGATTAAGTTAAATAGGAACAGATAATGAAATTATTTCTCCCAAAGTACTTTATATAGATTGTACCACGTAGTTTTTTTATAGAATATGTGAACCTATTAAAGAAAGTCAGAAAGTCAGTTAGTAATTTTATAAAATGAAAAAAAATTTATTTGGTTTAGCTCACCTAAAAAAAAAAATATAATAAATAAATAAATAAATTTAATAAAAGTAACATTATGTATGAAAAAATCAATACAAGGAATTAGTAATGATATTTACAAGAGTAATCCTCCAATATCAAGAGAAGTACCGTTTAAGTACATTGGTGGCAGATAAAAATAAATTGATGGGAGATCCAATCAGTAATTTGTCTAACGCTTTCAGGAGGTTCTGTTTTCACCCTTAATATACATGAGAGAGAGGGAAAGAGTATAATTCAGGTCCATTATTGTATAATAATTATGTAAAGTTTAAACAGTTATTCATAATATCGACAAGTGCTTTACCATTATGGAGGCCATGATAGTATATCCAAGACTAAAACTAATATCTTGCAACAAATATTATTAGTATTTGTTTTTCCACACAAGGATTCTAGCTGTACAAATACATACATATTTTTACACAAATTCTTACGTTAGACCCCCCTCTATCTGGTCTTGCTTGGCCATGTTTTGTTCTCTTCCGACCCTGATGCTATCTTAGTATTTCCAGGGCTAGAGGTCCAATTATAGATTTTCTTAAACGATATGAAGATGACGGAGAAGGTTTTAGCTTTTTAAAACATGGAAAAAACAATTGGCGAAACACGAGCACGACCTTCCTCTGCCTATAGAATAATCCCGAATTAAGGCAGTAAAAAAATTAACAAACCAAATCCATCATTAAGCGGCATGTTCAAATGTCTTCTCTAAACCTTAATGGAATCAGAATTGAAATTCAAAAATTACCAACTATAAATTTTAAAGAAAACCTTACTTCATTATCTGAAGAAAAAAATAAAATAATAAAAATAATACAGTTTATTACGGATATAACCTAAGAAAAAGAAATCTCATTTTAACTGAATAAAATAGCAATGTTAAAACAACCTTCAATTATTAACGTATCTAATTTGAAAGTTTTGTTTCAAAAGTAAATTTAAAGAATGCCTATGTGCAAAATTAAAAAAAAAATAATTATTATTATTTTTAACTGTACAAATTAAGTAGGTACCTTTATAAAATTTTACTATTTTTGTTATTAATTATTTTACTACACCTTTTAGAGTTTAATATTTATAATTCGTATACCATTTAGTTTGTATAGTTTTAAACTAATTATTAATATTAAAGTATTGTAATAGAATTGCGTTTCTTCAACGTTGGGTTAAAGAAATAACGCAGAAGTTAAATAATATTTCCACAACAAAATCTAGCAATAATAAAATTAAAATAACATAATACTGAAACAAAACAATTACTACTTCTTTGCTATTGTTTTGTACAAAATAATATGATATTGTCATAAAACACAAATATATTGTAATAAATTGACTGATATTACATAGATTCTAAAACTGAAGAACTTCCCTCTCGAGTTTTGCAGGAAATAAATTGCAATTCTATTGTTTGTGGAGGCAACAGCAGTGATCATGGCGTGGCGTTCATTTGT
This sequence comes from Aphrophora alni, assembly GCA_963513935.1. Classification (NCBI taxonomy): domain Eukaryota; kingdom Metazoa; phylum Arthropoda; class Insecta; order Hemiptera; family Aphrophoridae; genus Aphrophora; species Aphrophora alni. The sequence continues at coordinate 140,174,763 of OY740768.1, forward strand.
TCTCTTCCTATCTCCATCTCTACCCTTTCTGTACCGTTTTATACATCCCTTTTGAACATTGTCCATTGTATTCTGTTATGTTCATCCTGGTACTTTTTAATGTCAGCAACTTGAATGTGTCAATTTAAAATGAAAATTATGTGTAATTTAAAAATAGATTTTTATTTTCTGTTTCGAATATACTATCAGTAATGGTAATTTCAAAACGTCAAGTAATTAATTGATAATTTCTACTATAACGTAAATATTATTATTTATTAATTATCATAAATAATCAATACAAAATCAACTAATAATTTCACAATAATATTTGAAGTGAAAAATATACGGCCTAGACTGGGAGAAATGAACCCAGGACCTTTGGCTTTACGGAGCAATGATCTACCAACTGAGCTATCCTTAGTCGCTTCCCAGAATAGGCCGCACACTTCTCAATCGATTTTGCTTTTTGCTGCAATTTTCCAGTTACCAAATAATTGCTTCGTTTAAAACGACGTTAAAATTATTTTTAAACAACTTACAGCACATAAGTATGTATTTAATAATTTTAAATATATTGATTTTAACGATTATACGTTTTTACCAGCTAGTTATTGCCCCGTGGTATAAATACTTTATAGTGATTTACTTCTTGACTGGTACATCAATCTGGCCACTTAACAAATTAATCAAAATACAAATAGACCATATCAATTAGACACGATTATCTTGAAATGGCAGCAATACTTGAAGTAGCCGAGAATGTGCGCCGCTTTAGTAGGACTAAATCTCATAATAAAGTTACTGTTGTAATAATTATCCTACAAATGTAATTGTCTTTTATGGATATGAAAATATGCTGGGCAGCAACTAAGGACAGCTCAATTAGTAGAGCAGTGGGGGCAAAGCCGAAGGTCCTGAGTTCAATTCCGCCTAGGTTCAAAGGTCTAAATCGTATAGTTTTCACGTAAAATATTATTGTATTAACTACAATAATAGAATAGTTAGTATGATTTAATTTTAATGGTCATACATAAGTTTTAAAACAATTATTAAAATATCTATAAAAATAAAATTTACAAAACACGTGTGTTCTGTGCAGCTGAATAGTTATCAACCGCTTCTATAGTGGTCCCTCCCTCCATCATACGGTAGGTACAAACTACAAGTCCCACCCTCCATCACACGGCAGGTACAAACTACAGGTTCCTCATTCCATCATACGGCAGGTACAAACTACAGGTCCCTCCCTCCATCATACGGCAGGTACAAACTACAGGTTCCTCCCTCCATCATACGGTAGGTACAAACTACAGGTCCCACCCTCCATCATACGGCAGGTACAAACTACAGGTTTCTCCCTCCATCATACGGTAGGTACAAACTACAAGTCCCTCCCTCCATCATACGGTAGGTACAAACTACAGGTCCCTCCCTCCATCATACGGCAGGTACAAACTACAGGTCACACCCTCCATCATACGGCAAGTAAAAACTACAAGTCCCTCCCTCCATAATACGGCAGGTACAAACTACACAAAAGGAACCATTGATCTCAGGTGACACTATCGATCAGAGAGTGACACCCTTAACCACTGAGCTACCAGAACACTTAGGAATAGTTACTTTGTAACAACATTTAAATAGTAAGATTCTTATTCTACTACAATCCAATAAAGCAGTAGTTATATAAATTACAGTAAATATCAGTGGGAGATTGCACAACATTTTTGTTGGTGCAGTTGTCTAAATTTTGGCTGCGTTTTACTGATTGAAAAATCAGGCTTCTTTTCATCTGCAATTTGAGATGTGCACTTGAGTTTAGCAAGTTCAATGTGTTTGATGCCCTCGATTGTTATGCCTGGTTTGAATACGTTGATTTCGGTCCATTTTTCAAGTTCACTGAATGTCCTTTTCACCTTGATTTTTCCAGGAAATGCAGCAGAAACTTTCCTCCAAATAACTTTTAATATGTTGAGTTTTTGGAATTCAAATATTTGTCAAAACACTATTTGATGTTGACAAAGTCTTCCTCTCCCATCATGTTAACCACTAGGGGGGTTTTGTCATGTGTCCTTTAGTTCTTCAGGAATGTTAGACATATTTACACGTTTCACTTTTCTTTTACTGATTGAATTCTGAAAGAGTACGTTTTTATATTTAGTGATATATATAGATTTAAAACAGACATTTCATGGAATAATAATCGAATAACGCCTTGAAAGTGTTTAAAACAAATGTATGCCTGTTAGATCCACTTAATCCTTCCTTTGATTACATCAACTATTGAGGTGTAGAATCTGATAAATTTATAATTTATTGCAATTTTGACTGATTCGATTTATATATTAATATGTAAATGCGTTAATTCTTGTAGTTTGGGAGAATAAGTTAAATACACTTAAATTTCAAGCGTCAAAAGGATAAAACTGTCTTGATAAGAGGTTTGATTTAATGTACTGTTACTATATTAAATTTTAAAGAATTGTATTTATTGCTATTAACTATAAAAATACTATTAAGATATAAGAATGCCTTAAGTTTAGTCCGTCTTAATTTTTTTCTTGAAAAATCACTTTTTTTTTAAATAACTGTTACTGTAATGAGAAACTAAGCGTTTTTTGACAACGATTCTTTAGAATCTTATTCTTTCCTTTTACTTTAAGAATCTTCCATCAAAGCTTGGGGATATAATTAAGCAATATCCTGTAAAAACACATGTTCATTTATAACACTATTACAATTATTCAATAATTTAGGGTTACAAAATAATTAATCTTCATTTATACATTTAAGTGTGCATTCAAATTAAACCCACATATGATGACATTTTGTTTTAGTGTTATAACAATTGACCTTTTCTGATTACCAATTTGTTTAGCTTGACCAAGTGACCTTAAAAAAATCGCCCATTAAAAGAATAAAGGACGCAGCTATACAATGTTCTCGAAATATCAAGATAATATTTCACTGTTGTTGTTTTAGTAACATGTAGTAAATTTTATAGTCACATAATCTTACTGACCTCTAAAATGTAATTTAATTAGTATATCTTATTTTAGAGTATTTATTTGTAAAGTAATATACAAAATGTTATTGCCGAAAATAAAAAATCGTGTGTACCAATAATAATTGAATCTTACGTTAGTTCTTGTTTGATGGAGACAACAGTGATACGAAAGTACGATACATTCAAAAGCTGCAGACATTTTCATTCGGCATTTTCAATTTATTGTTGGTACTAAGTTTAAGTCATTTTCAATCGAAATGTAAATTATCCTGAAATTGAAGTTGGCAGCCCTGCGGCGGTAAACGACAGACAATAAAGTTAAATTTCATTCGTTCACTTTTTTTGTTATTTTTCAATGTCTTTTCATCTGTAGAATTACATTTCGTGCACATTACGTTTAGAAGATCTGCTTGTATTACATTGTATAATAGGTAAGTACCATGATGGCAGTGTTATTGTTAGTAGTCGATTATTATTAAACATAAAATGTTTTACGAGTATTTAACTAAACTTTTTCAAAATTACCACTCTACAAATTAATAAGTTTAAAAAAAAAAAAAGATTTATAAATAAATATTAATTTTGATTTGTGAGATGATATACTTGATAGAATAAACTTTAACAAAAATTCTCACAAATAGTACGTTTATTCAAAGGCGTTTCGACCTCAAATTCGCCATCTTATTAAGTGATACACGAACTATAATAACTAAACTAACTCTGTGAAAAATTGTGTTCAAGTTTTATTCTAGCATTTATATTAAATCGTAGTTTTGTTTTGCTGTGAAGTGTCTGTGATGTATTATGAATTAAATCTTCAATAACGGGCAGACAACTGGAAATAAGGGATTTACGGAAAGTCAATTCATTCTTTCAGTACAGACTGCCTCTAGAGACACTTGGATACAGAATATAATGAAAAATGAAAAGAAAGCAAATCCCGTAGAAAGAACATAATCTTCAGAAGACTTTCCACTTCATTTATATATATATATATATATATAGAGAGAGAGAGAGAGAGAGAGAGAGAGAGAGAGAGAGAGAGAGAGAGAGAGAGAGAGAGAGAGAGAGAGAGAGAGAGAGAGAGAGAGAGAGAGAGAGAGAGAGAGAGAGAGAGAGAGAGAGAGAGAGAGAGAGAGAGAGAGAGAGAGAGAGAGAGAGAGAGAGAGAGAGAGAGAGAGAGTTGTGATGGATTACTATGTCAATTTTTTTCTGGATGTGTACTTTATGACATCCCCTCAGTTCAAAAAATTTGGTTTTCTAATGATGTCCTCTACCATATGTGAAGACTCTACGGTCTTAACGTTTTCATTCAAATTTTTTTTATCGTTGAACTTGTTTTAACCTTGTTTGAAATAAATGTAATAAAAACAAAAACTGTTATATTAACAAAATTGTGCATGCTTACTAGTTACAAGCTAAAGCAAGCGATAAATTAGTTTAGTAATAAACTAGATTATAATTTATATCAATGTTAGGTTTAACCCAAGCAGAATCAGGAGAGTTTTAAAATCATTAAAGTAAAAGAGAAGGAGGGATTATCCGTCCTTATTGCTTGTAAGTAAGAGGAGAAGGGATAAGTTAGCACATCTCTAAAACGAGCACGTCTAGTAAGTAGCGTAACGAGAGAACTTGTATAAAATTGAGAATATGTGGCTGTGTTGTAGTTTTTATTTGAAAGAACATTCTAGAGGAATTGTACAATATTAAATACATAGTGTTTAGAGTTATTACTTCTGTATGGGAAAGTAGTATCTTTACAAAGCGACTAACTATTTATGTGTGAAGGTAACTCGATAACAGAATCTGTGCACTAAAATAAAAGATATTTAATGGTTCAGAAACATTGCACAAACTTTCTCACTAACCCATTCCCATAAGCAAATAAAATAACCAAAATTATATATATAATTACTCTAAATAATAAAAATTATAATTTTATAAAATTTTCCCCAACCGTCTTTTTATTTGACACTCAAATTACATATGAATCTGAATTAAAATCAATGATATCGCTATGTTATATATGTATGTAATTTTTCCCCTGTTAAATTTTTAACAATAGAGGTAGTCACTGAGGCAGCGTTATGGTCATGCTTACAAAAGCAAAACTACTGTTATAAAACATTGTTCCTTATAAGTCAAACCAATATTTCCGCAGGAAACATTTTATTTATAACAAGGTGACGTTTCGATGGCTACGTTATCATCTTCAGTTTGTATATAGTTATTAAACACTTCAAGAAGATTAGCAGATTTTTTAAAAACTGCCAGTGTTCAATTTTGCTGCAACTTCAGAACGAATTAACCAATTTTAGTTTTATTTTCCTTTCTTACAGTCCTTTAATTTGATATAACACAACCGATTAAAGAATTTTGAGTTAAAAACAGTTTCTAAAGCAAATGACTAATCATGTTCTATGTACATATTGTGTTTTTAAAAAAGAATGGCCTATTTTGTAAATATTGTATGTATATTAAGCTTAAGAAATATAGGTAAATTTTAAAATTACCAGTGTTTTTGCTGTAAATTGAAAACGAATAAACCAATTTCAGTTTCATTGGTGCTGAAAATGTTTCTTTTTTATATTCTGTAATTTGATATATCACACGCCATAGGTACTCATTAAAGATGTTTCATTTAAGGATTGGGGAAAGGGGTAATTTTAGATTTTGTACATACGGTTTATAAGGTTCCCTCTAAAGTGAAATAGCTTTCATGTAATCACAATTTGAATATCTGTCTCCCTATTTACAATAACAGATGATAATGCAATTCTAAAAAATTGCGTTTATCATGGTAGTGAACAAATGCAATCGCCGATTTTTATTTTATTACTAGACAATTTTAATAGGCTTTCATTTGATATATCACATGCCATGCCATGGGACCCATTAGAGATTTTTAAATGGGTGGTTGGGGAAGAGAAGTAGGTGATTCATGGTTTATAAAGGTTCCCCTTAATGGTAAATAACTTTCCTGTAAACATAATTTGAATATCAATATCCGAATTTTCAATAATAGAGGTGGGAACGTTTTAAAAAATCAACCGATATATTATTATATTGGAAATAATTATTCAATTAACCCTTTTGTAGCGTTGAATTCCCTCTGATTGCAGAGCAATTAGAGATGGCTACAGTCTTTGAATAGGATTCAATTAATTGAAGCTTTGTTATTGGTGTTTGTGCTGTCAACACAAATAGTTCATCAGTAGATAATTAAGATATAAAAACAGCACACTGTGTGTAATGTATTTTGTTATGTTAAATAAACTATCACTTTCTCTGTATATTATTTATATTTACACATTCCAGAGTGTAACTCGGCTTATTTTCACTATTTTTTAACTTCTCTTACGGTTTCGTTGAACAATACGGTAGATGAGCAACTTATCAATTATTTGTTGTTGTGTAAATATATATTTAAAGTAATATTCTTATTTCGTATTGGAATGCCACTTCAAAAAATATTTATACCCATTTCTATTTTTGTTTTTTGTTATTTGAATTTTCATTTTGTAAAGTGTATAGTAAAATACTAACTAAAGATATGTTTCTAATTGTCTAAAAGCGAAATATCTACTGGTCAATATCTTTTTATAATACCTTATATAATACCTTTTATAAAACCTTATTAATTTATAATACCTTATAAAAAAAAGTTAAAATAAAGACCCACAGCGCCTGAATACTCTAATAGTGTCATAGTCGGAAGAGAACAAAAGTTGGTTAAGGTTACCTGTTAAGAGAGATAAAAGAGAGGGATCTAACCAAAGACCATACGGAATAAAAATGTGTAGCATTGGTGTAGCACTGCCGTACACACTAAAATAAATCTCTAGTGCCATAAACAAAATAATATTTAATGCTAAATCAAACTCAACATTTTACAATTTTGCAAATAATAATCATTACAATTTGATTTATGAACAAAAACAAAATAAAAAAAAGAAGGGCATTTAGTGGAAATAATTAATAAAGACCAATTAATCAGATAATTGTGTTTTATTTTAAAGTTTCTAGTGATTGTGGTTAGGAGAAATTCGAATCATTATTGTAAATTTTATGGACACAGTTAATATTTGGACAGGCAAGAGAGGGTTAATGGAGGGATGGTACAGAAATCAATCCATTTTAAACCATTATGAATTCATCAATCGTTCCGGCCAATAACTGCACAGCTGATAAATGGATAATTGATATCGTTGCACTTATTGATCTGTTTTGTTTTTGATTTTTTAATTAGAGTATTTGTATAGAAAGCTGCATCCAAACACTCAGTTTTAAATACTTTATGAAAAAATTCAATGAAACAGGTAAAGAATATTTCTAAACCATACTTACGTTTCACCATAGTTTTGATGGATACAATTTAAAGGTATAGTGAGTACAATACTACACTATTGTTGATGGGCGCCATCATGGTACCCTCCCAGTCCCATCATACAATTTGATACTATCGGAACCACTAAATATAAAACCAAAAAGTTCGTATTTAAGGCTTATTAGTAAATGTTAAATTCGTTGATACGGCGTCTTATCCAGTTTTCTAAACCTTTAAATCGTGTATACCACTACTAACTCACTTGACGTCCACTACGATCTAAAGAGTTTCGTAGCTTTGTAAAGTCTCCGCTCGCTTTGCTCTTCTCAGTATCTCATCTCTTTTGGGGCTCCAAGCTGTACAATTGTTTATTAGAAACCCTCGTGTTAGTAACTTAACTCTATTTGATTTCGTAATTATTCAAATATCACATTTTCTTCCAGAGTAATTATTCAAAACTAACTACCTTTTTTTTCGTCGAAGAGTGACGAGGTTAAAACCATATACATGAACAATTGAAATCGGTAAGTTGTATCTAATTTAGTTTGATTTAACTTGAAAAATGAAGCAAAGGTACTATCAAGGGGATTCCATATGACCACTCTAAAGTCCCCTGTTTTGTTTAGTATTGTTAGAGACAGACCGCTATCGTGCTTCCGTACAGACAAACACGACGGACTAATGACATGTCGAGAATCACTTTTTCCGTTTACTGAAACCAAAAAACTGATTTCCAATATACCGTGCATTGACATCTGTACTCAAGCACGATAAAAACCATAATTTTATAGGAACACTAAATTTGTTATTGGAAGCAATGTTGTGCTTAAATAGTACCCTATTTAAAACTTTTTTTAATAAATTGAAAATATCAAAATGGCGCGTATTCAAAAAAGTGTTTTGATATTATATCATAATATTATTCAATTCTTAACAAACTAAATTAAATTTAAATTAAAAAAATTCAGTTCTGCATTAATGGTACAAACATCTCTATGATGACAAATTGTGAAATTTTTCAATAATAATTCGAATTTGCCCCTAACCACAATCACTAGAAACTTAATAAAAAACAATTATTCTGGTTAATTGTTCTTTATTAATTATTTCCACTTAATGCCCTGATGTGCATTTCGATAACATGGTTATCATCATCGGAGGGTCTTGCTTATAAACTAAATCTAACTTTACATATCTACTAATGAAATAAAATTAAACTTAAAACTATGATAACCTGAGTGCAAGCTAAAATCCCTCCCACTCCACAGATCAGTTGACCAGTAAGGTAGTAACTTACCTTACTATTTCATTAGTAGGTATGTAATGTTAGATTTAGTTTATAAGCAAGACCCTCTGATGATGATAACCATGTTATCGAAATGTACATCAGGGCATTAAGCGGAAATAATTAATAAAGAACAATTAACCAGAATAATTGTGTTTTATTTTAAAGTTTCTAGTGATTGTGGTTAGGGGCAAATTCGAATTATTATTGTGAATTTAACCACAGTGCTCAACAAGATTGTATCTGTGAAGTTTTTGTCAAAAATGTAATTTCGAACATGTATGAGCAATGGATTGTAATTACCAATTATCACATACAGAAATATTTTGGAATTAAACTAATCTTGTGATCTTGGATATTGTAGACAGTTACCAAAAGATGTTTTTTTTTAAAAAAATGTTTACTTTGAACTCAGTTGTTGTTTGATCTCCGAAAAGACTTTTGTGATTTCTTAAAAAAATAGAAGAAATTTTGACTTAGTAACATTAAGTAACTTAGTCAACATTAAAAAATGATGACTTAGTCATGAAAATGTCGTCTTGTATTGTATTGTAGAAATGAAATGTCTAATATGGAAAATTGTCTTTCCTGTGCTTTCTTCATATGACTGCTTCTTAATATTATTTTTGCATAGTTTATATTAAGAAGTATATATCTATAATTACACTACATGTTTCAATTATTCTATTTAAAAATTAAAGTTTCTTAATTTAACCCTCCCCGCATCACTGTCATCATATACGATAATATTCCATCACGTATAAATCTAGTATGCTTGTTACGAATACAATTGTAAAATAATTCCATTACCCTCGGGCTGCTTATTGTAATTCAATATTCCTTGTTAAAACAATGCGTAATTCCAATAGAGTGTATTACTTTCACCACCCTTAGGGAATATAGAGCCCAATATTACTATTACATAGACGAGCTTTCATCCATTATAGTAATATGGTATTATTTGGATCGGAAACTCGTAACTCAATATTGTTGTTAAGAACATCGATTCCATCTACTACAGCGAAGTGTTGTATTAATCGATGAACTTATAACTCAATACTACTACTGCTCTACATCATGAATTCACTATTCTTCACTCATTACACAGAAAAAAGTATAATGAAATAAATCTTCTTCAGACTAGCTTTGAGTGGAATAATGATATCACATATAAGAAAAGTATAATTGGAATCACAATGGCAAAAAAAAGTATGACCATCTATGGACACCTGAATAGAATGTACCTAAAAAGTATAATTGGAATCACAATGGCAAAGAAAAGTATGACCAACAATGGGCACCTGAATAGAATGTACCTAAAAAGTATAATTGGAATCACAATGGCAAAGAAAAGTATGACCATCTATGGACACCTGAACAGAATGTACCTAAAAATTATAATTGGAATCATAATGGCAAAGAAAAGTAATGACCTTCTGTGGACACCTGAATGGAATGTACCTAAAAAGTATAATATGAATCACAATGGCAAAGAAAAGTATGACCAACTATGGACACCTGAACAGAATGTACCTAAAAAGTATAATTGGAATCACAATGGCAAAGAAAAGTATGACCATCTATGGACACCTGAACAGAATGTACCTAAAAAGTATAATTGGAATCACAATGGCAAAGAAAAGTATGACCATCTATGGACACCTGAACAGAATGTACCTAAAAATTATAATTGGAATCACAATTGCAAAGAAAAGTAATGACCTTCTGTGGACACCTGAAAAGAATGTACCTAAAAAGTATAATTGGAATCACAATGCCAAAGAAAAGTATGACCATCCATGGACACCTGAATAGAATGTACCTAAAAAGTATAATTGGAATCACAATGGCAAAGAAAAGTAATGACCTTCTATGGACACCTGAACAGAATGTACCTAAAAAGTATAATTGGAATCACAATGGCAAAGAAAAGTATGACCATCTATGGACACCTGAACAGAATGTACCTAAAAATTATAATTGGAATCACAATGGCAAAGAAAAGTAATGACCTTCTGTGGACACCTGAAGAGAATGTACCTAAAAAGTATAATTGGAATCACAATGGCAAAGAAAAGTTTGACCATCCATGGACACCTGATAGAATGTACCTAAAAAGTATAATTGGAATCACAATGGCAAAGAAAAGTATGACCAACTATGGACACCTGAACAGAATGTACCTAAAAAGTATAATTGGAATCACAATGACAATGAAAAGTATGACCATCTATGGACACCTGAACTGAATGTACCTAAAAAGTATAATTGGAATCACAATGGCAAAGAAAAGTATGACCTTTTGTGGACACCTGAAGAGAATGTACCTAAAAAGTATAATTGGAATCACAATGGCAAAGAAAAGTAATGACCTTCTGTGGACACCTGAAGAGAATGTACCTAAAAAGTATAATTGGAGTCACAATGGCAAAGAAAAGTATGACCATCCATGGACACCTGAATAGAATGTACCTAAAAAGTATAATTGGAATCACAATGGCAAAGAAAAGTAATGACCTTCTATGGACACCTGAACAGAATGTACCTAAAAATTATAATTGGAATCACAATGGCAAAGAAAAGTAATGACCTTCTGTGGACACCTGAACAGAATGTACCTAAAAAGTATAATTGGAATCACAATGGCAAAGAAAAGTATGACCATCTATGGACACCTGAACAGAATGTACCTAAAAATTATAATTGGAATCACAATGGCAAAGAAAAGTAATGACCTTCTGTGGACACCTGAAGAGAATGTACCTAAAAAGTATAATTGGAATCACAATGGCAAAGAAAAGTTTGACCATCCATGGACACCTGATAGAATGTACCTAAAAAGTATAATTGGAATCACAATGACAATGAAAAGTATGACCATCTATGGACACCTGAACTGAATGCACCTAAAAAGTATAATTGGAATCACAATGGCAAAGAAAAGTATGACCTTTTGTGGACACCTGAAGAGAATGTACCTAAAAAGTATAATTGGAATCACAATGACAATGAAAAGTAATGACCTTTTGTGGACACCTGAAGAGAATGTACCTAAAAAGTATAATTGGAATCACAATGGCAAAGAAAAGTATGACCTTTTGTGGACACCTGAAGAGAATGTACCTAAAAAGTATAATTGGAATCACAATGACAAAGAAAAGTAATGACCTTTTGTGGACACCTGAAGAGAATGTACCTAAAAAGTATAATTGGAATCACAATGACAAAGAAAGGTAATGACCTTTTGTGGACACCTGAAGAGAATGTACCTAAAAAGTATAATTGGAATCACAATGACAAAGAAAAGTAATTACCTTCTGTGGACACCTGAAGAGAATGTACCTAAAAAGTATAATTGGAATCACAATGACAAAGAAAAGTAATGACCTTTTGTGGACACCTGAAGAGAATGTACCTAAAAAGTATAATTGGAATCACAATGACAAAGAAAAGTAATGACCTTTTGTGGACACCTGAAGAGAATGTACCTAAAAAGTATAATTGGAATCACAATGACAAAGAAAAGTAATTACCTTCTGTGGACACCTGAAGAGAATGTACCTAAAAAGTATAATTGGAATCACAATGACAAAGAAAAGTAATGACCTTTTGTGGACACCTGAAGAGAATGTACCTAAAAAGTATAATTGGAATCACAATGACAAAGAAAGGTAATGACCTTTTGTGGACACCTGAAGAGAATGTACCTAAAAAGTATAATTGGAATCACAATGACAAAGAAAAGTAATTACCTTCTGTGGACACCTGAAGAGAATGTACCTAAAAAGTATAATTGGAATCACAATGACAAAGAAAAGTAATTACCTTCTGTGGACACCTGAAGAGAATGTACCTAAAAAGTATAATTGGAATCACAATGACAAAGAAAAGTAATGACCTTTTGTGGACACCTGAAGAGAATGTACCTAAAAAGTATAATTGGAATCACAATGACAAAGAAAAGTAATTACCTTCTGTGGACACCTGAAGAGAATGTACCTAAAAAGTATAATTGGAATCACAATGACAAAGAAAAGTAATGACCTTTTTTTGGACTCCTGAAGAGAATGTACCTAAAAAGTATAATTGGAATCACAATGACAAAGAAAAGTAATGACCTTTTGTGGACACCTGAAGAGAATGTACCTAAAAAGTATAATTGGAATCACAATGACAAAGAAAAGTAATTACCTTCTGTGGACACCTGAAGAGAATGTACCTAAAAAGTATAATTGGAATCACAATGACAAAGAAAAGTAATGACCTTTTGTGGACACCTGAAGAGAATGTACCTAAAAAGTATAATTGGAATCACAATGACAAAGAAAAGTAATGACCTTTTGTGGACACCTGAAGAGAATGTACCTAAAAAGTATAATTGGAATCACAATGACAAAGAAAAGTAATTACCTTCTGTGGACACCTGAAGAGAATGTACCTAAAAAGTATAATTGGAATCACAATGGCAAAGAAAAGTAATGACCTTCTGTGGACACCTGAAGAGAATGTACCTAAAAAGTATAATTGGAATCACAATGACAAAGAAAAGTAATGACCTTCTGTGGACACCTGAAGAGAATGTACCTAAAAAGTATAATTGGAATCACAATGACAAAGAAAAGTAATGACCTTTTGTGGACACCTGAAGAGAATGTACCTAAAAAGTATAATTGGAATCACAATGACAAAGAAAAGTAATGACCTTCTGTGGACACCTGAAGAGAATGTACCTAAAAAGTATAATTGGAATCACAATGACAAAGAAAAGTAATGACCTTCTGTGGACACCTGAAGAGAATGTACCTAAAAAGTATAATTGGAATCACAATGACAAAGAAAAGTAATGACCTTTTGTGGACACCTGAAGAGAATGTACCTAAAAAGTATAATTGGAATCACAATGGCAAAGAAAAGCATTACCTTCTGTGGACACCTGAAGAGAATGTACCTAAAAAGTATAATTGGAATCACAATGGCAAAGAAAAGTATGACCTTTTGTGGACACCTGAAGAGAATGTACCTAAAAAGTATAATTGGAATCACAATGGTAAAGAAAAGCATTACCTTCTGTGGACACCTGAAGAGAATGTACCTAAAAAGTATAATTGGAATCACAATGGCAAAGAAAAGTATGACCTTTTGTGGACACCTGAAGAGAATGTACCTAAAAAGTATAATTGGAATCACAATGGCAAAGAAAAGTATGACCTTTTGTGGACACCTGAAGAGAATGTACCTAAAAAGTATAATTGGAATCACAATGGCAAAGAAAAGCATTACCTTCTGTGGACACCTGAAGAGAATGTACCTAAAAAGTATAATTGGAATCACAATGGCAAAGAAAAGTATGACCTTTTGTGGACACCTGAAGAGAATGTACCTAAAAAGTATAATTGGAATCACAATGGCAAAGAAAAGTATGACCTTTTGTGGACACCTGAAGAGAATGTACCTAAAAAGTATAATTGGAATCACAATGGCAAAGAAAAGCATTACCTTCTGTGGACACCTGAAGAGAATGTACCTAAAAAGTATAATTGGAATCACAATGGCAAAGAAAAGCATTACCTTCTGTGGACACCTGAAGAGAATGTACCTAAAAAGTATAATTGGAATCACAATGGCAAAGAAAAGTATGACCTTTTGTGGACACCTGAAGAGAATGTACCTAAAAAGTATAATTGGAATCACAATGGCAAAGAAAAGCATTACCTTCTGTGGACACCTGAAGAGAATGTACCTAAAAAGTATAATTGGAATCACAATGGCAAAGAAAAGTATGACCTTTTGTGGACACCTGAAGAGAATGTACCTAAAAAGTATAATTGGAATCACAATGGCAAAGAAAAGTATGACCTTTTGTGGACACCTGAAGAGAATGTACCTAAAAAGTATAATTGGAATCACAATGGCAAAGAAAAGCATTACCTTCTGTGGACACCTGAAGAGAATGTACCTAAAAAGTATAATTGGAATCACAATGGCAAAGAAAAGTATGACCTTTTGTGGACACCTGAAGAGAATGTACCTAAAAAGTATAATTGGAATCACAATGGCAAAGAAAAGTATGACCTTTTGTGGACACCTGAAGAGAATGTACCTAAAAAGTATAATTGGAATCACAATGGCAAAGAAAAGCATTACCTTCTGTGGACACCTGAAGAGAATGTACCTAAAAAGTATAATTGGAATCACAATGGCAAAGAAAAGCATTACCTTCTGTGGACACCTGAAGAGAATGTACCTAAAAAGTATAATTGGAATCACAATGGCAAAGAAAAGTATGACCATCTATGGACACCTGAACAGAATGTACCTAAAAAGTATAATTGGAATCACAATGGCAATGAAAAGTATGACCATCTATGAACACCTGAACAGAATGTACCTAAAAAGTATAATTGGAATCACAATGACAAAGAAAAGTAATGACCTTCTGTGGACACCTGAACAGAATGTACCTAAAAAGTATAATTGGAATCACAATGGCAATGAAAAGTATGACCATCCATGGACACCTGAACAGAATGTACCTAAAAAGTATAATTGAAATCACAATGACAAAGAAAAGTAATGACCTTCTGTGGACACCTGAACAGAATGTACCTAAAAAGTATAATTGGAATCACAATGACAAAGAAAAGTAATGACCTTCTGTGGACACCTGAACAGAATGTACCTAAAAAGTATAATTGGAATCACAATGACAAAGAAAAGTAATGACCTTCTGTGGACACCTGAACAGAATGTACCTAAAAAGTATAATTGGAATCACAATGACAAAGAAAAGTAATGACCTTCTGTGGACACCTGAACAGAATGTACCTAAAAAGTAAAATTGGAATCACAATGACAAAGAAAAGTATGACCATCTATGGACAGCTGAACAGAACGTACCTAAAAAGTATAATTGGAATCACAATGGCAAAGAAAAGTATGACCATCTATGGACAGCTGAACAGAATGTACCTAAAAAGTATAATTGGAATCACAATGGCAAAGAAAAGTATGACCAACTATGGACACCTGAACAGAATGTACCTAAAAAGTATAATTGGAATCACAATGGCAAAGAAAAGTATGACCATCTATGAACACCTGAACAGAATGTACCTAAAAAGTATAATTGGAATCACAATGACAAAGAAAAGTATGACCTTTTGTGGACACCTGAAGAGAATGTACCTAAAAAGTATAATTGGAATCACAATGGCAAAGAAAAGTATGACCATCTATGGACACCTGAACAGAATGTACCTAAAAAGTATAATTGGAATCACAATGGCAATGAAAAGTATGACCATCTATGGACACCTGAATAGAATGTACCTAAAAAGTATAATTGGAATCACAATGACAAAGAAAAGTATGACCATCTATGAACACCTGAACAGAATGTACCTAAAAAGTATAATTGGAATCACAATGGCAAAGAAAAGTATGACCTTTTGTGGACACCTGAAGAGAATGTACCTAAAAAGTATAATTGGAATCACAATGACAAAGAAAAGTATGACCTTTTGTGGACACCTGAAGAGAATGTACCTAAAAAGTATAATTGGAATCACAATGGCAAAGAAAAGTATGACCTTTTGTGGACACCTGAAGAGAATGTACCTAAAAAGTATAATTGGAATCACAATGACAAAGAAAAGTATGACCAACTATGGACACCTGAACAGAATGTACCTAAAAAGTATAATTGGAATCACAATGGCAAAGAAAAGTATGACCAACTATGGACACCTGAACAGAATGTACCTAAAAAGTATAATTGGAATCACAATGGCAAAGAAAAGTATGACCATCTATGAACACCTGAACAGAATGTACCTAAAAAGTATAATTGGAATCACAATGACAAAGAAAAGTATGACCTTTTGTGGACACCTGAAGAGAATGTACCTAAAAAGTATAATTGGAATCACAATGGCAAAGAAAAGTATGACCATCTATGGACACCTGAACAGAATGTACCTAAAAGTATAATTGGAATCACAATGGCAATGAAAAGTATGACCATCTATGGACACCTGAATAGAATGTACCTAAAAAGTATAATTGGAATCACAATGACAAAGAAAAGTATGACCTTTTGTGGACACCTGAAGAGAATGTACCTAAAAAGTATAATTGGAATCACAATGGCAAAGAAAAGTATGACCTTTTGTGGACACCTGAAGAGAATGTACCTAAAAAGTATAATTGGAATCACAATGACAAAGAAAAGTATGACCTTTTGTGGACACCTGAAGAGAATGTACCTAAAAAGTATAATTGGAATCACAATGGCAAAGAAAAGTATGACCTTTTGTGGACACCTGAAGAGAATGTACCTAAAAAGTATAATTGGAATCACAATGACAAAGAAAAGTATGACCTTTTGTGGACACCTGAAGAGAATGTACCTAAAAAGTATAATTGGAATCACAATGGCAAAGAAAAGTATGACCTTTTGTGGACACCTGAAGAGAATGTACCTAAAAAGTATAATTGGAATCACAATGACAAAGAAAAGTATGACCTTTTGTGGACACCTGAAGAGAATGTACCTAAAAAGTATAATTGGAATCACAATGGCAAAGAAAAGTATGACCTTTTGTGGACACCTGAAGAGAATGTACCTAAAAAGTATAATTGGAATCACAATGGCAAAGAAAAGTATGACCTTTTGTGGACACCTGAAGAGAATGTACCTAAAAAGTATAATTGGAATCACAATGGCAAAGAAAAGTATGACCATCTATGGACACCTGAACAGAATGTACCTAAAAAGTATAATTGGAATCACAATGGCAATGAAAAGTATGACCATCTATGAACACCTGAACAGAATGTACCTAAAAAGTATAATTGGAATCACAATGACAAAGAAAAGTAATGACCTTCTGTGGACACCTGAACAGAATGTACCTAAAAAGTATAATTGGAATCACAATGGCAATGAAAAGTATGACCATCCATGGACACCTGAACAGAATGTACCTAAAAAGTATAATTGGAATCACAATGACAAAGAAAAGTAATGACCTTCTGTGGACACCTGAAGAGAATGTACCTAAAAAGTATAATTGGAATCACAATGACAAAGAAAAGTAATGACCTTCTGTGGACACCTGAACAGAATGTACCTAAAAAGTATAATTGGAATCACAATGACAAAGAAAAGTAATGACCTTCTGTGGACACCTGAAGAGAATGTACCTAAAAAGTATAATTGGAATCACAATGACAAAGAAAAGTAATGACCTTCTGTGGACACCTGAACAGAATGTACCTAAAAAGTATAATTGGAATCACAATGACAAAGAAAAGTAATGACCATCCATGGACACCTGAACAGAATGTACCTAAAAAGTATAATTGGAATCACAATGACAAAGAAAAGTAATGACCTTCTGTGGACACCTGAACAGAATGTACCTAAAAAGTATAATTGGAATCACAATGACAAAGAAAAGTAATGACCTTCTGTGGACACCTGAACAGAATGTACCTAAAAAGTATAATTGGAATCACAATGACAAAGAAAAGTAATGACCTTCTGTGGACACCTGAACAGAATGTACCTAAAAAGTATAATTGGAATCACAATGACAAAGAAAAGTAATGACCTTCTGTGGACACCTGAACAGAATGTACCTAAAAAGTATAATTGGAATCACAATGACAAAGAAAAGTAATGACCTTCTGTGGACACCTGAACAGAATGTACCTAAAAAGTATAATTGGAATCACAATGACAAAGAAAAGTAATGACCTTCTGTGGACACCTGAACAGAATGTACCTAAAAAGTATAATTGGAATCACAATGACAAAGAAAAGTAATGACCTTCTGTGGACACCTGAACAGAATGTACCTAAAAAGTATAATTGGAATCACAATGACAAAGAAAAGTAATGACCTTCTGTGGACACCTGAACAGAATGTACCTAAAAAGTATAATTGGAATCACAATGACAAAGAAAAGTAATGACCTTCTGTGGACACCTGAAGAGAATGTACCTAAAAAGTATAATTGGAATCACAATGGCAAAGAAAAGTAATGACCTTCTGTGGACACCTGAACAGAATGTACCTAAAAAGTATAATTGGAATCACAATGACAAAGAAAAGTATGACCATCTATGGACAGCTGAACAGAATGTACCTAAAAAGTATAATTGGAATCACAATGGCAAAGAAAAGTATGACCAACTATGGACACCTGAACAGAATGTACCTAAAAAGTATAATTGGAATCACAATGGCAAAGAAAAGTATGACCATCTATGGACAGCTGAACAGAATGTACCTAAAAAGTATAATTGGAATCACAATGGCAAGGAAAAGTATGACCATCTATGGACACCTGAACAGAATGTACCTAAAAAGTATAATTGGAATCACAATGGCAAAGAAAAGTATGACCAACTATGGACACCTGAACAGAATGTACCTAAAAAGTATAATTGGAATCACAATGGCAAAGAAAAGTATGACCATCTATGGACACCTGAACAGAATGTACCTAAAAAGTATAATTGGAATCACAATGGCAAAGAAAAGTAATGACCTTCTGTGGACACCTGAACAGAATGTACCTAAAAAGTATAATTGGAATCACAATGACAAAGAAAAGTATGACCATCTATGGACAGCTGAACAGAATGTACCTAAAAAGTATAATTGGAATCACAATGGCAAAGAAAAGTATGACCAACTATGGACACCTGAACAGAATGTACCTAAAAAGTATAATTGGAATCACAATGGCAAAGAAAAGTATGACCATCTATAGACAGCTGAACAGAATGTACCTAAAAAGTATAATTGGAATCACAATGGCAAAGAAAAGTATGACCATCTATGGACAGCTGAACAGAATGTACCTAAAAAGTATAATTGGAATCACAATGACAAAGAAAAGTATGACCATCTATGGACACCTGAACAGAATGTACCTAAAAAGTATAATTGGAATCACAATGGCAAAGAAAAGTTTGACCATCCATGGACAGCTGAACAGAATGTACCTAAAAAGTATAATTGGAATCACAATGGCAAAGAAAAGTTTGACCATCCATGGACAGCTGAACAGAATGTACCTAAAAAGTATAATTGGAATCACAATGACAAAGAAAAGTATGACCATCCATGGACAGCTGAACAGAATGTACCTAAAAAGTATAATTGGAATCACAATGACAAAGAAAAGTATGACCATCCATGGACAGCTGAACAGAATGTACCTAAAAAGTATAATTGGAATCACAATGGCAAAGAAAAGTTTGACCATCCATGGACAGCTGAACAGAATGTACCTAAAAAGTATAATTGGAATCACAATGACAAAGAAAAGTATGACCATCCATGGACAGCTGAACAGAATGTACCTAAAAAGTATAATTGGAATCACAATGGCAAAGAAAAGTTTGACCATCCATGGACAGCTGAACAGAATGTACCTAAAAAGTATAATTGGAATCACAATGACAAAGAAAAGTATGACCATCCATGGACAGCTGAACAGAATGTACCTAAAAAGTATAATTGGAATCACAATGGCAAAGAAAAGTTTGACCATCCATGGACAGCTGAACAGAATGTACCTAAAAAGTATAATTGGAATCACAATGGCAAAGAAAAGTATGACCATCTATGGACAGCTGAACAGAATGTACCTAAAAAGTATAATTGGAATCACAATGGCAAAGAAAAGTATGACCATCTATGGACAGCTGAACAGAATGTACCTATAAAGTATAATTGGAATCACAATGGCAAAGAAAAGTTTGACCATCCATGGACAGCTGAACAGAATGTACCTAAAAAGTATAATTGGAATCACAATGACAAAGAAAAGTAATGACCTTTTGTGGACACCTGAAGAGAATGTACCTAAAAAGTATAATTGGAATCACAATGACAAAGAAAAGTAATGACCTTTTGTGGACACCTGAAGAGAATGTACCTAAAAAGTATAATTGGAATCACAATGGCAAAGAAAAGCATTACCTTCTGTGGACACCTGAAGAGAATGTACCTAAAAAGTATAATTGGAATCACAATGGCAAAGAAAATTATGACCTTTTGTGGACACCTGAAGAGAATGTACCTAAAAAGTATAATTGGAATCACAATGGCAAAGAAAAGCATTACCTTCTGTGGACACCTGAAGAGAATGTACCTAAAAAGTATAATTGGAATCACAATGGCAAAGAAAATTATGACCATCTATGAACACCTGAACAGAATGTACCTAAAAAGTATAATTGGAATCACAATGGCAAAGAAAAGCATTACCTTCTGTGGACACCTGAAGAGAATGTACCTAAAAAGTATAATTGGAATCACAATGGCAAAGAAAAGCATTACCTTCTGTGGACACCTGAAGAGAATGTACCTAAAAAGTATAATTGGAATCACAATGGCAATGAAAAGTATGACCATCTATGAACACCTGAACAGAATGTACCTAAAAAGTATAATTGGAATCACAATGACAAAGAAAAGTAATGACCTTCTGTGGACACCTGAACAGAATGTACCTAAAAAGTATAATTGGAATCACAATGACAAAGAAAAGTAATGACCTTTTGTGGACACCTGAAGAGAATGTACCTAAAAAGTATAATTGGAATCACAATGACAAAGAAAAGTAATGACCTTCTGTGGACACCTGAACAGAATGTACCTAAAAAGTATAATTGGAATCACAATGACAAAGAAAAGTAATGACCTTCTGTGGACACCTGAACAGAATGTACCTAAAAAGTATAATTGGAATCACAATGACAAAGAAAAGTAATGACCTTCTGTGGACACCTGAACAGAATGTACCTAAAAAGTATAATTGGAATCACAATGACAAAGAAAAGTAATGACCTTCTGTGGACACCTGAACAGAATGTACCTAAAAAGTATAATTGGAATCACAATGACAAAGAAAAGTAATGACCTTCTGTGGACACCTGAAGAGAATGTACCTAAAAAGTATAATTGGAATCACAATGACAAAGAAAAGTAATGACCTTCTGTGGACACCTGAAGAGAATGTACCTAAAAAGTATAATTGGAATCACAATGGCAAAGAAAAGTAATGACCTTCTGTGGACACCTGAAGAGAATGTACCTAAAAAGTATAATTGGAATCACAATGGCAAAGAAAAGTAATGACCTTCTGTGGACACCTGAACAGAATGTACCTAAAAAGTATAATTGGAATCACAATGACAAAGAAAAGTAATGACCTTCTGTGGACACCTGAACAGAATGTACCTAAAAAGTATAATTGGAATCACAATGACAAAGAAAAGTAATGACCTTCTGTGGACACCTGAAGAGAATGTACCTAAAAAGTATAATTGGAATCACAATGACAAAGAAAAGTAATGACCTTCTGTGGACACCTGAAGAGAATGTACCTAAAAAGTATAATTGGAATCACAATGGCAAAGAAAAGTATGACCATCTATGGACACCTGAACAGAATGTACCTAAAAAGTATAATTGGAATCACAATGCCAAAGAAAAGTATGACCATCTATGGACACCTGAACAGAATGTACCTAAAAAGTATAATTGGAATCACAATGACAAAGAAAAGTATGACCATCTATGGACACCTGAACAGAATGTACCTAAAAAGTATAATTGGAATCACAATGACAAAGAAAAGTAATGACCTTCTGTGGACACCTGAAGAGGATGTACCTAAAAAGTATAATTGGAATCACAATGACAAAGAAAAGTATGACCATCTATGGACACCTGAACAGAATGTACCTAAAAAGTATAATTGGAATCACAATGGCAAAGAAAAGTATGACCTTTTGTGGACACCTGAAGAGAATGTACCTAAAAAGTATAATTGGAATCACAATGGCAAAGAAAAGCATTACCTTCTGTGGACACCTGAAGAGAATGTACCTAAAAAGTATAATTGGAATCACAATGGCAAAGAAAAGTATGACCTTTTGTGGACACCTGAAGAGAATGTACCTAAAAAGTATAATTGGAATCACAATGGCAAAGAAAAGCATTACCTTCTGTGGACACCTGAAGAGAATGGACCTAAAAAATACAATTGGAATCACAATGGCAAAGAAAAGTATGACCTTCTGTGGACACCTGAGGAGGATGAACTTAAAAAAGTGTAACTGGAATCACAATGGCAAAGAAAAGCATGACCTTCTGTGGACACCTAAAGAGGGTGGACCTAAGAAGTATAATTGTAATCACAATGGCAAAGAAACGTATGACCTTCTGTGGAGACCTAAAGAGGATGGACCTAAGAAGTATAATTGTAATCACAATGGCAAAGAAACGTATGATCTTCTGTGGACACCTGAAGAGAATGTACCTAAAAAGTATAATTGGAATCACAATGGCAAAGAAACGTATGATCTTCTGTGGACACCTGAAGAGAATGTACCTAAAAGGTTTAGCAAAGAATGTATTGAACCACCATGGAAGAAACTGTGGGTAAAGGAACATTAAATCTGAGTAGAAGAAGAAAAAAGTACGACAGTTCTTGATTCAGAGGAAATGAATGATTTGACGGTAGAGAAAACAGATAAACATTTGGTGGTCATATCGGAAGGGAAAGGCAGAGAAGAATGGAGAGGGTGAATGGATTTATGTTGAAAAAATGGGTTATGGTAATGTATTTCATAGTAACCTGAAAGGAATAATAATAAGTAAATATTACGAAAATCTGATTAAGTTTACATCATCTTATATTTTGATTTTCATTTTTTAAACCAGCTTGTTTATATAATAATATTATAAATGTGTGTGGTTTTAAATATAACAGGTTACAAAAATAAATCTTCATTCTGATCTAGAGGTTCTGCCCGGTATATCATAGATTGCGTTTTGAGTCACTTCTGTGGAATAACAAAGTTTCTTGTCTCAAGAACATAGTTTTAAAACATTTCCACTACTATAATAAGAGAAGAACCATCTCTTCTGTAACCAGTTAATTTGGTACAATAATGGGAGAAGCATTGAAAATAGCAACCTTTATGTTATGTCGTCAGATTTATAAAATATAATAATATATTAACACAACTTTTTTTCCAAATAAAAAACAAAGTGAAGTGTAACCAAATAACAAACCTCATTAATACTTTCCAAATAATGTTTTCGTCCTAATAACTTTTGAGAAGTTACATTACGTACTGTAATGTTAATTGATAACCTAACCATGATTCAAAATATATCTTTTTAATAATCAACAATTGATCAAATACAAGGGTGGTGTTACATTTGCTTTGATTTTTTTAGGTTTTTTTTTATACCTAAGGTAATTTTTAACATTTACTATAGAACCCATAAAAGAAGTAGAGGGAAATTAGAATATTAAAGTGATTAAACTGGAATGTTATTAATTATTATTATTATTATTATTTTTTTTTTACATGCAACTGAGTGGGAAACCGAAAAAAAGGAGCAAAATCGGACCTGAAATTCGTTAGAAAAGTGCATAAAAATGTATTTTTGTTGCATTTTGAGTGCATCGCTACACTATTTTTTACATATCTAAGGCTCGGTGGGTCGTATAAAATAAAAATATAATAATAACACTCGTGAATGAAGGGACTATTGAAATGGTGGGATATAGTAACATTATGAGTACCTCAAAAAATTGGAATTTCTAGATTTAAGATTTTCTTCACTAATAATGCAGCAAATGGGATAAAAATCATCAGATGTTCACGAAAATTGAACAAATTATGTGTATTTACACTAGAAAGAGCACCTATTTACTGAAAGAGTATTATAGAAATATCGAATAATATTAATATTTATGTTTTGTATTTTTGGTTAGTGTTTATTGAAAAATTAAACAAAAATGTAGAAACTACCAAAAGTAAGAGAACACGCGGAAAATGACCTCTAAAACAAATATGATTGGCAGTGTTATTAGCCAAGCAGTGATAACACTTATAATTCAGTTACCACTTTCGGCATAGTTTTATATCAAAATTTTAACACACTTGTACTGAATTAAGTGCTTACCTCTTCCAACAAATATTTAATTTATCTCACAACATCGACAAAGATCGGTACGAGATGATTTTTTTGCACCGTCAACGTAATGTCCTTACTGCGTAGAAGGAAACTGAGAGAATATTAAACTAGATGAACAGAGTATTGAAAGAGAAGCAGCATAAAGCCACTTTAGGCAAGATAATGAATAGTAAATGAAAGTATTAAGAACACAAAGATGGAAGATAACGTAGTGTAAATATTTGACTTGAAAAGGAGGCATTTATCTCTAAAGGCTCTCCCACGGGATCTATACAATCTCATATTTATCCTGGGTAATGGAAAATATAATGTAGGAAATTAAATAGATTTATAATAATATCAATCCTTTTTTTATTATTGTAATTTTTATATATTAGCTTTTAATATGAATCTTATTTTTTATAATAAAATTAGTAATATAATAAATATTTTTAAACCTTAGAACTAAATATAAATATATTACACACCTATGTTAAGATTAAAGAGTGATTCCATTCAAACTAATGATTTGGCAACGTTTCGCTATCATGGGTGGTACCCATCAGTCTAGATATCAACGCTTATCTATTTTATAGTGCATAGCTAATCACACATGTATACACAGGTTGATTTTTAAGTATAGCATAACTAAGAGGTACTTGAAGGCAGAATCAATGCGGATCTAGATAGTTTACAATATTATATTTTTTGTAAGTTTGAAATTTTTGTCCGCCATCTCGGATTGTCCATAATCAATTAAACGTATTTTTTAAATAGGAAAGTGGACATTTGATTCACGAATTTCACGTACAATTTAACAAGAAAAACTATCGTGATGCAGTTTTTCGATAAGTGTCTTCATTTTCAAGTTGAAAGCATTCAAAGTTGCAATGACGGGAAAAAGTTTTAGCAATAAAATGGGGTAAAATACGCGGTCGAAAAATTTCTATTATATTTTTCCTGTAGAATACATCCAAATTGAACTTTAAACACTATAATGTCAATGATAATAAACAATAACCAATAATTAAAAACACAGTTACAATTTAAATTCCAACTGTCATTATTCACTTTAAATATTACCACATTTAATTTTAAAATTTAACTAATTTTTTTCGATCACACATTACTAATACAATTTTGAAAGCATACCTTTCTACAATAAATATTTAAAGTACCACACCTTTACAGATTGCCAGTGCGCTAACCTCAAGTAATATCCGTTTACGGAAGTAGGCCTAGTTTAAATCAGCTGTTTGCATTACGATACAACAATGTAGCTTATTACTTCTCATTTCACCTGTAAAGTAAGCTGCAGTGGTTCTAAATTGTTTTCTGTTTCGTTATTGGATGAATTCTGCAGGAAAAACACAATAGTAAAGTTTGGAGAACAAGTGATGAAATTTAGTCAGTTTTACTGTCATAGGGTTTGATTGATGGAAAACAAGCTAAACTTTAACATTAAAATATTTTTCTGGGATCTTATATGAGGAAAGGGCTCTAATAACTTATTCCACATTGATTACAAAATTGATTCAAATGGAATTTACTACAATGCATAAAATCGCGATTAACTTACTTTATAAAAACTTTCACTCACACATTCATACTGTTTGTATCACGTGTGTACTCTAACACAATATACAATCCATACAATCTTGTAATGTATATTTCATATTTCAGTATTTAAATTCATACAACAATGTCCAAAAATATATGATTTTTGCCCTTGGGAAATATCAGATAATACTTATGTTGCATAATATTATAATATAATTATTGAACTTATATTATAATAATAATATAAGACCCACCAAGATCGGGCGTCGGGGGGATTGGGAGTCATATAATATAAGATCGGGAGTGGGAAGGTTTAGAATATCCTCTTTATAAATCATATAAACTGAACTCTCTGATAAACCTTGTAGATATTTTTCTTTAGCCAAATCAAAATATATTTAAAATGTCCAAAAAAATTTCGTTATCCTTACAGCCACCGTTTTGTTTTTTCACCTAACATTTTTATTTTAACAACGGTTTGTTCATTTGAATTGAAATTTGCTAAGGAGTTTTATAATTTAAAGACTTAAGTAACATTTACTCAGCTGACTAGTGCCACCAAAAATTAAAACAGCTGATTGTTGTGGCTGACTAGCAGTGATGGACGCCGCGTGACTGGAGATTATTTTAGTATAATTATTGTTTCATATAAACTGACTTTTATTATTTTTTCGATTTTTTTAAAAATTATACATACTTGTGTTTGTAATTAAATTACCTAAAAAAAGGTATTTGTAGTAACTTTTTTTACGATTTGCTGTTTTAAAGTTATTTAAGGTTAAAAAATTTAAATAGCCACCATTTTAAAATGTTTTTCTTATGAACTGCATTCAACTTTCTACAGTTCTTGAAGCTTCTCTTCCCTTTCCAGTTTTATCCTTTAGATTGACATAATTGGGATTTACATGCTCACCACCGGTCCAATTACAAAGTACAAAGTCTATCATGTAGAACGACTGTGATAACTAACACTGTAACGCGTACATTCTCATTATGTTAATTACATGTGTGAAAACGATAACCTATCCATAGTTTCAACTTCCATGTGGACACAATTTATATTTGATCCTACACGCGGTTACAAAGCAATTGTTCTGATGATAGTGTATAGTTGGGAAATTATGTTCTGTAATAAATTATTCAA
Organism: Aphrophora alni; assembly: GCA_963513935.1. Taxonomy (NCBI): domain Eukaryota; kingdom Metazoa; phylum Arthropoda; class Insecta; order Hemiptera; family Aphrophoridae; genus Aphrophora; species Aphrophora alni. The sequence goes on from OY740768.1 coordinate 140,202,066, forward strand.
TTGTTACAACTTCTTGTATACTTGTAATGTATATATCTCTATAAGGGATTACAAATTTTGTTGAAATAATCTCCTGTCTTCAGGTTCTAGAGAGCAAAACTAAAAATTGTGCCCCGACACAGTCACGGTCATGATACCAGTGATACTCACACACCACAATTATTTATTGATTCATTAAATCTATACATTAAATAAATATATTAACACATAATTTTAACTAGGCGTATATAGTAATCATAAATATTTAGTAAGAATTTATTTCATATGAAAGTTACAGTTAAATTATAGCAAAAGCTTTCATAGATTAACAACCAAACACTTGTTTTATTTTTAGTGTACAAACAAACTGAAGTGGATACTTGTGGTGTTTTATGCTTCAAAGGCGGATCTCGAAACTCTGAAATAATTAATCCTGAAATAAAACTGGATCTACACAAAGGGAGAACAAATACTTCAAGTATAACAATGAACGTGGGTATTTGAAATACGAATGTAATTAATTTTGCAATTGAGTATTGCATAAAGTGTAATTTGAAGGAGATATAGCCCTTTGTATTTATTAACGATGTCAATCTAGTTCTAAAGTGATATTGATGGATTGTTGTATGAAATATAACAATAAAATTTTGGTAATTTTGGTAATCATAAAAAAAAACCAAACTACAATTTTTGACAGAGCATCACGTTTCGTGTTCTCAGAAATCAAAATGTGATTTTCGAAATGACATCAGTAGGAAACTCTTAAACGAGAGTACAACAAATTAAAAGTCTTTCTAGTTGAGCACACTGCTGCAAACCGGATATGAAAACATTCATCCTATTGGAAATGACGGGATTTTAAAGTTTACAAAGAGTACGGGTGAAACTGCTTTTTACCACCCTACTTTTTTAAAAGTTTACCTCAGAATTTCTTCTCGTTGTTAAAAAATAACGACTCATAGTTTTTTAATCCTAATTGCACTACTTCCTAGTGTAAAAAGGCTGTGTTAAATGACATATCATTGACCCTCTTCTTATTAAAACCTTTTAGTTAATTCCTAGATCTTGGACTTCAGGTGATACCCTAAATTTTTTTAACATCAGAAACTTTTTTTTAGGTTCCAAACAAACAGCTTGTAGGAAAAAATTCTGAGGTCAACTTTTTTTAAAGTATTACGGTAAAAAGCGTACTACGACCTTTTTATTATCTTCAAGACCCTGTCATTTTCGATAGGATGATTTTTTTTTAGATCCAATTTACGGGACTGGCCCCAATTAACAAATACCTTTAATTTGATATACATATCAACCTATGCTCTCATTACGACTTTCTTCTGACTTCCTGTGGGCCGTCCCCCATTGGAGTTAAGAGCAACGGTCAGTAAGAGCATCAACACCAATACATTTAGGTGAAATATACATACGGAGATTTTCAATTTTCAAACCTAAACCATATAATTAAAGGTAGGGAGGAAGGGACTTAAAACTACCTGTATATATAGTAATAATATCGTTACTACAATTAAGCACCTTATTTTATCAAGAATAATTGTAACAAAACATTATTAACTTATCTTAAAAGATAAAACATGTTTTAAAACAAGACTTTGTTACAGATTTAGCAGAGTGAAGTGACTGATAAAAATAACTGAATAATTTACTTTATACATTCTTCAAACTATAAGCTAGTGAGAAAAGATATTACCTTAGTTACTTAAAGATATTAAGATATCATATCTTAGTTTCTTAAGAAACTCTTCTTTCATAGTTACCCTACTTATTGTAAAGTATTCATGAAAGTTGACAAGTAAATAATGAACGACGTCGTCACAGCTTCCTACAGTGATAGATGAGTTATGGTCAATATAGCACATAAAGGGTAATCTTAGTATCACTATAGTTTAGAGTATCTGTTGCTAATGCCATGACATGTAATATTACAAAAAAGTTCATATAATAACCTTTAATATAATCAATAACTTAAATAAATGGTGCTGGAACATGTACAAACTTTGTGTCACTCGTCCTCAAATGTAACTGCACTTTGAGACACTCTGAATATACGTCAAGTGATTATTCTTTATTATTCTGTATAATTCCTGCATTATACTAGGTTGAATCCATTACATGAGGTGATGTTAGATAGATTACCTGACAAACGAACACTACAAAGGGTCTGTACAGCCAAATTTGACGATTTTAACTGTAGGATTTCATATATTCTGGGAACTGATCAGTTTCAAATGTAAAAATCTAAATATTTACAAAAATCAAATAACTCAAAATGAATCCTACGTACAAAACAAGATGTAAATTTCATTATCGGCGATAGCTAATCACTTACCCTTGACTAAATATAAGTTATTGCATCTTATTTATGTTTTGTATTTTCGTACTTAGATTTTTTTTTTTTCGAAATTAGACGCAGATAAACAGGCTGATTGATCTCTTCTTTCTTTTTATTCTTGATGCAGTGCCTGTCCACGGAGGCGAAGTTAGACGCAGATAAACAAGCTCATTGATCTCTTCTTTCCTCGTATTCTTGATGCAGTGTCTGTCTACGGGGGCGAAATTAGACGCAGATAAACAAGCTCATTGATCTCTTCTTTCCTTTTATTTTTGATGCAGTGCTTGTCCACGGAGGCGAAGTTAGACGCAGATAAACAAGCTCTTTGTACTCGTCTTTTCATTTTGTCTTGACCTTGTTATTAATATTTATATATTTCGTTTTATATTTAAATATATATATTCTAAACAACACCACGACTTATGGACACACTGTATTATATTTGAAATATGAAACTTATGACACTTAACAGTTTTATATATATTATAATAACATTTAAATATATTATATTTATATTTTGTATCAAATACAAAAATCAAAAAATCCTGATTATCTCACCTAGTATAAATTGTTTTATTCAACATAATTAGGCTTTAATGGTTTGTCAGTCCATTTTAAGGCAATGTTTTAAATTGAATATTGTGCCAGCCATGTTGAAATTTAATGGTTGTAAATTGAAAATTTTATTTTTCATAATAAAGAGTTTTATCACAACTGTACTAAAACCTGAAAGTTGTGATATAAAGTAAAACTCGATGGATAAAATCATTTAGTTTAACTTGAAAAATTTGTCTTATATTATAATCAGTATCTGAATTATTAATCTAAAAGAGTTTCAAGATCGTTAGAAGTAGTAGTAGTAAAGTGAAGAGAAATACACTTGGGAACTCTGGAGATCTATTGTACCACATTATTTTTTTACAAAACGGGGAATTCTCTGCTATAGAAATCCCTCCAGCCCCAAGGAGAGGGTCAGGTGTGGGTATCTCATCTATATCCACATTGATATCTGGTACCTCTTAAAATTGATAGACCTTTTACTGCATCGCATTCGACAATTTGGTTATGTGGAATTCTCCCTAGAATCCAGGTCCCATTTTTCTCAGTAAATACGTAATTTATCTCCCCTAGTTTCCCCTGGCGGTAGCGAAATGTTCCTTATACCACATTATTTAGGCCTTTCTGGCCTGTCTTCTCTTACTCGTTGGGTATCACCAAAGCGATTCCTATTGAGTGGGCAGTTTGACCATTTTGTACTGGGTTAATAATTAACTCCAAGTTGTCTAGGAAATCTCTTCGAAGCGGAGAACTCCACTTTCTGATGTTCGCCACGGAGGGCGTGCTCCATTTTATCAGCACGTTGAGTTGCTATGACGTCCCTGAAAATACTGTTATTTTTAATTTATCTCGCCACGTTTTTCCTATGAGGAGCTAGAGAAACGATGGTCTACCCAGCCGGACGCCCGCTTGGTCAGTTGAGGCTAAATACTGTGCGAGATCAACAAGTACCCCACTGCTTTGTTGGCTATACCTTGTGCAATGGTGTGTCATTTACCCCATCAGTATTAATCGATTTATACTTTAATGTTAGGCTCAAAACAGATGAAAAGGAAGAAATGAAGACATAGGTAAAGAGAGTTAACCGGTGAAATAGAGCTGACAGAATATATCCAGAAACACACACCTCCACGGGAGTAGAAGGGCGTGCATATTACAGGAAAGACCAAAGAACAAAATGAAAAGTATAGATTTGAGGAGGCACCACCTTCATGGGAGTAGGAGGGCGTGCAGATTATAGGAAAGACGAAAGAACAACATGAAGAATTGAGATTTGAGGATGCACCACATTCACGAGACTGGGAGGGCGTGCGGATTATAGGAAAGACCAAAGAACAACATAAAGAGTAGAGATTTTAGGAGGCACCACCTTCACGGGAGTGAGAGGGCGTACAGATTACAGGAAAGACCAAAGAACAACATGAAAAGTAGAGATTTGAGGAGGCACCACCTTCACGGGAGTAGAGAGCTTGCAGATTACAGGAAAGACCAAAGAACAACAGAAAGCGTAGAGGTTTAAGGAGGCACCACCTTTACGGGAGTGGGCGGCGTGCAGGTTACAGGAAAGAACAAAGAACAAAATGAAGAATAATGGAGGCTGTTTACTTGGATATCCACTGGGATTAACTCAACTTTGGACAACCCAAAGTTTTACTTAAGTTTTTGGACAACTACTAATCTGTTCAAAAAATATTTGATACTGAAACCTAATCTTGAAATGTAATTTAACAAACTCGAAACGCAAATATAAGCCGCAATTAATAATTATTGCAAATTGTATTTCTTTTATTCTTTCAATTTATCTAGAAAACACACTAGATTGTAATACACTATACATAATATGTTTAGTTTCATTAACTTTGTACACTGTCAACTAACGTAAGTTAGTTACATCCAAGACGACAAGCCCCTTGTCCCAACGTAGTGATGGGATAGCAGTAATTAGTCAATGACATGTCGAACATGCTTAATGTGATGTAATTACTTGAATTGCAGTTGACGTCATTATTATAATTTAATTAAACTACAACATTGCTATAGACGTTCCTATTCTCGTTCAATTGGTTTTAATATATAAATAAGCAATATCGCTACAAATAAACAACGTAACGTGATATGTCTTTCCGTACATATATTTGTAAGCATATAACTCAAGAACCTTTGATCCAATTTTCATGCATTTTTCTTTCGTGTAGGCTATTTATGATATTTAGTTAGTGTTCAGTCTATGTTTGACTAATATCGGTTCAGTAGTTCCCAAGTTATAACTACAGTTGTCTCCACATAATACCACATAAACATCACAATTATAGACTAATTTTAAGCATTTTTTGAACATTTTTCAATGCAAAATATGATTTCAATGATAGTTTGAGCTTAAAATTAGTGTAGCAGATCCTGAGTTAAAACCATATTTGCTTTTGAAAAGTTGAAAATCCAAATTTCTTGAGATATTTATACATTTTCTTAAAATTTGTAATGTAAAATTATTTTTATTTTGATTTTGAAAGATAGACTTCCACGGTCACAAACATCATGATGATCTTGTTCTTCGGGGTTTGACCGCGTCAATATTGTCTGCACGTTGAGTACAACCGACGTTTCGGGCACTTTACAGATGTCCATTCTCAAGGCTTAACAAATGTCAAGTGACATTCTTCGGGTCGAAACCCGAAGAACAAGATCATAATGATGTAAAATTATTATTTGTTTTTTTGGCAACTATTGTAATTAATATCTTAATTTAAAATTAGTGCTGTATTTTGAAATTCACATTAACAAAAAAAAATTGATAGAGATTAAGAGGTACATTATTGTTTCGGATAGTTACGATATCTTAGCGACATCATACATTTTTTGATGAAATTGGATCAATATTTTAATTGAATTAATTATTATTAAAATAGTTTAAGGTCCAAAATATAGTCTCGGTGGTTTTAGTAACCCCAGTTAATCACAATACCACGTGACATGGTCGCACGTGACTTCCGGAATCCTGCCTAATGGTAAAACTAAAAATTATTATTGTTTACAATGAGGCCCTCAAATATAAATACACTTTAACTCTTATGCTTTATCATTTTCTCTTCTCTGAACTACCTATTTTATTTTAAAAGGGTTAAAAAACAAATTTTAATGAACATTTTAAAACATATATACTAATATTTTTAATTTACTAAAATAACCACTTTATGAATCTAGCACCAAATGTTAAAATCAAAACATCTATGTTACATTACTGAGCTTCATACATTGAATAATGAATAATTGTGTATTCCACAACTGACAAGCAGAAGGCAAATTATGGATACGCACACAGTTATTGGTCGCTATGTTGGATAGGGTGAACTTAGAGACCTCTAGTTTACGTCATTATTTTAATTTTTAAAAGGCCTTTAAAATATGTAATCACTCAATATGGGTTGCTATTTAAAATTATTGACTTACCTCCAAACTACCCCATTTTGGGGGTATGGGTTGAAAACCTTGATACTTCAAAAAACTCCTCCTTTGGTTATCTAAACTTCCCCAAAGCAAATCTGTCTATTTCCATTAATTTTATATAATCTTATTTTACGTTGAGAAACAAATTGAATAGAATTGCCAGGTATGGAAAATCAATTAGTAGATACATGTTTAGAACTTTATTCTTATTGTTTGCATCCGTAGGGATTATTTGGTGTAAGCTTAATCTGAGTCATTACGTTCGGCATTTTATAGACGTGGCTTACATAAGTTGAACGTTTTAGATACACGGCTATTTTAATTAGGTAAGTGTTTTAATTTATACTTTTATAAAACGTTCATTTAATTTTGTTTAATTTCCGTACTAGTAAAACTAAATTTGTATTAAAATAAATATAAAATGTTTCCAATATCCAATATCATTGTAACATACAGGTTTATGGAGCTGTACTTGCCGAAAAATTATAAACCCGAATACAACCAATAAACTATATAAAACTCCGCCCTCAGTTGCAAACAATATACTTAAGTTTTATAACTTGTGGTACTGATGGTACTTGTGGAGAATTAGAACTTAAAACTTTGCCTTCATGGGTCAGTCATTTGTTGTAAAAAGTTATTGTTTTAATTATTAACTGAGGAAAATCATTATAATAAACTTACAAATATTCTACAAATAACTATAAAATAATGAATTATTCAATTTTGATTTTTAAATCCATTTTTTAATCTGTAAATTAAAAATATTTCTGAAAAGATTAGACTGTCGAAGAGGTGTATACTTCTATATATGATATGAAAACTTAAAAAAAAAAGTTATATTCCCATCAACGTTTTGTTTTCTTTAACCCTTGTCCTGTTATTTTAGTAATTCAATTTAAGGTGAAAATGGGAAAGGTTTTTGCTCAGAAACGATTTCGCTAAAATTCAACACTTCGGATTATTTTCAGCATGAATAATTAATTTTTTAATACTTCTAACTGAATAATTCATTAATACAAATAGGCAAGAGTAAACAAGTTTCTTTTTTCTACTTAGAACCGTTATAACCTATGAAATTGCATTTAATAATTTTGTTTATAAGGAAACGCGATATACATTTTATTAGTTTTGTACATTCATGACACTGACTGAACTAAATTCAATATATGTTTGTTTTACTATTAATTTCAAAAAAATGCTACTATACATTAAGTATAGGTGGAAACAAAATATTATCTTTTAATCAGAAAGAAATATAAAGTTAACATCAATTTTTCTTCTGATATCTGACTCTGATATTGAAGATGTTATTATTTAAACAAATTTGATATTGAAAAAGAATTATTTCGAATAATTTGAAATTCTAATCTACGTAGATTTATTATTATTATATTGTCTGCACGCTATTATTATTAATATAAATACTGCAAACGCATTACATTAATTTCCCCACTCCACCGAATTGTAAAACCAAATAACAACGAACCAAAATTAATCATCAACAGAAATGTCGTTTTGGTAATTGTTATTCAAAAAGTGAAAAAGACTATGGATACCGTCTTTGAAAAAAACAAACAATATATTCTAATAAGAATCTAAATTTGCTTAGCTCGCTTTATAAACATTTCATCGGTATTTAACCGGTATTTGTTTAAAATCGAGTCTTTATGACTCGGTCGGGGATCATTTTTGTTTTTGCTATTTATTATGAATGTTAATATTTTATGCTTCATATTTTGCTCACGAGTTTGAATCATTTATGTCAATCACATTTTATAAACGTTTTAACGAAATAGGTAAAACATTTTAAAATAAAGTATTTTATAAGAGCTCCTTGGCCGATTTTAAATTAGTTTATTGATAACTGACGAGCCGGTATTTTTTGGAAATATAGCGATCATTATGTTTAGTTTGGTGAAATCCTAAGTTGTGATTTTTAAGGCAGTTACCCCCAAGTTTGAAGTTATTAAAAAATATTCAAAAGTTCGTTTTATACCCAAAATATTTACCCATATACCAAATTTGATTAAAATTAGTCAATACTTATAGACTGTGGAGTAGGCTACAGTATTTTTGGAATTAGAATAACACGAAACGCAAATATCCCGATAAATTATGACATCGAGTCTTCAATGCTCGAATACACAAACAATGTCTAAATGTACTGCTCAATTAAAATAACAAGTTAAATTTATCAATCTCTAAAGATCGTGAACGTATTTCGTTTGTTATTGATTCATACCGGAGGTTAAAATACGAATCTCTTGCCTTCATAACCCCTACTTCTATAAACCTTTGTTTCCACAGCCCTATCTCATCTCACCCTTAACGTTATTTCACTTCTCCACGCTATATTGCATTAGATTATCTAAAGTGACTTTTAAAACATGTGACTATACATTAGACATGGGATAAAGTAGACACGGTGTCATAGTGTAAATGATTACCACAATATATTGGAATTATTTTATTTCAACAAAAGTTTTAGTTTTCAAGTTATAATTTAAAAATAATATTGATTTTAAAATATCTATAATTATAAAACTTTTTTATCAGTTAGACTTGTGATATGATTTAAAGTTAAAATTAACCTTGAATATGATTTCTCACAAATAATGCAATTACTAACTCGAACGCGTTTCAGCGAAAATGTCGACATCTTCAGTGACGCATGAGATACATTAGTTAACCTAGTTTGTAGTTACCGAGTCGCCTGAAGAGAAAATAACTAAATATTATTATCTGTAGACCTGAGCAAATTTATATTTTATTTTAGAAATTGTAACAGCCTTACTAATTTTTGCATGAACTATATTTATATAGCGTTACATAAATATATTGTGAATATATCTGTTATAATTTGATTCTTGTAGCTCTTGCTCATTAAAGATGACAACATTTCCATTGAATTGTGTTTGAGTTCATTGAAGGTATTATTTGTGAAACATTTTATTGAAGTTTTATTTTTTATTTTTTGCTATATTTGTTAAAAAATCTTATCCATTAATTACAAAGTATTAAATTTAGCAAGTAGTAATTCATTTCAGAACCCATGAACATATTCTAGGGTTTTTTCTTTGAACATTGATTTGAGTTAATAAACTTCACATCAAACAATATTTATTGAATATAATTACTGCTTTATTTATCCCACTTAACGGTAAATACTATGTATTATATGTATTTTGAGTTATGAAATTGTAAAACATTTCCAGTGAATTTAGCTTTTTAATACTGGAGGGTCGTAAAATGTTAGAAATAAAGAGAATAGCTTATAAAAACTTTAAATTAGTACAAAATTAAAAATTATAATGAAATAACTAACCGCTCTTTCAAAACTTGACTAATTTAAAACCCTCCCCATCTGTAAACAATCAGCTGAAGCGGAACTGTTAGATCTTCTATACCTTGTTATAAGTACAAGTAGATGTTTCCTTAGTTAGTTAAAAGCTGCCTATAAGAACCCAATAACTGACGAAACCTTGGTCGGAAAGGGTCAATAAACATTAATGAAAGTACAATAGTTATAGTTATAATCATTATAAATTTTAAAGTTAAACGGCGCAATTTTAATACTATTTATATTCTTCCTAAATATATTTTACAAAAAAAAGTCCTCGAAACAATTTACCAAACATCAAAAGAAGCTTTAAAAATATATATTGTATTACGACTAGAATTTAAAAAATGTTGTGAAATCAACGTTAACAGAATATGATGGATCAGAACAGGCTTTGAATAAATTAACATTGGAGGAAATTCATGTCAAATTTTTATCCGCCTTTACCTTCGCATGAATAATATATGTCTTGAAGTATTGACGTAAGCTGTCCTCTAAGGAGCAACATCAACCCTGAGTCTTTATGTATTTCACATCAGAGCAAAATACAATTTAATTTTTTTCTTTTAAGTAGAGTATTACTTTTGTTTAATCTTTTGGATATTTAATGTTTTAGTGTTGTATTTTTTTGTTTATTTTTTTTTTCCAATTTAAATTCAGATTCTACTGATGGCTCCCTAATTGTTGTTTTTTGATCGAATATTTCTGAACTGTAATATTTTTCTACCTTGGAATTTTGTACATATTGGGTAATTAATAATTCACATTTCAGTCATATATATAATCAACATATGTACAGGATGTTTCTAAACTACGTCCTGAAACTTCACGCTATGGATTCCTTGAGTCAACATAAGTAAACAACCCTTATCACCTAAAATATATTAGATTTTTATCTCTCCGTCATTTTTTTTACAAAAAAAAAAAAAAAAAGTGTAAATAATTTAGGTACGTAGTCCAAATTTGTTATGCATATTTTAATGTAACCTTCTATTAATATACTAAAAACAAGGACATTGTTTTGTATGTTTTCAAGATGGCGGCAATTATTAATTTGTTGTAAAGTTTTTGATACATTCGACATTAAAAGTTTTAAAACATACAAAATAAAGTCATGAGTTTTTGGACATTAGTAAAACGTTACGTAAAAAAAAAATATGTTTACCAAATTTTGACTTTATATCTCAATATTTTTTTAAAATGATATGTTTTTGCAAAAAACAAAAATTGGCGGATAGACGGAAAACTAAGAATTATAAAACATGTGTTCATAGAAACCTTCTTACTTAGTTTGACAAAACACATTCTGAAATTTTACAACTTAGTTTGGAAACACCCTGTATAAATATATATTCCTTTTTAAAGACGGCTTCCATGCTTCCTTTTTACATTTGATTGATAATTTTCGAACTGAAATTTTTCATGACGATTAATTTTATTTCGTTTTTATTTCATTTTAGGAATGGTGAGTGAAAAAATCATGCAATGTTTTGACAGTATTAATTAATTAATTTTAGTGTTTACTTGACATCAACGAGAGCTGCTAGGAAATATAAAGGAGAGGGATTTTATCCAAGACAACATGAAACAAGATATAGATCCCGCAATTGTCCTTCGCTTAGTTTGGGTTGTTTTTTTAATACAAAGTATTTTATTGTGAAAACGATTTTCAAACAATCGTAGTATAAATTTACAATTATTTTTATAAAATTCTGATTTCATAAAGAAAGAATAACAGAAAATATTTAAATCAAATTTGTTTTTATCGTAAACCTAGTTCTACAGGTATCGTCATCTATAAATAAAAACTCTTACAGTTTCAACATGAACCTAAATACATAGTTAATAACAAAAGTTCATTTTTATACTCAGTTCAGTTTAAATTGATTTCAAAGGTATTGATTCATCTCAATAATTTATTACAATTTTTAATAAAAGAATTGTACAAAATGTATTGTTAATTCCCAATAATCAATATATTAAAAAAATTTTAATTAAATATTTTGATATATGTTGTATAATTTTATTAAATTATCCTTCGATATTTCAATACATTAATTCAGCCAAGATCTTCTCTGATTTTCATTAAAATCATTACTGACACCTGAGGCTTGATTAAATTCCGGAATGCTTCATAATAGCCTGTAATTTTACTCAGGCTGGGTGCATAATAAACGTCAGAATGAAATAACTATTCTTTATCACAAAATATAACCTATATAAATACTTGTTATAATGAAGTGTATATTGTACCAATAAGAAGAGTTTTATAAGTATTTATCATAACATATTTAATTATTTCATAAATTGTCTCATAAAAGAAATGCTAAGAAACAAATAGACTTTATAGTTGTTGTGAGAACCGTTTTGTTTTGTTTCTGGTACAACATTCCTTTAGATATTATGAATAGGGAGACTAACACAATAGAGGCCTTAAGGCCTAATGCTGCCTGGGTGGTGATGAGTTAATGTAATGTAAACTTAAGCTGCGACGCTACAAAACAATAGAGAAACTGTCCTTTGGGAGACGGTGGGATTTCAGCAATGTAGATAGCAAGTAATTAGCATATATTGTAGATCACTGTTTTGGTAATATTATTATTATTTTATTTTTTAACCATATTCATGTACAGGATTTGTAGATACCACTATGAATTTATTCGTTTTCAGGTATTACGTGTTTAAATAGAATTAGATTTTTAGACAAGGGTTACAAAATACCGTTTTTACAACAGTTTGTTACAAGATAACGGCTATGTATGTACATTTACAATTGACAAATGTTATGTTAGACATTTAAATTCACCTATTTCTCAAGTTCTACAGAACTTAAACGGACAATTACCTACGTCCTTCTAAACCATTTAGCATTATATATTTAAAAAATATTAGTTAATTCTTGAAAATAACTCTTTTTTTAGTAACCCATTATTTCATCCTTGTTTTTTTATGAGTATTAGATTTTGTACCAAGCGGAAAATAAACTAATTCCTAAAATCTAGCGTCAAAAAAAAAAAAAAAAAAAAAAAAAAAAAAAAAAAAAAAAAAAAGAAAAAACAGTTGAAATGGACACTATAAATTTTAACAAAATATCTCAAATAGTTCGCTTTTTTTAGTACCAGATATGACTTAAATTGGTCAAATTGGTTAAATTGGTCGAGTTTGGGTTGAAGAGGATAACTGACAGACATTTTTCAAAAAACACTTTTTTACTCAGGTAATCTTAAAACGGAAATATCGGCTTAAACTCGGCATCTATTTTTGAACCCTCTTAATAACATTCCCATATAGATGGTAAAGTTTTAATCATATACTTTAAAATTTAAAATTACAGTTATGTTAAAAATAAACTTTCAATAAGTATTATAATGATTAAAAACCAATGAAACTTTATTAAAGTACACAAACAACATTATGAAGTGTTTTCACTTAAAACATTACCATAATGGTAAGTGTGAATTATACACAGGAATGACTATATGGCAGAATAGAAATACCACTATAGCTAAATTTAAAAATCGTTTTCATGATGTATTTATTTAACAAATTCACTTGATCTACTGAATCCCTAAGTTTTGAATTGAATCGAAAGTCTTATAGAATCCATAAATATATACATAGAATATATGTGTATATATATATATATGTGTGTGTGTGTGTATATATATATAGTTAAGTTTGGACGTCGTCCAAATTTTAATGATAAAATAACAAAATAATCTTTATATCTAAAACCCATGATGGCGCCTATCAACTTGGTTTAATATACCGGGGTAAAACTAACGTCACCTATAATCTCAACACCATTTAAATAATATAGAGTACCAATTTTTTTGGCACACATCACACTTCACTTCAATATAATGCAGTGAAAACACGTTTAGGAAAATATCTCTACAATTCAATATTCCAATAATATTGTAAAAATATTTTCAGCAACACAACCCTTATATCAGTCCCACTTCAATATTCTAGAGTGGCATATTATTTTCTTTTTATAAAAATAAGATATGATTTCCTCAGAGATTTAACAATTTCAAACCTTATTTTATTGTTTCCCGAGTTTCTTCCCCAAGGACTAAACGTATAATGATATTCAGGTAGGCTAACCTTTTACAGATACAACCTCGGTTATAAATAATTTAAATGTTAAATTTTTGCATAATATTGAAAAGCCTATCAATACATTTGATTTTATTCATCTTAGATTATTGTTCGCGTATGTACACCTTCAAGGATAGGGATACTAACAAAAGCAAAGCTAGTAGAGACTGTATACCTATCAAACAGACGCCATGAAAGTAGGAATATATAAAATTACAAAGTTCAGAAAATCTAACAACTCTTTTAAAAACGCATTCTCTACTGGACGAGACCCGTTGATCTACTAATACAAATTAACATATTATAAAAATCAAGAAAACAATTTTTTGGCGTATGAGGATACGTTTTTATTAAATTGTATAATTGGGTTGGGTAAATATCATGACGGTTCCTTTAACTAGTTTTAATATGCTGCGATGAAATTAATGTAAACTGGGTCAGCATAAATTCAATACTTTAGAGTAACAGTTTTGTTAGCACACATATATTGCACTTCACGCCAATGTCCCGGTGTGCAAAATATATTCAGTAGAGCATCTCTCCACTTCAACATCCTACGCTAATAAAGTTTTCAGCAACAAATAGCGTGCATATTTGCTATTTCTTAAACGAGATATAATTCCACAGAGTTATATCTAAAAATATATAACCCAGCTCACCAGGTTTACTTCGATGTAGCTAAATTTATAATTTTAATCAGATGAGCTAACCTTTCATAGATGTGCATATCGATAAACATATGGACCTAGCCTGACCGATCTAACCTAACCACACCCTACCCAACCTAACCTATCCAATCCAATCAACCACACCCTACCCAACCCAACCTAACCAATCTAATCTAACCACACCCTATCCAACCTAACCTAACCAATCTAATCTAACCACGCCTAACCTAACTTATAAATCTAATCTAACAACACCCTACCCAACCTAACCTAACCAATCCAATCAACCACACCCTACCCAACCTAACCTAAGCAATCTAATCTAACCACACCCTATCCAACCTAACCTAACCAATCTAATCTAACCACGCCTAACCTAACTTAATAAATCTAATCTAACCACACCCTACCCAACCTAACCTAACCAATCTAATCTAACCACACCTAACCTAACTTTTAAATCTAATCTAACCACACCCTACCCAACCTAACCTAACCAATCTAATCTAACCACACCTAACCTAACTTAACAAATCTAATCTAACAACACCCTACCCAACCTAACCTAACCAATCTAATCTAACCACGCCTAACCTAACTTATAAATCTAATCTAACAACACCCTACCCAACCTAACCTAACCAATCTAATCTAACCACACCCTACCCAACCTAACCTAACCAATCTAATCTTACCACACCCTACCCAACCTAACCTAACCAATCTAATATAACCACACCTAACCTAACTTAACAAATCTAATCTAACAACACCCTACCCAACCTAACCTAACCTAATTTTGTTGATTTCCAAGTTTACTCCCCTGGAACTAAATTTATCATTTAAAACTAACCATTCAGCGATGTGCATATCGATAAACATATGGACCTACCCTAACCAATCTAGTCTAACCACATCCTACCCAACCTAACCTAACCTGACCCAGTTTTATTGCTTTCCAAGTTTACTCCCCTCGAACTAAATTTATCATTTTAGTTAGATAAGCTAACCTTTTAGAGATGTGCGATAAACATATGGATCTACCCTAACCAATCTAATCTAACCACACCCTACCCAACCAAACCTAACCAATGAAATCTAACTACACCCTACCCAACCTAAACTAACTTACCTAACCTAACCTAAATTATTTAAGAATTTCACAAACAACAATTCAACATTCTTGTTTTAAAGTTAGTTGATACATATTTGGTATTATAATAGGGTTTTGCTTAAAAAGTAAAGTTATTACAATTTTATTTCGGCAGAAGTCCTTAAGAAGTATGGAATAAGTTTGGTAAGTTTTTACCTTGGTGATCTTCGCGTTTCTCTAAGAAGGATATTTTTAACTTGTCGTCCATCCGTTGTGTGCGATATAAATTCAAATCATGCCAATGTTTACATTCATCCCTCAATTTGGACATCCATTTATGTTGATGTAACAACAAACAGTGCCTTCAGGATGTGTAACGGACACAGAATGTTAATGTAAGGAACAACAACTAAATGCTTTTGATGTTTCCTCTCAGAAAGTGCCTCGCATCTACAAGTTGATACTCTTCATCTGCTGACAAACTTCTAATGTGTAAAGTTGATGTAACAACAAACAGTGCCTTCAGGATGTCTAACAGACACAGAATGTTGATGTAAGGAACAACAACTAAATGCTTTTGATGTTTCCTCTCAGAAAGTGCCTCGCATCTACAAGTTGATACTCTTCATCTGCTGACAAACTTCTAATGTGTAAAGTTGATGTAACAACAAACAGTGCCTTCAGGATGTCTAACAGACACAGAATGTTGATGTAAGGAACAACAACTAAATGCTTTTGATGTTTCCTCTCAGAAAGTGCCTCGCATCTACAAGTTGATACTCTTCATCTGCTGACAATCTTCTAATGTGTAAAGTTGATGTAACAACAAACAGTGCCTTCAGGATGTGTAACAGACACAGAATGTTGATGTAAGGAACAACAACTAAATGCTTTTGATGTTTCCTCTCAGAACGTGCCTCGCATCTACAAGTTGATACTCTTCATCTGCTGACAATCTTCTAATGTGTAAAGTTGATGTAACAACAAACAGTGCCTTCAGGATGTGTAACAGACACAGAATGTTGATGTAAGGAACAACAACTAAATGCTTTTGATGTTTCCTCTCAGAACGTGCCTCGCATCTACAAGTTGATACTCTTCATCTGTTGACAAACTTCTAATGTGTAAAGTTAATGTAACAACAAACAGTGCCTTCAGGATGTGTAACGGACACAGAATGTTGATGTAAGGAACAACAACTAAATGTTTTTGATGTTTCCTCTCAGAACGTGCCTCGCATCTACAAGTTGATACTCTTCATCTGTTGACAAACTTCTAATGTGTAAAGTTGATGGAACATTCCTATTAGAGTTTTCTTGTAATGTTTTTTGTATTTAATACGATGAATTTTCAATTATTTTGAAATATATGAAAAGGGCGAAATAAAAAAAAAAAAAAAAAAACACTGTTATTACTCACAAAAAATGAGTTTATTACAGCGCCCTGTTTCAACCTATAATGGTAATTTGAATAATACCCGGCAGAAAAATTTGAATTTTTTGTGCTATATCCCGGCAGAAAATTTATGGGCCTTTCTTTTTTGGCGAAGCAACTGTAACTGGTACTTCTTATCTTGATACTCTACAGTTATGGCTTTTCCCTCAGTTGAAAGATGATGAACAAGAGAACTTAATTTTCCAGCAAGATGGTACAACGGAGTACGCGATTGGTTGAACGTTACTGTACCCGACCGCTGGATTGACCGCAAAGGGCCCAATGACAGGGTTGGTTTCACATGGCCTCCACGGTCACCCGATCTGACGCCTTGCAATTTCTACTTTTGGGGATTCATAAAGGATCGTGTGTATGTGCCTCCACTACCAACTGACTTTCCCGAATTAAGAAAGAGGATTGAAACAGCAACAATTACTCAAGAAACACTAATCAAAGTTTGGGGAGACCTCGCATAACGTCTTGACGTGTGCCGTGTGACGAATGGTGCTCACATTGAATACTTGTAGGCTTTTCTGTAAAACTCTTTGAGTTGCTTTTTCATTTGATGTGTCATTTATAGCAGTAAGTTTAATGTAATAAAAGTTATAAAGCGTTAAATCCCCGCTATTCATTTTGAAACACCCGTTATAAACAACTCTATTATTACACTATATTTTAATTACATTATTAAACATTCTTTGATTAAAATATATTAAATTTATTTTTTATTAAAAACATGTTCTATGTAGCTTGCATTCCGTTCAGTTTAATACAAATGTCATAGCATCCACGAAACATATTTTATAAAAGAAAGTGTTTGAAATCTGACAAACTTTTTTCTTAATTCGGCAATGGTAGTCGGTGATTGTTCTAGGAAAATAGCTGCCCTGAACCCTATATAGGCTTCAGTTGGTTTGAGATATGGTTAATAAGAAGGGTATTGGTATCTGTTCCACAAGAAATGAGAGTGTCGTCAAAAGTTGTTTGAATCAAACGAAGCTTGTCTCTCGCCGTTTTGAAGGTAGAACGATCCTGGGGGAAACACTATAAATCCAAAGCTAAGTTTCAGACTCGTAGAAATCTCCTAAGGCCTGTTATAAAATTATCAATGATCCTCTTCTACACCTAACCTGAATTACAGTGACAGGATGTTCATCCTCGTCCTCACTAAAACAATACTCCCTTGCCACTTTGTACACTATAGGGTATTCCTGTGTTGTGGTTTCTCTATAACTACATCTGGTCGCTAAATTAAAATAAAACAGATTGTTTGCTAATTAATAAATCCATTGAGATGAGTGACTTTCGTCATAACATCACTGGACATAAACTCAAGGTCTTCGTATAACATGTCTAAGTGTCAAGAACAAAACACAACTCCAGCTCTCTCTTTCGTCTATACTCTTTAATCTTTAACCAGTTTCAATTTATACGGAAACCACCAATTTAATTTTAAAAATTGCTCCTAAATATCCCATTGTGATTCATCATTAGTAATGTTTGGTGAAGATTTCTATTCGGAGATTGTTGCTTCAGAAGCTTACAGTGATTCTCATTTCGTCACGGTGATTGGACAACCAACAAAACCTTTTCTCCGACATATAACACTGCCCGTTGGATAGAATTTTTCAACTTACGTTATCATTACTGTGTTACAAAAGGATGGCTTTTAAATACGTGCTGATGCGGTTTTTGAAATGATTTTGAAACGTATTAAACTTGGACCATTTTTGCGATTCCGTATGAACGAAAATAATAATCATAAATAAAAGATGGTAAGAACCATTATAAAGAACTCTAACCTCAAACTAGAATGTAAACATAACCTACTTTTAAGCCGCACCAACCGATAATGTAATCAGCTAAATCAAAAACCACAAGTGTGGGAATTTCAATACTGTTTATTATGGACCATATTGTATATAAATATTTCCGAGAAGTGAAAGTAAAAGTACACATTTTTTACCATGAGTGAGGTCAATGCTTTTCCCTTGAATTTTCTCTTATGGAATTTAATAGTATTTTTTGGAAGCAAATTTTGAACCAAAATAACATCAAATATATGAAAAAAAAGAGAACTATATTGATTTTAATAGATATTTGTTGTTGTTTTAACTTACCATATTTTAACAATTTTTTTTTATTTAGTATTTTCATTGAAGAAAATAGAAAACAAATGATTTATTTAATAAAACTACATTAATTAGAATAAAGTAATTTATCCAAAATATCAATAAACTTTCTTAAAAACAGATTATTTATAATTTTCACTTGTGAAATGAGTAAGTTTTAAAATCATTAGATATAAAGTAAACATAAAACATAAATATAAAAGTAGACAAAGTGAGTTTAATACACATATATTTATGCCAAGTATTTCCTGTTATGAAGCCAAAATATTACAAAAGTTAAAACAAATTTTACTGTCTTATTTTACTCACTTTCATGTTCAAGACATTTTATCGATGGTGTGGTGTAACAAAATAAGTAAAATGATTCTCTCTATTTCTATTTATATGCAAATATACACAGATGTTTGAGGAAACTGAAAAGATCCTTTGTAATAAAACTAGAATAAAGGTTTTACAATTTATTTAAAATATATACGTTAAAATAAAAATAGTATATTCGTTACACCTATATAACTACTTATTCTGCAGACGAAAATGATGCTAGTTTTGTAATTATTATATTCTATATGTGTAAAATGTCAATTATGAAAGTGAAAACAATACAATTTGACAAAAATAAAGTAATTAAATTAGAGTTTACTGTTGTATTTTGTTATTATAGTTTGTTATTATATTATAGTTACTTCCTGAATAAGGTCGTTAAGTAAAACATCTTGTGTACCACCCTGTTATTTAAAAACAAATTGCAAATAATTCTTGTAAAATGTAAAAAAAAAAAGATCAATTCACTAAATTATGTTTAAGTAGACCTACTCAAACTGTACAACTGACGTAGATCTAATAGTTTTATCTCCAACATCAGGGTTCTAATAGTAAAACTAATAATATTGTTTACAAAGAGGCCTTCAGATACAATACTACGTCTTCTATACTACCTACTGGACCATTCTTCTTTTTGAATAAAATGGATTTGGTGTCCTCATTTCGGGGTGTGACAGAGTTATTAGTATTTTTTCATAAGTGTGAATGTTTGAAATAAGTAAATATCATTTGCTTATGTTTTTATATAATAACTATTGCTTATTTTAGTTATATGGAGTTTTTTTAAAAATAATAATATTTATGAATGTGCTCGTGTGTGTTTGAGTGGGATTTTCTTTGTATGTCTAAATATATATAAGCTACATTTTACACGAAAATTTTAATTTGATTTAAAATTCTAAATTTCAGTTTGTTGTAAGTTTAAATTTAAATTTATGTCAATTTTTAGTTTTTTCTTCGTTACTTTTTAATGTTCATTGTGTTTTAACTGTTATCAGTTTGCTGTTAATTTTCATTTGGTTCTTGTTAATTGTTTATATTTGCTTTGTTATTTTTAACTGTTCATTGTATAACAATATATATATATATATATATATATATATATATATATATATTGCTATACAATGGAGTTAGGTGGTAGAGAAGACTATACAGTGCTAACCTCCCTCCCCTTAGATAAAGACAATTCAATTCAAAATACTGCATTATGTAAAAGAACAAAAACGTTAAAAAACAAATATTTTCGTAGAATAATTTCACAAAAACTATCCGTACTTAATCAATGTAATTAAAAAAGTAAAAATCATACATCGATTCATATAATAGGTACGGCACAAAAGCCAAAGTGAAAATTATTAATTTACACTTAGTCATAAATAACGGGAAATGAAAACTATCTTGTAAATCAATTCACAAATTACTATATTATTCTTCTTTTTCCTTTTTAACTATTTCTATAATATTTTCATCCTGTATTTAGAATATAACGTTATTAACACTCCACAAGAAAACAAAATTATTATACAAATAAAAAAAAGACAATTGCCGTGGCTTTGTCTCTTAATGCGTGTTAATGAATCCTGCTTCTGTTTGTAGGAACAATGCAAATTATACTAGTTACGTTGGCAGCCATACTTCTTGCTTAAGTTAAATTTATGTGGTCTTTGTAATTAGGTAGTCAATTAAACATGAAGGATATTTTATCATTATAATTAATAAGAGAAATTTAATGTTTACTAGTTGCGATATAATCTAATCTTGTATTGAAATTAGGATTCAGTGTTTGTTAACGCCATGTAAGTTGTGTTTATTTTTTGTTTTTATGATTTTTGTTTAAGGCAAAAACTATCCGTCATAATTACCTAATCCAAAAAGGGGGGGGGACATGGAGTAAAACCCGTAGCTATCCAGTTTTTCTTATTGTTTTAAAGTCAAAAAACCTATCGATCATCATCGTCTTATAAAAACAAGAAAAAAAGAACATAAAATAATAACACCTAGCCCTCGAATACTTTATTAGCGTCTGAGTCAGAAATGATCAAGTGTTGGTCAAAGGCGACTGGATAGAAAATATGAAAGAGAGGGATCTAACCTAAGACTACATGAAAAAGGGGGAATAGATTTAGCTAGGTTGCCTCGGCATAGTTATGCCCTTATTCACTAAAATGAGCCCCTGAGGGACCCTAGCTTTTTTGTACTCTAACATCGTCAGGATTGGAAGAGAACAAAAGTTCTTCAAGAGTGATAAAATAGCAAAATGAAGAATAAATCTGTTTCAAGATTATATTATGATGAAAGGTGTATATCCAGCTGGGTACCTTGGGCGTGCCACACCGCATTCACTATGAGTGCGCCCCTAAGGGTATTCTTATTTTGAGAAATGACATTGTAGGTAGTTAGAATTATTGCTCATTTAGATTTTACTGGTAAATATAGGGGATGTATAACCGACCAATATTATAAAATTAATATTATTCTTTCGACTCCAATGAAATCTATCAATTTTTTTTAAATTAGGTAAAACTGAATTTTTAAATCAAGTATAATTCATGTTATTTTCGTATGTGATGGATATGATCTATTTAATTGTTTAACAGTTAAACAGTAATAAGTTTATAATCCACAAATGTTTTGTTTTGGAAATTATTTTAACAATAAATACTCGTTCATGATAAAAAATTTAAATTTCTTTGTTGGCTATAACCTACATTTGAGAAATCAAATACTCGCAAAAATAGTACGTTTCTTTATTTAAACGCGTTTCAACGACCAACAATAACTAAGCTAAACTAAACAGTTACATTTTAGTTATTGTAGCTCATGTATCAGTGAAGATGGCATTTAATCGTTGAAACGCGTTTGATTAAATAGTCGTACTAATTGTGCGAATTTGTGTTCAAGTATATCATCTCACAAGTAAATTTCAATATTTACAAACTTGAGGAAATACATAAAGCAATAAACTAGACTATTGTAAATTTGTGTTTAAATTCTTGATTTAATTATTTATTTATTCTTTTTACATGACATGTATATAATTCTATTAAAAACAATTACTTGAAAAACTAATGTAACTAAATAAAAAAACTCGTTCATTTATCAAAATATCTTATAATTTTTTTCAAAATTGCGACAATTTAAATTATTTAATGGTAATTTAGAGATTAAAAAAACTAATTAAATGGCCGTCAATTTGAAACCGTCAGTTGTACAATTTTAAGATTTTGTTGGAAAACTACAATATTAATGGTATAAAACGAGGTGAAAAGTTTGCTATTGATATCTTGCTTATTTTCGTTCTGCTGTTTTATAACACAAAATGGTGGTTAGACGGAAAAGAAAGACTTTTAGGACATATAATTTTTTGTTTATTTTTATGTTTCCAATTACCTCTTTAGGTTTGGCACATCATTTTATGAACACCCTCTATACCATCGATCCAATAATACACTCTTTAAAGATTTAGATTTGTGTATTACATTTAACATGTCTGTATAGTCTTGTACACTCTGTCATAGATTATAAAAGAAAACAAATATCACAAAGTACAACAAGAGTTCAATCTGTGTCAATTCAATCTTGGAGGCTTAAAGAGAATTACAACAACTCAGATAAGTTATAAATCCATGTCTCACAAAAGTTACGTCACATTTGACATGTTAACCCGGGATCTTGTTCTATTTTGTGAAAACAATGGGAACAATAAATGTCTTGTGTCTACTACCCAGTACACATAATATAGGGTATTATTTACCCAGAATACGAAGTATAGGATATTACGTGCCCAGTATAATTATTAATACAGGGTAAGTTTGTTAATCGCAAAAATTCCGACTTTAGTTTTTTTTGCTTATCTTAACTTTTTGTACCCTCAGGAAACCGATAAAGTGATTTCCATAATTCCGTCCGTTTGTCGTCTTTGTTGTCTGTACGTAAGTAGCGACCGTATAAATTATAATAATACAATGAACTGTGTGTGGTATAGAGAACTGTAGTATGTCCATATAGAATCCGATTGAAATTTAGAAAAATAGATTAAAACGTTAAAATGGCGGCCATTTTATAACATTTTATTCGATTTTATAACACACTATCATTACTACACGTAATGGTACCTCTCTTTTATTATTAATAGTAATTTTTATATTTATATAAATGTAAGTTCAAACCCTAATGAAACAAGAAAAATGTGATGTTTCTTAATAAGGGTCGATCCACCGATACTAGCAAATATAGTGAAGGTTTCTTCATTAATGTACAACTTCGAGACCTCTCCCCCCCCAGCTGAAACACTGACATAAGTAAAGCGATTAGAAACTTTTTAAGATATCCACACATTTACGTAAAGCCCGTTAGGACCTAGCCAACGTGAAGAAAGTTGTGAAATACACAATTACCAGGTTCAGAAAACCTGTGGAACAACGGATTTAAACTTAGACTAATGGGTATGATCTTTTGATACCAATACAGATTTACCAATACAATTTAACGTACAATAATTATTCAGCGTAATTATAGACGTGAACATGGCGGTGTTGCACCTACTAACAAACCTATAGTCAATGTTTGGTGTGGATTGATGCATGATCGTATCGTCGGACCTTACATATTCGCAGAGAAGACAATTAATGGGAATATTTGTTGTGATATGTTAGAACTATACGTTTTCTCACAAATAGATGATATTGAACAAGAAAAGGGACCAATTTTCTTCCAGCAAGATGGCGCGCCAACTCACTAGAGCAACCGTGTCCGTGATGCGTTGAACTTGCGTTTTCCTAATAGGTGGATTGGTAGATGTGGGCCACTTGCATGGATGGCCACCAAGGAGCCCAGATCTGACTCCACTAGATTTTTTCCTTTGGGGACATGTAAAAAACATTGTGTATTCCGAGAAGATCCGTGACATTGCTCATCTGAGGGAGAAGATTGTTGAAGCTGTAGCATC
Organism: Aphrophora alni; assembly: GCA_963513935.1. Lineage (NCBI taxonomy): Eukaryota > Metazoa > Arthropoda > Insecta > Hemiptera > Aphrophoridae > Aphrophora > Aphrophora alni. The sequence goes on from OY740768.1 coordinate 140,226,437, forward strand.
CGTCACTCCTGATATGCTGCTGAATACCTGGAAAGAAACTGAATATCGTTTAGACGTAGCCAGGGAAACAAATGGTGCTCATATAGAACTTTATTAGGTGTGAAAAAAAAACTTCAGAACATTCTCTTTAATAATATATAGGTTTAATAACTATTAATTTAACTTTACTGTGTACTAATAAAACTTTAAATCAAGGAGTTCTTTTAAAAACACCCTGTATATTAGAGACCAAATATTGGGCATTAAATTTAGAGGATGGGGCTGTATAAACATGATGGAACCCATCGGCTTGATTTAAGTTGTAGTCTATAGGACTTAAACATTAGCTGTATAGTTGTTAATAGTTGAAAACAAGTCTATTATTCAGTAAAAATAGATTTTTCATAGATTATTGGAAAACTAACTATTGAATACTTTCGTTTTTCATAGAAACTAGGATTATTGCATTACTATTGGCTTCCTAGTGAAGTGAGGAAATGTCAGTTAGGGACAAAAGTTTTCTTTATCTGAATCAGTCACTGTATCTTGGTACACAACTGTATCTTTCTTTAAGATTTTTTTATTGATTTTACTCGAAATTATAAGTGTTTTATGTTCTTTTTATTAATACAATAAAGTGGTTCTTGATTGTAGTCAGTTTTTAGTTAATGTGAAAATAAATATTGTAAAAATTGCCTAAGTCTAGTTAGAAGTATTCGAATGTCTAGCTATTTTTATAGAGATTTATTTTGATTATTTGGAATTTGTTTTAGTTACATGGCCGAAAAATATTTACTTTTTTAAATTTCTGGTAATTTTAATATATTATTACACTACAGGGTTATTTCATATTTATTTATTTCCCGTATTTATCATTATAACCATCACGCATAATGCAAATTTTACGATTAAATGCATTTTTTAAATTTATTTACATGTATACATTTCTATAAAAAAAATTCTATAAGTATAAATATTGTAAAGATATTGCTACCTTGACATGTCTATATTTCTATTAATAGTTTCATTACCATGAGAAGGCCACAATAAATGTATATATATATATATATATATATATATATATATATATATATATATATATATTAATTTTAGTATTTAGAATTAGTATCTCGTATAATATACATTTTGTTTCTCAAGTATAGTATAATGGATTTTATGATAGATTTGTATATTACAACATATGGTTTGATTAAATGTTATATTTTTTATGATGTAAAAAAATTTTGTATAACGCCCGAAAAGTACTCGACTGCTAGTTGTAGCGATGATGTTTACAGTTGGAAAATGTGATATAAGTATATATAAGAAGAGGTGGTCAAGAGAGACATGACAGGATAGTTAAAGGGAAGGATTATAAAGCCAAATTACAGGATTAAAGGATCCAGCTTGGGCCTCTCAGGATTGCACGTCTGTACGTACTATACAAGGTTTTATGTTTTTTAATGTTTATACTATCATTCATACTCATTATATTTAATCACAGTATAAAGTTGTAATATGTATAATTGTTCATCAGTGAATGGTCAACACGGTATATTCTTTTTAAGTGTTTAACGACAATTTATTAAAAAATCAGTATCCTAAATTGTTCAAACTATTTTTATTTACACCAGAGTTAAGACAATTGAGTTTACATTCGTGAGTGGTCAGTGATACAATTTATAACTCTAAAATCTAATATATAATTTTTTCACAAATTAAACCAACGTAATTCTCAAGATTCTAAAACTTTGACTTGGAAGTTATGTGGCAGTGTTTGTAGCATCTCATGGCTTCATTACGCGGTTCATTTAACACGAGCAAGGAAGTGGATAATTGGCGGGATTTGGGACAATTTGTATTGTCTAATTTAACAGTGAGAAATGTATACGACAACAAGAAGCAAAGTTTGTATAAAATGCGTTTTGTACCGTGTATTTGTTCTGTCTTCCATCCGTTGGCAATGTTAAAACTATTTAACTGAATTCTACTGTTTTTATGTATCGACTAATTTTGCTCTAATATCCTAGCTGTATAACAGGGTACTTTTTTTTGTTCACCTAATGTTTTGTACTGGTGTTTTGTTGAGACTTTTTTTTAAATTGTTAAATTAGTTTTACTTGTAGACTATTCTATCAATTGTTAGTACTTATAGTGTAAGTAAAATATGAAATTTTTGTCCCTTGAATAAATTTTCTGAAGTACAATTAAGCAATTTTACATTATGTGTACCAACATATCTTTCAATCCTACTCGAAGAGTTGTGTTTACCAATATTTATTCAACTTTTAAGAAGCATACGAAGCACGAAAAAGCTTAACTAAGATATCTTTTAGAAATAAGATAAATGTTCATCTCTAAACATTACTCTGTAAACTGTGGGTTGGTTTTCTCAAGGGATAAAAACTTCCGGAGTGATTAAACAAACAACATGGAAATATTAATGAATACTTTCCTTACTGAGTAAAATAAAAGTAAAATATGGTATCTCATTATTACAAGATTAACATATTAATTTCGAATAATTTACCGAAAGGGTATTAGATTTAAACACCAACCCAAAGTCTGCTTAAAAAAGGCGGTGAAACATAATAAACATTCATAACTCTGGAATACATTAACAGAGTCAGAGTCGAAATAGAATAAGAGTTGGTTAAGAAAGACTGATAAGAAAGATAAAAAAGTGTTAAACCAAAACGACATTAATCATGTGGTGACCGTATTCATCCCCAGCGTCTCCCCCCCCTTACTTTACTCTATATCGATAATCGTTATTGATTCAATTTCAGTCACTTAGCAAGAGTCGTCCCCAATAATTTATTTCTACGCGGTTAATCATTTCACACTAGCTTTGCATTTCCTTTGGATATCATAGGTTGATATTTGAGGGCTTTTTTTCTGATTGGACTTCCTTTTTTTGCAGGTTTAGTAACAGGTTTTCAGTATAATCTATGTATTACTACAACCTATTATATGCAGTACGTGACTGATGTTTAGTTCTTGTTTCTTACTAACCTCTTCACAATCACATTTACCTGATATAATATATGCACATTGTTTGTTGATTACAAACTAAATATTTATAAGATTTACACTAACCGTTTGACAAGAGGGGAATGTTAATGACCGTCTGTCAATGGCTCACTGTTGTAAGTAAATTCTTACCAATCCCGAGGGAACGTAACTGGATGTACACCTTTTTCTCGTTGTCTTGGGTTACAATGCTCTCTCTTGACCAACTGTTGTTTTATTCTGCTCCTTGACATAATACTTTATTCGACGGTTAAAGGAGCTTTATTTTATGTTACTTTCTTCCATTTTATATAAAGGTTTTTTCCGTAAAAAAATAAAAATAAAATATAATGACCCTACCACCATAACAGTTAATATCATATATTATGTATTTTAGGTTATATTTTACACATTAATTTAGTCTAAAGGTTTTGGTGGTTATTTAAAATAACCCGTAGTTAAATTGTCATATAGTTTATAACCTTAACACGTCATGTAGGTTATTTTGTAAAATAACCAGTGATTATGCATAATAATAGATTTTCCTAATAACAGCAATATGTATTATGTTCATCCAACAAAAAACACCACCTGTCATGTTATTTTAATGTAGTAGATTAGTTTATGGAATCTAGCAAAACAAATGATGATATTCAAACAAATGTTCTAACTATAAAATTTGAGGTAACCGACAAACCATTCAAGAACTCACAATAAATAATAATTACAAGAGGAAGCGTAAAGCAAATTTTCAATAGGCGTTGTAGTTGATATTTCTAATACATTATTATTTGTTGTTGTTTAAATATAAAAACCTCGATATCATCATTACATTATAAAAAAATTATGAAAAGAACATAAATAAATTCTCCTGGTCCTCGAATACTCTAATAGTGTCAGGATTGGGAAAGAATGAGAGTTGCCGTCTGTACTTAAAATTAATATTAGAACATGAAATTTGAAATAGTGAACTACAGTGCGCTTACGTAGAAAGTTATTGAAATTGTGAAAAATCACATTTAAAATGTGAAAATGACAGTTATTTAAAAAAGTCTTCTGTTCAAATCTCGTGTGTTATTCAACATATAATACAACAATTAGATATAAATTTGCGGATTTCAAATCTCCATGTACCAACCTCACATCTCTGCCATGACAAATAGTAAAGTTATTGACAAAAATGTTATTACGAACCCTGGCGGAAGACAATTTGTATTGTTGCGATATTCAACAGAACCAAGTCAGCGCCACGAACATAATAAATGTAGGCACTTTCAAATATGTACACCTTCAAAGAGACGAGACTATTATATGAGCGAAGCGAATAGATACTATTTAATAAATACACATTTACGAGGCGCTAAACTTTAGCCGACGTCAAAATATACACAATTACATCTTTGTTTTATATATAAAATTATGAGATTCAAAACGAGTGTAACAACTGTTTTAAACAATCTAACCATTGTTTATAAGACTCGTTGATCTACTATTACAACTTAACATTTTCTACTACGTACAAGAGACTAACTCGTGTAGTAGATCTATTTGTATTGCATTGATGTTGGGGCTGAGTAAGAATCACGATGGCGCCCACCTACTTGTCTTGTGTTTTGACAGTCTTTAGATTAACTGTGCTTTCTTTTGCTATGTTAAAGATTTATTTAGGTGGTGGGTTTAATAATAATGAAAATTAGTTCATTACTAATGCAAAAACATATCTGTATAAATTATCCCATTAATTTCCACAATTCTGGAGCAGTGTAAATTGAGAATAACATAAGAAAGCTCAGAAGAACAACATAAAAGTTGATAGTATACAAGACAACCAACATAGTCAAAATATTGTTTTTAGCAATTTTTGTAAAAATATTTGCAACCGATAGGCACACTTTTTGTTGGGGATTAGCTGCTTAGGCACTATAGTTAATTTGACTTTATGTTATTTGGGTGGTCCATGGTCGACAATATTCCCATTATTCAATCAACCTCCCAGTTTGGCACACCACATCCCACTCTTATATCGCGCATTTGTCTCAACTCACCAGCTATTTTTAACGAATCCTAAATTAACTTAATTTATAACTAAATAATTTAATGTTAATAATTTAGACTTACTCGGAATAGAGCAAGTCGGATTGTGATTGGACAAGTGGTTAGACCAAAAGTTTTATCGGCCATTTTGTTATCACTAATACATATTAATTTAATAATTACATAGTCCGATGCCCAGTACCCCAAAGGGTCATCCGATCCCTCCCTAAAAATAACTAGTCACTCATTTGGGTGAAGTAAGCCAAATTCCAATAACAAACGCTCACAGGATGAAATACAAGTAACTACTCTGAACGATGCACTCCACTCTGCGCTCTGCACAGGCGTTAGTCTTGTTTCTGAGACCTTGATTTATCGAATTCTCGTCGGCGGAGCGCCTTACACCCAATGATATGCAACTCTTCGTATCTGTAATGTAAGGGGGAAGATACTGGTTGGAACACGGTCATCACAAGTAGAAAGGAAATTAATATCGTAGATTCACTCTCGCTTTGTTTTATCATGTCCTATAAGACGTGTACCATCATTATGCTCTCTGAGTTGTGTGTGAACCTTTCGATATTATATTTAGTATAAATACTGAAGATTAAAATACGTTCCATTTTTTCTAAATTCGATTAGATATTTGTAAGGAAAACATTATTCGGTAATAATGTAACAGTTGAGACAATTTTAACATGAAGCATAATGCTTAATAAACAATGTCTGTAATTTAGTTATTATGTAGAGTTCAGATAATTGGACAGTTATCCCCCCCCTCCACCGACTTTTCACGCCCTAAGCAAAACAAACCGCAGGACCCAATTACGGAGTTTCCAGGAGTAATTGGAAGCTGTGAACAACGCTGAGGTTTTGTAACATTTTATTCAGACTTATAAATTTGTATCAAATATTTATATTAGGTTATATTGTTTATTTATTTATTATTGTTATTATTATACTCTAAAATGAATACGTTTCAATGTAGTTACTTATAAATAAATTATGGTACAATTGTTATTAAATCTGGAAAAGATTTTTTTAGATTACTTTTATTTTAAATATGTAAAATATAAAAATTACAAAACTTTTTTGATTTCTGTTTAGGAGGTAAATCTTTTTCTATTAAATTACAAGTGATGCTTACAGAACTAATCATTTTTTCCCTTTAAAAACCTCCAGAATAAAAAAAAACCCCTAGGGTACTAAATCAAGTCATCGTGGAGACCAATCAATGAGACCATGATGACCAATTTATTAACCGGAACCTCCCGATCAAATAACTCGGAGAGAAGTTTTTCAGTGAGGTTGGGCACCAACTTGTTGAAAAATGACACCATTGCCGTAGTTTGAGGTGGCGCAAATGCATCAATCTTCAGGTGAAAACATCCCATGCAAGAATTTTTTTGATAACAGACTTTACATGAATATTGCAGAGGAGTTTTAACTATACAGATTTGTCAAATTTGACCCAGATAAGATTTTAGCTACAAATTGTCTCTTAATTCCAACATAATATTTGATTCTGCAATGAAGTTCATAGATAACAGAATAACGAGAGAAGGAAGTACAAGATACGTAGTTGAACTGAAGAGGAAACTCATCGTTTGTCCATCCTAATACCAATACCAAACACTAATAACGGGCTACAAAATGTGTTTTTCTTGTGATATATTTTTAACTATTTTAATGTTTTAACGATCACTCGCAAGGGACTTTTTACCTGAAGATGGATGCACTTTACATCTGAAACCACGGTATTGTTCAAACAACACTATAAAATCACTTGATTGTCCAACAACAGGTATTTTTTTAAATATTGAGTAAAATCAGTGATCTGGAGACCTTTTTGCAACAAATATAAAGTGTTTAGATAATCTTGTACAGTATTGGATTAATAATAGGTCACTATAAAATATAGACCATTGCGGTTTGTGGGTGTAAATTTATCTTATTACTTGCACATTGAATTACATCGAGAACCAAAAATCTAAAACACTGTAATTGAGTTGTAAAATAATTTTCTCATTCGTGTCGTAGTTTATTTTAAATTATATATTTTGTTTTTTTTTTAATTTAAGAACACCAAATTAAATGAATAATATTTGTATAAAAGTAATAAAACTCTTTCTTACTTGCGTTGTAAATCTATGTCATGCGAGTTTATTTCGAGTTATATTTATTTTTCACGTAAGTATTGAAAATTATATTTTTTTCAAAATATTCAGTTGAAACCACTACAAACATATTTGTAAGATACTTTTGATTCAAAGACTACTGTATTAAATTTCCTTGTAATTTTAATTATAGTCGAATATGGATGAACATATAAATAATTTTCTTTAATTACATTAACACATTAGGGGGGAAATATAATAGGCACCTAACTCTAGGATTTATTATGAATAATATGGACTTGGATATTTTTCAATATTATTTTTTTTTTATTATTTCTATAACTTGTAAACTCACAACTTAAAAATGTTGACTCAGCACATATTGTTTTATGAATTAATATGTTCCGAAAAAACAATGATACAAATAAATATCTAACAATTATGTTCAACAATTTAGCTGTTATTAATTGAAAAGTTATCAGTTGGAGAACACTGTATAAACTAGAAATTTTTATTGTTTTAGGTTTCTACATCATCTACATAAAAGCTCAAAAGTTGGTATCTTGGACCTTGTTTATAGTGCGTATAAAACTATTCCTGGTAACTAACTACTTGCTTATTGAGATACATAGGATAAAAGTAAAGATTAAAACCAATATAAGATAAACATTTCAATACGTCAGAGTAGACATTGTTGTCATATGTCAGTTACTTACTTCAATACATTAGAGGACACAAAGTCAGCATTGATAATGTATCATCAACACCATTTCAATATGCCAGAATATAAATATTGTCAGCATATGTAAAATCAATTTCACCCCAATAAGACACTCTGGCAAGTAGGATGTCAGCTGTATTTCAAAATGCTAAAATTAAGATTTCTAAAGAAAATTTAGTATCATTGAAGATGGCGATTTTGTCGTTGAAACACGTTTGATTAAGTAAACGTAATTTTTGTGAGATTTGTGTTCAAGTTTTATTCTATCTAGGATAAATAAAATCAGCCTTATTTAGTTATAAAGTAAAATTGCTTTAGTAATCAACTTTTGGAATGTGCATATAATCCGTCAGCTGTTCTGGAGTATGCAAATTTATATAATCCTAACGAAAAGGAAATAGTCAATTTAATTTCGTAAAATACATAAGTGCACATCTAATACAGTTTTGTTAATTTACAAGTGGAATTTTAATAGTTTAAATTTTATTTGTTGATAAAGTAAACTTTTCAAGGAATTAAAGGAAAATTCCGTATAATAAACCTAATAATCATATCCTTCTTATATTTTCCTCTTTTTTTCTTTTTTTTTATTACAGAAAATTACAACTAGGCAATAAGAGCCTATCTAGTAATATACATTTAATACTAATGTCACTGTTTGTTGGAGTATCACCCACCGATTGACTCCTGATTAACGCACACTCTGTTCATGTGTGATTTGTTACACTTTCTCATTGCAAAGTTCTAGAGGCTTCGTCCTTTTCAAGCGACGGGTCTCGCCAGAGTTGTTTAACAAGCAAGCTATTTCCTCGTGCTGTGGAAGTCTTTGTTTGTGTTTCTCTGCAAATCTTTTGATTTCCTCTGAGACAGTGTTTATCCTAAGGTCACTATGAAGACTGTCACTGCGAACGAACCACGGAGCCTTTACAATACTTCGCAGGACTTTGTTCTGGAAAGTTTGAATTACTTTTATATATTTTCCCTTTGATATTTAAAAGGAAATACTTTTGAGTTTTTATCGCCTTCTAAAAATAAGAAGAAGAGAACGTAAAATAAATACCTCAAGTCCTCTTTCATAGTGTCAGTGAAAGAAAAGAAATAGAGTTAATAAAGAGAAATCTGATAAACATGAAAGAGAAGTATAACTACACGAATACGGCATTAATCCATCTAACGTCGTTGGGGATTATCAAGCCCGTACTAACTTACGTGAACCTCTAAGGAAGATCCTTCTTATGATTAGTTAACTATGAAATTTAATAATTTTGGGTATAATATTAATAGCCTCCATGATTTATTGAACCGTAGAATACTTCAACAGTAGAACATTATACAGATACACTTTCAAAAATCCCTTACCACACTTGGGAATAAACAAAATAACAAAAAACAATTTTTTTTGTCAAAAGTAAAATGTTTATTCCTATTAGACCCTTATAGCTATTACAACAACAAAGTTGTCATCTTCAGAGGGAATCTTAACAAAGACTTATTTTGTTTATTCCCAAGTGTGGTAAGGGACTTTTGAAAGTGTATCTGTATATATTGTCACCACAGTGCTCTGGTCTTTGTTTAGTAACAAATATTTGGTAACCTCTCCCCATCCCCCCAAAAAAACCCCTGAGTATTTTAAATTCATTATAAAACTTTCCAAGAGCATGATCTATTCAATTAATAAAAAAAAAATATTACAATATAATATTCTTATAAAAGAGACATTCTTATAATTGACGTTTTCCTCAGCATTGTCATACCTATACTCACTTTAATTGAGCCCCTCAGAGTAAAATCAAACTGTATTCAATACATAAAATAAGAATTGTAGAATGATAAGAAAGCGTTTATAACCGGATATCATACAATTACGAAAGTCAAAGCACCAGACAGGCCGTCGGGTATTCAATTGGAACTTCGTAACCTGCTATGACTAATCCATGGATATGAAATTGAACCCTTTGTATTGAAATCTATTTATATTGATTTAACACATTGACAACAAACAGTGCCTTTAAGATGTGTAACGGGCTCAGAATATTGATGTAAGGAACAACAAATGCTATTGATGTTTTCTCTCAGAACGTGCCTCGCGTCGACAAGTTTGTAATCGTCGTCTGTTGCAATACATCTAACGTATAGAGCTGATCTGGAATATTTCCCTGTAATTATTTTCGTTTGTTTTTTATTAAAGATGAGCTAAGAAAAATTACAGTTGTGAATTTGTATAAAAAGATTGGTTTATTGGTATATTTTAAAATAAAATAAACTTATTATTTGTGTTAATAGACTTCATGGAAATACCTTCAAAATTTGATTGATTTTTTTTTTAATTCTGTTAACGTTATGAGACTAGTAAGCCTTAAATATACCACTTTTTATTGACAATCCAGTGCCTATACATACGTAACGTGTTTGTGAAAAATACTTGAAAAGTTATAAACATAATCACTTATTTCCCTTTATAATTTAGATACAAAAGACACAAATATTTATATAAGAAAGAAAATAAATTAGGTACCTTTTTGCTGAATACTATCAGTTTAGTGGATATTAGGATTTTAAAAGGAAAATATAATATCTACTACCTCTTATGCCACTACATTTAAAACTAAAGATAATTTTTTTTATCACTTACATTTTGTTTTTAAAGACACCAACTTTTTCTGACTATTTACGGTTATCGAAAGACAAAAAGACAAAGAAATATACTTTAACGCATACTTTATATGGAAAAATGAACAAAATATTCATCACTGAAGTTTGTTAACCATAGAAAATAAACAGAAGTTGTCCCTTTTTCATGTTTATTAGCCATTTTTAATTCATTTTAACAAATAATTCTGTTTGAAACGTAACCTTTTTGTATCCAGTATAACTTATTAAATAATTTTAGCTCAATATATGAATATGTACTTTTGCTACTGAAATACGAAAATATCTTTTAGAACGTAAAATCTATTTACATTGATTTATAAATTTGGATATTTAAACTGATTCAACCTTAAGAAAATTTTATTTACTTACTATTGAGAGTTTTTCCAATATTTGAAGTTTTAAATATTATTTTTTTATATTGAAAAGTATATTTATACTAAATCAGAAGTTTTTAATCTTTTATTAGACTCTTGTGCTTTTTTTCCTATACAGTTTTAGTTTTACAAAAAACCACTCGGTGATCATCACCTTATTAAAAGAAATAACATAAAATAAAGACCGCTAGTTTTACAATATAATGCTCAAGATCGGGAAAGAACAAACGTTGGTAAAGGGAGAACTGATAGTAAAAAAGTTAAGAATCTTTCCATGGACTACAGAAAAGTGTAGGTCCAACGCACGTACTAACTTTAGATTACCCCCTATAGTTTTTTTTATCTAAAATTCTATACTATATGTATAATTCAATTCAAAATTTGTATAAATTTAACAAATTTATTCATTAAATATAGTATAAGATGAAATGCTATATAAACTACTAAAACCAAAATATTGAGACATTCTGAAATATATTTAATTATGTCATATAGATAAAAATAAATTATAATTACGAGAAAAATTGTTAATATCTCATCTCCATGTTTCGATGTTGAAATGATATACAAAAAATCAATCATCCAATTAAAATGAAAAATATTTCTTACTTTTATATTTATTTTGAGCTTTTATTTTCTTCGTTTTATATCTATTATAACGTTTTTGTTAACAAGTAAATACAATGGACTCTTTATAGTGTTGAAATGTGGAACATGGTGTATACACATTCATAAATCCATTATAAACAACATTATATAATTAAAATTAAAGTTGAACACAAAATCTCACAAATAATATATTAATTACTCCGACCCTTTTCAAGGACAATGCTGGAATCTTCAGTGAGGATGAGTTAAAATAATTAATCTGCAACTCAGGTATAATTTGATTATTTTAGCTCATGCATCACTGACGATCGCTATATTGTCATAGAAACGCGTTTAAGTTAATAGACATATAATTTGTAAGAATTTGTGTTTATTGTTTATTATTATAATGTAACCTAGTTAATTGATTTGTAAATAATTTGAAGCATCCCTTGACAGTTTCTAATTTGTGTCATTCCATTTTAAATTACATTGTTTTAATATTTAAAACGTATAATTTTAATGAGAGCAGTGTTTCAATTTCAATGAAATTAAGATCACATTATGATGCTCCAAAAAACCATATACAGTAAATATTTTTGGATTGAATGCAAATTAGTTGTGTACAGTTAGTGTTTGAAACTGTAATCAGTTCAATCCATAATTTGATGCGAGTGTGGACTAAACATTCTAAATTTTGACGGGGTAATTGTTTTGTTTTGTTTCATGTTACTAAACAAGATTTTTTTTGGAATCAGTGTTAAGAGAAACAAAAAGTTCTGCTTTACAGCTATTCTGGAGCTTTACCACCAGAGTACAGTCTAGACATTTACCACTATGGGATCTATGAATTAGTTTTCCTTAGCAGATAATGTATGACGATGTATGCAGCCAATAAGGTGACGAAATAAGCAATAGTTGATAAGTGAAAACAATATAATCTTATTTTACTCTCTGTTAAAACAGAGGCATTTTATGTCTGTTATGTTATTGTGTCTCAAAATAAACGGGTTTATCGATTCCTATTTATATGCAAATGTGCACAGGTGTCAGACGAGGCAACTCAAACTGTAGTTATTAATAATCCACGGGTATACGTTTGTTTAATACCAGATTAGTTATGACAATCGAGCATTGATTTTACTTTCTTGATAACTCGACCATTTGGCTTTTCGTTTTTGTTTTGTTTGTTTGTTTGTTGCGTAGTTACGATGAAATATTTGCGAAAATTAACAGTCAGGTTCTTTACAATCAGGCCGATCGATGTGTCTGCTGGTTAAAAAAAAAACTTTTTCTTTTGAAAAAGGTCAACCAAAACCATTTATGCTTGCTTTTAAAAATGGATATTGGTACAATTTTTACTTAGGATACAGGAAATGGAATCATTGATTTATGTATATTGGTGTAAAGGATACAATAAATAGTTGCAATTACAAAAAATAAATAAACTGTGGATAAACTTGGTCATGTCAGTTCCGTAATTTTTTTTAAAATCTTCAAATAAGCCCTTGTATAATAAGAATATCTTTAGTGTAGATTACTTTTTATTAAAATTAAGCTTTAAGGCTGAATGTTTATATATACCGGGTGTACAAAAAGTTCCGCACCGGTTTAATATTTGTTGTTTGGATGACACTGGAAAGCTGAAAACCTGGACTTACACTATGAATCTAAAGAACTATTATTGCAAACCATGAGTGACAGCGTTGGACCAGGGGGGACGTCCCTACAGGAGTACAAAGAAAAATCTTAAATGAAAGCATAGGCCGAGTTGTACATCATTTTAAAGGGCTTTACTGCCAGAGTTTAATGTCGCAAACCGTGCTTCAACAGGTTGATCCCGTACAAAATGGTAAGTGTTCAAATGTTTTACTTGGTTGTAAACAGAAATTGTATTAGTAGCCACATTCATAGCGCACTAATAAATCAAAACAAGAATGCTGCTATAAATACTGCATTATGCCTGTCATATTACAAAAGTACAATATGAGGTTGGTACACAGTTGGTAGGTCCTTTCTTTATAGAAGGCAATTTAAATGCTGCATCATATCAACATTTGCTCCAAAATGATATTATGCCAGTACTACAAAACATGACTGGAGAAAATCTTCAGAATATCTGGTTTCAACATGACAGAGCGCCACCATACTATGGTATACAAGTAAGAAAATATTAAAACTCGGCTTTTCCACAACGGTGGATCGTAGGGAGGAAGACTGTAGAGTGGCCAGCGCGTTTAACAGTATCTGTCTCCAAGACAAGGAATACTTCAATATTTACTCCAGTTGTCCTGCAAAATTCTGTAAATAGTTTTTATGTGCGTATTTCCAACTGTCAAATAAACGGAAGAGAACAATTCGAACATTTACTCTGAAATAAAGTGAACATTTATTTGATAAGTAAACATCTCCTTTTTTTAGTGAAACTTTTGAATATCTGCCATTTTGTACTCGATCAACCTTTTGAAGTTCAGTTTACGGCATTAAACTCTGCCAGTAAAGCCCTTTAAAATGATGTACACTCGGCCTATACTCTCATTTAAGATTTCCTTTGTACTCCTTATGAGACACCCCCCCTCCCCGTCTTACACTGTCACTTGTCACATGGTGTGCAAGAATAGTTTTTTACATTCATAGTATAAGTCAAGGTTTTCAGCTTTCCAGTGTCATTTAAACAAAAAATATGAAACCTGTGCGGGAATTTTTTTACACCCTGTATTTTACACTCAAACTTGAGATTTTACACAGGGTTTCGATAATTAATATTCATGTTTCACTTAAATTTTAACAAAATCGATACAGCCGGTTTTACTAATTTTTGTTTCTTACCCATGACTTATAAACAGGTACTTTTGTTAGAGATATCACCAATAAGTTTTGTTTGAGCACTTAGAGGCGACACATATGCAAAATTTTCAAAAAAATAGATAACATTTATTTATGCTCGAAATATGACACTATAAAAAGATTGACGAAAATTATGTGTACGCCTATTGGGTTAATTCCCTCCCCCCCCCCCCCCCGACACTATTTTTGTTCTTGTATTTTAAAGGTGTAACACATCTCGATCATCATTGTATTGTAAAATAAGGGAAAAAAGCACATAAAAAAGACACCTAATCCTCCAATAATCCAATAGCGTCAGAGTTGTGAAAAGAAAAAGTTGGTCAAGAAAGACCCGATACAGAGATGAAAGAGAGTAACCTAATTCAAACTACATAAAAAAGTGTAGATTCTGCTAGGTTCCTCTGAATTGTCATTCTCATAGTGACTACAGTGAACCTCTGAAACTATTTGGAATGCAGAGCACTGTAACAGTGATAAATCACTCCAACTTGGGGGGCCTCGAAATGAATTTATCCTCAAAACACTGATTACATAACTTTCCCTATTCTATATATCGTAGAAAGTTAAAAGTCTGTGTTTATCTACATAACAATTTCATCACAGCAAGCATAAACTCTTTTTTATATGTTGTATAGTAAAGATTTTGGAAAAGTCTTACCTCACAAGAAATTAACTTAAATGAATAAAATACTTTAACTCATCAATCATCTTAAATGCATTATAAATATTAAAAAGTTGCGAAGTACACTTTTACATCAATTTATACAAGAGTTGTAAATCACATTACGTTAAGTTTCTGAAAATACTCCTTCACTTAGGGTTTCTTCAAACTAATTAAACCCTTAACTTTAAATAATTTAATTGAGTGGTAGTTGTAAACCTTAATTATATAACCCGGCAGAAATAAAAAGCACTTTGTAAGATGTTCTTGAAGTATTGTCAAGTTTTAATTACAATTTCTCTGAATACTGTGTTAAAGGAATGACCAACCCAAACTCAATAATCATTTTCCTTACCTGAAAATTAATTCTTAAAGTTAAAGAGAACACTTTAATACCATTTATTATTACACTATATACAATAATTGTTTCCTATATTATATATATAGTAATTAAGGTCAGATATTGATAGTTAGGTTGTATATTTTAAAATTAATAAATATATGTAATTTATGTTTAAAAACGAAAAATTATAAACTTTTAGAAATAAAAAATATACAACCATAAACAAGAGTCAATGAGAATGTTGTTTTATGAGTTAATTCATTTATACGTTAATTAATTGAATCCATCTGAGCAAATCAAAATAATAATAATATTACTTGTTTACGGCCTTCTGCCACATCTGGTATTGCCTTAATTTCTAATAACAAGATTCGGAATAACTCTATTTTCAAAAAGTGTTACGTAGTGCTTAGTCTAGTAACGGGACTGTCTTATATAACCATTTAATTTACCCCCTATGATGAAGCCGCAAAACATACAGTAGGCTAATTGCCACAGCGAAATTGGAATTTCATGGTTTTTGTTTTAACAGCTACCCCAAAATTTAGAATTATATGAAAAAAATGTGATAGGGCCAAAATATGCAGACACATCAAAATTTATTTTAAACAATCCATGCCTTCTATCCTATTTATATTTTAATTTAATTTATTTGGTTGTGGTTGACAATACAGTTACATACAACAATTCAAGCCCTTACATGAAATTCATAAAACACAGTAGAAAACACACACAGTACTACAAAAACAATGACTTTTCTATACAAATAAGAGAATCAGACAATGAATATAAATTAGAGAATTGTTAAACAAAATAAATACCATTTGAGCAAATAACAAATTTTGCATGACTTATTCGAATTTTCCCTTATTTATTTATATTAGACTTATTTATAATTTATCTTAATTAAAATAAAAGTCATTCCATGTACTAAAAATTACCAAGTATATAAAGTAAATTTCTTCACCAGCAAAAGACGGCTCGGTAAAATGAAGCCCCTAAAACTTTCCATGGTTTAACATACTCTCTCACAGAATAAAAATATCCGAAGGACTTACCTGGATTTACACCTTTTTCCATTTGGGTTAGATTTTTCATCTCTCATCATTTCATAGCCAACTCTTGTTATTTTCTGACCCTGACGCCATTAGAATATTTGAGGGCTAGGAGTAATTAACATTTTATGTTCTTTTGTTTTATAAGGTGATGATAACCTAGAGGTTTTTCGTCTTTAAACAACAAGAAAAAAATAGCAAAAGTTAGTAATACAGTATGCGTCAAAATAAGCAGTACTGAAATTGTAAGATTTTATTTACATAGTTTTACCAACATATACAATTTAAAAAAAATCTCCTGAGGTCTCCTATAAAACTATCAAGAATGACCCTATATCGGTCCTGATTTACAGCTAAAGGATTCCATTATTGTCTTCAACAAAGTATGAACGAATTATGCCTCTCCCTGACACAGCGCACCAAATAGTTACACGCTTACTATTCTGTAGGTTCTCTACAACACTGTCAGGACGTTCAAACCCAAGAACACGTGTTGGTTGCTTGTTTATGAATACATGGATTTGAAAACCATACATCACTCAGAAAATCAGGTTCTCCATTGCTAACATTGAAGCACAGTACTGAACTCTTGACTGTATCTTGTAGGGAAAACCACCATTGTTTTTAAACATTCTTCTCAACGACGTATTGCTTATATTCAGTTTCAAACACGTTCGGTTTATGCTTCTTTTCGGTGACTAACACTTGCTGCGATAATCTTGTACGTGGTTTTCATTTGTACGGACAATAGTTGGGCGACATGAATAGCCCTTCCGCTGCGTCAAAACACTACCTGTTCTTCGAAATGTTTGAACAACACTAATAATCACAGCATTACTTTGCGGGATTTTGTGAAAATGTTCCTGAAAACGTAATGCAGTGTGTGATAAACTTGGACCACCCGCATGTCCAATTCAGTATGAGCAACAATCAAAAGTTGACAAAGCTGATCGGGAAGTTGATACAGCTGATTCAGTTTCAGTACTGTTTATTTCGGCACATACCGTATGTCTTGTTCTGTATATGCTATGTAAAATGTTGATAAAAGATAACAGAGAATGTTTTAGCTTTTATTTCTTGTATAAAAACTTATTCGTACCACACAGAGATGATATGCATTTTTTCCAAAAATAGAAATAAACAGTAAAAACAATCTATGTTTCTTCTTCACTGTTTATTTCTATTTTTATTCATATTAATAAACATAATTTGACATTTTCCATCACGTGTATATTTAAAATAAAAACCAATACATGACGTTTCGAAAGTATAAATCAACCTCCGTTGTTAAGTGATAAATCTAGAACATAAAAAAAGTTAAAACTCCAGCTAGTACTTTCGTGTTGAAGCTGTATCAAACAACGCCTGAGAATATTATTTTCAAAGGTAAATAAAGCTGTTCAATATAAATTAGTTAAAAGGATACAAATAATAATTGGAAGTGCAGTTTATTGATTATATTTGTTTTTTTTCTAGGATTGGGTGTTAGAACTTGTACAACAACAAATCGTGTTAAATCATGAACACAACACACTCACGAACACATTCACCTAATCATATTTTTCTTCTCTAGTTTAAAATGAACAAAGTAAGCCCTCTGCTAAGGGTTGTGGAAGTAAAAAGGTAAATATTGTGGAACTTTCGTTACTTTTACATGGAAATTGAAGACACGTTTTACTTTAAGAATTCCAAACATTTTCCAATATGGCAACTAACTTTAAAATTATTTCTGGAAACTTTGTATTGTGTTTCGGATTTGAAAAATAAACCCTAAGTCTTTTTAATTTTTCGATATTTTTGAAAAAAACAAACTCATATAAGAGATGAGGAATTGAACTATCAATAATTTGGTTTATTTGGAGGAGGTGATTTACAGTACTAGTTGCATAAGGTTAAACATTTTAATCAGGCACAGCCTATGAAATATAAGTATTGTTAGTCTATTTTACAGCTGTTTTACTATTTTTTTTATTGTTGACTGTTGGGCATAATTTTAGTATATTTTAGCTATTTTTATAGAATCCATAAATTATGTATTTTAATTTCAGTTAAGTGTTGGTATTTACACTTCCTAGACAATGACTAATTAGTTTTTTTTTTTTTAACTAATTGAAATTCTTGTAATTCGCCTTCCAAAAATGCATCGAACTACAAATTTTCGAAAGTTCAAGAACCTTTAACTTCTAAAAAAGTGGGTTTTTAAAAAAAAATCAATAATTAAGAAAGCCTTAAAACTATTAAAAATAGTGTTAAAAATTAAAATTTAATTAAGGCATATTTTAGAAAGTGTAAATACCAAATCAGGACTAAAATTATAATCACTAATTTGTGGAACACGTAAAAAAATTAATGAATCTAATTTAATAAGTAAAAGTTGGCCATAATTTTACTGTCATATTGGAAAATGGCCACAATTTTCTAAGTCAGCAAAACAGATGTTTACACAGATGTTTACACATTTAAAGGTCCCCATGTAAAGTTTTTCATAGCATCAAGAGTTTACAAGATAACAATAGTAGGCACCATAAAATGACCATCCTGTATATTATATGTTAAATGTCTGTGAAGAAAATAATCTATAATCTAAAAAACTAACAATATCTCGTATATAAAATAATGCAATCCAAAACAGGAGAAAGGCAAACTTTTGTATTCAAATATATTCATTGATTCTGTAAGGCTTAACATTGAATACAAAGCTAAACGTCTCAGTAGAATACCAAGAGGCGATTTAAATAAATACATCATGGAAATGATGGCAAAGTGCAGCCAGAATTGAATTTCTATTCTGCAATTCTAGTTACTGTGGAATATACATGAATAACTGTAGGGCTTATACAGATGTGAAATTTTAAGCATAATAAATTGAAACGGAGTAAAAATAAACGTTTTTAAATACCAAAACTTTTCACCACATTATACCTATAATTTTTTTTTTTTATTTATGAAGTAATTTTAAGTAAACATTTTCCTTTTAAAAAATCAGGAATCTGTAACATATCACGCCATACAGAAACAATCTGTGAATTGAATGTAGATGCGCCCGTGTGCACTGCATTAACAAAGTAATGTTAGGAATTGTGCTTGCTGGAAATTAAAAAGTATGAATTATTCATTGTACATCTACTTTAAATTGAAATATTCTACATTCTTCTATAAGCTTATACAGATTTGTCTACTATTTGTGGACGGTCTTAGTGTGGGTGTGTAACAAGGTTTCACAAATACAAATAATATTTCTTGCATAGCACTTGTGTTCTAATATATGTGTTTTATTTATAGAACGACATTTAGTTTTGGGCAAAACAGTCTGAGATTGTGTATAATTGTTATAAATAATTCTGGATAAAAGGATATTATAATTAGAAATTAATTAACCTATAACTTCATTTATTTAAAATGTAACATGTGCAAGAATTTATTTAAAATGTAACATGTGTAACATGTGCAAGAATGTAAAGTGCCCTTTTTTAATTAAATAAAAATTAGTTTATATTTTAACCTAACCAGATTTCCATAAAAATGTTATTGGAATGTCATTCTCAATAAAATAAACAAATTTACAACTTAATGTTGTAATTTCATAAACGAGCGACGTCGTTGTCTAGATCCGGTCCCGTTTTACTGAAAAAAATAACAAAAGGTTAAAATGACAAATTTTGTTTATTAAAAAAGGGCACTTTACCTTCATAAATAATTTCTTGCATATTTTCACTAGAAAGTAGGTAATAAAAGGACAATTTAAAACAAAAAGTTTACCAACAATTCTCATTAAATTACCATGCTTTAAATTTTTACTGCAACTGTGGCCTTAAAAGTAAATATTTTTTTAATAAATTTGACAACCAATTTATAGCGTAAAGACACATAATTTGTCCAATCTTCGTGAAGGTCTGATGATTCTTACCCCATTTTTTGTATTATTAGTGAAAAAAACCTTAAATCAAGAAATTCGAATTTTATGAAGTTACTCTTTAATGTTACTATACCCTACGATGTTGATAATCCCTCATTTCCGAGTATTTTCTTGTTTCTTTTCTCTTTTTCTACGACACATAGAGCCGAAGATATTTAAAAAATAGTGTAGCAATGCACTCAAAATGCATCAAAAATGCCCTTTTCTGGCGAAACTCCAGTCCGATTTTACTATTTTTTTTCGGTTTCCCACTCAGTTGCATTTACAAAAAGAAAAAAAACAAAAACAACAATTCAACTTCCCAGTTACATCATTTCTCATTTTTTGGACTAATTTCCCTCTAATATAAGAGTAAATGGCATCTATTGTCATAATTAGCTGCTAATCTATTGTTATAATTCATGTTAAGTTTAACATGTCATACATGTTTATTATTATTTCTTATATTAATATTGTTTAGTTCCACTTCTACTGATGATGGATACAATAGAACAAGATTATAAAGAAATGAAAATTCCTGACAGTTTAAAGAGTTTTATTACTCTAGTAAAAATTACTAAGAAAACCATTTCAAACAATATAATTATTGTAAAAAGTGGTATTATTTAGTATCAATAACAAAATTGGCATTTACAAAATATTGGAACATATTCAATGCCGCGTAATAGATAAAATTTATTTATATGAATTTATATTAATATAAAATTTCAAGGTCACTACTGCAAGGTCAGAACCACTTCTATTTGATAGAGTTACAATTTTTTCAATATATTTTAGTACATCATCTTTCCATTTTAATATACTTTAGCAAAAATGTTTTCTTCAAAATAGTCCCAACATCATACCCACTTCAATATTCTAGAGTGCATATTTCCTTTCTCAACCAGATATAAATTCCATAGAGTTATGTGTAACAATATCTAACCCAGTTTTATTGCTTTTCAAGTTTACTCCTCAGGGTTAAAGTTTATCGTTTTAATCAAGTAGGCTAACTTTCACAGATCTACATGTGCACATAAGATTCCAATGTTTTAAAAAAAAACTTTTGAACATTCTGGTTTTAAAGTTTTTTGATAAAGTTGAATTCTTCAAATTATTGATAAAGTTTAATCGGACCTTTACCATCATTTGTGAATATAAAAACTTATAAACGACGTTTTTAAAATATAAATTAACTTCTGATATCAAGTCCTACATACAAATGTGGAAAACACCGACATATCCTAGTATTTTAGGGCAATGTTACCAACTAAAACTAAAATTAGAACCAATGAAAGAAATCTATACCTAGATAGGTACTACTATACTAACAAACTTGTATTTATATTCCAGGTTTGTAAGTATAGTAGTACTAGTTTCCATATATACAAATACGATAAAAAATTAAAATCCTTTTTGTAATTAAAAAAATAGCCTTCAATAACTAATATGGCGGCCAACTTTAAAATTTCCTATTTAACCCCATATATTTTATGGTGTTTTCTAATTCTGCATAAAATTATAAAACATTATTATACTACATAATTTTTTAATAATCCTACTCTTTTATTAGTTACAGGTGCTTAAAGTTTAGAAAAAATTACTTTTGATGCATTTCGGTAGGCGATTTTTCGTACTTCCCATTGTTGAATCAAGTTAAAAAAATTAATTAGGCATTGTATAGGAAGTGAAAGCACCAACACAGGACTAAACGTAAAATAAATAATTTGTGGAACTGATAAAAACTAGCTAATTCCTTAGATCAATCACACTTCTAATTGGATAGTGGTCTCTATACGTTTTTGTTGCCTAGTATGCTGTTCTTCTGACATGTAAAATCGGTTTTAGAATTATATCTGTTATTCATTCTTATCATGAGCTACAACATAAATCATTGAACCGATTTCGATCTAATTTAGTATGTGATGTAATTTTTATTTTTGAATAAAGCAAATTTTGAAAATAGTAGCACTTATATGCACAAAATTACGTGTTGAGGACTATAGTGTTATTGGTATTCAGAAAATCATATTAAAAATTTAAATGTGGCGCCAATTTTAAACAATTTTTTGTTCATATATCGTACAAATGTATCTATACCAATTAAAGGTAAACAGCGACCCTTGTGTGAATTGTGAAGCAACTGTAATCAATCTGCTGATAAAGATTTAATATTTTCACCAATATTTCGGTGATTATTATTGGTGACATTACTGTTGTATTAAAACCTAAAAGGAATAATTTTCATAAATTAAAATTAAAAAAATCGACATAAAACGTTACTAAGGGGGGACTATGTTTATTTTATAGTGTTCTGTATCAATGTATATTTTCAGATAATTGTTGAAGTTTAAACTTTTTTAATTTGGTGAAAATTTAAAAAATGTGCGATTGCCACAGTTGAAAATTGTTATGTTTTCCTTAACAAATCTGTACAAATTATTTAAACAATTCAACATTTTTATCAAATTAAAACTTCTGGTACCGCTGGAGATGATATTCTTTAAAATAACAATAATTGTTGTTGTTAAAGGCAAAAACATCTCTGTTATCAAAAATAAGAATAAATTACGATAACATCAAGACCCTCAAGCACAAGAGTATTTTAATTGAATCAAGGTAGGTAGAAACATGAGTTAGTCAAAAGATACATAATGGAAATGATGAGAGAGTGGGATCTAATTAAATACTACCTTAAAAACCTGTAGGTAACCTCTGACTGTATTTCCAACAAATATTATGACTATAAAAGACTAAAACAAACCTGTTCTGGCGACCGGTGCATGAGTGGTAATAGTCACAAGAAGGTTCATATGACTTATATTTTATTAATCCTATATTTAACATTTTTGACAGCTCTTTCTGGAGTTCCGCTGAACTGACGTTCATGATTTTTTATTTTTTGCTGAAGTTTTCTTAAATTTGTTTTTACTTTTTGATCAATTAATGTTTATAATTTCTTCCATAAAAAATACCTGCAAAAAATTATTAATAATCTATATTTTTTCCAACATTATTTGGGATCAAAGAATTGTTTTATCTTATTGGGTAACTTACATTTTCAATACAAATAAACGTTAAAGCTAATGAATTACAAATTTAAAGCATGTATTTATTTTGATTTTAGTGTAAAATGCAATTACTAGGTAGCTACAATGTAATTAACTAGAAGCATATAAAACTATCATTAAACGTTCAATACGAGATCACATTAGCCACAGGATAAGCTTATATGTACGTTACACGCTCGTGTGGAAACATTGCCACATTTATTGGTGATTGGATTTTATAGGTTCTCAATGACGTAATGCAGTTCCATTTATTTCACTGCTAGTGTATATGCGTAAGTAATCTAGGTACTTACTCAATTTCCCTTCACTTTCTATTATTACAGTTGCTTCTTTTTGTAATACCAAAATTCCAAAACAAAATTTAAAAAAATTAATAACCTGCTGACTAATATAAATTTAATTAATAAACACATGACTGTCAAATTACAAGCTTTAACTGTGTAAAAACAAAAATGTATCTGAAAATGATCAATAGTTGAAAGGTGTCATCGTGATTCAAAGCACCATCATACTATGTAGTAAAATGTCCAAACGTTAGTTTTTAGTCCTCATTGGATATGTTAAATTTTATTGATAGATCAAGAGGTCTTATCCAGTAGGGTAAGTTTGTTTGAAACAGTTGTTACAAAAGTTTTCTGACTCTTGTAAATGTGTGTATATCTCTGGTTTCTTGATGTCAGCTGTACCCTACTGGCCTAAAAGTTTTATATATTAAAATTCCCACGCATTTCGCTCTTGTCATCTCTTGAACCTGACAGGTTTCAAAGCTGTGCATATATGAAGGAACGTCCACTTCCTTTAAATTAATAACTTAAAGATTTTAACAATTGTATCTGCATTGAAATAAAATATTCTACACCACAAATAGACTATAGGTAAAAAATAATGTTGAAAAGTGAAACAGAATTGGTATTTTGTTTTTGAAATGCATGTGGCAGTTCCGAAATGGAACTGGATCTACGCTTTTATTTCTCTAGTTTTGGATTAAATCCCTTTTTTAATCCTTGCTAAAGGACTGTCTTATCCAACTCTAGTTTGTTTCCGAACCTAGCGCTTCATACATAGTACTGTAGTTTTTGTAGATCCTTGATTGTATATCGCTTCATAAGTCAAGCTCATTATTTCTGTTCAGTGCATTTTCTTGAGTTAATGCAATTTCAGCTTCTAAATTAAATTTCCGTTTATTAACCGGTAGTTTAATATTGTTATTAGTTTGTCGCCTCTGAATTCCGAAGTGTCTTAAATTCAATTACAGAGAACTGAGATACTGGGTTTAGACTGGATTGAATTAACTGCATTTCAGAGAAGTAACATCGGGATTATATCAATATAAATAGTTTAGAACTTAGTTACTAGTTTAAGATGATAAACTATTGCCTTCCTGGAATTGCATACAACTAATTCAATTCTACGCTATCTAGAATTAAAATTTTATTTGCAAATAACAAAGAATAAATTTATAATAATATTTCAAGTGAAAAATATACGACCTAGACTGGGAATCTAACCCAGGACCTTTGGCTTTACGCGCCAATGCTCTACCACTGAGCTATCCTAGTCGCTTCCCAGTACAGGGCGTAGACTTCTCACTTGACTTTAGTTGCTGCAATTTTGAGTTTCCAATTAATTACCTCGCATATGCGACATTGAAATTAATTTTTACTCATTTTTCAGCCCTTACGCATGTATTTATAGATTTTTAATTATTTGATTTTTCCGCCTATACGTTTTTACTAGGAAATATTGAATTTACAATAATATTTCAAGTGAAAAATATACGACCTAGACTGGGAAGCGACTAGGATAGCTCAGTGGTAGAGCATTGGCGCGTAAAGCCAAAGGTCCTGGGTTCGATTCCCAGTCTAGGTCGTATATTTTTCACTTGAAATATTATTGTAAATTCAATATTTGCTAGTAAAAACGTATAAGCGGAAAAATCAAATAATTAAAAATAAATTTATGTTTAAGAATATTATTCAGTAAAACACTCTTTTTCTTTTAAACATAAAAATCTCTACTTCCGTTTCTTGACTGATCCTCGCCGTTTATGGCTTCGGAAAAATGAAAAAGTTATTTTCAACATGCTGCCCGTCCGCCATCTTTGCTGTCGTTATACTCAGTACTTGAGCATTGTATCAGACACGAAAATTATGATAATAACTTGAAATTTCGTATAGGCGACACTAAAGCGTGCTTAAATATAACCCTATTGAAATTTAGAAAAATCTTATTAAAAAATAGAAGCCATTTTACACTTTTTTTTATTTGTGAATGTTTGGAAATAATATTTGTTTATATAACATTAAAAATAAGCACATTTTTTAGAATTCTAAGAGTTACAAATCTGGTTGTTCCAATAATCCGTATAGTTTTT
Organism: Aphrophora alni; assembly: GCA_963513935.1. Taxonomy (NCBI): domain Eukaryota; kingdom Metazoa; phylum Arthropoda; class Insecta; order Hemiptera; family Aphrophoridae; genus Aphrophora; species Aphrophora alni. Next base: position 140,252,160 of record OY740768.1, read on the forward strand.
CTGTGGAGTAAACCAGTATAGAAAGTAAAGGGCAAATGTGATATAATTTTCCACCTTCGATTTTTGTCATACTTTCATATTTTATGGGTTGAAGAAATCGAAAAACTTTATATTATATTATTATTATATTGGTAATATCTAATTTAACTATTCATAATGTTTAATTTGATTTTCTATATATTTATATAATGCAGGGTGCATGACATTATAGACAAAGCTTAACTAATATGCTTTTTTATGAACTTCAACAATTAATGTTAAGGTAAGAACAATACAAATTGAGTTAGGATGATAATTTATAGAACACAGTGTTGAGAGAGATTTTAATTAAAACTTTACAATACTTCAAGAACACCTTACAAAGTGCTTCTTTATTTCTACCTGGATATAAAATTAAGGTTTACAACCACCCTTAATTAAATAATTTAAAGTTAAGGGTTTATTTAGTTTGAAAAAACTCTAAAATGAAGGAGTACTTTCAGAAAACGTAATATGATTTACACTCTTGTACAATTTGATATAATATTTTACTTTGTATATTAAATTTGTATGATTTTCTAATAAATAGTTATTTGTGCAACTAGTGAGCAAAGTGGCACTTTTTCAAACGAGAGAAAAATGTTGACGCACGAGGCTTGCCGAGTGCGTCAATTTTATCGAGTTTAAAAAAGACACTTTGCTCTCGAATTGCACATTATACTTTGTCTACAGTTGTTATTTTGGCAATAAAAACAGTTCATACTGGCGGTCGTATTTTTTCCTTGATTTGATAGGAAGGAGATTTAGTACAACGTTGTTAGCTTTTTCCGCTAATTTAGGCGGGGTATTTGACAGGTTTTCATCCTCTGAACAGTCCATATTTTAAAACTAACTACACAAAATATAGCAGTAGTGCTAAACAACACATCAACACTGAGTAGAAGTTCTCACGGCAAAACTGAGGTTATTTTTATGAATATTACAAATAACTTAGGTGTATTGTTGAGGAAACGGGATTGCCAACTTCAAAACTCGGCAAACGAAAAATACTCTCCGTGTACATAGGCTACACTGTCAATCATCTTCATGAATAATTACTTCCTTTTTCTACTTTAAAACGTTGTTTTGTTGTTTATTTATGTTATTTTACATGTAAGAATTAATCTAACCTACATACGGGACATTTCTTGTATATTATAAATCAATTCAAATAAACGTAACCTAAATTTCGTTTTGTTCGGTTGCCATTCGGAGTGAGCAAAGTAGTGGGCAAAGTGAAACTGTTGAGAAATCAGCCGTTTTGCAAACTAATTGAAGTGAACAAAATGCCACTTTGTCAACAACTGTAGACAAAGTATATTATAAGTTTTCTGTCTTCACTGTAACTACATATAACAAAAAGGTCACGCTTGCCGTGAAGAATTTGATATGTAAACACTTATAGACTATGCAATAAACCCGGCTATAGAGTGAGAATATTTATTATTACAGTTTAGAAGATTCACAATTATTCAGGCCTTTCTATACTGCTTTCTGAAAATGTAATTTCATTTTCTGAATATTAACACTTTACTAAAAGTCTTTTTACTAAGCAAAGCTTAAGTAGTACTCAAAGGCGGGTCAAATCGTATATCGTACTTAGAACTTAAGATTTTGTCGTTTACAGGAATTCAGTCGGAATTAATAAAACAGCTGTGACTGACTATTTATTGAAAATAAAATCAAACAAAGTGTCTAACTTTGAAGTGTAAGCTGATAATACAAAAAATATAGGTGTTTATAAAATAAATCATTTCCATTGTGACTTCGTATTAATTTTATGAATACGCTTGTTCAAATCATTTAAGCTTTTATAAACTGAAATTTATTTTTATAAGAAGTAATTATTTTGGCTCACTACAGTGTCAATCACTATGGACGCCTAGCTTTATTTACTTTTTTTTCATCCAGTGTTGGGTTACATCGCTCTCTTTCATCTGATCTATCAAGTCTCTCTTGACCAACTCTTGTTCTCTTCCGATCCTGATGCATTAGAGTATTCTAAAGGTTTATTTTATGACATGTATGTTCTTTCTTTCTTTTATGATGATGGTCGAGTGTTTTTTCGCCTTTAAACAATAAAAAAAGAAAGACAATGATTATTAATTTTTTTTAAATTTACAGCAGTAATAAATAAATTGGTATGTTGCAGGCAGAACCTGTTGTGTAAATAAGAAAAACATAAGAAGCATTTATACATTTTAATCATTAATACGTTTATTAGTATTGTACGTTTCAACGTTTACATAAGAACGAAGGTCCGTCAGATCCCCCTTAAGAAGCTCCCTAGTGAAATATATTTAGAAAACATGTGCATAGTTCATTTGCTAAACTCTTCCATCATGTTTAGCGAAAAATATCGATAATACAACATAGCTTATAGTGGAACGAAATATGTAAGTACGTTTTGTATAAAGTCTTGTTTTGTTCAGTTAGTCTAATTATATTGATCTTCACCTTAAATCCTGTGGGACAAGACAATCAAACAATATGCTCTATTTAATATGAGGTTAATTGATTTCACTATCTGAAGCTGTTCACTTTGAGGCTTAGTTACGTTCTACCTCAATTATAGCAGAGGACAATTCGATTTCTCGCTTGTAGTCAGCATTAATAACAATATACTACATTAAGGGATTATGCAAGCATGTTTATTTAAAAGCTCGTACAACTTAAAAACTTCAAACAACTGTTATCTTAACCGTCACAAATATGACATTGTAGTAAATGTAAAGTAAGTACGTGTAACTCTCAAATAACTTTAATTTTAACTGATTTAAATATTTCATTGTAGTAAATGTAAAGTATGTACTTGTAACCCTCAAATAACTTTAATTTTAACTGATTTAAATATTTCATTGTAGTAAATGTAAAGTAAGTACTTGTAACCCTCAAATAACTTTAATTTTAACTGATTTAAATATGACATTGTAGTAAATGTAAAATAAGTACTTGTAACGGTCAAAAACTTTAATTTTAACTGATTTAAATATGTCATTGTAATAAATGTAAAGTAAGTAGGCTACTTGTATTTCTCAAAAACTTTAATTTCAACTGATATAAAAAAGGCATTGTAGTAAATGTAAAGTAAGTACTTGTAACCCTCAAATAACTTTAATTTTTAACCGATTTCAGTATGTCATTGTAGTAAATGTAAAATAAGTATTGGTAAAATACAAATAACTTTAATTTTAACTGATACAAATATGACATTGTATAAAATGTACATTAAGTACTTATTTCCTTCAAATAACTTTACATTTAACTGATACAAATATGTCATTGTAGTAAACGTAAATTAAGTACTTGTTTCCTTCAAATAACTTAAATTTTAACTGATACAAATGTGTCATTATATTACATATTGTTACGGGTGTTATTTCAGTTAGTTATGAAAAAAGAATTATGCGGTAGCCTAAATACGATTTCTTTAAAACTATTCTTTTATGACTGTATTACCATTTTGGATTTTGATAAATTTTGCTTAAGTTTACCTCCCAAAACAAATTCTATTGGTCCCCATCTCTCCAAAAACACCGATTTCTGAGTTAACGGGGAAAAACCGGCTGTTTAGTAATAAAATTAGTAATTTCTCAAACTTGGCTACAATGATTTCGTTAAAATTTAAGTGAAACGTGAAGATTTGAAACACGTTTAGACCAAATTCAACAAAACTTTATGTGGAGGCATATTTTAGCCATATCTCAGAAGGATTTTTCATTTTCAACGACTTAAAATTTTGGAGTAGTTGTCATTAAAATTTTTTTGATTTTCTAAAAATTAGTTGAACGATTTTTATTACCTTATTGTAACCCCTAAGCACTCATAGAAAATTATTGGTTGTCACTTCATGAGTTATATGTAAAAAAAAAAAAAAAAAAAAAAATTTTTTAAATAATTAAAAATCTGTGCTGTCGATCAAGACGTTATTTCACAAAATCAGTTGTACTATTCAATACTTAATAAAATGTAAATATTAATGACACAAACCGTGTGTCAAAATTGCAATTGAATACAATATTCCAGAACAGGAATAATAGCTGGCAAAACGCTAAATGTACCTTTACAGCCCTCATTAACAGAAAGATTTTAATCAAATACAATTTAACAGTGCTCGTTTTTAGCACGAGTGAAGCATGATTAGACCCTTATTAAAATATAAATTTTGAAGGGATTTTTCAAACACAACGTCCAAGGTTAATTTGCACTTTTTGACTGAGGTTTTTTTGGTTGTAATAATTATTTGATTTTAGAGATATACAAGGCAAAAAATGTTAGCAATGTTTAGGACATCTAGTGTTTAATATGCTTATTCAACATCAAAATTTGTAACGTAAGTTCTTGTAGACAGTAAATGCATATTGATTGCACAAGCATACATATATTGTGTTATTGTCGAAGATGCATAACTTTATTTAAAGCCTCTACTAGTTTCGTTAATGTCCATTAATAATTTCTAAATAAAGTTTTAAATTTATAACTGTTAACGTCACATCACTTTCATTCTCAAATTTAAGTTTTCTATTATTGTAGAAATTAAATAATGTAGAAATATCAATACCAATCATATAATTATTTCTTTCCTTTAAAAATACCAAGGACACATCATTAGATAAGACTATGCAACATTGTATTTAAATCCACTCAAAATTAAAATCTCCAACATGACTCATAATGTTGTTGTGGTTAGTATGACATTATGTCGTTACGATATAAGCCCAAAGTACGAAGGTGGATTACACGGGTATTACATTACACAAATTAGTTTCTAATCTCCACATGTTAAGGTTTGTATTTGAAGATTTGTACAACAGAACGAACAAAATGTACAAATATAGATACATGCATAAGCTTTAATTTTGTTTTACACGTTAAATAAATGGTTATATTAAAAACCCATTTGTTAGTAGATTATTGTAGATTGTTTATAATCAATAAAATTTAATATTTTACGTTAAAATTATTGAATTCAAACTCAATACTCTTGGACCATTACAGTTTAATCATTACAACAATTATAATCTTTTACAAATCTAAACCAAACCAATAAAATAATATTCTAGTCAAAGAGTTGTAAGAATCATAATTATAAACACGCAAATTAATTTAAAACAACAAATTAAAAACAATTCAAGAGATTCAATAACTTTCAACAAATAACAGAATGGAAAAAAAATCTTTAACAGATATCTTGGTAAGATAGCACTCGACATCTAATAATCTACAGCGAGTAAAACTGGATTTCATATATTTGTTAAATTACATTCTGTGATCCCTTGCTTGTCTGCAATAATTTATCAACAACAACCGATCTTGACATTTAATCAATAGTTCCTTACCATGATAATGTTTTCTCGTAGAATATTTGTTTCTAATATTAACAAGGACTGGAAATACTGAAATAAAATTAATTATATCTTCTTCTTTTTTCTAATTTTATAATTCCTAATTTTCGTTTGTCTTTTGTAATTTAGGTTCATAGTTCCCTCTACATTTGAAGATCCATTTAATTTGTTGCAATGAAAATATCACATTTATTGTCTACCCTATAATAACTACAATATTCATAAATAAGTTGATGGTTGGCATCGTGGTATTTACCCAGCCCTCATGTGGAATGTAATACAAACAGAAACCCTTACCTTGCAGAAACGATAAATATAGGTTTTTAAATACAAGGAGTCTTACCAAAAAGTATAAGTTTGTTTACACAGTTGAACGTCGTAATTTTTTATCACTATTTTCTTGACGTCACTAGACTCTAATGGGCTTCATAGATCAGTTATATGTATAAAGTATCCACTCGCTTCACATGTATCGATATATCGACCCTAGCGCGCCTCGAAGTTGTATACTTTTGAAGACTCGCTACGCTCGTGTCGGGAACGAGGTCTAGTAAATAGACAAATATCACATTTTCATGGGAGATCGGGAATGAAAATTACTTCGCTATTTATCATTATGTTAGTAAACAATACGTGCATGATTAAAGTAACCAAATTTGTATCTAATTTAGTATGTTATCACACGAGATTTTAACAACAAGCTTTTTAAAACGACACCACATAAACATTGTCAATTGGAATTTCTGATCTTCAATAAGGTTCTGTATGAACACTTCCGTTGCAGCTGCAGAACTTATGTACAGACGAAATTGGCAACTACGAGGGATGGAGGGACGGCATGACGAAAATAAATTTTTCTATTAACCGAGGCCATAAAGCGGGAAGGTCAATCAAAAAACGGAGGTCGGAATTTCTTTACGATTACTAAACTTACCCTATACTTCGTCTACTTGTCAAGTAAGATGGGATACAAATTTTAAATATTGTAATCAAATAAAGTTGTTAACGGATAACCGCGATAGTTTGGTATGGAAACATTATTTTAATTTGCACAAGATACCTTTAAAACAATCAATTTTTGGAAAAATAAAACGAGTAAAATAAATTTTGAAATAAGTTTTACGAATTAACTGTTTTTAATTGTGATTATAAAGCAATTTATTTCAATTTTATAACTCTGTATTTTTATTATCACTTTGAACACAGTGTGTCTTAATATCTGCATTACAAAAATGTATTCCGACAAAATCTTCCTATTCGTGTCTTTTCACCAAGGGTGAGATGTTCCGATATTTGTTTAGAACAAAGAAAGTGTTTATTCAACCCGAGGTGAGAGGCTTACATAACAAAGTTAAAAAACAACAAGCGTATAAAAAGCAATGTCTGTTGTACCTTCAGTGGAGGTTGAAATACACTTAGACCTTCCTACTACTGTTATATTATTAGTAATAAATAGAAATAGATTAAATGACAGGTATAATATTTTAAAAATAGTATTAGACACAATACACAGCCATCGTTTTAATAATAATTTATGTAGGTTACAAGGAGTCTAAAAATCTAGTAGTTATACAAGTAAATACACAATTAAAAATTATGATACTTTTTTTTAATGTACTTATATTTATTCACTATTGTTTTAAAAATATGCACGATTTACGTGCCAGTATAAATTATTGAAATTTTTAAATACGTTTGTTAGCAGTAAAACATCCTGTAATTAAATCTAAAAAATATAATCAAATTAAATTTGCCAGTTATAACAATGTTTATTTCTTTTTTGTGTAGTAATCAAAATATTTATGATTTAAATGTTTAAGTGAAAATAAATATTAATATAAGTTACAAGTTATTTGATTGGCTACATTTATTTATTTTTCATCGAAAAAAGTTTAAAAATCTAACTTTCGTAACTTTATAAATTTCCGTTCGTGTTATTGTGGTTCATTATTATTATTGTAAAAGAAGCAGGGTTTACCTCCAAGACACTTCACCCTTTGAGACTTCTTCGTAGTTCTTCTTCCTAACTAGCTTATTTATATTCTTCCCTTGGTTAAAGACAGGATTTTCCTAGCTAGGTTGCTTTTAGCTTCAAAGGTCACATTTAGACCGAAGATCAGTTGTCTACTACGTCCTAATTCATCGTACTTTGGAAAAGATGTTCTGCAGTTTATAGGTGCTGATTACATAGTCTGCATTTCAGGTTTCCTTGGATAATCCCATGGTATTAAGATGCTTCTTGAAACCGTCATATCCTGAAAAGCTTAATTTTTTTTATCTGATGTCGTTTAGTTTGTGAGGAGTATGGTGAAGTACACTTCAACATATCCAAGTTAGGTTTTCATGTCTGCTGCTTATAAAGCTGGCAAACAGGTTTCGTCTATTAAGATCACTATGGTTTGATGGTTTTCGGTCTTATTTGAACCAATTACCTTCCAGTCCTCGGTTTTGAAGGACTTATTCTGTTTGCTAGACGCTTCAAGAATCTTGTCGCTTTCTACCTTGGAGTGAACCTTACGACCTTTGAAGATCACTTTGGTAACTCGGAGGATGTCCTTTCGGTCACTTATCCGTAGCAACATTCCGAGGTTTTATGTTTGGGATTTTACTCCCTAAACACATTTTGGTTTCCTAGTTTGCACAGATCATGATTCAGGCTCCAGGCTGAATCCTACATAGGTGTTACTGGAGGAAGTTCTCCATGCCCTAGATTTTCAAACTCTAGAACTAGGAATCCCTCAATTTGCTCCACGTTTTTTATATCTAATTTTGGTCTGATAATTTTCTTGAAGAATAGCCATCTTATATGATGATATTGTTTCTTTGAATTTATTTATAAGGGGGTTGTTTGTCTTTGCCGTCTTAGGTTTTATCATTTCAATCTCTGTGGGGTACTGAACAATCAGTGATTTCTTTTTAAGCCGTCAGCTTTTATTATACTTTTCGTTTAAGTACATTAACTTTTCTTTTTAGCTCTCGTATATATTACCTTCACTTTGATATGTTTTAATTTCTTAATTGTTTCAGTTGTGTTGGTGTCTTAAAAGGAATCGTCTGTTTCGTCTGCATAATGTCCTCTTTTTCAGATGTGATTTCTGTATTGGTATAGCTCATAGGCCTTCCCTCTACCTTTTTATTTGACACAGAAGTAACTAAAGTTGTTTCTGCTTCATTATCAGTAGCAATGTCTGAGCACGCTACAGTATTTTGTGTGTGTGTGTGTGTGTGTGTGTGTGTGTGTGTGTGTGTGTGTGTGTGTGTGTGTGTGTGTGTGTGTGTGTGTGTGTGTGTGTGTGTGTGTGATGAATCCATAGTTATTCCCACAAGTAATAACATTTCTAAAGTGGCTAATATTATTATGAAGGGTAGCGTGGTCCTCCATAGGCTCACTTTAATACACAATTACCTTTGCATACTTCATCCATCGGCACGGATTAACGTTAGGCTTAGCCTAAAGACACTTTCGTCCTTAGATTGGGAAATGTTTCTTGACCTCCCAGCCTAGATCCGCTGTGTTTTCTTGAAGCAGGATCACCTCAAGCAGGATGCGACTTTTCGCTCGCGCACAGCGGTCCTGAGGGTAGCTTTCTCTGATATGGATGTGATTATCATTCTCTTCTACACCCCACAGGGGTTATTTCTCCTTAATCCCTTAACCCTTGGTACGTATTAAATATTTACATCTATGTATTAATAACATTAGTAATGCGATATCCTTACAATAAAAAAGAAATAAAAAATTATCTATTAAAAATTATTCATTCACCTTTAATATAATAACTCTGTAAAACAAACTATTTTGATCAAATTTCGCTCTCGTATAGCTTCTAAGAAGGACCCAAACAAAACGTTTTGGTCGCCATCTCTTCCAAAATGCCAGTTCGTGAGTTATTAGTGAAAACCCAAAATTCTGACGTAATATACTTATTATCTAAACATCTCTTACACCAATTTACTTCTAATATTAATTTGCCATTCGAAAGCCAATAGAGTGAAATCAAAGAAAATACTAAAATTCGTAGAATGACGGCGGTCAACTAGTTACAAACAGCATCGTTGTATAAAACAGTTTTTATTTGCTATAAGATATGCTTACAAAACTTTAAATAATGTGTCAGACTTTTGTCGTGTATCCGTGTCAGGCAGTCCCGAGTTTTGGCAGTTATTAATGAAATGTCAATACGCCAGTCAAGATGCGAATACCGGAAAATTGTTTTTTTGTAAGGGGAAGAAATATTTGCAATACTTGATCCGAAAAAAAAGTAAATTGTAAAGCAAATTTTATTATAACACAAATTATAATAAACTTTGCAAAAATATTGCACAAACTCTGTCACTCACACATCTCCAAAACTAATCAAAACTATCGTCACCAAATTTGTGAGTTCTGTAGTTATCTGACAAAGAGTGAAAATGAACCATGAACTATGTTTTGATTACTTGCTTCTCTCGACCTTTGCTTCAATTGTATTAGATTAAACGCAATCTTTTACTGACTGCAGTTAAAATCAATTTTGTTTTCCAATTATTTCTGAACCGTTATATTTGTATATAAGTAAGTTTTTTGCAGACGGTTTTGGATCCTTAATCTTCACATTTCCCCTAAAATTTGAAAACAATTGCATTATAAATAACATAATTTCGAAAACCTCTAATATATATATATATATATATATATATATATATATATAGCTTAAAATCAAGAACCGGAATTCTTGAAGAGATGTCGACCAATACTTTTTTTTGAGTCTTTAAAAGCTTCTTCACTTGAGTAAAATGTAATAAAACCAATAGAGAGGATTTGAGGAAATCATAGTATTGTGTTAATTTTCTTTTGTGATAGCTACACCCAAAAAGTCACAAAATTTGGCAAAAAATACGTTCACGTACTAAATTTTTTTTAAATTACACCTCTCACTTCGGCTGCACAAAGACAGACAGACGTTATTCTAAAAACAACGCTCTGTGACTTTAACACTGGCATATCCGCACTTGACGTTGGTTTTTGATCCACAAATATAATTTTCCTTATACGAGATATATATGCGAAACTAAAAATGAGATATAAAAGTGTTAATAAATGTCCATCTATGTCCTGAAGTACTTAAAATGTTTTTGTTTGTCATTTTATTTGGATAAATAAGCAAAAACAATGTACACCATTCACTTGTTTCAAGATATAGGCTGATATAATTAATATTATCAACATGTAGAAAAGTGACGGAAAATAAAAGATCTTTCAGATAATGATTCTTCGTTATTAGTATCTTACGTTTGAATAAAAAAACATGAGTGCATATTTTAGTTACCTGGAGTCCTGTACAGGATAATATATAGAGTGTGCAACAAGTCCTGATACACCTGGAGAAAATTTAAACAGCTTGGGATATCAAAGGAATAGGGACACCACACCTATTGTAAATATGCTTAGTGACTTTTTATGGCTATTTAAAAATTCCCCTCTTTGTAAGGGGGTAAAAGTAGAAACTTTATATTCTTAATGGCAACCCCTTGTGACATATCGTTATCTATTTAAAATTAAAATAATGACAAGTAGGAAAAATCGGTCTATTGATAAAATAATTTTCTTCATGAAAAATTTGTTTTGAAAATGCAGACTGTAAAATGAAAGAAATGTTCGTATTGTTGACCTTGAGTGGTTTGGAAAAGTTATAACCATGTGTGAAACTTGAGACAACATTCGAAATCTATTTCCCAAGAATATAAAATTCTATTTTAAAGCACATACCCATCAGTTAGCTCCATTTTTACAGATGATTTTTCATGTGACACTGAAAGAAATATTCAAGTAAATTGAGGTCAGGAGATCATGCTGGCCAATACACAGCGCCCTTTCTTATGTATAGTTTAGGGAATCTTATCTTAAGAACAGTTAATTAGGAACAATAATTTACAAAGGTTTTTGTTTTTGTTATTCTTAAAAACAGCTGTAGAAAATAGATAATTTAAAATTATTTTTGTCTTTTTAGTGTTAAAGTTTCCCTTGCATCCTGCTTTACTCTTAATGAAGAAACCCTTAAAAAAATTACCAGTATATGCCGGGAAAATACACTAATTTTGCATTTTAGTGATAATTTTAGGTTTTAATTTTGGTTTGAAGTCTCTTAAAGACTTTTTCATGTGTAATTATTATTATTTTTTTTTTTTATACTTTTCCAATGATAACAAAATAGGGGTTGTCATTATAAAAAACAAAATTCCCCTTCAAAAAGAATGTCTAATTTTTAACCCCATAAAAGTCACAAAACGTATTATACGCATATTGGATGACTTCCTTTTATATTTCAAACCATTTAAATTTCATCTTGGTGTATCAAGACTTATCTTACACTCTGTATTTCAAAACAAAATATTGTTGGTGAAAATGATTTTGTCTTTACACCCAAACTGTTACTAAATTTTGTTTTTAAAACAATAGTTATTCACGGCTAAACACGAAACTCTAATATGTCTGTCAGAGTGGTATGAAGTTAACATTAAATTATTTTCTTTTAATAAATAGTCTAATTACATAAATAGGTTTATTAAATTTTTCTAACACTCTTATAGTCATTATAAAATATTCAATAAAAGAGGCGTTTAGCAGTAATTTTTTATTTTTTTCAAGTTGTTTAAACACTGTAGAGTTTATCCGACAGGTGAAATAAAAACAAGTTAATGGGCGCAATGTTGATACTTACACATCCTTATCTATAATGACCAAAAATTGGTCTCTTGTACTTTGTACAAAATGTTTAATTATATTAGTAGATCGAGGGGGGGGTCTTATCCAGTATAGTAAGTTTCATTAAAATAATAGTTACACAGGTCTTCTCAATCTCATTAATTTATTGACATTGGGTAGGCCCTAACTGGCTTTGCTCTTGCCACTATCTCGGTCCTAACGAACGTCTATGCTGTATATATGTGAAGGAGTCTAATTGTTATCGTAGAGATATAATGATCTGTAAATACACTTGATATTTTAAAAACAACTATTTAAAATGACAGCTGTTTTTACATTTTTAATTCGATTTTTTTCTGAATTAGATATGGTTCTAAATGAGCAAAGAAGAAATAAGGGTAGGTAAAGATTAACACAAAATTAGTATTGTCATCGAATTTTTCAGAAGCGTAGACGTAAATAACCCCCCCTCAGTATTTTCTCGTAATTTTTCCAAAATGTAGGTTCATGAGATGTCAGTAAAACATCAAAGAATTGGAATTATTGCTATTATAAAAGATATAATTTCTCATAATCTGCTAAACTGATTTCGTTCAAACTATAGTGAAACGTGAAGATTAATGATACAACTTGTGTTCAATGTATTTTCAGCTATGTACATTAGCAACGTAAATGATGAATACTTTTATATAGGCCTACACATAAATCTTCTAAATCCGCTCTGGGACTCACCTCTAGTGAGTACGATTGGGACAATCCCGTGGGATAATAGCTGGATCTCTACCATTTGTTCCTGTAATCATAGTTAGATCCTTTATCTTTCCAATCAGGTTTTTTCTTGAGCAACTCTTGTTCTTGACTAAAAGATTTTTATCTTTAAACATCAAGGTGAAAATACATAACCTAAGGGATAATATTAATGTATATATTCCAAAGATCTGCTTTTGTATTCACCATAGTCCTATTTATATATTCAAGAATGCAAACTGCAAGCGGTCTCCCATACTAATAGCATAATTTGGTAACAATGAACAATATACGACAGCAATTCATGTTCCCTCTTCCGTAGAATCTAATCGCACGTGAAATCGATCTCTCTAAATAGGGTGGCGACAGGAGACCACAGCATTATTACCTCAATGCCATTGTTACATACCTTGTCTTCTGCTATCTGTAAGCTATTACTGCTTTCAATATTGAAATTACTTTTAAAGTATTTATCTCCAACTTAACTTCCGGGGAACGTGTATAATTAGCTATCTTGAAATGTGTCAATAGAAGAGTTACATTCATAGAAAATTAATATTAATAAATTACATTTTCGTTATGTATTCTAACAAATACGTTTTATGAAGAAAGTGACGTGATAGGTCAACACACGGATGCTTAATGTTTTACTATATCCGTTTTGAAGTTCTTTGTGTCTAAAAAAGTGTCTTTTGGAATTATATCTGCCTGTTATCTGTCTTTCTGTTTTGTGTCGACGTCTGCCATATGTGTAGCACAAAAGCGGGAACTAATTAAAATTTGGTTTATAAGTCGGAACTTTTTACATTTTGTGTGATAACGACATGTGCAAAATCGCAAATAAAAAAAAAATACTGTTTATGAAATCTGGTAAGAAACAAAAATGATTGATTTTAATTCAATACTATTTACGCAGAGGAAGCGTTCATGGCACAAGCGGAGCAAGTTTAGGCAATTTTACATTGTTTTAGAGGCAACGTCTATGGTACATTTTCACTTTTTCCTGACAACTCTACTAACTGTAATTTTTTTTTACGAATAGTATAATTTTTGTTAAATAATTGAATATTACCTGCGTAATATATTTGACGTCTTGTTCAGTTCTACATAGTCTTCCTGGAGGTACCCACTTAACCTTCCGAAACACGCGTGTTTCCTTTGATATTTATGTGTAAATTGTATAGTATGTACTTATGTTTTAATGAGTGACGATTTCTTCTGAGTTACGTAATATTGTGGATCTGATGTGGATATATACTCAGTGTGTAATCCCATAAATCCGAATCTTATAGCACCGAAAAGTAAGTTACTTTAATAACTTGGATGTGTCTTATAGGATCTAATATTAACAAGATCGAATTTTATAACAGTGCCACAGCAACGAATATGATAAAATCCCATAGTTTTGAAAAGTTTTGGGACGTGTTGCATACATCCGAATTGTGGTAGGAGTCTGCACAGTGACGGAAGAAATGGAGGAGGGGTACGAGGCTAGACATTGGTTGGCGTGGGGGAGGTACTGAAGAAGAGTAACACACATCGCCACAAAACCCTCGTAACTTAGCAAATCTTTATCTAGTACGTGCGGGTTGCGGCATGCCAAGCTGAGAGGTTAAATAATGGGAATACTGTCGACCACGGACCACCCAAACAACAAAGTCAATATAATTGTAGTCTCTAAGCTGATAATCCCACCGGAATCTTCGTCTTTCGATTACAATATTGACAATTATTTCACAGATGAAATTGTTACTTTTCTTTGAATGACGTCATACTTGTTTCTGTAACATATTTCGGTGTTATAACTTAAAAATGATAATCTTGTATCTTTTTAGTAATTGTAACACTATTAACATACATTATATTTTGTGTACTCATTAAATTTCGCAATGAGAAACATTACAAAAGTAACATATTTATCTTTCATATAAACTCATAATTACAGTAACCTATATACAAATTACATCTAACGTTTAAAACATCTATCATAATAACTGTGTTTCACTTCCTCAGTACAGGTTTACCAATACGAAATACAGATTAGATCTCCGTGTTTTGATGGATCTTCTCAATTCATGGCGTTGGGAAACTGAAGAAGTGATTTAAAGTCCGTCGTCATTGGCGTCTGTACGTAAGCACGATAGCGGTCACAAATATTAGTTAAGAACATGAAATTTGTATTCGAGTGTTGTGTTGTGCTCATATCTCTGTCGAAATGAATATGTCAAAATAAGAACTATATTAAATAGGTTTTTGGTCGTACCTCGTGTGTTATAACACTAGATTATTGTATTTTTCAACTCTGTAAGTAATGGTACCAACCTCATTTCTCTACTATGACAAATAGTGAAGTTATTTTGTAAAATGGAATTGTGAAAACTTTTCGCCAAAAAAGAAAGTGATATTCGTAAAGTTACGAAAGGCATCGAGGGCGAGTCACTAGCGCGAGGGTAGCGAGTGGAAGCCTCTTCACATATGTACTGTTACAGGGGCAGTTAGGGCTGAAACATTAACACAAGCGAAGCGAGTGAAGTTTGAATAATATTGTCACATCCGATGTTTTGTCAAGAAAGTTATGATACACACAATTACAACGTTCTAAGAACAAGTGAAACATTAATTTTAAACAACTTAACAGACTGGATAAGACTCCAATACAAAATGCATGGCCAAAGATACCAACTTTAGGGCATTAAACTTAGAAGATCCTCTTGTATTACATTGTATCATGGGGATGGGTGATTACCATGATGGTCCCATTTATTGTACATTGTTTTGTACATTTTAGTGATACGAAATCATGTTTTATAAAATTAATAAGCAAGCAAAACTATGTTCGTACATTATTTATTTTCAGGTTACTATAAAAACTAAACACAAGTTATTCTTATCGGGTTGACTAGTGACTGGAATCTTGAACGTGCTTGTTGGAATCTGTTCTGCTGGAAGTACTTGCATAAAAAAGTAATTAATTCAATCTCTGCTTTTATTACGTCGTAAAAACTAGAGTCATAAAACAAACATGTTACTCTTGGGGACACTTTATTATTCAATGAATTTATTTATTTAGACCGATGTATATAGAGGATGAGTCAAAATTCCACGGAAATATTTCGATAACTGATTTTAGGCCTAATAATATAAAATAATATTTAAAAATTACACATATAAAGATTATATGAATCATTATAGCACTGTGATCAATATATAATGAAAGAAAATTTCCCCCAAACCACAATAAAACGTTACTACTCCAGTGAGGCGGTCCACCCTCTCGTCCCCTGATCCCCTTGGTGACGGGCGAGGGGAACGACTCACTGGAGTAGTAATAATATAATAGGACACAAAAATCAAGTGTAGCTGAACATCTAATCTCTACTATGCATGGTTTGGGGTTTAATTGTAAAATTGTAAAAAAAAAAAAAAAAAAGAAGTAACCAATAACAGTGCTAGATAGCTTTGAAATAATCTACTTTTCTATAGCTGAAGTAATTTGTTGAATGCGGATAAAGAGCCTATCCCTAGTTCCTCGTTCTTCTTCTTCTTGAAGCCAAGATATTAAATGTCACTCCATTAGTTAAGTTAGTTTTATTTTTATTTCATTATTATCAATCATTATTATTAGTTTATTTTATTATTTATTATTATTGTTTATTTATTTATAATGATGTTATATTTATTTATATATTACACACTATTATTTTAAATGTTTCTCCATTGGTTAATTTAGTTTTATATTCATACCATGTATTAGAAGGTAGCAGGTGTTGCCACGCTCATTCACATGATGTGTGACGAGGCCAACTTTGATTGTCCGAGAGGATCAGGTGACGGGCGGGGAGAACACCTTCCTGCAATAGTAATCGTAGTTATTAAGGTTAGTGTTTATTGAAGACAATAGCAGTGCTATTGAAATACACAAAAGATAGAATCAACATAACTATACAGTCTTTATGTTGTTAGTGTTTTATTGTGGTTTGAGGGAATATTCTTTCATTAACCTATAAAGATATTCCTAGCACCTAATCTTTTCATTACACTATTTTAGAGTTTAGTTACTGTACCCAAATCCAATTTCGGAATCAACTTAAACAGTTTTAATAATTAAAAAAATAATAAAACCGTAATTCTTTGCTATTATCCTCTGTAGCTTTTATTATTTTATATTTAAAAGTAAATATATTAAACATAAAATGTGAAATTATATGTAGCGTTTACCCTTATCTTATTTTTATTTATTTTTTTGTACTATAAAAGAGTGTACGATGCTTATGTACCTCAAAACTTTAAAAAGTAAATTATTAAGCTGGAATGATGTTATATATTAGAATAGTAAATTGAATATTTTACGATATTTGTTCTCTTTATATTCTTGAAAATCTGATAAGATAAAGTCTCGTCATGTCAAATGTGGTGCTTTGAAAATCACATTCAAAAAATGTTTAACTCTGTACATTTTACGTTGATAAAACTGTTCAACAGGATGATTCTCTTATTATACATGAGGTAGCTTTATGTAGACTACTTGTAACTTGTTTTGTGTTTTCGTATTGTAGAAAAAACATTACGGTGAAAGAGGTTCATTAGTCTAGCTGGAAATAAACAGTTATTTCTGCAGCCTTCATTAATACGTCCCTTTGTTCTTTCCCAACCCTAGACAGTGGGTTTATTTGATCATTATATTTTTAACTTGATGAGATTCGTGACTGTTTTTAGCTAAATTATGACAAATATGCGCACGCGCGCACGCGTGCGCGCGCGCGCGCGTGTGTGTGTAATTTCATACATACAACTTATATCATACGGTTTTTTGTTCATACCACGTGTGCTATTCACCTTAAATTATTTATTATATATTATACGCAAATTTAACGATTTTAATTCTGAATGTAATGGATAGTCTACTATATCAAAAGCAAAGTTATTTTCAAAAAAATAATTTTGAACAGTGCCATTCGTTTAGTTACATAATCTGCCAGTCTTAGACCCGTCATTTCGAGGGACTAAGTTGATCTTTTCGCCAAAAATTAACAAAATTATAAACTAAAAATGTCCTGCCACTTGACCCACAGAATGTACTGTAGTTGTAATGCACTTCGTGCAAACGTACCTTAGCTATTATATCAAGAAATCACTCAACTATGAGACTCGGGGTAGGGTATGCAACCTGCCACACACGGGTGTATAAACAGAAGTCTCTCACATAGGAGTCAATATTCAATTCGCTACAAACTGGATGTTCGAAACAAGACCTGGGGTTAGTTATCTAAATAATTAATGATAAAAGTCTGCTTCGGAGTTGTGTTCATCGTGTAATAAGGTGTATGACGAAGATTTAATGCATTTTATTGGGTGTGTCCTTTTTCAAAATAACGCGTTTGAAGTTTTTAAGCTTACACAGCAAAGTTATTAGAAGTGGAAGATAATTATGTTGAATGGTAAAGATTGGGCTTTTCTTTGTTACTGAAGATGTAATGTAATTGAGGAACTACTATTTATTAAACATTCTGTATTTATTTAAAAAGGATTCCAACTTCTCGGAGGGTCGTGTGACCACGAAAAAAGTGCTTTTGACTTAATCAAGGAAATTTAATGTCTCTCTTTTTTTAAAAAAATATTTTATTTATTAGTACCTTACACTCTAAAAACTCTTATTTATTAGTTATATTTTTGCACTCCAAGCGGAATTAAACATAACTAGTGTACAAATGTAATAAGCACAATTCTCCTCCTGTTGTTAGCTGTTATAGACGATCGAAATTGGTTGCTTAGCAACGAGATTTGTTAATGTATAAATGAGTAGCCTAACCTGTGTGTCATGAAGATGATTTTATAATATAGGTTGAAATTTACATATTTTCGGACTTTGTTGTCATGTAATGAAACCTAGAGGAAAAATAAATGATAAACTGAAAACTACACGTAAAACTAAAATCAAGTGAAACAATATTAGCCTATAGCGGATGTGATATACACAAATGAGCATATAAAACAATGTCTTTGAAATGTAGATTAATGTATTAATCTAATAAAAACGCATTAATTTAAATGTACAAACATTTAAATGAAAAGACAAATTGATGTTCAATACATTGAAAAAATAATAAAAAACATTGACTTTTACCACTTTCACTTCATCTATCTAGTCCTCAGGGCTCACCATAGTAAAAATGTTCGTGGCAATCCAGAGAGACCCATTTTTAATCAAGATTATTATTTTTATGTAGCAGTACTACAACTCTGGCTTTGCCTCCTGAGTACTATAACTACAGAACATCCTGTGAACATACAACCCAGCCACTTTAAGTAGGTATAATTGCTGAACATCCTGTGAACAGACAACAACCCAGCCACTTTAAGTAGGTATAACTACTGAACATCCTGTGAACAGACAACTACCCAGCCACTGTAAGTAGGTATAATTGCTGAACATTCTGTGAACAGACAAACACCCAGCCACTTTAAGTAGGTATAACTACTGAACATCTTGTGAACAGACAACCACCCAGCCACTTTAAGTAGGTATAATTGCTGAACATCTTGTGAACAGACAAAAACCCAGCCACTTTAAGTAGGTATAACTACTGAACATCCTGTGAACATACAACCCAGCCACTTTAAGTAGGTATAATTGCTGAACATCCTGTGAACAGACAAACACCCAGCCACTTTAAGTAGGTATAACTACTGAACATCTTGTGAACAGACAACCACCCAGCCACTTTAAGTAGGTATAATTGCTGAACATCTTGTGAACAGACAAAAACCCAGCCACTTTAAGTAGGTATAACTACTGAACATCCTGTGAACATACAACCCAGCCACTTTAAGTAGGTATAACTACTGAACATCCTGTGAACAGACAATCCAACCACTTTAAGTAGGTATAACTACTGAACATCCTATGAACAGACAATCCAACCACTTTAATTAGGTATAACTACTGAACATCCTGTAAACAGACAACCACCCAGCCACTTTAAGTATGTATAATTGCTGAACATCTTGTGAACAGACAAAAACCCAGCCACTTTAAGTAGGTATAATTACTGAACATTCTGTGAACAGACAATAACCCAGCCACTTTAAGTAGGTATGACCACTTCAGATTAAGGGCTTCCATTGTATTGATTCTGGAAGGACTCTTGAGGATCTTGTTAGACTGTAAATCGCCTTCAGTTCTCTCCCATGTCTTCTGGATGTATGTGATGTTCGTTCGATCCTCATTGGGTAGCACACCTCCTTGCCAAAGTATAAGATAGTCCATGCGCAAGTTCTGAGTCGTTGCTATAAAATTCTAGGGAGGGACGACCCCAGGTGGATCTGCACCTTTTTTTCATATCAACTATCCCTCCCTTTCCACTTTCCTATCAGGTCACTCTTGACCAACTCTTCTACTCTCTGACGTCATTAGAGCATTCAATTACTATGTTAAGTTCTTTTCTTTCTCTGTTTTAAGACGATGATGACCGAATGTTTTATGCCTTTAAAACAAAATAATAAAATTGTCTATTTTTGCTCGTTGATTGTTCTTTATGTACAAAACTATTTTCTTTTCATATATGTATCATGTTGGAAAAAATAATTTACACATATAACAGTACATTTATTAAATATTTCTTCACATTTTTGAAAGTAATTGTGAACAAAAAAAATAATAAATCACCTGGGTGATCTATTTGTACCCAAATATTTAACTCTAGGGCAGATTAAGCTACAGAAATTTAATCAAACAGATGATATATTCTAGTTTTATAGCGAAACGAATTTTAAAGTTTTTATACACATTGTCTAACACTATAGGGCTGCTTTTAAATTATAATTTATACTCAAAATTAGTCATTTAATAAATAATAACAATTGAGATATAACATACCAAATTCCACGTTAGTTCAATAACTCACAATAATGTCTTTGTTGTGATTTGATTATGTAAATTAATAGTTTAAAATTAATGGTATTAAAGAGTAAAAAAACAAAATCCTGTTAATAAACAATATGAATTACATAATAGAATCAGAACAAAGTATTAGATTAAATTTGTTGAATTCAAATTATTTACAAACAAATATGTTTTAACTAGAAAAATGAAAGTATTGTTCTAAACAAAATTACGTGGAGTTTGTTAAAATTATTTGTGTATTATATATAAAAACTCATGGTCTTCGTTAAAACTATAATGGAATAATAATATCTACGTATGATTATGAGATATTATAATATTTTTAATTATGATTAAATTATAATTATGTATTGTAAACGTAATTTATACGTATTGATTTAAAATTAATTAGTTGCCTAGAATTTTAGTTTCTACATCCATTTCTTCTAAACAACTATTGTAGCTTTTTTGTATGTTTTGTTAAAACAGACAATAGTAAGCAGCATTCCATGTATATAAATTACCATACTGAGTATTGTGCCATTGTAGTCTTTGGACAAAGAAATGTAAGGGTCACTGTTGTAACCATTAAATTTTAAAAGTAAAAACATCCCTGGCTAGGGGTATTTATCTTCATTAAAAGTACAAAAAATATTTATTACTTTCAACAAGACATGCTTTACATTTTTCATTTAAATCCAGGAATTATTGAATATATTATTTTCCTACTCTTTAATGAGTGGAAGCGTTTGAGTTGCCTTTTAAAAACTATAGTCTTTAGATATAGACACAATTGGAATTTAACGGTTTACCAGCAGTATCGAACTACGGCCATCAGTTTGTCTGGGTTATTATTATAAAAGTACTAAACTGGATTAAGTTAAGCTGAGCACACATATTCATATTCCCAATGCTTTTAAAATGTACTGAAAAATTAGTAAATTGATAAAGGTTAAATTATCTCCTGCCACATAAATAATATAAAGGGACATAGTTATTAAATGTATGTTACTAAAGGGACATAGTGTGTGCCTTCAATTTAAATGGCGAGAGGAATCATCAACCAATTTTAATTCAATCATAAACTGTTTATAAATACTAGAAATTGTATTATTCGTTGTTATAATGACCTTGAATGTGCTATGCGCGAATGCACAGATGATAAAGATATGCGCAGACTATAAAGTCCTTTGAATTGTTGATATAGTTTCTCCAGAGATATATCAAACAACTTACAACCAGTTTTTATAGTATTACAAGTGGACCCCTAAGGGGTAAAATTTGACATTCTGATCTGTGAGGAAAACTATTCCCAGAAAATTTAATATATGTATTTTATACGTTTTAATTTTATTATAGGCCTACTTATTTCTACTGATAAATATAATAATAACAATAATTAGGACAATCTTTAGTTTTGTGATAAGAACAAAAGTAGTTACATCCAGAGATAGATTGTATACTAAGTGTATTTCTATAGTACCTGTAGTAAGGTGTAAATCTAATCACAATACCTTTATAAACATAATCGTAAGTACTGTGCATATTGCATTTCGATAAATTTTAATTTTATTTAAACTGGATATTACAGATTCTAAAATAATAATTATTTATTTGTTCAGTTAGCCGATAATTTTATAAAGCCATATTTACATATAAATTAATTGTATAATCCAAATATTTAATTTCCGAAAGAATAATGTTTTACGCTTAAAAAATAATATTATATTAATTAAATAATATGATTAAAATTGCTGAAATAATAGGATAACTTTTAAAATTGATATTATAATATTTATTTAGTTTTATTAATTGCAAGTTTGATACATTTAGTTGATTTGTAAAAATATAGCTATTACAGTTTGTTTATTACGTAATTGGAATAAATTTAGTAATTGTACCCTTAGTCATTATAACCTATTTGTTACGTAAAGTGTGAAATTGTTGATGTAATTTTAAAATTGAAAGAGTAACATACATTTAAATTGAAAACGTTCCATTAAGTACAAATTGTAAACAATTACATTACCTTCGAGTAACTTCGTTTTAAACTGTTCTAAGTCGCATTTCGGAACTGAAATTCAATTATCAATTGAAGATTTAAAAATCGTTTATTTGAAGTCGTCAAACACAACCATAAAAAGCACAAACTAAATGCAAACACTCTACGTAATACACTGTTACAAGACTGTGCCTATTCAGGAAATATATTAAAATATTTTTACCTAATAGCACTTTCATACATTTAATAAAAGCAACTTGGATACCACAAAACATTAAGTTTTTAATTTTAAATATACCTTTATACAATAGCAATCTTTTTTTAACCAGTATTTCTATAAAGACAATAAACTGATTGTCCATTTTGGCTTTCGTAACAATCATACTTCGTTGGAGTACAAAGACTTGTTGCATTTTATGAAACTGTGTAGTCTTCGTTTCATCTTAATTCATTTTTGTATAAAAATATTTGGACATAGAACGGTTGAATTACGATTGGACTGTTTTAGTATGGTTTTACATGTCAAGACCGAACCTACTTACTCGTTTTCCGAGCAGAGTGGCTCGTGATGAAATTCAAAAATTGATAACTCATTATTAGAAAAACAATCGAAGACGAGACTATAGTTGTCAATGTGTATGAAAAATTCATTGTTTTTTACGAGTTAATAACATTACGTAAACTTCTTTTTGTATTTCCTCTACACTACTTGACAGAAAGAGTTTTAGTAACAAAATAAGTAGAACAAACTTCAAATTTAAATTTTGTTGTTTTTTAAGTATGGAAAAATCATTATTAAATTAAAAAATGTATGTATCCTTTGTAAAATTTAATGGAAATAAAATTAATAAATTGTTAACGTTTAAATACAATTGGTAATCTAGATCAAACTGGACTTGCTTATATAAATATCTGTTTATTACTGTCACTTACCACCAGCAACAGTTTTGAAGTTTTCTTCAAATTAATTTCTTATTACTCAACACGTGTTTCGGACATTATTCGTCCACCCTCAGGGGAAGAAAAACACTCAATTAAAAACATTTCACACACAAAAATAAACAATATAACATCATTCATATGAGAATTTAATTTGAAGTAAACTTCAAAAGGATTACTGGAAGAAAGTGACTGTAATAAAGAGTAAATGTTTAATAATTCCATAATTTTAAAAGAACATATTGTTTTAATTATGTTAACAGTTTACACCTGTTTACAATTTATCATAGTTATGTTTTTTGGGATTTCGAGACATTTAGTATTTTGCACCTAACGTCTTATGATGATGTAAACTACACTAATTTAGAAGAATTTAATGTAAAAATGTTTATTAAAACTTCATTCATAATATATTATCTAAATATATATATTGGAATGTATATACAACTTGAAGAGGACATTTCAAATTACGATAACACAAAGGAAACGCAATTGGTGGTTGTGTTTCCAAGATAATAACCATATTTCAACATCCCACAGTGCTGGCAATGTCATAGATGCCAATATTTATTTGCAATATCAGGCCATTTAGAATCTTTTACATCCCCCATTGACTCATCTCTACAACAACTATATGTTATCCAAATTGTTGTTTTCTGTTGTAATGTGTTTTATAAACACTGGTTATGATTTCCCCAACAGTGCATGATACATTTAGAGTACTACTTCACATCTACTTCTGTACGTTTAGAGAGACTTATCATGTCCATTCAAGCGAAAAATCCCTTTAATACTAAGGAAAATAATTTTAAACTTATCAAGAAATTAAATTTTTATGTTTCGTTAAAGAGGAATATATTTCGTCTTTTGTACATTTTTTATGAAGTTATCGGATTTTTTCTTTTATATATACAGAGTGAGTCAGACCACCCGTGCAGTACTTATAGCTGTCTTACAAACTTACTTTAACACTTTTTCATTCTCATTTCCCCCTAATTTGGCTCCACTGAATCCAATGAAATTAATTTCAATTTTGAAAAATGCCCCAAAAGGGCCCTTTTTGGGGGGTAGGGGTGCTTTTTGAGGAATTTTGAAATGTAAACATGGGTTGTGTGATACATCATTTTAAAGGTTTAACTACCTTGAACATTTTGGCGCAATCAAAAGTTAATTATCTTTAACCGTATGTACAGGGTGTACCAAAACGTATTGAAATTGGACTTTAAAATAAAATACCGTGTTATCCTAACTAAAATACGGAACAGCACCAGATTTTTGTCCAAGCTTATTATTGAGCTATTCTTTAAGAAAACGTGTGGTACGGGCATTTTTCACTGGATTTCGAATATTTTAAAAATGCTCAAAATTGAAGAATTTAAAAAAGCCTAAAACTCAAAATTCTTAAATAGCAACTTATAGCAAATGTTATATCAAGTAAAAGGTCTTTTAAAAACAAACATTTTTTGTATTTTATTTTTTTATCTATCTCTTACTGTTAAAAAATGGCAGCCAAAAAACTTAATTATGCCAGTTTACAAAATGTAACAAATTACTTTTATTTGAACAAAAAGGTGTTTATGATTAAATAAACAGTCTCTGTTATGTAATAAGAACAAAATTCAACTTGTTTTTATTTTTCAATGTGGCTCAATACTTTGGTAGTAGTTGTCCATGTTTATCTTTAAAAGATAACAATGATTCATGCACATGCACAATCTCAATGCAGGCTTGGACTAGAAAGGTACTTTGAAAGGTACACACACACACACACACACACACACACACACACAATAGACATACACAGAGAAAAATATATAACACAATACACAATACAAATAAACATAGAAAGACGATATAAACTATTTACAATAATTGAAGGTACTATTCCACCTTGCTCTCTTAAACAATGGAAGTTTAAAATTATTTTTTATTACTATTTTTCAATACGAGCCCATTCCTTAAGTTATCTGGCAACCTTTAGAACCTCTACTACTCCTTGCCACTCTTTCAGAGACTCTCCTGTTGAGAGGTAAAACAGAAGATTTATTTTCATCATTAAAAATAATTGGGACTCAATTAACTTCAGGATTTACTTGGCATTTTTGCGTAAAGTGCACTTAGATATCAGTATTCTAATTACTATGAAAATATATTTGTCCTTACTGAATACTTGGAACACTTCAGACTTTGAGTGAGTTGCTGCTGGTTTTCTAGAATAGTTCAGATTTACAATGTGTCTAGTCAGTACAAACGTTAATAATATATTATGTGACAATTTACTTTTAGTGAATTGTATTAACTATTGACGGTCAATATATCTTACGTCTAAGACATTTAATTTGATGATTAACTCTTTTATATTTATATAAAGGAGATTTCATTTTAAATATATTTATGTATATTTAATAAAAATATTATTGTATATTATATTGTTTATATATGTGATGCGGAATGCAAAAAAGGACATTTTATCGAAAATTATCAAAATTAGTTTGAGTTATTTTTAATTAGAGCATAAAGTTACAAAGAAAAAAAACAAAATCATGGTGGTATCTTAAAAGTTAACAAAGATATATAAATCCATAAAGGTTTAATCCATTCGTAAAACAAACGTTTAAAATAAAACAAAAATTGAAAACATATTTTTTTAATTATGTTGTATTAAGGAGATCGGTTTTACATTAACAATGTAAAAATAAATGTTTACAACCTTTACTAGCTAAGAATTAAATGTTTTTCATGTTTCCCCTTAAAAACTTTCATTGAAATTGTATTTTTCCTACAAATATTTAACTTTTATTGATAAATTTAATTTTAATCTTTAAATATTTTCTTATTCGATAAAGTGTGGCATGCTGGACTGATCAAAAAACTTCAAAACCTGCTTCCACAAGGCCACAGTATGTTATTAAAATCATATCTATCTCATAGGTTTTTTAGGGTAAAGCAAGAAGAAGCTTACTCCGATTTAAAAGAGATTAAGGCAGGTGTTCCGCAGGGTAGTGTTTTGGGACCATTACTGTATCTCCTGTATACCAGAGATATTCCTACGCCAAGACTCCCAGATACTTATATTGCTACGTTTGCTGATGACACTGCTGTGCTATCTGTAGGCGATACAATTGAGCAGTCAACTGGAAAACTGCAAGAAGAAATAGATTATATAAACAGTTGGGCCCAAACATGGTGCATAAAACTTAATGAATCTAAGTCAGTCCACGTTAATTATACAAATAAAAAGATACATAATCATATTTATATTATCGTCAATGGTACTGTGATCCCACACTCTAACTCAGCGAAATACCTAGGCATGACTCTGGATGCCAAGCTTCGGTGGAAAGAGCATGTTAAAAAGAAATACAATGAACTGAACATCAGGTTGAGAAAGATGTATTGGCTGTTGGGCAGAAAGTCCACGTTATCCCTGCACAACAAGCTAAAGCTATATAAACAAGTGCTGAAACCCATATGGACTTATGGCATACAGCTATGGGGATGTGCTAGAAATGCTAATAGGCAAATTATTCAGAGATTCCAAAATAGAACTTTGAGAATGATATCTAATGCATGGTGCTATGTTCGTAATTGCAATCTACATAGGGATTTAAAAGTGACCACTGTTGCTGAAGAAATTAAAAAATGTGCTCAAAGCCATGAAAGACGGCTAAAAATTCACATTAATGAGGAGGCGTGCAAGCTTCTCAACAACGATGAACTTCATAGAAGACTCAAGAGGACTAAGCCTTTTGAGCTGACATCATAGATCAACATACTAGGAGCGCCGATGGGTTAACCTGGACTAAATATTACATGTTATGTTGTCAGAATTACATGTTATGTTGTTAGATTTAAGCTGATTGTTAGTTCTTAGAACTAGTTGCAGTAAAAATAAAGAAAAAAAAAATAATAAAAAATAAAAAAATGTTTCCCCTTAAAAACTTTCATTGAAATTGTATTTTTCCCACAAATATTTAACTTTTATTGATAAATTTAATTTTAATCTTTAAATATTTTCTTTAGCAGTTTACATACTTTAATGAGACATAACTTTGATAAGTATCCAGTACATCCATTCTATAGTGTTTTGTAGTTTACTCATCTACAAAGTGGTTGTTTTCTTCATAGTTGGATACTAAACAACCCCCGTCAACTTCCATTCAATTCACTTTTTACTTATAGAGGACCCTCCCTCCACCATACTTCAGACTGGAATAAACCAAACTGCACAGAATAAATCTTGTGTCCTATGTGGGATTTGTACCGCCATCTCAGATGCCACTGTTTATCAGATAAGCAAATCTTCTTACCACTGATCAACCAAAACACTTGGTAAAAGCTATTACTATCCTAGTTTAATCTAATAACAGAGTAGCTTCATGTAGTAAATACAAGTGAAAATGTGTGTATATTTTATTTAACTTGCTTATCTTTTAAACTGTACCCTTAATAGGTGAATTAGTATACAGTGTGATTTTTGATATAGGAGTTAATTTTCAACAATTGAAAATTTTATTTTTTACATTGTGACAACCATAAAAGAATTAATTTTACCTACGTTTTATTAAAATTGATGAAATTATATATAAATCTCATTCGATTACAAAGACTAATTAGTTAATATTGACATTTTTAGAGGTAAATTGGAAAATTTACTTTACCTATAAGAGGTAGAGTCAAAATATAAGATCCAAAGTTATGTTAAATCTGGGCAGTCTAATATATCACTAAATTTTGCACTTGCCCGTAAATAAGTAGTATTCATAAAATTATGCTTCCACTTAACAAATGTTTTAACTTTTTCACATATACGTAGTATAGAGAACTTTGTGTAATGATAAAAAATATCAACGTCGAGTTTTTGGGGATATATCCGTTTCTTGATCTCTTGTGTAGTAAAATTAGTTTTAAAAATAAATTTATCCCCAGGGGCTCATTATAGTGGATTAGGTGTGGCAATCCCAAGGGATTGTAGCAAGATCTATTCTTCTTTACGTATTATTGGTTTAGATCCCTCTATTTGACTTTCCTGTCGCGACTCCCCTTTTCTCTTTGGACCACGACACTGTTATTGTATTCGAGGACTAAGACACTTTGCTGTCTTTCTTTTTTTGCAAAGCGATGTTCACTGATAGGTTTATTGCCTCCAAACAACAAGGAAGAAAATAATAAAATGGTGTCCTTCTGTAGTCTGTCTGGCGCCTGCATAGTGCAGCGCGGTGACAAATTGTAATCACATTTTATATGAGGATATATTTTACCAATATCTAGCGACTTTTTTCACTTTTAATTTGTTTGATAACGCAAACTTTGGGTATTTTTTCGTTAAAAAATATTATGTATTTTTAAAAGTCGACCATTGTGCTGCTACTGCTATAAAATATGTCATTTCTCAAAATCTGCTCTACCTATTTTGTTGAAATGTTATTAAATATAAGGATTAATGACTTACGTAAAAAACAATTCGGTTCAGCAATAATTTTCAACAAAATACAAATGAACTATGACAGCTCTCATTAAAACCTCGAGTTTAATCAAATGACTCTTACATTGAGGGCGCGTTTATGGGAGAAGCGAAGTAAATTTAGGGTTTTTAAAAAATATATAAATAACTATTAATTCAGAAGTGAAGACGTAATTTCTAACAATCAGCCCTACCAATTTCGTTCAAACTTTAGTGTATTGTGAGGTTTAAAAACCCTAACCCGGTTAAAAAAATCACAAGTAGCACAAAGAGTACTTTTAATAATTGACAAAAAAACAAAAATGAATCTTGACATCGGTTTTAAAAACTTGATTTCAATAAATACGATGTACTGTTAGGACATTTATACGGCAAAAATGCAGCATGTCTTGGCCTTTATTTAATGGCACAAATGCAGCATGTCTTGGCCTTTATTTGGTGGCACAGATGCAGATGTCTTGGCCTTTATTTGATGGCACAAATGCAGCATGTCTTGGCCTTAATTTAATGGATTATAAAATTTTGTTAATTTGGATAATTTCCAGTTTTTGATCAACAATTACCGCTATTTTGGTGACAAGTTTTGGTTCGTTATTATTTAGTTTTGGGGATTTGTAGGTGAGAAGGTTTGTGCAGTGTTTTTACACTGTTTGTGTTAATATGAATTCTTACAATTATTTTAATATATATGTTGTAATAATATTGGAAGACCCATTAGTTAGACGTTTATTTTTGTGCATTTTATTATAATATTTATTTAACATTGATATATTCGTTCTGTGATGTTAAGATCCAGCATACGAAGTATGGGGTAATTTTAGTAACCTCCAAAAATTAAAAATCCCGTTTTTACTCACACTCACGTTTCGTGGTCTCAGAAAACTGAAAGAGTGATTCTCACATAGCGTCATTGTCGCTGAGGTGTTCATGTATAACGACCAAGTAGGATCGTGAAATTTGTTACAAAGAACTATACTGTGCTGTCAGTTGAAATTCAGAATAATCAAATTGCAAAAGTTAAATTAGTGTTAAATAAATGTTAAAAAATTTTAAAACGTTTATATGACATAAAAGTTAGATAAAAATATTAATATTTCAAATCTACCTGGAATGGTACCAATCCCAAGTCTCTATGACGACAAAGAGCAATGTTATGGTCAAAAATATAATTTATAATTCTGTCCATACAAGAAAATGTCTTATTTGTATAGTCACGAGATCAGGCAGATCAAGGTCACCGACACGAACGTAGCGAGTGAAGGCTCCTTCACATATGTACAATTCCGAGCCCCCTAAGAGCCGAGACACTTATACTAGCGTAGCGAGTAAAGACTTTACAATATACAGAGTGAATCAGACCACTCGTGCGCAATGTATAGCGACTGAACCAAATGAGCTACAGCCTTAGTTTTAACTTAACCCCCTCTATTTAGACACTAGAGAATTCAGTAAAAAGATTGTAAATCTCAAAAATGCCCCAAAAGTGCTTAATGTAAATGTAGGTCGAGTGATGCCTCATTCATTTTGGAAATAAAATTTAACGTATGTACAGGGTGTTCCAAAACGTCAGAAAAGTAATGTTTTACAGTTATTATTAGTGTTACCCCATAACATAACCTACATAAACCAAATTTTTATCCTAGATTCATGAGAAGATACCCTTTTCAAAAATGTGCTTAAGTAGCCCCTTCATCAAAAAATTGCAAATTTTAATATTATATATATAATTAAAACAAAAAGATAAAAACTCCAAATGTTACGTCAGTCGTGAAGCACGTCATTGAAGAGGTTTTTCAAAATCATCTGCCCCTCAAAAAAAGCACTGTTGGGGCATTTTTGAGAGTAAACACATTTTTACTAAATACTCTAGGGTCGAAATAAGGGAATTTAAGTTAGAACGAAGGGTGTAGCTCATTTTGTTCAGTCGCTGTACATTAAGCACGGATGGTCTGATTCACTCTGTATACACAGATACTATGTCTGTTGGAACCTTGCCGACTTCAATAATGTAATGATTGCACAATTATGACAATCAGAAAACCTGTGTAAAATTATATGTTTTAAACAAACCTAACTAAGTATAATATCTGTTGATCTAACAATACAATTTAACATTTCATACCTGGTTAGAGACCAACTGTTGGTCATTATATTTAGTTGTTCTACTAGTATACATTGTATGATCGGGTTGGGTAATTACCATGATGGTGTCATCAACTTGTATTTTATTGTTTGTAGTAAAGTTTGCCTTATAAGTTTACCCTTTACTTAATTTTCCTAATTTATATAAAAGCACTGGAAGTTTTATCATTTTAACTTCCCCTACATTTCTACATTCACTAAGAAGCTTATAGTTTGCACTACTTCAGAACTGTAACTGTTAGATAAGGGGATCTAACGCGTAAACTTTATAAAGTTCCAAACTGTTGAATAAGATCTTAAAATCAGTTCATCTACATTACAAGATTGAGGTTAACTTTGTAATTCTCTGAAGATTAGTTTTAGTTTAACTACAACTTTGTTTATTGCACGATTATTAGATTGTAAATACTGAAGATACTTTGTGTCCTTGATTTAAATAAAGTAGCCTACTAAGATTATTAGATAATTTTATTTGTATTATAATCTATAAAACTATAAAAAATGTATATATAAAAATGCAAATTATTTTATTAAATGTAGTTGTTTATCAGTTAAATTACAAAATGATATAATTAACTTGAAAATAAAATATGGAATATTCACCGTCCGAATTGTCCAACACTTACAGTTATCTTTGATTACCCAGTCTACTAAGTATAGGGTAATTTTGGTAATTGCAACTAAATTTTGACCTGCGATTTTCGACTTATATATTTCATGACGTCAGGAAATTCGTTTACATTCCGTCAATCCGTTGTCGTTGTAGTAATTATATAAGTACAATAGCGGCCACAAAAATTAATATACGGTCATATAATTTGGTGTAGTGTTTTTATAATGAAATTCAAAAACACGAATTAAAAATTTTAATATTATTTGACATTTTGAACAGATTTTTTTTTCTCTTTTTTTTCTCTTTTTTCTTTTTTTTCTTCATATCTCGTTACTTTTAGTCACCTTATAACAAACTAACTCACATAAAAAAAATGTACGAAATGATACATTTCCCTCTAGTTTGAAAAATAGCTGCGTTATTTTATTGTGAAAAATGTAATTTTAAACCATAATCTTTCTGAAGTGAGATGTCCAAAATTACTTTTCCAACAGTATCTTCCATGTTTGTAGATAGGTGAGGATTAAATCTGTATTAAATTTACAAATTATTGTCTAATATTGTGTGTTATGAGTAGAATAAAACACGAGTTATGAACAAAAACTGTTTTTAATTGCTGTCATTGTGACATTTTAAATTTAATCTTAATTTCTGTGGCCCCTATCGTCATTACGTAAAGAGACAACGACAACGACAGCGTGTCAAAAATCACTTTTTCTGTGACATTTAAACATAAAATATGAAGATCAGTCGAAAAATGGAGGTCTAAATGTTTTGCCATTACCAAAATTTTGCTATTATTCGTAGACTAGGTAAGTCATACAAAGCAGTTGAGTTGAAAAATATATTTGTTTAAGTTTGGAAAAAAATACTTTGGTAAATAGAATTCATAAAATTTTAGAAAATATAAATTATGAGGGTAGTGATGTCAATAAAATTATAGAAAATTAATTCAATTTACAGAATTTTGACTTTATTAAAAAGAAAACCGACCAAAATGTAGCAGAAACATGTTACACTTGTAAAAAGAACTACAATATTCTCAAAATGTCATTGTAACTTGCACTTGTTTCCTACTGACCATGCATCAGTTTTGTCACAATTTAATTCTCAACAAGAAGTTATCTGCGTTTGTCAGCAAGAGTTTGTCAAAGTCACTCTGACTTCGTGCATGACAACCCGAAGGGACCTAGCTAGATCTCTTTCATTTTGCTTATCAGGTTCTTTTACTACCCTGAACCTATCCGAGTAGTCGAGGGCTAGGAGTACTTTTATAGTTCTTCTCTTCTTTTTTTTACGATGATCGAAAGGTTTTTCGCCTTTAAACACCAAGACAAAAATTACGACTAACCTCAATAAATTATGTACTTCGACTCCAATTTTACAACAGTTTTCCTTAATTTTCGTCACAAGATTTACAGTATTTCATTTTAAATTTTGGAGCAGAAATCACGACGAAGTATTTTGCTAGAAGTAACTCGAAACCGAACTGTTTTCTGACAAATATTTATATGTAGGTTTTTTCTTCTTATTTTACTCCTAGAATCATACCCCAAAGTATAATCGTGTAATTTTGAAACACACTGTATAATACAAAACAAATCAGAAATATTGATGTATTAAAAACAATCACTGGACACAGTTAAGAGTTTCTAATCCTCGATGACTATACAGATGGGATTATTGGCCAGTTTAACCCCCATGAGTCTGATCCCCCTCATCTATAAATTAGTTTCAACGGCTATGATCAATCCATTGTAGTTACAAATGCAATTATATAAAATGAACGTGCAGCTTATTAAAATAAACTGTGCTCTTACTGTTTTCCACTCACTCATCCCCAAAAATAAATAAGTTTGAGCTACCAAAAATGTCAATTCGCATGTAGTCCATCAAAAAGTACAAATTAATGAACCTTGCACAACGTATCTGAAAATTAAAATACAATACGGACCTAATCTTACTTTGCTCGTGTGATAAACACGTCCTCAAATTAAGGTGTATTTGTATAATGACGGTGGTCAATTTATAGCATTCAAAACCTCAACTCACACTCACGACATAAAAATAATCTGCATCAACATTATCAACCGAAATTCCTACCATAGTCCATTCCGCCCTTGACAAGTGTCTCTGCGTAGTGACCGTCAGCGGTAACAATCACCTGACCTATCTCTGTCTCTCTCTAGGAACAAGGTTCAGCCGCTAGCGAGATAAGACATAGCGATCCTGGCTTAAATAAAAAACGCATTCACTCCTGTCTTAGCATTCGTAAAATGTAGTCTAAATATTCAATCAAGTTTCAGTCTAAATCAAAACTCACAAAATGCAGAAGTAATAAGTTTCTTTAAAACCACAAATCAAAAGTTCAGTGATGTGTTTTTTTGTGTACAAAGTAAGATAAAGTTAGTTAAATTTTTCATATATGACGGCATATGTTTCGCGAGAATTTTCAAGGGGATTCCAGGTAACCCATTTTACAGATTTTACTATATTATAGAATTTTGTTAGTGTTTTAAGCCTTATTCATTAAGATATGTATTTGATGTTTTATTTAATATTCAAAATTTTTCAGAAACTAAATAATTATAAAATTTTTATTTCTTAAAACATGGTTTACAGAAACCTCAAACAGTCAGACTTTAAGTTTTGAGCAGTTATGTGAAATTAGAACAAACTGGTAGCAAACATTAAACAATCAGAATATCTTTTTTAAACTTGTCAAAATGCTAATTAAAGAAATCTTTTCTAGACCAGAATACTTGTTTTACAGATTTTTACAGATTTTCTAAGTTTCATACAAGTTTTATTTTAAACAAAATCAAAGTACTTATATACAGCTTCATGACCATCTAAGAAGCATTTAATTATGAACTTAATGAATTTCTGTAATGCAATCAATATTCTCTAATTTTGACGAAATAACCAGATATTTTAATTAAAAAATCTTGTTCTACAACATGTCTGAGTTTGCACAAATTCTAGTAAACGTGTCTTTTGCTTCAGCAAAAGCTGGTCGGAGGAAGAGAGCAAACCTGCTTGATTTTGCATACTACAGCAAAATAATCTACATCAATGTTTCTGCCTGTTCATTAAAACATGCTTGATTTAAGAACTCTAAAAAATTTAAGTGCACAAAAGTGACCTTTTGAAAACTGACTTTAGAAAACTGTTTGTTTAAAAATATATTTTGTTCATGCACCGAACTTTGTTTAGTAAAATATGTTTCTTGTTATTTAAATGTAATCATGTGTAACTATTTATAATTAAAAAAAAAAAATACTTGGGTGGTTCTGCATGCAAACTTTTCGGTCCTGACAGCCTCAAAGAGGTTATTTCAAAATTAATAATAATAAAAATTGACGTCAATTAAAAAAATTACAATATTCAAATTTTCACTGTTTTAAAATCTTCTCATGTTATAAACAAATTCTTTTTATTAAAAATATATATATTGGCCAATTTAGTACTTAAGAAATTTAACAAACAAAATCATGATATGTAATAATTAATTTAATAATGAACTTGTTAGAATTAATATAACTTTTGGATTTAAAATATAAATCTTACTTATAGAATCTTTTTTTAATTGTTAAATTTTGTAACAGTTTATATAAACAAAAGGGGGGATAAATGTCAGAGTTTAATCATCAATATACTTTTTTATTTTTTTTAATCTTTTAATTAAGGGCGTATAATTTTTGTATAAAAGATTAATTGTAATCTTTTAATTATTAAGCTTTTGCTTATAGCATTTTAACTTAGGATGTTTTTCAGCTTTGTAAATGGTAAAATCTGATCCGTCGAAATTTCTTTTTTTTATTTAATGAATTTGAGCCTTGTTAATTACAAAATTTGTCTTTGTCTTTTTATTTTTTTTTTAAACATTGTTACCATTTGGTTCCGCCTTTTCTTTAATTTAAGTCGCCTGGTAACAAATTTTCGTCTTCCTTCTTGCTAATTATCCTTGATACGAAGAAGGTTTTAATTGCGATTTTTGTATTCGGATTTGAGTCATTAATCTTCACATTTCAAAATAATTTGAACGAAATAAGATGTGCCATTTTTTATAAATTAAGTATTTTATAACAGCCTCATTATTTTTGTCTTATTAGTGATACCTCAGGAACAGGCAGTTTCTTTCGTTCCTTAGAGGCTACACTTGAGTCAAATTTGATAATTTGAGCTACTTTTGAGAAAGTTGTAATTATATGTTTATTTATTATGACAACTAACAGGCTAAAACATGCTTGCCAAATATGATTACAAGAGCACACGGGTTGTTACTGTAGAGCACTGCACATTCCACAGACGAGAGACTCATAATTCCAAAAACTAATTTATGGACTCAGGAGACTTCAAAACGGATAATCGTCGAAACAATTGACGTCAATTTACGTATATTAAAGTAAAGTGAAAATGTATGAACTCCAATGTTTGAAATTCATGTTTTCGTATTCAGTGACATTTATGATTTCTTTCGTATGATAAAATTAATATTAGATAGACTTGAAATTTTGTTTGCAAACCTAGTTAGGTTAGGTTAGGTTGTATTTCCAGTATGAGAAAAATCATACCTTCCCTTTTTCAAAGTCATAATGATCTCAAAGTTTTTCGTCTTTAAAAATAATGACATCAAAGATATAACTTCAAAAAAAAAACAATAAAACAGTTCCTTTTCATTAGAAAATGTCTTAAACTAAACATTTAAACCCAAATGTATTATTTTATTTAAATATCTTTTTTTTAATGTACCCAATAATGTATTTACGAAAACTTAAAATTATATTCTATCGATTAACTTTATTATATTTACTTACATTTATTCGATAGAAATAATACGGGTTTCTAGTTTCGATATTCCAAGGAAGTTCATTCACCATTTATTTAAATAAGCTTATATTGTAAAATTATTTGTTGAATTATGGTACACCAGTGGTACCGCTGTGCAGCTTATTATCCTACCTAACCATAAAGTATGTAGCTATACCATCATGCTTCCAGTTAATTTGTTATATAAATCTTCTGTTTTAAACTTTATGCATGTTTAAACCACATGAGCCAGTAAATAATAAAATGACTTTGCTCTGTATAGTTATTTTTATAGTTTTATCTGACAGTAATTTGTAACATATATGTGTTACAGTCATGGTGATTAATCAGTTATTATGTACAATGTCTGAATAATACTTTATTTAATTTGCTAGCATATTATATAAATAATACTTTAAAATGCGAATAAATATAACACGAAACGTTGATTAATTATATTTCCTAGTTCAACAAGTGACTAACTTAGCAAATTTATGTGTTTTAGAATTATGTGTTTTAGTAAAATTATGTATTTAGAATTTTTGTGTAAACAGTAAGCCATATATCTGTACTTCCCAATTTATTCTTTATGCTTTGTATTCGTACTTATGACCAAAAATTATTGTTGATGCTTTCAGATTTTTCCCCTCTTGTTCTGTTTTACAAATAACTTAAACTCAATGTAAAATTAATAACTTAGTGTGAAATAAAACTTAGAAATATACTAATCATTACAATTAATTAAAGTTTTAATAAAAACCCTTAATTTGGGCAAGGGTGAACATTTGTCTAATTTGGGCAAGGGTGAACATTTGATGCAATCATTTAAGTATACAAACTAAATTTTAAACAAAAACTAAATAAATAATTTAAAATAGTGCACGAACTTTTCCACTTACCCATCCCCAAAATCTAATAAAATTTTGATTGATTAATTATATTCGAAGTTTAAAAGGCTTTTTAAACCAGACTTGGTACTGAGTAGTATGGCCTATTGTGTAACTAAAGCCTTCTCATTCTAGCTTAGCAGATTTGTTCCTCTTACAAGTTTAAATAATCCCCCAACTAGCTTGTCCAATAATAGTTTCCTAGGAATTTGGAATCCAAAAACATTTAGCTTCTTATTGGTTACGGCCTCACAATTGAATAGTATGTGGTCTGCTGTCTCCTCACCCTTCCTGCACAGTCTACACACAGTTTCGCCATGATGAGCTCCCCTATCCTGTGCAAGTGTTCATAAATTTGATTTCGTTAAGGTGTTAACAAAAAAGTGAAAATTGACAATAAACGACGCCTATGAAAATACATTTTCATACTTAAATAACAGTGTAAACTTGCTTCAGTGTCCTTGACGTAAGCTTATGTTAAAATCGAGATTTTAAGGTCAGCGGTCAAATGTCATTATTGTTTTTGTCAATTTTTCCTGAACCATAATATTATACGATTTTGCCACGAGGTTGTGTCATCAAGATTGTATCATGAAAATTACAACGAAAACAATGAAGCCAATTTTGAGATATTAAGTGTGTTATAACACAATCATTGTTGACTTTTTGGTTGTTCACAGATAAGTTATGCAGGAACATTTTTCGAGAGATAGCACGAATACTTTTTGATTGAGTCCTTAGGCTACACAGGAGTAAATTTTTATCAAAATCGTTGGAGACAATTTTGATCAAATCGTAACTTTGTTTTTTATGTGTTAGATTCTCAATATTTTGAATTATCCAAAAAAAATAATAATAAAAAGTCTACATACCAAATTTAATTCAAATTGCAAAACGAGTTTTATAATAATAAATATACTTTAAACTTTACAAAATTTCTTATTACTACTAATCCACGGTAGTAATGGGCTGTAGGGCACTGTATATACGACAGATAGACAACAAACATAATTAAAAAAACACTGTACTGGACTGATAGAACTTCAAAACCGATGTGTCCACAATATCATAGGTTTTTGACCTTTCACATAACTTTCTCTATTCTACTTATATATGGGAAATTGCAAGCAGAATATTTCAATTTATTTACTACATGGAACCGAATGATATTTCCATTTATTATTTCATATTAGTCTCAAAATAAATTATGCATCCACTATTTGTTTAGAGATGGCACAACTACAGTTTGTAAAACATTTTAGAAAATAGAAAAACATTTTAAATAGTAGTAGATATACGTGAATTGGAGACGTAAACTATTCTAAATGGCTTGATATTCAAAATAAATATTGGCATCTATGACATTGCCAGTACTGTGGGTTGTTGAAATATGGTTATTACCTTGGAAACACAACCACCAATAGCGTTTCCTTTGTGTTGTCATAATTTGAAGTGTAATATTCAAGTTGTAAAAAAAATATGTTTTATTGTTATAGATTTAGATAATTTACTGTGACTGAAGTTTTTCTGTTAAATATCCTTTACAGTACACGTGTGTTCATGAATAACAAAAGACTTGTGTAATTAACTTATTTGTATGAGAAATAAAAAACGGAAATATTAAATTTTGTATTTATTTTTCTGTTTGATCTCTGTGTATGTTTCTATTTTTTTATACGTTCCCGTTTTTATTTATTTCTCTATTTCTATAGAAGTTTCAATTTGTGTACATGTTTTTTTTTACATTTTTGTATAATCCTATTTGTTTCTGTTTCTGTATCTGTTTTATTTCTGTACGTTTTGTTTTTGTTTCTACTTCATTTTTATGTATATTTAATTTTCAGTTATTATTGTATCTGTTCAAATTAATATATATCTTTCTGTTTCTCAGTCTTTCTAATTAGTTTATGTGTTACAGTCCTTATATATATATATATATATATATATATATATATATATATATATATCCTATTTCTGCATACGTTTCTGTATCTGTTTCTATATTTATTTCAGTGATGTCTATATTTCTTTATCTCCTCTATTTCCGTATATATTTTACTCATACTCATAATTGTACTTACATTCCCATTCAAATTCACGTTTACGTTCTAGTTCTTGTCACATTCAGGTTCGTGTTCGTGTTCATATGCACGTTCATGTTCACAATTGCACATTGCATTACAATCTCACTCATATGATTATTTCATTTTTACATATATCTATATATATTTATACATTAATTTGTTTTTACTGATTAGTCTATACGATAATTCACCATATATTTAGAGTCAATGTGAGCTTTTCACAATGCGATTTTATTTTTACCTTCTTTACAACATTTTTCAACGTTTACTACAAAACTAAAGTACTACAGAGCAATGATCAATAAATGATATAAATATAGATAAATAAACAAAAATATACACACTATTTTTTTAGTGTAATTTCGTTTATTAGAAATTATTAATTGCAAAAAGAAAACATTAATTTATGCAAAAATAAAATAGAAATGAATAGAATAGTGAAACAATTTAAGCAGGAAACGTTAGAAAACAAATAATTATTTGCCAAAGAGATTAAATAAAAGAACGTTTACCTGTAGTTCAGGCCTAAAGAGAATATAACTTGTAAAACTATTGATGTGCTTGTTTAAAAATCAAATTTTATTTTTTGGAAAAAATTAATCTCTAATTTTAAACCTCTTTGTCAAATATATATATAATGTATTTATTATATTTGTAATATTATATATATAATGGTTTTTTAACATCAGCTGATACGTTGTTTCACTGTTCGTTTTTATTTTTTGCATAGATTTATTATATCCTTTTCTTTGTACTATGAATAAGTTTTAATAAACGAAATATTAGCTAAGTAATTCTGTGTAATCTTATATTTACCTTTATTATATTTTATATAGAAGAAAAATATTCATAGGATCTTAATAGCCCTTATAAGATATTTATTGTAATTCAAATAATTTTAATTGCATATGTGTAATGCAAACGCACAGAAACATGAATGTGGAAAATATCGATTTAATGATAAAGGTTTTTAATTAAATATTCATTAGTAAATTTTGTACTTGTTCTTGTATATACTTTCTTTTTACAATTGTATTAATGATGTTGAGAAACATATGTGTCATTTTTACGGTATGTTCAGAAACGGTTTTGATTGTTTTTTTTTTCAGCTACAACACATTTGTAACAATACAAAATAACCATCTTCGAAATTTAACATGTCTAAATAATAATTCGTTATTAATTTTGTAACAACTTTTTTAAATTGTATAAAACAATCCTCTTTATTAAACATATTCAACTCTTGGTCCTTTAAGTTGATCGCATATTTCGTTGACTGGCCAGTTTAAAATGCTGGTCATGTCTTTCACTTTCCTCTTTCTCAATCTGCAATTACCACCGTCTCAAAATATCCACTCAGTCGAATGTACGTGGCAGGAATTCACAATGTATTTGAGTAACAGAACCGTCTTAAAACAATACATATAAATGTCTTCTTTGGGTAAAAGAAGGGTTGTCGTTTATTTAATTATTGTAATTACTTCATATACCTGAAAGTCATTGCCTTTTGAATAGCCAAAATCGTGGAAAATATTTCACATGATATTATTTTAACAAAATTGTATAATTTTCTGCATTTCAAAAACTTTAGATGAGACGTTTAAATTTTTTTTCCTTGACGTTTAAAGGCGAAAAACTTTTCGGTCATCAATACATTTTAAAAAGAAAGAAAAGGACATAAAATAAAGATCCCTTAGCAGTCGAATACTCCTGTAACATCCGGGTCAGATGAGAACAAGAGTTTATCGAGAAATATCTGATGAAAGAGATGATTTTAACCCACCACAACATTAAAAAAGCCACAGAGCTAGCTAGACCCCTCGGGATTGCCACACTCGATACCCCTAATTTTTTTTTAATGTACTAAACACGGTCAAAATTTTCACGAATTGCTTTCTCTCAAAAAAAATAACAATGAAACCATTCTAACACAACACCTCTATTTTCAGATTTAAAACGTTTGTTATTTACAATATTATAGTCAACAATATCAAAACATTATAAATTCTTACTTTTTTACAGCAATTTAAAACATTATTTATATTGTTCAGTACCCAAACCCTCTTTGAACTAAAATTGGATTTAACTGTAAAATTTAATTTTGTATAAATGATTTAATTATTTCTTATTCCTAATTTTTCTAAAATTATCAAAAATATAGTAAAACTAAATCTATAACTTAAGAACCCAGGCCTAGAGCTAGGACTTCAAAGAGTATTATCGTGTTAGTAATCATTATTATTTCATGTTAGTTTTAATATCTATTCCAAATCCCTGGTTGATTTAGAGACGGTAATACCAATGTTGATAAAACTTGTTTTTAATCAGAAAACAACATTTTGTAATAACATTTATTATTTTGCAAACATAACCACCAAAAACGTTTCTTTTGTATTGTCGTAATTGGTACTGCCCTGTTCAAGTTTTGAGTTTTTATGTTGACCTTTATAACTACTTAATGAGTAAATACACCTCTTTAAACATTTTAAGAATAACTTTTTTTTGAAATTTGTGGAAATCATTTTAGTGAATATGTTGAATTACATTTGCCAAGCTTGGTATAATTATCATAAAGTAACTTATTTCTTAAATATATCAAGATCAGTTTACAAGAATTACATTGTAACAAATGATTGAACATGTTACCTCTTTATAAGAATATATTTTTACATAAATGTTAAATGCACGATTATACAATAAACATTAATACACATTACATAACGATAATGATTATTGATATTACATTAATATTAGTAGGCATGTGTTATTTCCTTTTTCTTCAATAAGGTTGGAGAGAAGAATACTATAAGGTTTCAAGAGAAGTAACTTAGTGAATTACACCGATGGTTCAAAAACTATGACAGGTACGCCTACTGGTGGGCTGAGACCACCATTCGTTTACCTTGGAACAGTAAGCGACAGTTTTTCAGGCCGATATTATAGCCATAAATGACTGTATAGATGATAAATTGAGGCTGGACTTTAAGAAACCCGTATCCATATATATATATATATATATATATATATATATATATATATCCAGTCAGGCTGAAATTATGTCAGGCACTTGCAGACACTAAAATAATAACTTTGATATGGAGTACCGAGAGAACCTCTATGCTTCATCCCAAGAAAACTGGATAAGTTTGCACTGGGAGCCGGGGAATAAGAGTGGTGAGGATACCGGGAAGGCAGATAATCTATCAAACGGGGCTTTACATCAAAGTTTGTAGAACCTGAGCCAACTGTAGGAATATCCGTACGTCTGTGCAAGATGGCCATAAACAGTTGGGTTCATGCAAAACACCAGCAAATGTGGGGAAGCCTTAAGGGGCACTCCCATAGTAAATGTTTACTTAAGGTAGTCATGAAAAGGCTATAATGACCAGTCGTAGAGGACAACTCAACTCAATTAAATTTCGGGAACTGTGGTCTGAGAGTCACAGGATAGTAGCTCATCATGGTGAAACTGTGTGCAGACTGTGCGGGAAGGGTAAGGAGACCGCAGATCACATAATTTTGAATTGTGAGGCGAAAAGTTTTGGATTCCAAATTCCTGGGCTACTATCATTGGACGAGATAGTTATTGGATTACTTAAACTCGTAAGAGGAACAAATCTTCTAAGAGAGAATGAGCAGGAGTTAGTTGCATAATAAGCCATCAGTCGCTAATTTAAAGGCTCTTTAAACTCCAAATCAAATCAATCAATCAATCTACTTAGTAAGTTTCTTTAGTTAACCATACAAAAGTATTGTATTAATAAAAATACTAAATCTAAATGATGAAATACTCTACAATATTAAGCGATATTATAACTACAAAATCTAAATATTTTGACTCGTATATTGATTATGAAATTCTTTTTTAAATTTGTTAGAATGGATGTTTTGTCTTTTTCCACACAAACCTAGAATAGAGAAATATAAGTGTTGGATCGTCAAATAAATATCGAAATTTACTGGGATATATCCGTTTTGAAACCCATGTGCCTAAAAAATATATTTTAGAATTATGTGTCTGTCTCTGTTGTTTATCGTCTATCGTAGGTGAAGTGCTTTAGAAATCCAAACCGTAGACCTATTTTAATTCAAATTGGTATGTGACCGTAATTTGACTTTATATCTGGAAAAAAATTGGCAAAGAGGCTGTTCTACATGAGTATCCCCTTATCAAATTGTATGTTCTTATCTTATTGTTTGTAGCCGCTATCAAACAAATTGAAGATCTGTGAAAAACAGAATCCGACATTGTCCGGGGTTACCAAACTTACCCTATACAAAGTGTTCTGGGTAAGTAATAGAGGGGAAACCAATTCAAATAATAGATTTGGGCTACAGGAAATTGAAATCGTAAAACCTCTTGCGCCCTGACCAAAGTAAGCGAGGAAATATTCACTTCAATTGAAATACATCTGTGGTAGAGAATACGAAATTCACCAATTCAAATGAAATATATGTAACTATAAACATTGTTTTATTGCAAACAATGTAAATATTTGTGTGACTACAGAGTCCTCCTAGCTCACACACAAATTTAATTTAGACAATTAATTCAAACTTTTACATCTCTAAAACTAACATTTAAGCTTTTTTGTACACAATATTCTACATTAAGCAGTGTGTCTATATAAACCTTCATTGAAAATTAAATACTGATGTGTTTATTTAACAAATGCAAGAAAT
This sequence comes from Aphrophora alni, assembly GCA_963513935.1. NCBI lineage: Eukaryota > Metazoa > Arthropoda > Insecta > Hemiptera > Aphrophoridae > Aphrophora > Aphrophora alni. The sequence continues at coordinate 140,296,463 of OY740768.1, forward strand.
TTATCGCAAATACCATGTTACAATAAAAAACGTTTTACCCATAACCCAGTCCTTCATTCAAAGATATACAATTAGGTTCTCTAAATCTAATACCCAAACAATGGTTTCTTGGGTCTTGTAGGAAATGTTAATTGTATTGTTAAAGCAAGGGGTTTTATCTCGTACACGTAGTAAACAGTGGTTACACAGATTTTCTTAACTTCGTAATTGTGTGTACCGTTACCTACTTCACATCGGTTAGGTGTACCATATTAAACTCGCTTTGCTCTTGTCAGTGTCCTCACACTATATGTTAAAGAACTATCACATTATTTTATGGCTTCGAGTAAACAACTCATAAACCAATCTTGATAAATACTTTTTGAAAGAGCAGAATTTCTAATATAGTTGAATACTTTAAACCAATGTTAATTTTAATATTAATTGTGTAATACTTCAATTAATCTACTTCGATTTATTCAGATCGTAAATTGAAGATTTGTAGAATTTTAAATACATTATTTAAAGACATTTGAAGGCAACCCCATCAAACTCCACTTCTAATATTCTCCCTCATCTATCCTCAAGGAGTAGTAATTCAAGAGGTAACATTATTAAGTCTGGAGATTTCTTCACGTAATCTTGGTTCATATACCTACTTTTATCTTTAATATCTGTTCTTTCTTGACGCTTGTTCTCTTCCCATCCTGACGCTATTAGAGTATTCAAAAATTAATTGTCAAAAAACTTGTATACACATATAAAAAGATATGATGACTGAGAAGTTTTACACATTTAAACAACAAGCGAGAAAAATAATTTCCAACTATTTAGTAATTAATAGTTATCGCAGATTATAATATTAGTATCTTTGTATTTCATTATGATATGACTTTCAGGTATGATACCGATAAAATAAGTCAGCTAGTTGGAATAATTTTGATAATACGATAATCTATAATACTGATAGTTTCAGTTTTATTCCATTGATTAAATGCAATACCTAACTATAATACTAACCAATAACATAGCAGAAGGGTGTTAACTAATCAGAGAAGATTGTGGAGCCAATAGGTAGCGGAGAGAGAAGGTCTACAGTAGACCTTTACATGACGAATCAGTACGATAAACTGTAACCCAAACCGCTGATAATGATAGAACTGGCAGAAAAATATACTACATTTTATAAAAATATGGGTCGTTTTTATAAAAGAATGAAGAAAAAGTATATAATTTATATATTTTTATATAACAGACAGAATTTTGTATAAGTCAGATAGTACAACCTTATGAATTATATTTGAGTACTTTTTGAAATATAATTAAGTTATAAGATTCTAAAATTTAAAAAAAGGAAAACCTACTAAAATTGTTAAAAATGACTACCTATTAATCTAATATCACGTAATCCTAAAATTAGCTAACTAACAATGACACCAATACAAATTATCTTTGAAAGTTCCTCCTTTATTTTACAATCAGCCTAATAGTTTATCTCAGACAATCTCTCTCGTTAATAAAAGTCTCGTTACATTTACTGCCCCTATCCTCAACATTTACGACCTCCAGCTCTGAGAGTAATTTAAGTAAACGACTTCTTAAACTTCGTCTTTAGAAGGAGAAGATATAGTTTCCACTATTCACTTGCGTAAAATATATGACAAACAGTACTTTTAAAATAGATTATATATAATACTTGTTTATAGTCGGTATTTGCTTCCTCAGTCTAAAAATACACAGTTGATTAGAGTAAAATATAATGTAATTAATGTTTATTATCTGAAGCGAAGTTAGGTCCTCTCTATCACTGTTAACATTTACAAAAAGACATTTAAATTTAAAACATAAATTTATTCCTTTTTGTTTACAGACGAAAACATTTTTATTTATCCATTTGGAAATAAAATAGAAGAAAAAGAGAGTTTAAAATAATGATCGTTTAACCTCGAATAATCTAATAGTCTGAAGGACAGAAAAGAACAAGAGTTGGTAAGAGAGATGAAAAAGAGGGATCTAACACAAGACATCCTGAAGAAAGGTGTAGCTCTTGCTACGTTCCCTTGAGATTGCTAAGCCTTTACTCACTAAAGTGAGCCCCTGAGGTTTTAAAACATATTATCAAATAACAAAAATTTACCTGACGTAAAAAATTACCTGCTTATTTGACGTCAGGTCAAATAGGTGGGCAGCACCCGGGCTCAACCACCAAGACGGGGGGGGCTTCTTATAACTCCAGGAAGACCTGAAAAGCTGTACTCATTTCTAATGCCATTTCTTTTTACTTAGGATACATATTTTCTTAGTAAAACATGATCCCATATATATTAATTTACAAATCCATTTACAGCAATATTGTATATCACAATAATCTAACTAAATAGTTTATATATATTATTTATTTTCTGTCAAATATAGTCTGTATTTGTATTTTACCTTTTATGTGGCTACATGTATCACTGCCACAGGCAGCATCATCAGGCCAGCTATCTATGTCCACTCAAACACTTATATACACAACACATATTTTCATACATTTTTCGTACACGTCACATAAATAAATAAATTTGTTCAACATTGCTACATGTAGCCACATAAAAGGTAAAATACAAGTACAGACTACATTTGACAGAAAATAAATAATATATATAAAATATATGTAGTTCTAAGGCTATCAACAATGAATATGAATCTAAATAGTTTCTTGACATTGATAAATCAAATAAGTTTATTTAGAAATGCAATTTGTATTATTGTAAAATAACATCTAAATATATGGTTCAACTGACTTTTACACTTTGCTTTCATAGTCACGTATGTTGGAATATTTACAAGCAAACGTTCCTCAGCTAAAAAATGTTCAGAACGTTGTAAGTTTGAGAATGCTTCATTGCAATGAATTCTCTCTGCAACGTGACTTGGGACATAATTTAAAGAGACTTAAAATATTTCCGTCAGTAAATGACGAAGAATAAAATACAGTGTGAAATAGTTTAAATGATACAGTGTTTTTAGAATAACATGATGACTAGATAATTAAATAGAAAGCATTGTTTTAAAATGTTAACATACTGTTATAGTGTTTTTCTTGTTAAAAAGCGAAAATCCTTGCAGTCATCATCGCAAAAACAAATACTGACTCCTTAACCCTCAAATAATGTAATACCAACAGAGTCGGAAAAAAACATAGTTGGTGAAGATAAACTTAATAGAAAAGACGAAAGAAAGGGATATAACTTATGATTGGATTATGGAAAGTGTAATTCGGACTAGTAGATGAATGGGGGTAACTCGAGCAATTTCTGACTGTCCGATATGTGATTTACCTTATCAAACTCAGATCCTCACTGTGAAAAGCTATGGATTCTGTGACTATCATAAGACATTATCTTGTACTTGCAGTCTATCCCTTTAAATTTATCACAAGCCTGCTGTACTCTCAATAAATTCCATGTTTAAATGACTTTAAAGCGATGTATTATTTGTTATGAAGCAGGGTAAGTTTGTAAGCTATTTTACACATTTCCTTATAGGTCCACTTTACCGGTGAACCAATCCCTCTGTAGTCTAGCTCGATTACTTTTCTTCGAGCAATCTTAAGTTGTATTTCTCGCTTTAATCTTTTTTATCAGCTTTCTCTTGACCCACTCCTGTTCGCCTCCGTCCCTGGCGCTGTTTAAAATTAACGTTTTTACATTTCAGGATTAGATTTTTCTGAATTATAATAGGTTTTATAATGGGGCACATTTAAGTCCCCTGTAGCAAATTTCGTCAGAAACTAGCAACCTCATAGAATGTATACAACCAATTGCTTGCCTACTATTAGTAGCCTACTGTAAATACAGCCATTCATCTTATTTTTGTTTTATAAAGAAATAAAGTTTGTGTTAATTATTGTTTATAGATTGTATAACTGTAATCACTTGTATGAATTTTGTTTAATTGTATTATTCAAATTGTAGTGTTATTTTAATCTTACTTGTAGTGCCAATCAAACATACTGTCTCTGATAATTGTTATAGACTGTTTGTTTTATTTAGTTAACAAATACTGAATTTATTAAAAGATAGATTGAGATTTTATTATACCGATGAGAATTGTACATAATAAAGCACTTTTTATTATTATTCGGGGTTTGTACGAACTTCTGATATTAGAGACATAATGTTACAAATACAAGTCCAAAAGTTCAACATTATTTACAAAAAGAATAGATTTGCCGTAAGTCATTAAAAAAATGAATATAAACATTCCGAGATTTGAAAAACATGTATCAAGTTTGAATATACAGAATTAGTCCACGCTTTGGGGCTGTAGAGCACTGCACACACCACAGATATTCCTAAAACCACTTGTTGGACTCAGAAGATTTCAAAACAAAAATATCTACAACAAAACGTGGCCTCGATTTTGTGACCAATCATTTATCTTTCCCTATACTGCGTGTGTGTGCACGCGCATGCATGTGCGCCTACGCCTGAGTGCGTATGTGAGAGAGAGAGAGAGAGAGAGAGAGAGAGAGAGAGAGAGAGAGAGAGAGAGAGAGAGAGAGAGAGAGAGAGAGAGAGAGAGAGAGAGAGAGAGAGAGAGAGAGAGAGAGAAGTAGAGAGAAGTAGAGAGAAAATATTAAAACCACACTTGTATCTGATTTATAGTTTCCTTCTGTGGTTTTATAGGTTAAATTATTAATACAATATTTTGATATTATTTTATTCTTTGATGTCATTATAACTCATACCTGTAGTAATCTACACAAAAGAAATATTTTAACTTAATATCAGAGTAGGATACTTTTATTTATTTAATTGTTTTGTCCGTTTACATTGTTGCTTAAAAGCGAACAACCTCTCCGTTATCATCGCTTGCTATAATACCATCAGAGTCTTTTTTTGCAATTGTGTATTTCTCCTTGAAACTCATTGATTCACAGAGTCCAGTCTTCAGGGTTTTCAGTATAGTTTGTCGATTTCTTTGGGAACATCAAGTCGTTTAATCATAGTGTTTTACAAATGTGCTTATTTTGAAACTGTTCTGCATTGCTGTAACTTAGTTTATACTAGTGTTGATTTGTATATAATAAATATTCAATTCTTAATCAATATCTGACTGGGTGTATTTCTAGATATCAATCCATTTTCTAAGTAAGGACTATTAATTTATGATTGTTCAATTTTAGCTATATTTCGTTGTAAGAAGATTATGTATGAGATCTCTTTTACCCCTCTATCTGTACATATGAAGTGGGGAGAGGGACGGTACTCCGTTGGTTATATTTGGTCAGTTAGTTAAAACCCTCCGATAATGGAAGCATTATTATCGAAATGTACATCGGGGAATGACAATAACGAAATACAGTTCATGAATTTTTAATTGATTGTGTTTTCTCATTGCACCTTATTTTGTTGTAGGGGAATCAACATCCCTTTTGTAACTGATTTCGTTTAACATTTAGTGAAATGTAAAGCTTAATACAACAATATTACGTTTCTGGAATAATTGGAAAACATCAAAAGTGAAACTTGACCATCGTCACTAAAAACTCAATTTCAATCATAAACAACATAAATTGAGGATGTATTATTTAGCACAACCAAAGCAAGTGAACGTCCTTATTAAAATATATAAAACAAACAGCGTCCGTAGTTCATTTTCTTTTATTGTAAACTACAGAGCTGACATTTTTATTGGCGATTAGTTTTTGTTAAAAGAATAAAAGCCTCTCTGTCATCTCCATCTCCTTGAAAAAGGAAAAAAAAATAACACAAAATAATAATCGTTAGTCCTCGAATACTCTAATAACGTCAGATTCGGAGGAGATACCAGATAGGAATGATTAAAGGATAACACAAGATTAAATCAAAAAGAGTAAATCCAGCTAGAACCTTAGTGATTGCCACACTGTTACTCACTATATTTAGAATTGGAGATGGGGGAATAACATGGTTTGTTGCAATATTTTGAATCTAAACATACAGCTTATAACACTTTAAGATTGATGTTTTTTAATCACCTGTTATAGAACCTGCTGATAATACATTAGTGCAACAGCTGTTTACACAAAGCTGTAGGGGGGGGGGGATTAATTTAGACAACCATTAGGAAACAACAATTACCTTCAGAGAGAAATTTTAACGCTTAATAATCTAATATATCATTTCAGTAAACTGACATTTAATCCTTTATTCAGAGTTTCTTGGGATCCGCGCCTAAAACAAGCAATTTATTGATAACAATGATATATTAGTAAATATATTTCTAACCTCTTGATTTATTACACGACGGCAGGGGTTTATGTCGCTCCACGATTTATAGGGGAAACCACTGTGGAATGTTAATTAACCAATTTATAATTATCTAATATGACTTGTAGTTAAACTATACGCGCTAGTATGTTATAAATACTCGAAACAATTGTTTTTAGAACTCTGGTACGTATTTACACAACACAAACTATAATAAATATATAGTATATACAAAATATCAGTATTTATGTTATAATAATAATATTGTAATCATTTAAAGTAAAGGTTTTAGCTTATTAACCTCTTTAATTATATTTTTATGTTGTGTGTGTGTGTGTGTGTGTGTGTGTGTGTGTGTGTGTGTGTGTGTGTGTGTGTGTGTGTGTGTGTGTGTGTGTGAGAGAGAGAGAGAGAGAGAGAGTGTGTGTGTGTGTTTGAGGGTGAATATGGGGATCTATCTATAAGAACAGTATCGTTAAAAATAAAATAATTTTTAGTTTAGCTTGAGATCTCATTATTTAAAATGTGAGGTGTGAGTTTTTGAGTTGTAAATACAAGTATCCTATTTAAGTAAATATATATATATATATATATATATATATATATATATATATTAAATGGGTTTTTTTAAAAACAGTGAAAATTTATTTTTATTATCGTAAGTTATTTATATTGAATTTTATTCTAGACACATATACATGGGTTAAAACTGTACATTTATTTTCCACCTAACTTTGTTTTAAAAGAACTCAATCCTTAATAGAAATAAACATTGTTATTAATATTGTTAGTTTTTTGATACTTTCAAATCATACTTCATGTTTTTATTTACCATTAAGTGATTTATTCAAATTATGAAATCAATTTCACGTAAAAAAACGCATATGAACAAAAAAATCTTATAGCCACAAATGAAATTTCAGGATTATATCTGACATCAAAATATCTTATTTTAGATCGTTTTACGAGAAAGAAAAATAATTATTTTAGGTAGTGTCCATTCTGTTGAATAAACAAAAAGTACTTGTGCCAAAATACGAGTAAGGTTGTCAGTACTTGAGCTGTACCCTCAAGGGCTCATTAACAGTGAGTACGGGCATAACAACACCGAGGGACCTAGCTGGATCTACATCTTTTAATGTAGTCTCAATTTAGATCGTTCTCTTTAATTTGTCTCAATGAGTATCTCTTGACCGACTCTTGTTCTCTTGGTACAATCAATAGCCTATAACCATGGGCATGAAAAACTTTTAATTTATCAAGCAACAAGAAGCAATCTACCACTTAGGACATAGTAGAAGAAATAACATAGCCTAGACAAAACATACTGTGCAATTTGTAAACAAATCTGAGTCAGTAATAAGATAATAGCATTAATGTAATTGAAATGAAGTAACACATACAATTAATTACATAATCCTAAAGATGACACTACAGGAATTTACCAAATAGGTTGTACGAGTGTGACAAGGTATACCTGGGTCAAACAAAGACAAAATTACACCTAGATTTCAAGAACACACATCTCGCATAAAGTCGGCCTATGACAGGGGGGAAATCTAGTGTAGCTGAACATACCCTCCAAAATGACAATGAATTAGGAATTCAAACTCTAAGTAAGGACTGTTAATTTTCGTTCGTTGAACTAATTTCGTTTTAGGAAGTTATTTAAGGAATCGCCCTCACCTCAACACCTATAACTTACGGTGCACGTGAGGTGGGTAGGGTGATGTTACGAGGCAGGTTAACTGGTTTAAGTTATATTTGGTTACTTGTTAGTTAGAACCCTCCGATGATGGTAAAATAGTTACCGAAATGTACATCAGGAATTACAATAATGAAATAGAATTGATTTGTTTTTTGTACTATATTTTGTGTATATTCATTGTTTTGCCTTAGAACTACTTTAATTAATTAACATACCTTATTTGAAGTCGATAGTAGTGCCGGTTCTGCATGTTAATTTGTGTTAGACCAACAATTTTATATGTTTTTGTGATATGTGTGTGAACAATGTGTTTATGTTATTAGCTGGCCTGATGATGCTGCCTATGGCAGTGAAACATGTTGCAATTAATATAATATAAACAATTAATATAATATAAGGAACTACTATCGACTTCAAATAAGGTTTGTTAATTAATATATTTTGTGGCAGGAGAATCAACATCATTATTGCTAATTTCAACACAATGCCCGTTAATAATCATTGTTATAAAAAATTACATATTCCAACTGTTGGTCTAAAAATTAACACTAATTTTTATTTTCGCAGCTATAGATAATTTCGTTAGGTGATGTAATGTAAAACTTTGTGCATGTAATCTTGGGTGAGATTTCTCTATTTCATCTTTTCCATTTGGTCTCTCTTGACCAACTCTTGTTCTCTTACGAACTGATGCTGTTAGAGTAATCGAGGGCTAGATATTTTTTATTTGTTACTCATTTCTTCTTCTTCTTATTTTTACGACGATTCCTGTAAGGTTTCTTACCTTTAAAGAATAGAAAAAGGAACGATAAAACATCTTTAAGTAAATGGAACATTATCCAGGACACTCAGACACACAGATCGCATCGTCACTCTTACAAATATGGAAATAATGTAGTTAAACAAATCTTGATTGCTGTATCTAAATTGTACTAAAGTTCCTTCTTGATAAAAAGGGTTTAATGCGTCAATAAGCCCCTTGTTACGATAGATTGAGACAACTGGGAAATACGATGGAGCAAACTGATCAAAATTTTACAACTGAGCTGTAAAACTGATTATCGTAAAGCTTTGAGAGCAGATGAAAGCCAATAAATTGTTAAGAACTTTCAGAAGGTAAATAAAGATACAATTTGAATATTTATTGTTCATCAATCTTGGTTAGAAATTTACAAGATTTGTAATTATGTAAAGTGTTCAAAATTACTGTCACGTAGATGGGCGCCATCATGGTACTTGCCCAGCATGATTATACAATTTAGTACAGAGATCCTTTTAATGCAATACTAAATAATTGGTTAAATGGGCTTTGTAGATAATTGTGAATTGTATTGGTAGATCAAAGGGTTTTAATCGAGTTGTCTAGGTTTGTTTAAAACAGTTTTAATATTGAACCTCATAATTTTGTGTTCAAATAATCTGTTGATATCGGCTAACTATATCAATGTTATAAGTTGTTAGGAGGGGGGGGGGGTTAGTATCATTACAAATCATGAGCGGCTTCTCGGAAATTAGTTTTTTTTGTTTCCTGAGGCGATGACACGTGAAGATCCGTAAAATACTGTGGTAACAATTGTTGGCGATTACCAAACTTATTCTTTACATTGAATATGATTAATTAAATATGAGATAAAATATTTAAATAATATATTTAGGAATAGATAATGTTATTTACTATAATTATCTTATTATTCCTGTATTTAATGGAGACGTTTATTTTCCAGATTACATATGTTTCCATTGGTTGTGGGGAGGGGGAGTAAAAACTACTATCAATCATTTAATCTCAACAGTACATAATACATTTTATATTCTTATCTTCATAGCCTTATAAATAAGGAGTGGATAAACATTGCACAATTTTTTTTTCACTCGCACATCCCCACAATCAAAGAACCAATAAAAAATTTCAGTTCAGTAGATGTCAATCGAAGAATTAAAATTGGTTAAACATTCTTCGCTTTTGCTTTAACACGTCCTTTGCGTGAATCGTATTTGATGGCGAAGGTGATGGTCCCTTATTCTTTTTTTTCCCTAAATATTCCTAAACCATCCTATGGCCGATTTTTTGTTTCATCTGTAGAGCTTCTCACTATTCATATTTATGAATATTAAATTTTATTCAATACTTTTATAAACTTAATTTTACCTTAAGGATTAAAACAAATTTTTTTTCTTCAATTATATAAACAAATGTGGAATACATATAACTACAGCTGATTATTTGTCATCACACGCATGTCGTCATTTAATTTAAAGAATGCACACTTCATCGTTTATGTTTAAGATATTTTCCTCTCCAACGGAATCACAATAACTTTATCAAAAACTCGTTTACGTTGAATCCCATTTCTATGCAAATGTAACAGTATGTGTCAAGTGAACTCTTGTGTCAATATTTCTGAATAATGCATGAGATAACAGGCAAAGTTATCAGGTTTTGTATCACATAAGCTGGGAACTAAGCATTGATTCAACCACTTTATTATAAACTTATAAGTAATCAAACATGTACAGGGAAACACTTAGCAGTGGTGTTAATACGTTAATAAACAGTGTATTACAAAGGATATTGATGGAGTTATCGTAGTTTTACGACTTTTAATTTGTTTTTCCGTTTACTTACCCAGGATACTAAGTACAGGTTGAGTTTGGTAATTAAAACAACTTTCACTATTGTTTTTTTTACTAACCTAGACGTTTAATGGAATTGTAACGGGTTGATTTTCAACCTTAATAAAAATAAAGAAGAAAAAAAGGGAGCTCGAGAAACACTAGAAGTACTACAGAAATTAACTTTAGGCCTATAGATGTAAACGTTCTAAGCGTTAGGCACAGACTAATTGAATTTATCCACTGCGCATGCGCGCTGCCGAGAAGTATATAAAGCCACGGGACGATTAGTAGCTATAAGGTTAGAACATCTTTCACCCCCCACCCTCTCCGGAAAGGACCTTTTGGCCGTGATGAACTATTAAGGGCAGAGTGTAAACCTCTGTTTCGCTCCTGAACGCCCTGAAACTGAGCCAAGAACCTTTCCAAAAATCTATCCTCCGATCCATATTTTGCCGGACCTCTGGAACGTATACCATTCCTACTAGAGCGAATCTGAAGGGAAAAAAATTGTGACGGTTATTACGTGAAAACGCAATCGCAAGAACAAAAAAATCGTCACAGAATCATAAAACTATAAAACTGAAAAAGTGATTTTCAACATCATCGTTGTCGTCTATTCGTAAACACGATTCCAGTCACAAAATTTAAGATAAGAATATGAAATTGGTTTGGGGTATTATTGTATGCTCATATAGAATATTATTATTAAAGATGTTACAACAGCTGCTATTCTAAACGGTTTTATGTTCATATCTTGTATGTTATTAAACTTATAACGAACTAAATTAGACAAACATGTGCGAATTTTTATTCTACAACTTATTATAACAACCTCACATCTCTACGATGACAAATAGCAAATTTACTTCCAAAAATGTTATTTCCAACACCGACTTTCAAAGAAAATATTATATTCGTAAAGTTACGAGGACCGGCAGGGTCAAGTCACTGGCACAAGCGTAGCGAGTGGAGGCTCCATCACGTATGCAGAGTTCTGATAGGAGCGAAGCGATTGGAGACTATTAATACATACATCTATGAAACCCGTTAGCTGACTTTAAAAAATGTTGATATACACAATTCGAGCTTTAGAAAACTTGCGTAAAAGGTGGAATAAACAAAACTTACTTTTCTGAGTATGACCGTTGATTTACCAATACAAATCACATTTCATATAATACCCAAGAAATCATAATTTGGTCTTTTCATTTAGAGGATTTCCTTGTATTACGTTGTATGTACGGACTGGCTAGGTAACAAGATGGCGACTATCTGCTAGATTGTAAGTATGAACACTTTATATTAAACTTAGAAACATAAGTTCTACAGTGAAGAGCAAAATTTTATTTAATTAAAATTATGTATTTTTTAAATTAATTCATAGTTGTGGATAAGCTGGCATTGTCCTTGATTTGGTTTAAAAAAAATGTTTTATTTACTGTACTTTATTTTTTTTAATGGATTTTATTCTAAAATGTACTCAAACAAATTTTTTATCTCACAAAAAAAGGAAACGCTATAATGTATATTACTGTATAAAAAACAAAAAAAGTAAACAGATGTATATTTTAGCATAATGTTCAGTTGAGGAAATAAATTTTCTTAGTTTTATATCTCGGTCTAAAGTCCGGATAGTTTTAATATAAAATGAAATATTACATATGAACAAAAAAAGGTGGGGAAATAAATTAATATCTCAAATATAAATTTGTTTTCATAATAAATTTATAGTGCACAAGTAAAATTTCTTTAAAAAATTTCTTTAAAAAATTTGTATTGGTAAATATTGTAATTTCTAAGGTCAAAACAATAGGTCATTAAATTTTTCACAAATTATAACAGAAAGGTATCAGGAACGGAAAACTGTTGTTGAAGATTTTTATCTTGAAAATAAATACACATTCTCGTTGAAAAAATACTAGAATACTTTTTCGTTTTTATATTCAGTATAAAATCTGAGCTCACGTCTACGTGATGGAGCTAAGTAATTTAATTTAATTTATAATTATGTCTTACTTATCTTTTATAAATTTCTTAACAGGAATGACCTTGTTTTTGCAGCAATGTCACTTAATGTCCTACTACATTTCTGAGAACACTTAGAATGGAAGTGTGTACCATGGTGTATTGAATCTACACGTGATTCCGCATCTTAGAGTTCCAGAAATGGAGTTTTCCGTCTTTCAGAAAGATGTAACAACCCCTCTCTATGCTATTCTTGTGAAACGTTTCTTGATCAATGAACTTGCTGGTCGATGGATGGGAGGGGAAGTGAATTTATGAACTGTCATCAAGATCCTCAGACCTAACAGCTGGTGACTTCTTTCTATGTACTATTTAAAGGAGTTTATTCTCACAACATCAATACACTTGAGGAGCTGAAGTCTGTTATTGAATTCTCAAGATCACGCAACACTTTTTCTAACATGCCTATAAAGCTTTCATTCATCGGTACATCAATGCATTGCAGTAGATGGTTTCCAAATTTGATAATGATTGTTGTTTCTTCCTTGATATTTTATTGGTGATTTTTATTTCCTTTAGTTATTTAAAGTTATAAAAATAGTTAAATTTTTGATGTTTAACAAAGTATTTAATTAATACACCTTAGATTGCACCTTTTGTTCTCTCAGTTTTAGGTTAGGTAGCTCTATTTCCTATCAGGTCTCATTGGATCAACTCCTGTTCTCTTTCGACCCTGCGCTATTTGAGTTTTCGAAGACTACATATCTTTTCTTTATCTTCATTTCATCCTCTTTTTTTATAATACGATGTCGACCGAGAGATTATTAACCTTTAAACAAAAAAGTAAGTGTAAAGATTTAAAAATACTTAAAAATTTACACATAAACTAAACCTGAATTCTTCTACTAACAACGGTCTCATATTACTACAAATTGTCATCTCATATGAACACAGTATGATGTATACTCAATACATTATGTCGAAAGAATACAATAAAAATAAATATAACGAAAATTGGGAACCGTTTTTTGTTTAGTCCTGAATGTTATCCTTTGTACCGGCTCTGGATTGAATGGAATTCTGTAAATTCCAATCCGGTCTCCTAAGTTTTCATATTTTCTTTTTTTCTAGATTATAGTCGAATCATATCTTACTTAAATTGTGTTCAGAAATAAAGTACGTCTTCTGAGATCGTGTATGTATATTTATTACATTGATTTGGGATAATATTTTCTATACTAAAAGCATAATATAGTAAGTTTTGTTACATCTTCGTTATGTTACTAAAACATCACGCTTATTTATTTGTATGAAATGTTGTCTCTCTGTGAGTTAATAAACAAATATATGAGATCTGTTCAGAAATTAACTTCCGTTTAGCCAGAAAATTCAGATAAAAAAGTTCAAATTATATAAAAAATATACATACTTATCTACGTTATTTTTCCACATAATCTACACTTGTCGTGCCCTAACATCAGCTTTGTATTCCTTAGTCAAAGGATTCTGTACCAAAACAACTCAACTCCATTATTCAGCTCATTTTTTTGTTTCGAAATGTAGAGTAGCAAGCGGGTTTTCATAATGGTATAGTCATCACTTGTTACCAAATCAGGATGAAATAGCTTGTAGTATAAAATGCTCGCACAACAATGTAATCACACGAGCTGGGATTAGAGTCAAGCTCCGTGTATGAGCAATCCTAGCCACTTGTTTCTAATCGACTTCCGAATCTTTTTCAGGGATCAATGAACATCTGCTGTTATTGTTTTGCTAGGTTCTATAAATCAGTCAACAAAACTCCCTTCCCAAAAAACTGTAGCAATCATTTTCAGATTATACGGTTTTTTTTTAAATTTTTTATCATGATTGTTTGAGGACTGAGAAAATGGTTTGGATTGTTTCTAGTTTCAACGTTTAGATAACGATAACACGATGTGAAAGATCTTAATTTCTATTATGAATCTAATCAGAATTACTTTCGGTAGATTCATGCAAACCCACTATTGTGTCTTTGGTATATAAATATCTGGGCATAGTGAAACTGCCCCGACACTTTGGGTACTTTTGAAACGATGAAACTGCTCCGCTCAATAAAGAGGATTATGAAGGGTCGCCTCGCAAGACTAGAAATGCTGAAATTGCCCCGAGCACTCAAATAATATTGAAAATTGTATTTTACATGTTACGCTACGGGACCTAACCTAACGTAACCTAACCTTACAAGCCTATATGCTTATTTGAGGTTAAATTTAAACGCATATTACCGAAATTGCGCTCGGGGCAATTTCAGCATTTCTGGTCTTGCGAGCGACCCTTCTTGATCCTCTTTAATGAGCGGGGCAGTTTCATAGTCCCCAAATATCTGCGTCTAATTGCACTATTAGTTTTGGTGTGTTCCGATATTGTACTGAAGAAATATACTGTTTGACTGAAATAACTATTCACGGCGATAATGTACCTTACCAATATAACTTAGTTGAAACGATAACACGATATCAAAGCTTTTAATTTTAATTATAAATCTAATCATAATTACGTAAAATTTCGTTTAGATATGTTTGGTTGTATTCAAAAAATGTTTCAAATTTATGTAAAAAAGTAAATACTCAGATTAAAAAAAAACAAAAACATAAAAATGTACGCCACTTATATACCTATTTCTTTATTTTAGTCTCCTCCAACTGGACATTGTTTGATATTCTGAAAGCGTTCTTCTAGTTTTGTCTTTTTAAGACTTTTTATTTTTCTTTGCTTCATTTGGATTGACATTTAAATTTTTCTTTTAGTGGTTAAATAAGTTTACTGAATCAATGTAAATTATTTTAAATGGTTTATATTAGTAATATTATTGATTATTATTATTTTCTATAATAACTATTGCAACTAATCGATAAAATTTCCTCAAAATCAATAATGGTTATGTAAACGGCAATTTATCTTTATCAATTAAAACTGAGAGAAGAAAGACGATTGGAGTAAATATTATTTCCAATTTCATCAGTAAGGCATTATAAGAGATCCAATCTTGATATTGTTTGTCTTTCTTGTACAGTTTGTTTTGTTATTAATTTTTAATGAGTTCTGTGCCCAAGTTTATCTCGGTGTGGACTCTTGTATATTTGAAGTTTTCTTTCTTTTACAATAATAAACCGACGTCTGGCAATGTCTCCCTATTAATAATATGAAAGAAATATAATGCAAAGTACAAACAATGTTTATAACTATGAACTAAATACTTCAAAATGAGAACTTCAGGTACCGTACTATAATTAAGACTAAGACAGCTTTTACATACTAATTATACTTAATCAAATATTTTGGCGCAGGGGTTAACTTGGCATATTTTGTTTGGTTTACATAGAAATGAGATTCAATACAACTGAGTCTTAATAATGATTTCGTGAAGCATTAACATGAAAATCATAAAATCTATAAAAGTGATATGCAGAAAATATTGTAGAACTAATATGTGGAAGAAATGTGTGCAAATTAGTATTTGAATGATTAATATTTGAAACAATCGTATTTAATTGAACAATGAAAGTTTGAGTTATAGATTTTACGTTCTCACAAATACGTCGTATACAAACATTTATGTGACAAAAAAGCATGTTCATAATTATATGTTGATTTTTTTGAATTTATCAGTTTTAATGTTTTCTGTGTTTAAACAATATTTTTTGTCGTGTACAAAGCACTCTACAGCCCAACCATATGACCATTGCTCTACAGCCCAACCATATGACCATTGCTCTACAGCTCAAGCATATGAGCATTGTTCTACAACCCAACCATATGAGCATTGCTCTACAGCTCAAGCATATGAGCATTGTTCTACAGCTCAAGCATATGAGCATTGTTCTACAGCTCAAACATATGAGCATAGCTCTACAGCTCAAACATATGAGCATTGCTCTACAGCTCAAGCATATGAGCATTGTTCTACAGCTCAAACATATAACCATTCCTCTACAGCTTAAACATGTGCTCTGTCCTCTACAGATCAAACGTATGTGCAATGACCTACAGCCCAAATATGCACACAGTGTTCTACAGTAAAGACATATACCCAAGTACTCAAAAGATCAAACGTGTGTGCAATGACCTACCGCCCAAATGTGCACACAGTGTTCTCTAGTAAATACGTATACCCAAGTACTCAAAAGATCAAACGTGTATGCAATGACCTACCGACCAAATGTGCACGCAGTGTTCTCCAGTAAATACGTATGCCTAGTAATCTACTGATCAAACGTGTGCGCAATGCTCTACATCCTGAAAGTGTAAGTAGTGTTTTACAGTAAATACGTATGCCTAGTACTCTACAACTCAAATTTGTGTGCAATGCTCTACATCCCAAACGAGTGCGAAGTGCTTTGCAGTTCAAACCAATGTGTCTAACTTCTAATTACCCACCAAACAAAACTATAACATTGGTCGCCATTTCTCTAACATTATCTCTTCTTGACTAATCTGAAAATAAAACTTGAAGTTGTTATAAAGTACGGTGCGTAATTTCGCAAAATCATGTATACCGATTTCGATAAAATATAAGTGATATGTAATAACTAATGAACAAAACCCCTCTGCAAAATCGTAAGATAGGACGGATTATAAATAATGGCTAGAAACAAAATGACCCTTGACATCCGTCATTCAAAGCTCGTTTTCCGTCAATACTTATCCAACTAAGGACACATTTATGACAAAAGTAAAGTAGTTTAGGCCTTCTTTAAATATGTAAATATTGTTTTGGAAGATGGAGTTCAACGATAAATTGTGTACAATTTTTTCACATCGTTTATAAACTATAAAATACGCTATAAAACGCCAAACTGGTCAGACAAAACTATATTTTTATTGCAAAATGTAAAAATAAACCGAATGAAAATCATGAATAATTCAAATAGTAAAGTTAAGAAAGTCTGATGTATTCATAGAATATTACTTATTCATACAACACACAGTCACTGAAGTTACATCCATCAGTCCACAGTAGAATTTCTCAAGACATATCGGCTGCAGTTTATTAAGAGAAGTTTAAATTATAATATAAATTTTCCTGTTTATGAGATAAAAGGGATTATTAAATCAATTAATTATTTAATTTATCTCTTTAATAATACATAGCTACATCACATCTTAACAGGGGTTTTTGTCATGTCATGTACAGGTGTCTAGGTTTAGCCAACTTCTTAGTCCATGACGCTTCTAGTCTGTTACTCTGCTAAACGTGAAATGAACATCCAATATAGTCTTCTTTTATTGAAGTATGTATTTATTTTATTTTTCTAATTTGTCACTTCAAATTCACTGAGTAGATGAAGCTACAACTGAATATACAATCGGCTTTTGTTTAAACAGTGGTGTTGATTAAATGCGAGTAGATTTCAGCGCTTGTCAACTTCTAAGCAAGTATCTGTAGGAAACACTCCTTTTAATTTTTTTCTTTGTAATTCTATTTCTTCCTTTTCTACAATGTAATTGTACTCTCATACTAACAATTTAAATTTCAGGGCTTTGTTAGTGCATATAATTAATTTATATTATATAAATAACTAAAGCGTGACCAAAGTATTGCTTAGTTTATTCAATTTAATTTTTAAAAGACTAGACATGTATATCAGATCCAAAAAAAAAGAAACGAAAATTCCGAAAATCCAGAAACGAAAACGGAAAAGGTAATGCAATCAATTTGAACAAATAATGAAAATAAAAGGAAACATGATCAAACAATCAGTCCACCCTAGTCATGTATAAAAAAAATAATAATAATAAAAAAAACAAAATTTAATAAAAACAGAAACAGAAACAGAGTTACCTTCAAATAAAAAAACCTATAATTAAAAATACATACCAAGAATGGAATAGTGGTCTTTTAGAAGTAATTATAAAAAACAATAATAACACAAAAACTTGCCCAATTAAAATAGGCAAAATAATCGAATTAACAGGAGAAAATATAAGTCAATAATAATTAAAAAGGACATAGCTTATCAATTATATAGCTGCAAATAATTTACTTGACCATCTCTATATGAATATAGCGTTTTCATACCATCTAATAGAGTAAAAACTATAGGAATTGTGTATATAGGAAATGACGTATCAATCGAATAGATAATAACAGAAAGTATATCACCAATCGAGATATAAGGTGCATTAAGAGTTACTAAAAAAGACAAAGAGTGTCAAATCTATGAGACTAATGCTGTAAAAATAACATTTGATGGTAATATTTTACCAAAAGAAATAAAACTTAGATGTAGTAATACCAGTAACACAATATATTTTCCCAGTAACACAATGTTTCTCATTATAAGCCTGTACTCAATTAATGAGCCCATGTGGACTTCATAAAGATAGAAATAATTATTCAAGTTTAAGCGAAAGCGCGCACAATCACAAATGTACGGGTTGTGTTTTAGAATCGCTCTAATCTCATTGAGTCGTCACAAACATATCGCTTTCTTTTACTTACCCAGTATTCGCAGTATAGGGTTGGTTTGGTTCACCATCGTTTTTAAGTGATCTTCACATTTAATGACCTCAGAAAACAATCCGTCGTTGTTGTCGTCCATGTACCCAAACACGATAGTGGCCTTACACATTGAAACAGGAACATGAAATTAGATAAAGTGGACTAAATAGTTCCCATATAAAACCTGTTGTTTTTCCGAAAATTACTATTTTAAAAATAAAAATTACGGCCATTTAAAATTTTTTTGTTCACGTCTCGTCTGTTTTTCAACTTATAATATACTATACTATTATCAAACAGGGAATGCGGCTGAACAAAGGGTCAAATCATTCTAACGCACGCAACATCACATACAGCCGCGCAGAGTATTAGAACTTACCGGTATTTGCCGTGGACCGCTCGCATGAGTTCCCTACTGTGCTTCACTTGATCAAACTTTCTTTTACTTAAATTCATATTTAAAAATAAAATCTGTAATACATTTTCATTCTACACTTCATTACAAGAAAAATAAGACCAAACAATGTATAATTTACTTTAATAGTATCCAAAATCAACAATGTTTGCTACAAAATAAATAACAATATGATGGTTGATAAGTGTGAATAAACAACACTATCGTATATCTTTACCGAAAAATATGTACTTTTCGATTTTAATGAAACAAAGGAGCACAATATAATAATAATAGTATAAAATATTTTTTGTACTTTATTATTTACATTGTGATAAACTGTGTATGAATAATATGTAATAAACGAGTAATATTGGATTTTGCACATTTTATTTATTTTAATAGAACATTTTCTCATTTCAGCAACAGTAATACAGAGAATAATGTTGAAAACAGCAAAACATTTCTAACTAATATTGAAAATGTAACAAATATTTAAAATATATATATATTTCTGTTTACAAACATTCTGATAAGGTATGCATTAATTAAATATTTACTACTATTTAAATATTGTAAATAAATACATTGTTGAATTTGGGCTATAATTCAGTAAATTATACGTAGTTTGGTCTCATTTTTCTTGTAATTATGTGTAGAATAATAATATATTATTGATTTTATTTTCAAATATCAAATAAAATAAATTAAAGTTTTATAATAATAAATGTTGAGATTTACCTTCTTACAATATTCTATTTTCATTGCCGTATTACGACGGCCGTTTCTGCTATTCAGTCGTTTTCAAACTTTATACGTAATCCTTTGTCAATTGTTAACAAAAACACTTAATCACAGTACATTAACACAACCACTATAAAATACTTCGGTACGTATCGAATTGTTGGGCCCAACTAGTCGATGACATTTGACTTGACTCTGTTTTTAAATAATGTTTGGTGTACTTTTTTAAATTATTTTAGTTTTTTAAATTTATTATTGTGGTTATTTCAATAATACCCTATATTAATAGGGCAATGAAATTAGAATATTGATAGACGGTAAATCTCAATACTTATTATTAATAAATCAATATTAGGAATGGCGATAAACAAATGTTTTGATAAAGTTTTATAAAGTGAAGCCCAGTGACTTATATTTGGGAGTAGGTCAACGGACACCCTAACCTAACCTAATGCTTTGAGTTTGTGTGAGTGAAGCGACCCTTCGTTCAAGCACATTCCCAGTTTGATATAAATTATAAGAATTGGGATATTTCAATTACAGCATCAAATGGTACCTCTACCATAAGAAATACCGAAGTTACTCTCCTAAAAGTAATTTCGAAGAAAATTTGATATTCGTATAGTTGCAAGATCCGGCTATAGGTCAAGTAGAGACTCTTTATTTAACATATGAGACAATACCCTTTTTCACTCTCAAGATTGTTTGCTCTTGGAAACAATAAGAAAAAATTTAAACGTTGTAATGTAAAATAAAAATGAATAACTATTATTGATAATGATTTTATTTTTAATATGTCTTTTTATTGACAAGTTTTCTAAGCTGTAGACATTGAAGTGGCTTGGTATGATCTTATCTCATTAAACAAAGTAATCATTGGGGAAACCCCACCCTCTGTTCCACTGATAACAGCACGAAATTTGATAATGAAAGGAAGCCTGTCTCCATTTCATGTTACAACTGTACATGTTACTTTGTTTTTATAAATGGTTTTAGCCTCCAAAGAACTCAATGATTCTTGGTTGTGATGACTATCGGAGGATACAATAAGAAGTTTGCATATCTTACCATGGAGGTTAATAATGAACCAACTTAGCTGGCCTACATCGTTATTTGGTAGCTTGTCTGTTTTACTGCATCCTTTTTTAGAGGGGGAATTAATCGGTTTTTAACATGAGGCGTCTTTGATGCATCTTTACGTTGTAAGAGTGAAGGTTGATAATAATCGAATGTAAAAATTACTCTCTGTAGACTATCCTTGTATAGATTCTGTAGGATGATCTCTCTATATCCGAAAATAGGGAGAGCGAGAAGGGGATCGCGTTCAAAGTTAGGTGGAGATCTACACGCCTCCTCGTGCCCACGCCACCTCGACAGTACAGGATGGGCAATGTATTGTGGGGGTCGCGTTCAAAGTTAGGTGGAGATCTACACGCCTCCTCGTGCCCACGCCACCTCGACAGTACAGGATGGGCAATGTATTGTGGGGGTCGCGTTCAAGTTAAGTGGAGATCTACACGCCTTCGTGCCCACGCCTCCTCGACAGTACAGGGTGGGCAATGTATTGTGGTAACAGACTGGCAACAGATACAAATCTCACCAAACCTTAGGGTGTAACATTATGTGGCTTCTACCACGTTGCTAGGAGTAGATTAACCACTAATATGTAAACTCTGGATACTGGGTATCCTCTAGTATTACTGTAGCCTTACCTGGGTCTACGAGGCTGTGTTTAGGTTGACCACATATGTCCCTGACAACTTTTTGAACACAGTGGCTACGAATAATAAAACATATCAAATTAACTTAAGGGGACTCAAATGATGACTCAAAAAATGAAATAAACGTGGATGTTGAGGATGATTTGTATAATCCTAACCTCACACATCTAATCTTGGAAAATTCTATGGACATAAACTAAGGCAGGACATCCTGTGATTAATAAAGGTGGAGATGTGGTCTAACATCACAGCATCAGTAAATGAAACCGCTGGCCAAATAACATTTTGATTTCGTAGCATCATTACAAAAACAATTTTCACTTAACTTTTTGTGTGTTTCATAGATTAATAAAATAAGTTGTATTGATCCACCTTTCCGTCATTTTGAACTTTCTATAAAAATGAAAAAGAGAGGAGGTGATTTAATCAAACGACACAACGTGATTTATTTTAAACCAATTTGGGTACATTTACAAACTATAGTCTATATAATCCTCTATAAATATTAAAGTTCTAATTTTGTATAAATAATAAGAAATTGAAAACACAAACTGAAAGGGAAAAACTAAAAAAAAAAAACTCTTTTAAGCCTCGCTTCACTGCTCACAAAGTACGGAGGTCAACAAGAGTTTAATTAAATCCAAGTTTCGATGGAAAACACAAAATTAAAGACAAACACTGCACTTCATAACAAAATCCTTTCATAACTGTGTCTGAGCGTTTTAATTAAATCTTTACAATAAAATCATCACAAAGACTTCATCTAATCAATTACCTCTCTAAATTTTAAACGTCACCATCTTTCCAAAGAACGTGCTTTATCTGAAGTAAACTTTCATTATCACATTTGATCTTAATGCTACCTGAAATCATACATACACTTTATAGAAATATATTTTGTTAGAAAATTCATACAACTTGAGTTATTATGAGTATATTATAGTTGACTGGATGTTGTGTCTGAAGATTAGTAAATACTTAAGATAGTTTTCTTGTAGGGTGCACAAAATTAACTATACTAACTTCAAAAAGATATAAAATTTCCTGTCAAATTTACGGTTTAAATTATATATTATCAATAAAAAAATCGTAACGTTCAATGTTTTATAGAATATTTTCAGTTGTTTAAAAATATAATTTGCATATTAGAGAAATTGATCGTCCATTTATATTCGCCAAAACAAGGGATTGATTTTTTCTTTTTTAGAAAATATAAATGATAATATTATTACAATTATTCTACAGTGTACTTGAAAGACCTGAACAAGTAACGAGATTTCCTCCTTAAATTATGTCTGAACAGATGTCAACAGCATTTCATCCTCCATCATTGTTCCACTTGATTTAGATTTAATTACTATATTTAATTGAAAACTACTTGCAACTTTTAATGGACTAAAACTGTGTCGAAACTACTAGTTTATCGAAAACCTTGTAACCATTCATTATGTTTAACTTACATTTTAAGTTTAACTTACGTTTAAACTTACATTTTAAGGACATACGTAAGCTTCCTTTAAAGTAACACATTACATAAATGTGCCTCTAACTACATTTTAAAACTAAAGCAGAATATTATCTCACACGCTATTGTTGTTACTTTATTATTAGACGACTCATATAGAATGCTATTTTCACTTATCTATAAACAATGTTGAATAACTTTCTGTCTAAATAAGAACATGATTTATTTATTTCTAGACTTAACTATAACATCGATTGCACAGACAAACTGCAATCTTTACTTCCTAAGTTACATTTATTCCAAGCCGCTCTCGAATATTTGTTCAACTTTTTATGTTACAATGACACGACACTGACTTCATTTTGTTCCTTGAATGTAATCACCTAATCATTTCTACTTCTTTAATATGCAGAGCAGGGCACGAAAGCATTACGTACGTAAGTTAGTAAGAATTATTGCTTATCTATTTTAAACTGGGAATGTTTTCATGTTGTAACTGTAACTATTGCGCCCGTCAGTATTTTAAGGTAAGTAATTACTTACCCAGTGTACGTTACCGTTGTTCTATGTACCATAGCGGCTATAAAATTACTATAAGAGTATAAGGGTCATTAAGAATTCAGAGAGAATCAGATTGAAATTAAGAAAAATTTCATTAAAAATGTCAAAATTACATCCATTTTAGACCGTTTTCTTTTCATATCTCGTTTAACATATATAAATTTTGCATGTATATGTACAAAACCATCCGTTCTACGATGAAAAATAGCGAATTTATTGTTAAAAATGTAATTTCTAACCCTGATTTCCCTGGAAAATGGTGTATTCGTATAGTTATGAGAACAGGGAGAGCCGAGTCACCAACACGAGTGGAGATTCCTTCAGATATGTACGGGGTTATAGATCCGTTAAGGCCTGTACACTGACATGAGAGAAACAAGTGGAGACTCTTTTAAATATGTATATATTTATTATACATCTTCTTGAGGTTAACGGTCAGGCCGACCTGCCGAAGCTTAGTCAAAACATTTTCAACTGTAAAAAGATGGTCATCGAAAGAACCATCTGAATAAATACAAATGTCGTTGATAAAAAAGAAAAGATAGTGGTATTTTATATCGCCGAATTTTTTTCTACTAAACGGGTCAAAACCAGTCCACCGCTGGCTAGCCCGAAAGGGAGGAAATTATACTGAAATTGTCCAATAGGACATACGAAGGAAACTATATTTCTTCGATTCCTCGTCTAGAGGTATTTGAATATGCGTCTGGTTTAAGTCCAATAAGGAAAACCATTTAGCTTTGCCCAGGTATTGGGAGGCTGATTCTAGAGTTGGGATAGGGGTAACCTCAAGCTCTGTAAGCTCGTTTATGGGTTTGTATTTAACGACGATTCTGGTTTTGCCCCCTTTATTGGGTACCAAAAATGCGGGAAAGGCGTAAAGGGAATTGGAAGGGGAAATACCACCTTTGGAGAGTAGGTTGTCAACATGCTCTCTTAAACCCTGGTGCTTTATTGGAATATATTATTTAGTATGGTCGTGAACAGACTTTGGTGGTAGTAGGCCTATTAATGATATTAATGTGATATGTTAGGTTTTTCCTAATTGTTTGGTGACTGTATCCGGGATTTAGATATTAGTTGACATATGGCCCGTTGCTTGGCCGTAAGGTTGGTAACATTGGGTAATGGGGACATATTTGGATAGATTTGGGGGTGATAATACCGAACAAGTAAGTGGAAAAGCGCAAAGGAACCGAAGACTCTTGAAATCGTTTGTGGCCTTGATGTTATAGAAAAAAAAATTCAACAAAGTAACATTTCACAAGGAAAGTCCGGAGCAATCAAAAACACGTAATCCCAGGACAAATTTTAAATTTTAATATGTATAATACCTTATAACGAAATCTAAGTAATTGGTTATTGACTGTAACTGCATTTATTGTGGTGGAGGATATTTTCTTAAATAGCTTAGGAGTTCGCTGGAGAGTGGAAATAAATTTTTGTGAGATGAGGGATAAACATGATGCCATATCAATCAGGGCATCATTGATATGTTGGCGTGAGAGGACTGACGCCAACGCTCAATGTGAGTATTTTTGATATGGGGATACTTAATCTTCTAAACCTCTCTCCCTGATTACCTGCCTGATACTCCAAGACCCGAGCCCGGAGTATCAAGAACCCGAAGGTTCTCGATGACGCTGATCGGCTCCATGAGCACCCCGATGCGGCGCGCAGCGTAGGTTTGAACTAACGACACGTGAAGTATTTTTAAGGTTGATTGGGAGCGTGGGGTTGATTGGGAGTCGTCGATCTTTTTGAATGGGGATTGCAACTAGTGAGCGTCAGCTTGGACGGGGAACTACGCAATTCCACAGACTCAGTCAGCCAGCATTGATGTGGGTTTACATACTACACTATTTTTATTATTCTTACTATAATAAACTAAATATTATTATTTATAATAATTAATGATAGGGGGGTAGACTCTAATAATTCAGTGGTCCTTACGTAACTAACTGGGCCAAAATGGCGGCCGACTAGCCACGTATCTTATCGTGTACGGGTTATCACAGTTTTTAGTGCACCGAATGACCCCTGGGTCAAAGATCCAGCCCAAGCAGGCCTAGTGTGCCATTATTTGGGTGAAGTACTTCAGAGCAAATTACTTACAAATACCTTAATCTATATACTTGTTGATGGAGATGTGCGCTGGTCCGTTCTCGTTGGGTATAACTCTCCTCTGTTGAACCAATTCGTCGCATGCCAACTAGCGGAGGGGGGTATACAGACTAGGGTTATAGTAATCTGTAACCTCTAATGCGGCAACCCCCCAATGCCACGCAACCCCAAGATCTACTGCACCCGGGATTGAAGGGGCAAACGGTGGTGTAGAAAACATCACAAAGTTAAATGTATTAATAATTAATGAATGGTTTTGGAACCGAGGAACACATATTTTCAATATATCTATGAATAAACCACCACTTGAGAAATTAATAAAAAAATTCATGTCATACGATATCTGAAAGGTTTAAAGACACTATAAATAAGATAAAGGTAGACTATAGATTTACGGAGTCAGATAATATATTACTGATATTATTGTCTTTTTTGAGTAAATTAAAATAAATTTTCGTTTTGTGATACAGTTTGTAAAAAATAACACGTTTCATTTAATCGATATTCCTGCTATAAAACTTAGGATTTGTGTTGGAACTGAAAGACGGGATGAACTAATCTCTGAGTTTATTTATTGAAGCCTCTGCATATTTTCCACTTTAATCCAACGGTGGCTTAATTTTCAGCTTTATTTAGCAGCGTCCTGTGGTTTAATGTATTATTATTTTGTGAATATATAATACAGTTATCGTATATTTTTCTAATTATGACAGTTAATGTAGTATTATGTTTTCCATGTTTGCGTGGTGAAAAATTGCTAAAGCTTACATGTACAATAAATATCTTCTAGTTAGAAGATATCATCACTTTTTAAATTATTTAGACAGTAAACAGAGGCAGACAAGGGGTAGTTTATTTTCGCGTGCGACTGTCTGCTTAATCACTCCAGTACATCGACTACAGGGCGGGGGTTGGTTGTTGTATATCTTGTTACATAATCTGAACTCTGGGGTTGAAATTAAACATGAAACTAAATGTGTTAAACAATTTTCTAAAAGAAAAACTTGGACAATGTATAGAATAACTAAAAGATGCAAGGTATAAAATACATTTTAATATATGACTGTTTAGTAGCCCTAATGAACTGTATACTGTATAAAACTTAACCAGTTTACAAAGTATGGAGTGAGTTCAGTAATCATAAAATATTTTACCTTTCTTTTTTTTACTGACCATCACGTTTCATGATGTCAAGAAACCAAAAAATATCGTCCGACCATTGTCGTTGTCGCCTTAACTGCACGATAGCGTCCACAAAATTATGAACATTAATTTCATAATGTTTCATGAATATTTCAGAATGGCGTTTATTTAAAACTGTTTTTTTTTTTTTTTTTTTTTTTCATATCACTTGTGTTAATCAAATTATATACACTAAATTAGATAAGAATTTGAAGTTTTTATTGTATGCTATTGTACCAACCCTACCTATCTGCGATATTAAATAAATTGGGAAAATAATCTCAATGTAATTTTTAAATACATC